>CM046040.1:10197663-10842663 GCA_025215565.1 Flaveria ramosissima
GGAATCAAACGGCGCAGCGGAACCAACACACGAGCACATACGCATAAAACGATTATCACGCAGAATAGAAAATAAACGACACAAGGATTTAACATGGTTCGGTCGGTGTGACCTACGTCCACGGGCTGCAATTACGGTTTTCTTTATTTGCTCAACATAAATATTACAAATACATTGCAGGATATATATAAAGACTAATTAGGGTTAACAACTTAATGAACAAGACTAAACATGGGCCTAGGCCCAAGCCCAAAGCCTTCACAAACCCAACAATATTGGCATCAGAGATTATATAGCAACGACGAAAGAGTATCATAGATCATGTTTCATGTTACTTTCAAGCACAAGAAAGACTATAAGGGGCGATAAACAAAAACCGACTTAGATATCTACACTACAAGAACCAAAACCAACTAGGTTTCCATCACATGTCGTGTACCTGCAAATAGTAATCATCGAAGCCTTTGTTGTTGGGAACGGGTCATGTATGTGTCTTCAATGTATCTTGTAACCAATGATATACCATAATGTGAGGCACTTGATGCAGCATAATATGATGTCACACTGAGTTGTGTAAACTTTGGAAGCCCATATCCTGCAATTTCAAATTTTGATCATCAGCCAGCTTCATCATACATCCATTGTACCATGAAACAAGTTCAAAAATATTTTATAATTTTCTTAATTCTCTGGTGGGGCGGAGGTTGATAAAACGTGCATACCCACATTGCTTGAAGAATAGTAATCCAATCATTCATGATTATATATATTAATTATTATACTAAAATTATATCAATAAGAGCCCTGAATCCCTATTTGTATAGATTTATTTCTTTATTTAATTTATTTGCTATGAACTTAATAATATTTACACTACTATAATAGAAGGTCATGACACCTACAAGGGAGCAAGCCATTTCAGTAACTTCTACAAAAAATCATAAATAAAACAAATTCATATAACAAGACACCTACAAGGGAGCAAGCCATTGCATACCCACATTGCTTGAAGAATAGTAATCCAATCATTCATGATTATATATATTATTATTATACTAAAATATATCAATAAGAGGCCCTGAATCCCTATTTGTATAGATTTATTTCTTTATTTAATTTATTTGCTATGAACTTAATAATATTACACTACTATAATAGAAGGTCATGACACCTACAAGGGAGCAAGCCATTTCAGTAACTTCTACAAAAAATCATAATAAAACAAATTCATATAACAAGACCCGATAATTACTATACGCCAAAGAACGGATACATAAACCAGTTCTTACAGCGTGTTACAATTAAAGGATGGAAAGCGTGAGAGAAAAGTTAGAAGGTTTGAACATTAACATGTATTTTATGCAATTTTTATGTTAAAAAAGGTAAATTTGATGTAAAAAAGTAAGCTGAAGTTAAAATGTGAAAGATCTGCAACCAATAAAACTACTAATGCAACCATTAAAAAAACTAATCATTTTAGAGGTAACAAGAGAATGGGCTAATGAAAGGAGTACCCTGGCCCCTGGGTTGTTTATATTGTTAATATATAAGAAAAATGAATAAATAACAAGAAGATTAAAAATAAACACCACAAAGTACTCCTTTTTGAAAGGGCCATTTCCCCTAGGGACTTTAGAGCTGGAGAATACTCTTGACACACAAACCATCGACTTGCAGATACAACAGAAAAAACACCAAGAAGATAAGCATTTCATAGTAGTTAAATCACTGAGTGTATACCTCCAGCTGCAGCACTGGCAGCAGAAAACATCAGCAATGGAGGAATCTGCCAAAACAAGAGATTTGTGAGAGTGATAAGATAAAGTTGCCCAAAGATGCATCCATAAAGTATACAAAGAAATTTAAAAAAAAAAATTAATTGTAGATAGCATCTGTGGAAGACTGGAAGTACCCCTATAACGAATGGAAGCCATTTTGGTCCTTTGATGTGTTTCTGGAGATACGGCATTCCTGAAAAAAAAATATCCACGTTAAGGTCTGTCTATATACAGCCCCCCCCCCCCCCCCAAACAAACAAAAAAAAATCTCCCTCGCGCAAAACAAGATTTGAACTTGAATGTAAAAATATACCTGTATTCAGACCATAAAAGGCACTAAGCATTCCACCTAAGCCACAGCCAGCCTATAGAAATAGATAGATATATTAAATTAGTTGCACAAAAGTGCAGACTGCAGACATCTTGGCACATCTGATTAGTAGATAAAAACGGTAACTAGACATGCAGCTCATATGTTTTAGCTTAAACCAACTGCAGGTTAACTAAGAACATGAGTATATCGTCAACTGGTCACAGACACATTACATTTCATGATAACTGAGCAACAAAAGAATGTAACCGTAATTTGTAATTTTCTCTTGTCTTTATACTCATTCACACCCCCAGCATACCTCTGCTATTTTTGTGGCACTCATCACCAATCTTTCCCCAAAAATACACAACAAACTAAGTCTTATAGTGCAAGTAAAATATTAACTGAAGCTGCAAGCAAATGTGTATGTGATTTATGCACGCTGCATTCATCACTTCTTCAAATCATTGAGGATGCATAAGATGCCTTTACGTATATAAATATCTAGTGGTGTGTACATTTTATAAGAGAAACATACACTTAAGCTAAAGTCTTACCATGCCATAGTTTCTATTTGTCTTAGTCCAGATCATTGCATAAGTTGCAAATTCTACTTCATAATTTTTTCAATTATTTATGGTTTCTAGCTTGCAATCTCACCACAATCCCAAGAACATCGAAAAGGGGGGTAAGCAGTTAAGCTCCACCACTTCATAGACATTAACTTCCAGAGAACTGTGATGATATAATGGTAGCAGTAACTTCTTAATACTGCATTAGAATTTATAGTAGGGCAAATTGCAACTTAAAACTTCCTGATTATCTTATCGGTGTACAATCAAATTCAAAAATTATGGTCACACCTCTCTTGTACTATTTAATTCTCAAGATCAAACTTGCACAATGCCAAAATAACCTAATCCTCCACACCAATCATTTTTGGCGGAACTTATTACTAGTCCACTTTCAACGACTTATTAAAAGACTCGTATTTGAAACTCAGGATTGATGATTTGAAAGAAACTCACAAACTCCCCTACTTGGTTCATATATTCATGCAAACATGTCTAATCTATCATTTACAGTTTAATTTTTTTACCATAACTTACAAATTTGTTCAATCACCGTCGTATGTTCCATCAATCCTATCTAACTAGAAAACTTTTAAGGTACTGCACACTACCCCTCAACTTCCAAAAACAAACTCTGGTCTACACACACTACACTACAGGCTGAATAAGTAAACAGGGGAAAATTTGAATAAAAAAATTATATCATGCAACATGTAAACACGAATCTGGTGTGCAAAATTAAATCTAAAACAGGTACATCATAATTCATATCAGAGCTAAACTTCCACATCTACATATGAAGAAAACAACTTCAACTAACTCACTTCCACACACACCAACAATTAACATATATAACGATCACACGTATAGCAAAACAATCACGAATCACATATACGTTCGAAGAAATCACATCGAAACAGCGGTATTACCACAGCGGTGGCGTCGTGTAACACCGGAGTGATGGTCCATTCTCCTTTATCCTGCATCAACAAAAACAAGTATATGAATGAACAACCAAATCAGCTGAATTTAAAGGGATAGAATAAACACAATATCATCAACAAAGGATAAGGCACCGAATCGGAATCCAATAGAGAGAGACAACGAGGGCATCGAGGAGTGCCGAGGCCAGGTTTGATCGTAGGCTCGTGGTAGAGGTTTCCGGTGCGTAGCTTTTCTTCGTAGACCTCTCGAGTCCCCATCGAACACCTCAAATTTCACACAGTTACATTACACACACTGCGACTGCGTGAATCGTATCGGGGTTAAGGGTTCGGGGCTTCGAGAGGGTTTTTGTGGACCGGGCCCTGGCCCATATACGATTTCATTCGTCTTGACAAATCAACTATGGAGTTATAATCAGCAGCTAGAGGTGCACAATTAAACCGGGTTAGGACCCGACCCGGGTTTAGCCCAGTGTGGCAGTGCCCCCAGTCCAGTTCCGACTTGGTATAACCCGGCGGTTCAAACCGGGTTCCCTTTTCCATTCACTAACACCGTTGCAACCCGGGTTTTTCATTACCCAACTCGATTTAATCTGCTACAGATCCATCATGTTATTTATAAATTACATGATACAAATACGGGGTTGGACCCAGCCTAAACCCGGTCAAGTTTTGAATTTGTTGATCACAAGCCGAACCGGGTTCAACCCGGCCCCCGTGTGGAATTTGAACTTGGCTTGTGCACCTCTACATAGTAGCTCTAGTTTATTTATATTTCCTTTAGACGACTCTATCAACTCTATTATTTAGGATAGCTTGCGTGATAAAGGCTTATGATTTTTTAAATGAAAGTCTTAGATTAAATTATAAAATAATATGTTTTCAAATTATGTATGAGTAAGAATTATAAGTAATAAAACAATGACATCAACTTTTTAAACTTTTTTGTTTTTCCTAAAAAATAATAAAACATTTCGTTTCAAAACAAAACATTTTTAAAAACTGTAGTTTTTATAATATTTTGTGTTTTTAAAGAAATATGATGTTTTAGAAAAAAATTATAAAAATTTGTTTCTCTAGAAATAAACATTAATAAAAAGATCTATTTCTTTTTTAAAATATTTTTATAATATTTTTAGTCTAATACGGTTAGAAAGTTAAATTTTTTGTTAGTTTTAAATAAAATGATCAAAACACCCTTGGATTGATATGGTCATTTGAAAACCTCAGGGACCAAAAGCGTAATTTACTATTATATATATTTAGAAAATGTTATTAATTTATTTTTTCAAAGTTTTTTTAAACGTATTTTTTGATCGTTTTGTTTTATTAAATGTCTTTTTTTAAACATGCGGTTTTTCACGTATTTTTTAAACTGTTTGAGCTTTAAATGTATTTTTCAATCGTTCATCTTGTATAAAACACATTTTTAAACCCTTCACCAACTAAGCTTATTTTTTAATTTTTAGGCATACTTAGCCGTTCGTTTTATTTAGAATGTGCAACTTGTTTTAGAGTCTTTTTAACCGTTTGGTTTTCCAAAGCATTTTCTAACCCTTTTTTTAATTTTAATGTAGTTATTTAAATCGTTTGGTTTATTTAAACGTCTTTATAAATAACTTTTAAAATGTTCGGCTTATTAAACTTCTTTCAAACTGTTTGACTTTGAGAAGACTTTTTAAAACATTTCCATTTATTAATACGCTTTAATAAACATAATGGTTTAAAAAAACTACATTTAAATTAAAAGAGGTTAAAAAAGACGTTTAAACAACATGTTGAAATAGAATTTAAAATAAGCTGAATATTTTAAAATTAGATGTTTTAGTAAACCCAAATGTTTATAAAACAAGTATAATGCCGAACAGATTAAAAGTCTTCTAAACAAGATGAAGGTTAAAAATACATTAAAAATATCAAACGGTTCAAAAAAGACGTTTAAAAACCGATTGTTTACCTTCCTTATGCTCTTTCTGCTTGATCGTTCTCTTATCGTTAGGGCCAAGAATAGAGTTCCTTTCACACATTCTGAGAATCCAAAGAGAGAATCCACCACGCCAATTTGTAGAATTCAAACGAAGGGATTCGCTAACCTGGCAGGCGATCAGATGAGAAACATGCGCTCAAAAAGACTTTAGTGAACCTACGACAACCCTTGCAGTTAACGAAGGTACGCATAAGCAGGCGGGACTTGACGTTTCACAAACAAAGTAGGTTTTTGATCCCTTTGCCTGCATCAGCGGAAAATGGGAATTCATTGATAATGACGGGGGGCTACTCTTCTAGAGTACAGGTACTTTGGCTAGATCGTTTGTACCAGGATCCAACAAGTATATAACCAAAGACTTAAAAACACGATTAAAAAACTATGAAAAATAAAAATAAAAATATTTCTTTAATATGTATAAGAGTGAATTATGCATTTGGTCCTGGAGGTTTTTAAAATTACCATTTTGGTTCAAGTTTATTTTGGGTATTTACTAGAAACTAACAAAAAAATTATAATTCTCTTAGTGTTATAGAATACAAATTAACCACAAGGCTTAACTTGTTAAACTATTTCATTTGAAACTGAAATAGTTAAAGGACCCAAACCTCAAAAACCAAAATAGTAATTTAGTCTTAATTATATATTAGGTTAATTCAATTAACAATCCACGTCTATAAAAGTAAATGCTTAACTTCTGATTTAATTCATGATACACAATTATTAATGACAAAGAAAGAAAGATTCATTTCTTAGTACATTGGAGACATTAATTCTCCTTCGAGAACCTTAGTCATATATAGTACAAGCTAGGTATCTCTTTAAAGTCTTCGTGTGATATCATGTTACACTTTTTAGTTACCATATAAATCCATATGTATGAATGTGAAGGGAAACAAGCAGCCAACTAGCTGAGGAGATGGTGACCCACACAACCCTTATCGTGCAACAAACACCAACAACATCATACAATCATCCTTGTGGAGATCTACTTGATAGTAAGTGCAGTCTCATTATTAATTCTTTTGGTGAAATTTTGCTTGTGGAGATGTACTTGATGTTAAGCTTCTAGTACTCGTGATTAGCGCTAGTTAACTAACCTTATGTGCATATATATGAAAAGTTAATTAACTATATGTAATCTTGGATTACATAGGAGGAAGAAGAAGAGAGTACCTTGATATCGCTATTCCTCTCTATAGAGCAATAATAGAAGAAGACCTGGAAGCTGCAAAAGTCATCCTTCAAGATCATGATTATTTGGTACGATATAGTATCACTGAGAAAAAGGAAGCGCCACTTCATGTTGCTGCAGCGGGCCAAAGCACCGAGTTTGTGAGTTATCTTGTGAGCATCATGAGTAAGGCTGACATGGAACTGCAGAATGGAGATGGCAATACAGCCTTATGTGTAGCAGCTATCACAGGAAATGTTGGTATTGTAAAGATTATGGTTGAAGAGAATGAGGCACTGCTGAATATTTGTGGTAGTAAGAACATGATACCGCTCGATCTGGCTGCTTTTCATGGGAACCTAGGTGTGGTGAATTTTCTCTACGACAAGCGTGGTAAAATGACAGATGATAATTGGACAAATGACATCAAGGATGGCGTTTTGTTGAAATGCATCCAGGCTGACCTCTTCGGTATGCAAGGGCTCCTTATAAATATTTATTTTGTGTTCTTAGGTTTACGAATCCATTATTGATTTTCATGAAAGTGGTGTAGTGTTGATATTGTCTAAATACTACAAAATGAATATTGAGAATTGATAAGATGATATCTGGCATTTATGTGTACTATTAGGTTGGAATCTAATATTGTATTGTCGTTTCTTCATCAAGATGAACATTGGATTATAATGTGTTTAATGAATTGTTATGAAATGTTGCACAACATGTAACAGTGAGTGATTTTGTTGATCTATTTACGATGACTAATAATCTTCTTTTGTTCAGGATGCAGAAAGCCTGGAGCTCGGTATAATTCTGGAGCCTGACTGTTTTTATAAGACATTTGAATAACTGAATCTTCGATGTATCATACACTTGATGTGAAATACATTCACTTTGTCGTGTAATGTCAACCTTCACGTCATTGGATCACTTGGAGGACAATATTCTTCCTCAAGATAAGCATGCATGGGATGGGCTCCAGGTATTGGCTCGAAAGCCTAGTGCTTTTCATGAAATGAACACTTGGTCGATGATCATCACGTCATGTAAGCATTCTTCGATCAACATTCAACAGTACCTAGCTTTTAGTGATTTACTCTTTTTTTTCATATACATAATCTTCAACATATTAATTATGTGTAAAGAATTTGTTCATCTACGTGGTTTCTTATATTTGATTGTTGTTTTCAGTGTTGGTGTTTTATGATTTGAAGGACAAACGTGTTTTGGAAAAGAGTAAATATGCCACTTCATTACTAAGATTACTTTGGAAGAGGATTATGGAAAAACCTAAGGATGTTATCGATGATATACTCCGAGGCCCGATGATTAAGAAAGATAATATGGAAACATTGTTGGATTAATTCCAATTTAGAAATCAAATGTCAATTGTGTTGACTTTGAGGGGTCAAAATGTAAATGTTTAGAACTGTGAGGGTAGCGTGTGTAATGTGTTTGTTAGTTTTGTATTTGGTAGTTAGAGGTAGTTATAAATAGAGATAGATGGAATTTGTAAATGGTTGACACACACAATTTTCATTTTCAATAATAAAGTTGAGTATCGTTTTATTGTTCTTGATTGATTCAATCATTTCCAATCATAAAGCTCGATTTCAATTGGTATCAGAGCTTGGTGATTTTGATTCTGAATCAATCTCTTCAATTCGAAGGATTGAATTGTGAAGAAGCGAACGACTGACGATTTGATTCAAAGGACCGAATCAAACGAATAGCTCTGCGATCCAACGGACGGGATACAGACAAGAAGATCGAAGGAAGAAGAAGACGATGGTGAACACAGAGAAAGCAAGTTCATCAACCAGCAACACCCAGGTGACAAACCTTCCAGTCGTGCCGATGAAAGAACCAATAATACCCCTCCAATGCCCGACCCTTACAGCCACAAACTACTCAATTTGGGCGATCAAATTGAAGGTAATTTTTACTGTTCATGGCCTATGGGAGGTGATCGAACCTCCCCCCGAAACGCAAATAGATACCAAGAAGAACAATCAAGCGATCGCCTACTTGTATCAATCGATGCCGGAAGAGATGATTATGCAAGTGGCAAACCTCGAAACGGCGAAACAAATATGGGACGCCTTGAAAACGAGATTTGTAGGGATCGACAGGGTCAAGAAGGCCAGGATGGCCTCCCTCAGAAACGAGTTCGAAAGACTCACCATGAAGGACGGAGATACGATTGATGAATTTGCTGGAAAACTGAGTGAAATTGCCACGAAAGCAACCCAACTGGGAGAAACATTTCAAGATGCAATCCTAGTAAAGAAACTAATGAGCTCGGTTCCTGACAAATATATCCAAATTGTTGCATCGATTGAACAATTCTTGGACTTAGATACCATGGGTTTTGCGGAGGCAATTGGCCGTCTCAAAGCATTTGAAGAAAGAACGAATGGAAGACTCAAGCCATCTCAAGAAAAAGGTGACAAACTACTTCTATCCTACTCAGAATGGAAATCAAGAACTAGAGACTCTGAAAACAAAGGCAAGCTCAAAGGAGCGAGCGAAAGAAATGGTGGAAGATCAAGCCGAGGAAGAGGTTGGTCACCCAAAAACAAGAATCACTCTAATGAACACTCCGGTACTGCACAAAAGGGAGAAAAGAGACCCAAAGACAAGTCCAAAATAAGGTGCTTCAAATGTGAAAAGCTAGGCCATTATGCCTCCGAATGCCCACAGAAATCATCCGCTGAAGAATCAAACCTGACCCAGAGCTATGAAGATGAGCCAACCCTGCTGATGATTGCAGTTGAGAGAAACCAGAAGGAAATGGTCTATCTCAATGAATCCAAGGTAATACCCTCAAGATACTCCAAAGAACCAATAAGTGATGAAACTTGGTACTTAGATAATGGAGCATCAAACCATATGACCGTAATCTCCATGCCTTTTCCATGATAGACAAGAATGTGGGAGGGAAAGTGAAGTTTGGAGATGGGTCAGATGTGGTAATAGAGGGAAGAGGCTCAATTGTTCTAGCTTGTAAAAATGGAGAACACAGACTGTTGACTGAGGTCTATTACATTCCCATGCTGAAAAGCAATATCCTGAGCCTTGGACAAGCCACGGAGGGAGGCTGTGAGATCAGGATGAAAGGGAACTACCTATGGATGTATGAGAAGAGTGGAAACCTTCTAATGAAGGTAGAAAGAGCCCCAAACAGGCTGTACAAAATAGACCTTAAAACAGCATCACCAATGTGCTTTCAGGCTAATGTGGTGAATGAGGCATGGAAGTGGCATGGAAGGCTTGGACACATAAGCTTTGACACCATGAAAGTAATGGCAACAAAAGGTGTAGTCAGAGGCTTGCCTGTGCATGATAAACCTGTCAAGCTATGTGAAGCATGTCTTGCAGCCAAGCAAACAAGAACCCCTTTCCCAACAACCACTGTGTTCAAATCTGAATTGCCTCTAGATCTGGTGAGCATGGACTTATGTGGACCCATTACACCAGAAACACAGGCAGGTAATAAGTACTTCATGTTGATAGTTGATGACTGCACAAGATATATGTGGGCATATTTGTTAAAGTCAAAAGGTGGTGCCTTTGAGATGTTTAGAAAATTCAAAAGGCTGGTAGAAAATGAGTATGGGCTTAAAATCAAATCTATAAGGTCTGATAGAGGAGGGGAGTTTTGCTCAAGTGAGTTTATTCAGTTCTGTGAAGATCATGGAATTAAGAGACAGCTCACCAACCCCTATACACCACAACAAAATGGCATGGTAGAGAGAAGAAATAGAACTGTATTGAACATGACTAGAAGCCTATTGAAAGCAATGAACCTACCACAAAACCTCTGGGCTGAAGCTGTAAGGCATTCAGTTTACCTACTGAATAGAATACCAACAAAACCCCTTAAAGGGAAAACACCTTATGAAGCCTTGAAGGGAAGAAAACCAAGTGTAAAACACCTAAGGGTGTTTGGCTGTGTTGCTCATGTTAAAACAACACAGTTACACCTTACAAAACTTGAAGACAGGAGCTCACCCATGGTCTACCTAGGTCCAGAGGAGGGAACTAAAGGAGAAAGACTCTACAATCCCAACACCAACAAGTTAGTAATTGCCAGGGATGTAGAATTTGAAGAAACTCAAAAATGGGACTGGTCTCAGTATGAACCAAAAGGTCAAGATGATGGGCCATGCTGGTTAGAGTTTGATGTCTCTCATGAAGAAGGCAATACAAGTGGTGTTGGATTAGACCAAATGGTAGGTGAGCAGCAACATGTAGAACAAGAAGAGAGGTCTCAAGAACCTGAGCCTGAAACTCAAAGACAAGTCACTCAACAACAACCACAATCCACTGTAAGAAGGTCAGGAAGACAGGTGGTGAGACCAGCAAGGTTTAATGACTTTGTGTTACCAGAGTTTTTAGAGGCAGATGACAATAGTCAAGAAGAGGTTCATGAAGACTTATTAATGATCAATGAAGCCTCATCATTGACCTATCAAGATGCAGTGAAACTTCAAGTATGGAGGGATGCAATGGATGAAGAAGTGAATGCCATTGAGAGAAACAATACTTGGAACTTAGTAAACTTACCAAGAGGTGTTAAACCAATTGGACTGAAGTGGCTGTACAAACTTAAGAAAGATGCTGCTGGCACTAGGCATAAAGCCAGGTTAGTGGCAAAAGGGTATGTACAAAAGTATGGGATTGACTTTGAGGAAGTATTTGCACCAGTAGCCAGAATGGAAACAATCAGGCTAATTCTTGCTATGTCAGCAAAATTAGACTGGAAGGTGCATCACTTAGATGTCAAAGCTGCATTCTTGAATGGAGTATTAAAGGAAGATGTGTATGTAATACAACCACAGGGTTATGAAGTCAAAGGGGCTGAAGAAAAGGTATACAAATTGAAGAAGGCTCTTTATGGTTTGAAGCAGGCACCAAGAACTTGGAATAAATGCTTAGATGAAGTAATGAAAGATCTAAGGTTTATCAGGTGTCAAAGGGAAGCTGCTGTGTATTTGAGAATAAATTCGAATGCACATATAGTGGTTGGAGTCTATGTGGATGATATGATTGTTGCAAGTAGTGACCTGCATGAAGTAGAGAAGTTTAAGGCAGAAATGAAAGAAAAGTTTGACATGACTGATCTTGGATTACTCAGTTACTACCTGGGAATTGAAGTCTCACAAAGAAAGGAGGGAATTTTTGTGAAACAGTCGAAGTATGCTCAAAAGATAGTCAATCTTGCTGGATTGGATGAATGTAATGAAGCCAAGATTCCAATGGAACCGGGATTGAAGTTGGCATCTCTGAGCACAAGTGTAGAGGCTGATGTGACTGAATACAGGAAGTTAATTGGGATGCTTAGGTATCTTACACATACAAGGCCAGATTTAATGTATGCTGTGGGATATTTGAGTAGGTATATGCAAAGTCCAAAGATAGAACATATGAAAGCTGTCAAGCATGTGATCAGGTATGTCAGGGGCACAATGCAGTATGGTATTAGATATAGCAGGATCAAAGGAGATGGTCTGGTTGGCTATAGTGATAGTAACTATGCTGGTGGGGATGGTGATGGTAAGTGTACATCTGGAAATGTGTTCTATTATAACAATTGCCCAATCTCGTGGAGTTCACAAAAGCAGCAAACAGTAGCTTTGTCCAGCTGTGAAGCTGAGTTTATGGCTGCAACTACAGCTGCCTGTCAAGCCATATGGTTACAAGGTTTGATTGATGAATTGTTGGGTCAAGTGGAACAAACGGTTGTGTTGAAAGTAGATAACAGATCTGCTCTGGCTTTGATGAAGGATCCAGTGTTTCATGGGAGATCAAAACACATTGAGCCTAAGTATTACTTCATTAGAGATTGCATAGAAAAGAACAAGATTCAAGTGGAGTTTGTTTGTGGAAATCTTCAAAAGGGTGACATGTTTACTAAACCGCTACCAAGAATGAAATTTGCTGAGATGAGGAGTATGATTGGCGTTGAAGATTTAGATGAGAAGCATTGGAATTAAGAGGGGAGAATGTTGGATTAATTCCAATTTAGAAATCAAAATGTCAATTGTGTTGACTTTGAGGGGTCAAAATGTAAATGTTTAGAACTGTGAGGGTAGCGTGTGTAATGTGTTTGTTAGTTTTGTATTTGGTAGTTAGAGGTAGTTATAAATAGAGATAGATGGAATGTTAAATGGTGACACACACAATTTTCATTTTCAGTAATAAAGTTGAGTATCGTTTTGTTGTTCTTGATTGATTCAATCATTTCCAATCATAAAGCTCGATTTCAAACATACCCTTCTCGGATTCTATTTATTGCTGCAAAAATGAACAACGCACCATTTTTGGTTGAGCTTATTCGTGAGTATCCTGATCTTATATGGAAGACAAATGATGACGGACAAAGCATCTTTCACATTTCTGTTGCTCATCGTCATGCATATACCTATAGTCTATTATATGAGATTGGGTCAGTGAAGGATCTAATATCTCCTATCCAAGACAATCAAGGCAATAACATTCTGCATATAGCTGCAAAGAAGCCAGAAATAAATGATTATGATCGGAATTTGGTAGCTGCTCCTTTTCAAATTCTTACTGAAATGTCATGGTACATGGTACATATTCTTTCAAAGCTTTCATGGTTCGTTATTTTGTCAAGTCATTTAGCCATTGATCATATTCTGGTTTTATATTTATATATATATATATATATATATATATATATATAATATATATATATATATATAATATATATATTATATATATATATGTGTGTGTCTTAATTGTAGAAAGTAAGACGTATACTCCCTCCTCCATGTAGAGAAGTGGAGAATAACGAAGGTAAAACAGCAGAAGCACTATTCACAGAGAAGCACAAGAATCTACTTATAGAAGGTGTGAAGTCGATAAATAAAACGATTAACATATCCATGGTGGTAGCCGCTCTAGTATGCACAATCGGGTACTCAGTAGTATTCCAAGTTCCTGGTGGGTTTGATCAAAACAGTGGATTTCCTATACTCCTCAAAAAGAAGCAGTTCTCTAAATTTATATCAGTAGATTTTTCTTCCTTTATCTGTTCTACACTTTCAATCATCATATTCCTATCCATCACCCTTTCTCGTCACCATGGAGACCCATTAATATTACTTCAAATGTGGCTGTTAGGTCAATTACTACTATTGATCTCTATGATCTTCTTATTCTTTGCTTTTGCCTACAGCTTTGCCATTCTTTATCCTAGCCTATATAATAAAAACCTGCCATTTGCAATGTACGAGGCGGGTGGTTTAATCGGATTTCTGTGCTTTGGTTTGTACCTCTCAATTTACCGTGATGTGATCCGGGCAATATTTATGGGGGGGATTTTAATTGGGAAAAATAAGCATATGTTCAACCGTAAAAAGGTAAAAAAATCAAAGTAATTCTTAATGTTTTTGTTATGATAGTTTTGAATCTCAAGTTCCATTTGAAGATAACGGATCTTCCATGTTCTTTTATTACCACTTTCATGATGTCAGTGTGAAGAAATGTTCTCCTTATCTTGTTTTAAAGTATGTAGTGGTATCTTGCATTGTCATATTTCTTTTGGTTCTTCGGTTTACACACTAATTCAGTTATCTTGTTTGTTATTATTCTTAGACATCAAATGTTCAATGGGTACCTAGGTATGAGCAGTTTTTCTTAGAATGGCGGAGAATTTTATCGAACAAGGTTAAAATGCTAGATATGAGTAGTTACAAATGATTTTCATGCTCGATAATTGTTCAAAGGTAATGCAAATTTGCATACTTAGAACACCTTAGTTCAAGTCATGTTGATTCCAAGGATTTTGCGGTGCGCCCATGGAGTAGATAGCCTGGCGTTTTGTTTTTTTTCCTACCCTTAGCCTCTTGCTGAATTGTTATCTTTTACAATAAGATTTTAGCTCCTTTCTAAAGAACAAAGAAATTTAATAACGTGTAGTTTCATTTTTAGAACCAGTTCACCTAATTTCTTATGTTATGTCTTAATTTCATATTTAGAAACAAGAATGATTTTCTTAAAATTTAAACAAACTAAAAGGGGTTGTTTCTATAGATGGTAAGGTTTTATAGAATTTTTAACCGTAAAAAAAATTCAAGGAAGCTGTTTGGAATATATGTTGCCATAATGAGACTGATAAACACACATAAAAGAAGGAACCACACATCAAGGCTTCAGGTGGGGGACACGCTTAAGGTGACATTGAGGTAGCAAGACTTAACTGCGGGAATACTGCCCGTGCCTCTAGGTTCTGCAAGATCAATAATGTGTAACATCTCCATACCGATCGGGCATCAGCAAACACATTATTTATATTTAATTACAAAAAAAAATAATAATAAATATGTGATAAGCAATAAATCATCCCTTTTCAATTCTTACTAACGACTACTTGTTTCAACAGACTCGATAAGAACCTTGAAAAGGAATGAAAATGATCGAACACTTGGGGGGACACAAACATCATAAAAGCCATTAAGCCAACCATGTTTACCTAGAAAAAGGGAATATTGGCATCAGAGATTATATAGCAACAACAAAAGAGTATCATAGATCCTGTTTCATGTTACTTTCAAGCACAAGAAAGACTATAAGGGGCGATAAACAAAAACCGACTTAGATATCTACACTACAAGAACCAAAACCAACTAGGTTCCCATAACATGTCGTGTACCTGCAAATAGTAATCATCGAAGCCTTTGTTGTTGGGAACGGGTCATGTATGTGTCTTCAATGTATCTTGTAACCAATGAAATACCATAATGTGAGGCACTTGATGCAGCATAATATGATGTCACACTGAGTTGTGTAAAGTTTGGAAGCCCATATCCTGCAATTTCAAATTTTGATCATCAGCCAGCTTCATCATACATCCATTGTACCATGAAACAGATAATAAGTTCAAAATATTTTATAATTTTCTTAATTCTCTGGTGGGGCGGAGGGTTGAAAAACGTGCATACCCACATTGCTTGAAGAATAGTAATCCAATCATTCATGATTATATATATTAATTATTATACTAAAATTATATCAATAAGAGGCCCTGAATCCCTTTGTATAGATTTATTTCTTTGTTTAATTTATTTGCTATGAACTTAATAATATTTACACCACTATAATAGAAGGTCATGACACCTACAAGAGGAGCAAGCCATTTCAGTAACTTCTACAAAAAATCATAAATAAAACAAATTCATATAACAAGACCCGATAATTACTATACGCCAAAGAACGGATACATAAACCAGTTCTTACTGCATGTTACAATTAAAGGATGGAAAGTGTGAGAGAAAAGTTAGAACGTTTTAACATTAACATGTATTTTATGCAATTTTTATGTTAAAAAAGGTAAATTTGATGTAAAAAAGTAAGCTGAAGTTAAAATGTGAAAGATCTGCAACCAATAAAACTACTAATGCAACCATTAAAAAAACTAATCATCTTAGAGGTAACAAGAGAATGGGCTAATGAAAGGAGTACCCTGGCCCCTGGGTTGTTTATATTGTTAATATATAAGAAAAATGAATAAATAACAAGAAGATTAAAATAAACACCACACAAAGTACTCCTTTTGAAAGGGCCATTTCCCCTAGGGACTTTAGAGCTGGAGAATACTCTTGACACACAAACCATCGACTTGCAGATACAACAGAAAAAACACCAAGAAGATAAGCATTTCATAGTAGTTAAATCACTGAGTGTATACCTCCAGCTGCAGCACTGGCAGCAGAAAACATCAGCAATGGAGGAATCTGCCAAAACAAGAGATTTGTGAGAGTGATAAGATAAAGTTGGCCCAAAAGATGCATCCATAAAGTATACAAAGAAATTAAAAAAAAAAACATTAATTGTAGATAGCATCTGTGGAAGACTGGAAGTACCCCTATAACGAATGGAAGCCATTTTGGTCCTTTGATGTGTTTCTGGAGATACGGCATTCCTGAAAAAAAATATCCATGTTAAGGTCTGTCTATATACAGCCCCCCCCCCCAAACAAACAAAAAAAAATCTCCCTCGCGCAAAACAAGATTTGAACTTGAATGTAAAAATATACCTGTATTCAGACCATAAAAGGCACTAAGCATTCCACCTAAGCCACAGCCAGCCTATAGAAATAGATAGATATATTAAATTAGTTGCACAAAAGTGCAGACTGCAGACATCTTGGCACATCTGATTAGTAGATAAAAACGGTAACTAGACATGCAGCTCATATGTTTTAGCTTAAACCAACTGCAGGTTAACTAAGAACATGAGTATATCGTCAACTGGTCACAGACACATTACATTTCATGATAACTGAGCAACAAAAGAATGTAACCGTAATTTGTAATTTTCTCTTGTCTTTATACTCATTCACACCCCCAGCATACCTCTGCTATTTTTGTGGCATTCATCACCAATCTTTCCCCAAAAATACACAAAAAACTAAGTCTTATAGTGCAAGTAAAATATTAACTGAAGCTGCAAGCAAATGTGTGTGTGATCTATGCACGCTGCATTCATCACTTCTTCAAATCATTGAGGATGCATAAGATGCCTTTAGTATATAATTGTCTAGTGGCGTGTACATTTTATAAGAGAAACATACACTTAAGCTAAAGTCTTAGTGTCTTACCCTGCCATAGTTTCTATTTATTTTAAGTGTGTGTCTTAGTCCAGATCATTGCATAAGCTGCAAATTCTACTTCATAATTTTTCAATATGGTTTCTAGCTTGCAATCTCACCACAATCCCAACAACATCGAAAAGGGGGGTAAGCAGTTAAGCACCACCACTTCATAGACATTAACTTCCAGAGAACTGTGATGACATAATGGTAGCAGTAACTTCATTAATACTGCATTAGAATTTATAGTAGGGCGAATTGCAACTTAAAACTTCCTGATTATCTTATCGGTGTACAATAAAATTCAGAAACTATGGTCACACCTCTCTTGTACTATTTAATTCTCAAGATCAAACTTGCACAATGCCAAAATAACCTAATCCTCCACACCAATCATTTTGGCGGAACTTATTACTAGTCCACTTTCAACGACTTATTAAAAGACTCGTATTTGAAACTCAGGATTGATGATTTGAAAGAAACTCACAAACTCCCCTACTTGGTTCATATATTCATGCAAACATGTCTAATCTATCATTTACAGTTTAATTTTTTTACCATAACTTACAAATTTGTTCAATCACCGTCGCACGGTTCCATCCAATCCTATCTAATAGAAAACTTTTAAGGTACTGCACACTACCCCTCAACTTCCAAAACAAACTCTGGTCTACACACACTACACTACAGGCTGAATAAGTAACAGGGGAAAAACTGAATAAAAAAATTATATCATGCAACATGTAAACACGAATCTGGTGTGCAAAATTAAATCTAAAACAGGTACATCAAAATTCATATCAGAGCTAAACTTCCACATCTACATATGAAGAAAACAACTTCAACTAACTCACTCCCACACACACCAACAATTAACATATATAACGATCACACGTATAGCAAAACAATCACGAATCACATATACGTTCGAAGAAATCACATCGAAACAGCGGTATTACCACAGGGTGGCGTCATGTAACACCGGAGTGATGGTCCATTCTCCTTTATCCTGAATCAACAAAAAACAAGTATATGAATGAACAACCAAATCAGCACAATATCATCAAGAAGAAGATGAAGGATAAGGCACCGAATCGGAGTCTAATAGAGAAAGACAACGAGGGCATCGAGGAGTGCCGAGGCCAGGTTTGATCGTAGGCTCGTGGTAGAGGTTTCCGGTGCGTAGCTTTTTCGTAGACCTCTCGAGTCCCCATCGAACACCTCCAATTTCACACAGTTACATTACACACACTGCGACTGCGTGAATCGTATCGGGGTTAAGGGTTCGGGGCTTCGAGAGGGTTTTTGTGGACCGGGCCCTGGCCATATACGATTTCATTCGTCTTGACAAATCAACTATGGAGTTATAATCAGCAGCTAGAGGTGCACAATTAAACCGGGTTAGGACCCGACCCGGGTTTAGCCCAGTGTGGCAGTGCCCCCAGTCCAGTTCCGACTTGGTATAACCCGGCGGTTCAAACCGGGTTCCCTTATCCATTCACCAACACCGTTGCAACCCGGGTTTTTCATGACCCAACTCGATTTAATCTGCTACAGATCCATCATGTTATTTATAAATTACATGATACAAATACGGGGTTGGACCCAGCCTAAACCCGGTCAAGTTTGGAATTTGTTGATCACAAGCCGAACCGGGTTCAACCAGGCCCCCGTGTGGCATTTGAACTTGGCTTGTGCACCTCTACATAGTAGCTCTAGTTTCTTTATATTTCCTTATAGACGGCTCTATCAGCTCTATTATATAGGATCGCTTGCGTGATAAAGGCTTATGATTTTTTAAATGAAAGTCTTAGATTAAATTATAAAATAATATGTTGTTCAAATTATGTATGAGTAAGAATTATAAGTAATAAAACAATGACATCAACTTTTTAAACTTTTTTGTTTTTCCTAAAAAATAATAAAACATTTCGTTTCAAAACAAAACATTTTTGAAAAACTGTGATTTTTAAATATTTTGTGTTTTTAAAGAAATATGATGTTTTAGAAAAAAAAATATAAAAGTTTGTTTCTCTAGAAATATACTTAATAAAAAAATCTGTTTCTTAATCTTTTTCAAAATATATTTAGTATAATTAAAGAATTGAATAATATAAATTAGTAATTAATAGAGTTATTTAATAAGAGAAGAAGCGAATGAATGTGATGTTGTCATGTGGCAACGTTAGTTACTCTTTTATTATAATAAGAAGATATGATGTTTTAGAAAAAAAATTATAAAAATTTGTTTCTCAAGAAATAAACATTAATAAAAAGATCTATTTCTTAATCTTTTTAAAAATATTTTTTAGTATAATTAAAGAATTGAATAATATAATTAGTAATTAATGGGGTTATTTAATAAGAGAGAGAAGCGAATGAATGTGATGTTGTCATGTGACAACGTTAGTTACTCTTTTATTATAATAAGAAGATTGTTATTTTAATAGTAAATTCCAAATATTGTCTTTTAAGTATTGTAAAAATTATGAATCTTGTCCTTAAACTTTGATAAGTACATTGAGTGTCCTTTATTTGAAAATTTATCACACTTTTCGTCATTTTCACTAACAAAAGTTAATTTTTTTTATTAGTTTTCTGCAAATGACAATTTTACCCTTATCATATAAAAGACTCAATGTGTAATTTTCATTAAATATCTTTAGCTTTCTTTCTTCTTTTTAATTACTTATACTTTGATTTATTTCTTTTAATTCATCACCTTTGTTTTATAAACTAATTAGTTTCAATACTTTTTTTTTATAAAATATAACTAGAGTTATAAATGTTCTGATTAGTTGGAATAATAATTGGTATAATTTTTACTTTTACTTTATCACTTTGATTTATTTCTTTTTACTTCGTCACTTCTTCTATATACTTATCGAAAATCTAAATTATTGACTTATAACCCAATTGATTTATTAAAACATGTATTTTACAAGTTGTACATAGTCACTATTTGTAGCTTAATATTGCCTAATCTATACATCTAAACAACTTAAGATGAAAAATTTTTAAAATTTAGTTGGTTTAACTTTGAACTAAATCTCCAAAATCAAAAAAACAAAATCAAAACAAAATCAAAATTAGATAAACATGTTAAGTAATTTATTTAAATAAACTTTTAATAATTAAAATATTATAATAGATTATATAAACAAAAAATAACTGTGAAAGAAAGGTAGCTATGAGACGCCATAATTCTTATTTAAATTTCGATGCCAAAATTTTTTAAACGTGGTTTTAGTTCACTTTTTTTGTTGGAAACTTACCAGTTTTGTTTAAAAATTACAATTTATTCAACTCTTCATATTAAACGTACTTATGTGCGTAAATGATTTGTTATTTAAAAGAAACTTACTTATGTGCATAAACGACTTGTTATTTAAAAGAAACTGTAATTCCATTCTTAAAGTATTTAAACGGAATCATGAGAAGTGAAGAAACAAAGCAACATAGTTAATCTAGTTCATACAATAGTATAACTAAAATTTGCAGGTAGAGATAGGGGTAGTAAGTGTCGTTAAAAATAATACTTTATTCATTTATCTAATTTTAATATTAAATTATCTTTATAAAATATGACAGTTTTATATTTCTATTAAATGTTATCTAATTTTATCAACTTCTTTTAGCTTACCAAAACTATATTTTTAACTAGAAACTGCTATGTAACCACCGGTTAAGATCATTTAGTAAGCATATTACTCCTATGCTTGTTAATAATCGGTTACAATTCCTCTTAAAACGGGTCAATTTGATTAACCTAATTTTTTACTTCAAAAGTTAGAACTATTCATTAAGGCCCAATACCCTCAAATAGAGGTGCACAAACAAGGTTTGAAATTGAAACCGGATAAGGTTCAACCCAGTTTGGGTTGAGGTTAATGAAATTGAAGTCGGGTTTGACCGGGTTCCGGGTCAGGTCCAACCCGGGTTCAAGCAATGAAAAACCCTACCCGATGAAACCCGGGTGGGGTCAAGTCCGAACCAGGTGTTGCCTGCAGGACCGATGAAGGGCGGTCACTTAAACACAACAACACAAAGATGAGATTAATCAAACTTAATCAAACAGTAAACTAGATTAACCACAATAATGATACTAAGAACACAAGTAATAAGTAAGAGACAGAACAAGAGAACACAAGAGATTAGGTTTCAAGGATGCAGTTTATTGTTTCTCAAGTTCTATTACAAGTGTTACAAAGCATAAAGAAAGATACTAGAATATGGAATACTTATACTACAAACTACAGCTGGCTATACTTTGAAAGCCAGCTGGATACAATTGACTAGACACAAACAAAATCAATTGTAGAATCAAAAGGCATATCTGCCTTTTAACTTGTGACTATGACATGTCATAGCTCACATCCTAATATATTACAAAAGGATAAAAGTACATAAAGTAGAAAGCATGGACTCAAGACCTCAATGTACAGTTACCAAAAGCATGGACCTTTCACCAACTCATGTAAGTTGGTGACTTTACAGAGTGCAGCGGAAAGATGGTCCAGCTTTATGGTAAAGTACATCAGATAAAGGCATATCTCTAAAAGTATTCGGAAGAAATCTGTCTTCACTCTTTGGCTTCAGAAGACTTTGTCTTTGAAGCTTCGGAAGACTTCACTTTTGGCTTCGGAAGATATTGGTCTTGGCTTCGGAAGATTTTACACTTAGAATATTTCTAGTGCATGGTGTAAAACTTCCGAAGCAATTCTACTTCAGTTCTTTAGTGCATGCTTGCAGAGAGACTTTGGATGTGTTTGGCTGCATCAGACTTATAGGAATCCTTAAAACTCCCCCTAGGCTGATACTACCAAAACATTTAGAAGATCTTCAGATGTTTGTAGTCTTCAGCACAATGATAACCATACCATTCTTCATTAGATGGTTAGGATCATTCAGACTCTCATAGTATCTTCTCATCTCAAAGAGATCATGCAGAGGTAAGTTGTCACACCCCAACCTTGACGGCGGAAACGTCGAGATGTGAGGGTTAAGATTGTTCATAGCCACATAACGCTATTATTAAACCAAATATATTATACATAAGTTTCAAAATTACATTACAAGCATAAGTCTCAATAATGAAATAAGTTTCAACATGAAATAACAAACATAATCATTTTGTTATTAACTAGGTCCAAGTCCTAGAATATGCCAGCAACATAAGTTCACTTCAAAACTGGGGGGTTTCCTGAAACATGATAAAAATAAAAGGTCAACTATAAATAGTTGGTGAGTTCCAAGGTTTTCATACATAATATGAAAAAGGTTACAAGTAGCAATTCATGTCATAGGTTATAAGCTAGTAAGGTTATAGAACACATATCGTTACAACCAAACCTCGACTTGATTACAAGTATAAAAGATTGGGTAAGTGTATTTGGTTCCCTAGTGCACAAGCGTACGGCCCCTAGGAGTCGGCAATACCTCGACTTTAGCACCAAATAGGCTTGTCAGGCCCAAAGATATAAGACGTCGCCAGGCTAGCAATAGTTAATGATTGTAAACAAACTATGTATCTCATATAAACACTTACAATACACAAATAACCATGACAAATAATAAGTTGAATTGCATGTGATTTACAAGTCTCAAACGTGTATAAGTGTATCATGTATAAGCAATCATGTTTCACCCCAAAATAGTGTGAAAAATGTAAAAGAGGACAAGGAAAACTCACATGAAAATAAGCATTTCAAGATGATAAAAAGATTACAAGATAAATCCCAAGTGTCCATTACAAGCACCTAAATATATAATTTACAAGATGAAATTAAGGTTAATATATTGATTAATGTTTAAATAAGGATTAGGGTTTGATGAGTAATTATGTTTATAATGATGATGATAATAATTTAAACGAGGTTCCAAATGGTTTCTTTTACAAGTTGTTTAAACGTATAGATTCCAAGATTAGGTTTGGTAATAAGATTAACAATAAAACATGAACTAGGGTTTCAAATGGAATTTGGGAGTTTAATAATAAATCATTTAGGTTTTAATAAAGATATTTAAATCGATTGAGACCAATAATAATTGAAAATGTCTTAACAATTTAAGTTATAATATGCGAAAAGAAATAATTAATCTAATAATTAATATTTAAAACTTGATAAAAAGAATTAATCAAATACATATTTAAATGACTTAAAATTATTTAAAATTATCATAAAGTTTTGAGCTTTTAACATGATTTATCATAAAGGTTTTATCATACAAAACCTAAGAAAATAGGATTAGACCAATTTATATTGTTTTAATAATTCCAAGAATTTAAATAAAAGTTAACGAATAAATTATTAATTGATTATGATATAACATGTTTAAATGATTAGATTAATTATTTAAATAATAATTTCAACTATTTAAAGTTTATTTTCGTATAAATAAGCTAATTATAACATATTTTATGAATATTATTATGAAAGTTATTAAAGTGTTTAAAGAGTTATTTACAGAAAAATAGTTAAATAATTTTTTTAATAACCAAAGTTTATAAAACTGATTTTTTATAATTTCTAAGGATTTTATTTAATCTGAAAATTTGAAAACAAAACATAAAAAAAAAATGGGGCTGAGGGTCCCCGGGTTCGAACCCGGGACCTCAAGTCCATTCAACACACACATTACCAGTAAGCCAATGGCCTGAGCCGCGATTAATAACCATTTTTAAATCTTAAAACAAAACAAATAAGGTTTCTCCCAAATCCTCATGAACCCTAATTCAAATTTGGATCCAATTGACCATCCAAACGATAATGTTAACGAAATCATTCATGGGGCTTTTGATCCCAGTATGAAACCGAATGTACAGATGAATTCAATTACCATTTTTGATGTAATTTCGATGAAGGACGAGTACACGCACAGACCGCGACCGCGTATTGCTTGTTTGATACCCAAACGACGATGATAATCCAATTCATTGTACAGGTTGTTTCTAATGATCTTAAGGAGGAAAAGCCCTCTATAACTTGCAACTAAAATCGCTCGATTGTTGACGAATGGGGCAGTTGCAGGTCGCGAAATGTATGTGATTCAGTGGAGGTGATTAAACGTGCTTTGGATGAAATTGTGTCTATTAGCAGTTTAGGAATGGTTCAAAGATCGGTTAGAGTTCAATTGATTGTGTAGTTATCAAGTTTTTGTTGTCGAACGGCTTTGAGGATTAATGGTGGTCGGTTACGAGTTCAATTGACCATCTTAACTCAAATTGAAGTGCCACTAATGTTCGAAACGGTTTCTAGCAGTGATTGGCATTGATTTTGACATCGAATTCGGGGGTTACTGAGGCTTGGGGAGTCGCCGGAGCCGTAGCCGGCGGTGGCCGGATGGCCGACCGGAAAGACGGGGATGGGGGGTTCGGTTTGGGTAATTTGATGAAGTTACAGTTTCGGTCCCTGTGGTTTAGCAAAGGTATTACTTTTTTTAAAAACTTTTAAAATCAAGTTTCATGAATTACATTTTTAACCCCCTAGAATTTTGTAATTCAAGTTTTAAACATTTTAAAGATTAGTACATAACTTATGTTTAATATTACTTTTATTATTATTATTATTATTATTATTATTATTATTATTATTATTATTATTATTAGTATTATTATTATTATTATTAGTATTATTATTATTATTTTTTAACAACAAGATCAAATGTCGAAGTTACTTGCATTATTACAAGTATAGTTTTATTATTATAAAAATCTTATTTATCAAGATTATTATACTTGATGTTAAATAATAAATAAATGTTTTAAACATTACTAATATATTTTATTATTCATTTGTTTATCACCAAATTAATTATTAAGTATAATAAGTCCTCAAAATTTCAAATTTGACATAAAAGGCCCTTTAGAATTTAACAAAATTAACTTCCAAGTTAACAAAATACGAGATGTCACAAAGTTGATTATGTCTTGTCATGTATAGACATTCTCAACACCTTGATCTGATCACATGTCATCTTTTTGGATTAGTAGAGAATGTCCAGGATAAGATGGGTGTCTCAGTCAAGAGGAGCCACTTGAATTGGAGTTGATTGGGCTGCCTCTTCATGCACTTTCTCAGGTTGATCTGACTCAGCCTGAGGTGTAGAGGTAGATGATTCAGGCTTCATCTTCTTAGACTTTGGTTTAGAAGCCATCCTCTTCTTCCTCTTAGAAGACTTTAACTAAAAAGACTGGTCTGCAGCATCTTGTTGATCATCCTTGTCTTTCTCAGTTGGGTGTTCCTCCCTCACAGGTTCAGAAGGAGAGGGAGGAGTTTGACCCTGTTGTGGATTAGAAGATGAAGCTTGCTGAGGTTCAGCAGGAGGTCCGGTTGTGTGTTGTCTCAGGTTGTTTCAACTTAACCTCCACTTCAGGTGGGATTTGACTTGGAGGAGAGTGTAAGTCAATCAGCTCTCCACTCTTGATCTTCTGCTTGATTACCCTGATATGCTCATCCATTGTGGATAGAGACATAGGGCCAAGTCTCCTTCCGGAGCATCCATACAGCTTCAAGAAGCTCGTCATCCTTTGTCTGTCAGCAGACTTCTTCATACTCTTTTGGATGATGGCTCTTGACTTTGCAGCCTCTTCCCTTCTTTCTCTTTGTAGCTTTTTGTTCTTTGAGCACTTGAAGTTCAAGCTGTTTGAGATACTCAGACTCAATGTACTCAAAGGACAGGGAAGAAGTGAAGTGCAGATGCCTGGTAGAGACCTGTGGCACTCAGGTAGTTGATCATGTCTTGTCCGTCTGTTTTTTGTCTACATGAGGTTCTTGTGTAGAAGTCATAGTCTCTTGCATAGTGCTTTCTTGAACTGGGGAGAGAGTAGGAGCATGCTTGTAGAGTCTTTTTGTCTCTTCTCTTTTTGAATTGGAGAAGTAACCTTGCATCCTCTATTTCTTTCATCTCTCTTGACACTTCCATGTCAGCCAGTTCATTTAGTTGCTCTAAGGGGAGAGAAATAATCTCATCTATGTCATAGTTCCTGCTCTGCAGGTAAGTAATCATGACTGCCCTAAACTCATCATCTTGAGTGTTTGGTCTGGGAATAGCCTGATTGCAGCTTGCATAAAACCTGAAGACCCAGAGGAACTTTCTCCCCTTAGCTTCCTTTTCCTCTCTCTCTCCTCCTCCTCAATTTCCTCAGGAGTCAAAATCCTTTTCCCTTTGTCACCCACAGACCTTTGTGACTCAGGGTGGATAGAGGTTTGGCCTTCATTGCTTGGTGTAGCATCCATGCTCTGGCCAAAGAGAGGTTGTGAGACACCTTCACCAGCAAGTGTTTCACCGAGGGAACGAATTTCTGAAGCAGTTGTTGGTTGTGTGACAGGGCTCTCAGGCTCTATCACTGGGCCTTCAGCCAAGGTTTTCCCTTTGAAGCTAATCTTCAGGGTCTGCCTCAGCATCCAGTTGACCAATGACATTACCTGATTGCCTTTGTCTCCTTCTTAGGCTGAATTCTTTAGTAATTCTGTCTTGAATTCTGAGTGCCAACCTGTCAGCTTGTTGATTTGCTTGGATTGAAAAGTGGCATGTTGACCAGATCAAGACCTTCATAGTAGTTCAAGGTTTGAAAATCAAATACTTCTTGTTGCCCTTGAACTCTGTGAAGAATAAGGACTCTTCTATCAGCATCATACCTCCACCCAATGATGTAGTTTGAAGTTCCTTGAGGTGGGGATGACATAGCCCTTGGTACACCTTCCTCAAAGAGACTCCTGATGATAGAGTCTATAGAGTCCACATTAATGTGAACTTGAGGAAGTTGTTGAGTATGCACAATTGCAAGTGAGGATGGTGAGTCCTTAATGTCCATACTCTCTGAAGAACTCCCAGGTTTCTATGTATGTAATGACTTTCTCCCTCTTTTTGGTAGCATCACCCTCTTGCATAGGTGAACTAGAGGTTAGGTCAACCACATTCACAGGTTCTTGTGTTCCTGGTTGAACTCTTCTTAAAGGTCTCCCAGGCAGTTTTTCCCTGAGATAAGATATCTCAAGTTGATCATGATCATGTTGTTATGAAGGGTAGTCACCTGAGATTCAAGGTGACTAAAGAGACTAGAGATAAATAGGAGCATGTTTTTGACAGTGTTTGCACCTTTAGTCTCAGATTCCCCTCTTCTTCATCAGAAGAATCATTGGGAGATGAGATGATTGGACCAAAGTCCTCTTTTCTACCACCAGCTTCAAGTTCGGGGCTGCTGGATTTCCTCTGCTCATTGATATTCTCAGTTGAGATGTCAATGGGCTGAGTGCCATGGTTGAGGTCTTAATAATGTAATCACTTTCAAAAGTGAGAGCCTCTTCCATATGGATATCCTGAACAGGTTCAGAAGTATCCACCTCAGTTATGGGTGACTGATGTGGGCTAGACTGAGGAGACACATGAGTAGTCATCTCTCTTTGAGTAGGGGAAGAGAAGAGAGACTCATTGTACTCACTGAAACCTAAGTCTTCATCAGTATAGAATGAAAGGTTGGGAATGGGTTGATTTAGATCCAAATGCTGGGGATGGTAACTGTCCCCTGAAGGGTTCACTTGAGTGTTGAGACTCAGAGTGAAGGCTTAAGGCAGTTGGGCTTGTGAGCTCATCAGGGTGAGCATGAGGAACCTCAGCCCTGATTGTTGAAGAGATGGGAGTGGTTTGCTCCTCAAGGGAAGTGGGAGCTCTAGTGTCTACTCCTCCTGTATAGGTGAGTATATGGGGACCTGCACAGCTCAATAGCTTGAGCAGGGGTTCGTTTGGATTTTATTTGGTAGGTGAGGGTTACTTGAGGTCTTTTAGTGGTAGAGAAGTAAAAGGTGTGGGTTCAACACTAGCTTGTGTTGAGGTTGTCACCTTGAGCAATGAGCTCTAACATTTTGGGGACAAGGGCTGTTTCTACCCCTGAGAAGCCTACAGTTGGTTTCTTCATGATTTTAAAGATGTCGGGCTTCATCTGTCCCAATTTAAGAATATTATTTGTTTTCCTCAACTGTGAGCCCAGTTCACAGTTGAGAATGTGTTGAACATATCTAGTAAACATATAATACTCTAAGGAGTCCAAGTCAGCAAGCAAGTTTGTATAAACAAATTGAGAGTACCTGAACTTGACCCCTTGAACCATTCCATGCACTATGAAGGAGAGATCCTCAGGAATCTGGTCCCACCCTCCATGCTTGTTTAACAAGCTATGGATAACCACATGGAGTAGGTATTTCCATTGGATGAGACCTTCCCTTTCCTGAAGGTCTTTACAGAGAAATCTCCTTCATAGCCCATCTGCTCAAAGGAATGATTGACAACTTCCTTTGGGAAGGACAACTCACCTTCTTCATCATCCAGCTGCAGTGATGTTGATGATGGCCGGAGTGATGAAGATTGTCCTCCCTTGCACTGTGGCAGACAGTGCCTTCTCCCCATCCATGATGACCTCTTGGCAGGTCTTCCAAAATTCAAGCAGATGATCCTCATAGAGAGTAGGATCAATAGTTAGGGAGGTGAAATAATTAGACAAAAGCTAAGAAGGCAAATCTCTGAGAAACTATCATCTTTCTCAGAGCTTAACAGAGCAACCTGGTTGTGGTGTCCTGTGAAGTTGCATGGAGAAATCTGGGTTGTTTCTGCGGTTAAGGTTGGCCATTTGAGAAGCTTAAGGATGAAGAAAGGGAAAAGCAAAGGCGGTTTGGGAATTAGGTTTGAGGAATAGTAGAATTGAAGAAGATAGTAAGGGAGAGGGGGAACGTTGGGTATTTATGTGAAAAGGATTTGAACCAAAGTTAATAATAGAGGATAAACTTTGAAATCCGAATGTCGGTCCCACCTCAGGAAAAGTAGTTTACTTTTGCTCAAAAATAGTTTTTTGGAATTCGAAAAGCTTCCGAAGGTAAATTATCTTCGGAAGTTTTAATGAAAAAGCTTCCGAAGCTAAAATGACTTGGAAGAATTTCCTGAGAATCTTGAAAATTTTGCTTCGGAAGAGAAATAAAAACTTGAATGCTTTGTATGTAAAACAACAAAGCTTCCGAGAGTTAATTTTGCTTCGGAAGAAAAAAGTCCTTAAAAACAAATAAGTGTCTGAGACAAGTATTTAAGCTTCGGAAGATAGATTGAAACCTCTTCGAAGGTAAAAATTTTTTAGACAGTTATTTATTTTGAAGACATGATTTGCTTCTGAAGGTAAAAACTATATCTTCCGAAGGATCAGAAAATTTTCAAGAATCTAAGGAAAGTCTTCAGAAAGGATTTTTTTTATCAAAGAAAACATGAGCTTATGAAAGTGATGAACTGGACAACTTAGGACACACATATTTTTAAGAAATAATTAGAATTAGTTATAAAAAAAGATCTACTCAAAGTTAATCATCCCAATAGCTGATATTAGATATTTAAATCTCTGTTCATCAAAAGCTTTTGTAAACAGATCAACATATTGGTCATCTGTATGAACTTTGACTAGTTTAATTAATCCCTTTTTATAGTTATCTCCTATTAGATGATACCTGATATTGATGTGTTTGGTCCTTGAGTGCTGCACAGGGTTCAGTGATAGAGATAGCACTATTGTTGTCTATGTGAATAGGAGTCTCCTTGAAGTTAAATCCATAGTTCAGAATCTGATTTTGAATCCAAAGCACTTGAGCACAGCAACTTGCAGCAGCAATGTATTCAGCCTCAGCAGTTGATGCAGACACATAGGATTGTTCTTGCATTGTCATGAGACAACCCTTCCACCAAGGAATTGACATCCCCCAGATATAGACTTTACAGTCATGTTACAACCACCATAATCACTATCTGTGTAAGCATACAGATTGAAGTAAGGATTCTTTGGATACCATAAACCAAGTGTTGAAGCACCTTTGAGGTATCTTAGAATCCTCTTGACAGTGATGAGGTGAGACATTTTAGGGTTGGCTTGATATCTTGCACAAATACATGTAGCAAACATGATATCAGGCCTGCTAGCTGTAAGATACATAAGAGACCCAATCATAGCCTTGTATAAGTGTTCATCTACACTTTCCCCCTCAAGATCAGGTCCAAGGGAGTGGTTTTCTGTTATGGGTGTCTTAGCAATCTTACAATCAGTCATGTTGAACCTCTTGAGTATGTCCTGAACATACTTTGACTGACTTATGAAGATACCATCTTCAAGCTTGCTTCACTTGAATTCCCAGAAAGAAATTGAGTTCTCCCATTGCACTCATTTCAAATCTGTCATTCAAGCTTCTCAAAGTCTTTGCAGAGCTTTGGATTAGTTAAACTAAAGATGATGTCATCTACATACACTGAACTAACAATATGTCATTTCCATGTCCTTTGATGAAGAGAGTTCCATCTATAGTACCTCTCCTGTATCCATGTTTGCAAAGATACTCAGACAATGTCTCATACCACTTCTTGGGTGCCTGATGCAACCATAAAGAGCTTTGTCAAGCTTGCAGACATAATCAGGTTGATCAGGGTCTACAAAACCAGGTGGCTGTTTGACATACACCTCTTCATCAATCACTCCATACAGAAAAGCACACTTCACATCAAGTTGAAAGACCTTGAAGTTCTTGGATGCAGCAAATGCCAGGAATATTCTAACAGCTTCTAGTCTTGCTACAGGAGCAAAAACATCAGTGTAGTCAATCCCTTCTTCTTGTGTGTATCCTTGAACAACTAGTCTAGCCTTGTTCTTGATGATAATGCCTCTATCATCCTTCTTATTCCTAAAACACCCATTTGGTTCCAATGGTAGTCTTCCCATGAGGAAGAGGACAAGGTTCCAAACTTTTTGCCTTTTGATTGAAGCAACTCTTATTGCATAGCTTCAATCCAACTTTCATCCTTTAGAGCCTCATCAACTTTCTTTGGCTCTATCGGATGAGAAACAAGAGTGAAGACAAACATTTGCTTCATGGGTTTGTCCTCTTGTTCTTACCCCTGTGACAACATCTCCAATGATGTTTGTGGTGGGGTGAGATTGTGGATCCTAAGCTGAGGGATCACAGCAAGACGCTGAGAAAGATCCAAATTGAGAAATTTAGATCTGGCATAGATGATTCACCCTCCACATCACCACACTTATCAATATTACCCTATCCAATGAGTGTGTGATATCATTGATGTTGTCATCTATGGTGTGTTATTAGCATCAAGGAATTCTTGATCACTGTCACCACCACCATTGTTGTCTTCCACAATTGAGGTATCTTTGTCTGGTTGTGGAGCCTCTGAGCTGGAATTTGAAGGCACCCCAGATGTATCAGCTGAGTTTTGTCATTGTAGTGCTGATAGAAACCTCATTTGCTGAAGTAGTTCCAACTGGAGCTGAAGATATATGAGTTGAAGGTCTTCTTAGCTCAAATCTTGGATCAGGATCACCTGTAATTAAATTTTCTGCAGATCCTGAAACATTCTCACAAGATTTGTTAAAACAGTTGGTAACTAAATCAAGATCAAATAGCCAATCAGGACCAGAACCAGCCACACAGGGGTGTGTGTTCATTGAAAATCACATTGGATGACTCCTCAACAATTCTAGTTCGAGATTGTATACTCTATAAGCCTTAGCCTGGGAAGAGTATCCAATGAAGTGTCCATCATCTGATTTCTCAGCAAATTTGGCAATTTGATCTTTGGTACTCAAGATGGTGCAAGGACATCCAAATGACCTGAGAAAACCATGAAAGGTTTTCTCTTGTGCCAAAGTTCATAAGGAGTCTTACCATGTGTCTTAACTACTAAAACTCTGTTTTGCACATAGCAAGCAGTGTTTACTGCCTCTGCCCAGAAGGTGATGGGCAGTTTAGAGTCAGACAACATAGTTCTTGCAGCTTCAATTAGTGTCTTGTTTCTCCTCTCAGCAACACCATTTTGCTGAGAAGTCCTGGGAGCACTATATTGTCTTGTAATACCTTTTTCATCACAAAATGTGTCAAGGATTGATTCTTGAATTCAGTCCCTTGATCACATCTTATGGTTTTGACCTTGTGATCACTTTGATTCTCAATTTTTAAGATGAAATTCTTTAGAATCTCAGGGGTCTCATCCTTAGTTCTAAGAAAGAAAACCCAAATGAATCTTGTAAAGTCATGTGATCACCAAACAATAAGAGGTGCTTTCTAGACTCATTACACTAGTGGGGCCAAAGAGATCCATATGTAATAAGTGTAGGGGAGTAGTGATAGAGTTCCTTTCCTTACGCTTGTGAGATACTTTATGTTGCTTCCCTTTCAGGCATGCAACACAATGATCATCACTTGTAAACTCTTTCTTTGACATTCCAGTTACCAAATCATGTTTAAAAATTATTCATGTTCTTAAAGTTTACATGGCACATTCTTTTATGCCATAGGAAAGACTCATCGCTATTTGCTTTAGACAGAAAGCATGAAACTTCTCCGGAGGGAGATGTTTCTTGCAAGTCCATCTTGTACATGTTCCCTTTCCTGGGGGCTCTAAGCAGGATGTGCTCATGAGGAATGACCACTCCAGGCTTGAGAACAATGCACTCATGCTCAGTAAAGAGCATGTTATGACTCTGATCACAAAATTAGGATACACTCAGAAGATTGTACCCAAGCTCCTTGACAAAGTTTCCTTTTCAATGCTGAGCTTACCATTTGTGACCTTGCCCCTTCTAGAAATGTAACCACCTTCATCTATTCCAAAAGCAACTGGTCCTCCATCAATCCTCTCAAAGTTATGGAGTAGTGACCTATTGCCTGTCATGTGCCTGGAACAGCCACTATCAATGATCCAGACATTCTTGTTTGTCTTGAGCTGTTCTGCACAAAGAAAATGATTAGTTACATTTGGAACCCAAGCCTTATTTGTCTTGGGCTCACTAAGTATATAGAAGGTAATGCAACAGTAATAGATCCTATGGTTGTGCTAGAAGGATCTTGAGTGTTGTTGATGGAGAAATTTAGTCACTTGGTCTTTCTTAGACTTCCACACCACCTTTGGAGTCTTGGACTTGACCTTCAAAACTTCGGAAGCTTTTGGGACTTCGGAAGTTTTGATGACTGAACCTTCGAAAGATTTTGCAGTCACTGCAGTAGACTTCAGTGCTTCGGAAGAATTCTTTCTTCCGAGACCAACTTCTCTTCCGAAGGTAATTTTCCATTTGCCTTCTTCTTAGATTTGGAGCTTCCGAAGGAAACAGACTTCCTTCCGAAGCTTGAATCTTCTTGGAACTCTTTGAAGTCTTTGTCTTGGTCATATGGATAGTACTTTTAGGATTGTATGGACAATCCTTAGCAATGTGAGAGGTACTTTCACACATGACACACAACATTTTCTTCTTCACAAGAGTCTTCTTATGAGAACAAGATGTCTTTGGTCACATCCCTTCTCCACCTTCATCTTTGCAGATGTTGAGACAGTTCTTTGGGCTGGGAAATGTTCTTCGAGTTTGATGGTCCAGGCTGTGCAGCAGTGGTACATAGCAGATCAGTCTTCTTCTTGGTATGAGATGATTGAACAAGAACCAGAACTCTTAGCTAATGAGTTTTGGTTGATGTCTTTAGTCTTTACTACTTCAAACCCTGCAGAGATAAAAACTTGTTTCTGCTTGGAGTCAAAAGTAGCCTTGATCTCTTGAGCCTTCCTTGCTGTCCTTGCTTTTGATCAATCTTATTTCTCATTTGACTTGGACTGGTCATCACGTAATTCTTCCTCTCAGAAGGATAGTGGCCCTTCTTAGAATCCTCCTCTTCACTCTTCTCAGAGGAATTCTTCACTATCTTTCTTCATCCTCTTCACTTATAGGATCTATGAAAGGAAGCTCATCTTCACAAGTTCCACACCTAGGAGATCTTACAGACAAGATTGTGTGTGGAGGAGCTATCTCATTGGATCCCAGTCCCTGTCTATTTTGATAACACACCTTGTTGTGCAGGGATGAGGATATCATGTTCTTGAAGGTCTCTTCTTCAAGAACACTCTTTTCTGCCCTGGCTTGCTGATCACAAGCTCAGCCTGGCACTCAGTCAGCTTGGTTATGAGATCTTTGATTGAGTCCTAAAATCTGTATGCTCATGTTTTAGAACTGAAATGGTTTTCTCTAAGTCCTCTATCTTTAGTTTATAATCATTTTCAGACTTTCTAAAATCAGATTTTAAAATGTTTAAGGACTCAAGATCAGATCTCATCTCCAAGTTATAGAACCTGTATCTGTTACTTTAGCAATGCATTCAGGAGTACAGAGATGTTCCAATACCTTGGCTTCATCATGATCTGCCATTAGTGCTTGGTTTGGAGAAGCATCTTCCACTTGAAAGCTTCTGTCAAAGCCTCCTTCTTCAATAGCAACAGCAGCTTGTTGCTTTGGCTTCTCATTCTGAAGGGCTTTCTCAGTGTAGTTTGGTCTGGTTGGTTTGTGCTTGGCCACCATTTGTTTTAGGTGCCTTACACTCTCTAGCAAAGTGGCCATCAGGTTACAGTGTAAACTTGACTTTGCTTTTATCCAAGCCAAACTTTCCACTGGTTGCATTGCTTGGAAACCTCCTTTTGTTCTCTTGTAGAACTTCTTGGCTCTATGAGTGAGAAGAGCCATCTGCTGGACTATTTCCATATTCCAGATCATCTGGATGGATACAAACCAGGTCTTCAAGAGTGAAAAGAGAGTTGCCACAACTTTCATCAGAAGACACAAAGGCTTGAGAAGAGCTTGTCTCTTGGAATGGGCTTCCTTGAGTGTAGTTCTCCCTGGGTGTCTCTGGGAAGGTGATGAAAGGACCATTTGGTGAATTGTCAGGGTAGCATATGAGATGATGTTGGGGTTCTATGCATCCCTTTCAACCACATGCAGGGCTGAACCCAATTGATTGTTGGAGTTGCCAGATGAACCTTGCATGTTCATCTCCATCTGGTAGCCACTGAGAATCCCATATAACTCTATCAGAGTAAGAGTTTTGAGATTTCAGTCCTCTTGATCACCACACAATAGTGTGTCCATTGCCTAGGAAGTGAGGACATGAACTTCTTACAATGTCTCTATTTTCAAGAGGAACTCCTCCATCCACAAGGGTATCCACTATCTCAACATACCTGAAGTATTGCTGAGTCATGGTTTCACCTGTTTTAAAGGTGAAGTTTTCAAACTGCGCTTCAGGAGAATCTTCTTGTTCTCCTTGGCTTCAGAGGAGCCTTCATACATCAGTTTTAGTGCATCCCACAGTGTTTAGCTGTTTTGCACTTCTTGAAACCTCTGTACACAGGTTGGAGGGCAGTTTAGTTTGAGAGCTGTCATGGCTTTTTCTGTCAATCTCTACTCTCTTCCTATCTTCATCAGAGTAGTTAGCCACATCTTTGGGAATCATACCAGCACCAGTAGCAGAGAGGAGTGCTGGGGTATGAAAGTCCTTTTCAACAGACTCCACATTCTTGAGTCTAGAGACCTGATGAAACCTTCCATTCTCATACACCAGGTATCAAAGTCATCAAGAGTGATCAGTGGGGACTGTTCATGGTTCAGTTTCCATATCAGTTTGGAAATGGCTGCCATTTGAAAGTTTAGTATTTGTGTGTGTGAGGGATCTTAAGATGGTGAGATTTATATCAAGAGCCTGAAAATGCTCTGATACCAATTGCAGGACCGGTGAAGGGCGGTCATACAACAACACAACAAAGAGGAGATTAACAAACTTAATCAAACAGTAAACTGGATAACCACAATAATGATACTAAGAACACAGTAATAAGTAAGAGACTAACAGAGACACAAGAGATTGGGTTTCAAGGATGCAGTATATTGCTTTTCAAGTTCTATAAAAGTGTTACAAAGCAGCAAAAGAAAGATACTAGAACAGGGAATACTTATACTACAACTACAGACGGCTATACTTTGAAAGCCAGTTGGATACAATTGACTAGACACAAACAAAATCAATTGTAGAATCAAAAGACATATCTGCCTTTTGACTTGTGACTATGACATGTCATAGCTCACATCCTAATATATTACAAAAAGGATAAAAGTACATAAAGTAGAAAGCATGGACTCAAGACCTCAATGTACAGTTATCAAAAGCATGGACCTTTCACCAACTTATGTAAGTTGGTGACTTTACAGAGTTGTAGCGGAAAGTGATCCAGCTTTATGGTAAAGTACATCAGATAAAGGCATATCTCTAAAAGTCTTCGGAAGAAATCTGTCTTCACTCTTTGGCTTCGGAAGACTTTGTCTTTGAAACTTCGGAAGACTTCACTTTTGGCTTCGGAAGATATTGGTCTTGGCTTCGGAAGATTTTACACTTAGAATATTTCTAGTGCATGGTGTAAAACTTTCGAAGCAATTCTACTTCAGTTCTTTAGTGCATGCTTGCAGAGAGACTTTGGATGTTTTGGCTGTATCAGACTTATAGGAATCCTTACATTGCCCAACCGAGTTCAAAGCAGATGAATTTAAAAATAATTTGTTATACAATAATATAAAACAAATACATAATTTAAATCCATAAAACAAATACATAATTTATTTAAAAACTAACTTATAGTTAAACAACTAATACATTAATACCTAAAAAACTTGAAATAAGTTTGTTTTCTTATTATAAGTTTTATTACATAATCTAAATTTTGAAATAAGTTTTCATTGGTATGCTGATATATCTAAATAATTCAAACGCAATTGTACGTTTCATTATTTGCCATGAACATGGATATAGCCAATGGTAATGACGTAAAGTTACAATTCTGATAAATCGTGTGAAACCGACCAAACATCGTTAGTTAAGTTCATACCGGTTTCTAAATGTTCAAATAACATTTTTAAATTATTTTTTGCTTGTTTTCAGAATTTTAAACAATCACGTCTAAGGAATGTGTGCCTTACGTGAGTGTAACGCGGTTGAAGAGCTTCTTGAATCAATCTTGTCAACCGAAGGGGGTCGAAGTGATCGAATAACAAGCCTTTTATATTACGAACTTTGCAATTAGTTCCCGAACCATATTTGCGTTGAAGTTCCATATACCACAATCAGTTCCGATTGTTGTTTGGCTTTGAGCTGGTGTGCTTTTCAATGACTTGTAATATTTTGTTATATGATTTCTTAAATTCGTGTTTGAATCCGACTTAAAAAAATACCATAATCCTTGCATCAACCTTTGGTAGAATCCTCACAACGGTAGCTTCACTTGAGGATGTACTAGTTGGAACAAATGATTCAAAAGCCATACCAAAAGAGATAAGAGAGTAGAAAGTAAAAGAGATTGTATGAGAGCGTTTTTGAGTGTTTGAGTGTTGTGATAAACCTATTACACCTACTACCTATTTATACTATCATATAAACACAAAAATATCAAAAAAATTAATAAAAATGTCAAAATTGATTCCAACGGTCATAATGTCGTTTAAAAAACGACTATTTGAAAAAAAAACGTCTAAAACCGGGTCGAACCCGGGTTGGATTGGCCTGTGTTGAACTTGGGTCGGGTAGAAACCATGTTAAACTAGGGTTGGGGTGTGGAGTGACAAACCAATTTGAACCCTACAAGTTGAATCAGGTTGGACCCGGGTCGAATTCGGGCCAAGGTCATGGTTTGGATGTGCGCCTCTACGTTCTACCCTCAAACACACTTTCTTACATTTCAAATTTTCAACTTCAGAATGAATTATGTTATTTTAAACTAAGTTCTACGTCTTGTTAAAATTTAACATAAAAATAGATAAACCTGATCCTAGTGGCATTACAAGTCTAAAGTATCACTTGCAAACACAAAGTTTGCGTAATAAATAGTTAATACTATAAACTATAAAGCCACCAATGAAAATTGAATCTTTGATTCTTTTCACAATTAAACCAAACCCCACTTGCTCAATGTGAACATGAAGTTCATAGTTGAACTTAAAACTTCAAATATACTTTTCTACATTTCAACTTCCGAATAGGAATGTTATTTTAAACTACGTAACACAACGTCTCACAATCAAGTCCAATAATTCAAGCCCATTAAGCCCAAAACGCAAAACCCTAGCACCCAAACACCTCATATAAACTCACACTCATCTTCATCCCCCATTTTGGGTTCGATCGAGCGACGGAAAGATGCCTGCAGGACACGGGTTGCGATCAAGAACAAGGGATTTGTTCGCAAGAGGATTCAGGAAGAAGGGTACCATCCATCTATCCACTTACCTCAGAACCTATCATGTAGGAGATTACGTTGATGTCAAGGTTAACGGCGCCGTTCATAAGGGTATGCCTCACAAGTTCTACCATGGTCGCACTGGTCGGGTCTGGAACGTCACCAAGCGTGCTATTGGCGTCGAGATGAACAAACAGGTTGATTTTGGTTCTAATCTTTATGTCTATTGTGCATTGTTTGAGGAATTACGGGGTTTGTGTTTAGGGTTTGAAAGTGGATCTGAAAGGGGTATGTTGTAAGAATGTGTTTATGTGCGATTTGATTGAGTTGAAATCGGTGGCTTCTTGAAGTAGAGATTATTCATATATGCAGATTTGATGATTTGCTTGAGGTTTTTCAACTAGTGTTGTTTTTGTATGTGTATGATTTATTGTTGGTTATTACAGTAACATGATTTGAACTTTTTTTGATGGATCTTTTTATTTGGTTCTTCCTTGTTGAGAATTTGAGAGATTTGTTTGGGATTACAAATTTAAGTTGCTTATTGCTGTACTGACTAAAGAAATATTGGTCTATTGGTGCTAGATGTTCGACTTGTTTCAATTGTTGAGTGTTTAAGTATCTTGATGGATAAAGGTGTAGATTTAATAGGAGCATTTAGAGGGCTTGTGAGTTTGTTTTTTTAAAGGAAAAGATAAGAATTTTAGGAGTTTTGTACAAAGCAAACTGCTTACATTATCTACTTATTTGAGGGTGAAAATAATCAGTTCAGGTGTTGCTAAATAAGCTATTCAAACACCCTTATAGGGTTCTTGAAGCTGGTGTGTATTTATCTGCTTGTTTTCATGCTTATTTGTGCATGTTTTTCGTCCCCTTACAAATATTCTCTTAAAAATCGTTCTGTATGAACAATCTTAATAAAGTTGGAAACTTTAAGACTTTGTGACAAAGATTGTTTGTTTTGTAATACAGGTTGGTAACAGGATCATAAAGAAGAGGATTCACGTGCGCATTGAGCATGTGATGCCGTCAAGGTGCAATGAAGAGTTGAAAGAGAGGATTAAAAAGAACGATCAACTAAAGGCTGATGCCAAGGCCAAGGGCTTGGTGATCAGTACCAAGAGGCAGCCGCTTGGACCCAAACCCGGATTTATGGTTGAAGGAACCACTCTAGAGACTGTGACTCCCATTCCCTATGATGTGGTCAATGATCTCAAGGGTGGATATTAAGTTTAAAGCTTGTTTTGAGCTGTTTTGTTTGTTTTTGTTTTTGTTTCATGACATTGATGTGTTCTTTATGTTTTGTGGCTTTAATTTAGACTGGTATGTGTTTTTGTTATTCAAAATCAAGTATTGGGTTGAGAGTTTTAAACAATCACATGTTCTATGTCCTTATAGAACAATAGTAGACTCTTATGCTGAGATGATGGAGGCATAGAATTTGAAATGAAAAATAATTACTGTTAAGTGTAGTTAAAATCATGATCTGACTTGAAATCTATTTAAAAAGTTGAAAAATTAGATTTATAAGAAAAACACAATTTGTTTTAATGATCTGATATCTAGATGAGTTGAGTGACGAAGATCTTGGAAGTTATTGAAGTGTGAATGTTTGATGCAATGGTGGTTGGATTCGTAATATTGATGAGGGTGTGGTTGGTGGTATTGGAGTGGTGAATGGTGATAGTGATGATAGTGGTGAAAGCTCTAGGAGAAATTCCTCGCCATTTGGAATGAATAATGGATTGAAATATGATGGCAATGGTGGATGTGGAAGTGAGAGTTGGAGTGTTGATGGTGGCAAGGATGAGTGGTGGTGGTGGCGACGGCGTTGGCAACTAGGGCAAAAATTGTAGCAACAAATGAAGAAATAATTTTATGAATCAAAACAAATACGATTTTCATAAACTAATTTTGTAATCTACCAACATCTTGAATCAAATAAAACCTAATTTTTATGAACTACCAACTTTTTGAATCAAAACAAACACAATTTTCATAAATTAGTTTTGTAATCTACCAACATCTAGAAATAAATTGTTGTAGTGAAAAAATTGATTTGAAAGTCGCGACCCGAAGAGAGTGCTACGAGCCGACAATTAGGGTGAGGCGGCGAGGGGGCGACGGCAACGGCTGGCGACCTTGGGGGGCAGATGGGTTTGCGATGAGGGAGGGAAGAAAAGTGTCGCTGTTTTGTGAGTGGGGGGAGGGGCCGAGGGGGTAAAGATGTCCTAATTTTCATTCAACATTGTTTTTGATCATTTAAAGTTGATTGGAATGGTTAAAAGGCTGCGTTTTTTTAACAAACACATTCATCTTTTACCGGGTGGATGCCTTAAAATGTGATGGATGGTCGACAAGGGTGGTAGTTAGATTGGTGTCATGGTGATGGTGGTAGGGGTCCAGGTAGTCATGGGCAAAAAAACCGGTTCGGGAACCGGTTCGGCCAAAAAAACCGGAACCGGTTTCAAAGAAAAAACCGGTTTGGCCCAAACCGGTCCCAAACCGACCCGAACCGCCGATTTGTATGCCGGTTTGGTAACCCCACCCTCAAAACCGGTTTATAAACCGGTTTCAATAGTTAAAAACCGGTTAAACCGGTTCTAAAACCAGTTTATTAAAAAAAAAAACCAGTTTCAAACCGGTCCGAATCAGTTTGACAGGTTCGAGTATCCGGTGAGCCAAACCGGTTTGTAACCCGAACCGGTTTGACTCCATGACCAAAAAACGGTTCGGGTTTGAACCCGAACCGGTTTGACCCCACGAACCGGTTTGTACACCTCTAGGTCCAGGTGGGGGGGGGGGGGGGGGTGTTGGTGGTGACAATGATGAAGAAATCGAAGATTTTAATTTCCTTGGTTGAATTCCATTATTATTTTAGATCAATATAGAGTTCTTTTATTTGAAAGAATTTAAGTTGTTTAATCACAACCAAACATGTTATTCTCTGAAATCATATTTAAATTATAACAAAATCTACAAGCTAGACATTTAAATTGTAACAAATTCTACTTGCTAGACAAAGAATGCAATTCAAATTTTAGTTACATTGGATTCCAACCAAACAAACACCTAGGAGTTAAAAGAACCATTTTTAAAGGAAAAAAAGAAACAATAAATGAAGGTTTCTGTAGTTCACACATATAATACCACACACGTATAAAACAAATTTGCACATACATATAGAAAACGTCCTTTCTATAACCAACCTTAATTTCAGGTTAGCCTTATGCTTGTCAAAAAATTTGTTCAAATATTGCTCAAGTACGCGATAACTATCAAATGATATAGACAAAAAAGTTGAACATCTAGCTAGTTTAAAACAAATCTCAAAAGCAAAAGCATTTCAAGAATTGATATCCTCTAAGTCACACCAAATGTGTAAGACACATAAGAAGCATCTACTATTTGTTTGATGAAGCTTACAAATGACATTGGAGCTAAAGGGAGTAAACACAAAGAAAGGAACATGTACCCAGACTCACTTCTACTAAACTCACACAAACTGCCTTTCACCTTTCTATTTTCCCCTTGCAATTTCTTTACTATCTTATATTAATAAAAAATAAACAAATTATAAATTATAACAATTTAAAACTATTACTTACTTTAATTAAATAATTGCCTTATTTTGATACTTAAAGTCACACATAATAAAGTAAAGGCTTACAAACTGTATAAAGAGAAGAGACAATTCATACCCACCTCAATCTTGACCATCAAAGTTGAAAAATGAAGACATCAAAATCAACAAGATTCATACCTGTGCTCCTCCTGCTTATTCTCTTCTCAGGTTTTTCCATTCTTGCTAGTGTGTTTATGAACCGTTAGCAACCAACCAAGCCGAAATAAATAGGTCGGTTTGAAATCTACGTGGCCGGTTCATGGTTCGGTTTTAACGGTTTTACACTTGTGTTTATGGTGGAAACATTAAACCCATCGTGAAACCGAACCATCTTTATTGTTATCTAATTTATTATAGCAACATGCAATTATGTATGTTTATTATGTTCATGAACTATTCTTATCATTTAAAAAAGATAATTTCGCTTTTAAAATAATGTTATAAACAGCCAAATCATCAAACCGCCTAATCTAACCATCCTAGCTGGTTTAGTTTGTCATTATACGGGACTAAAACTGGTTTGGCCTAGAAATTTCGTCAAAACTGACCAAACTACACTGTGACCCCAACTCAATAGTCCTTTTAGGGTATAAGACTAACTTTTGTTGATTATTTATTTACTTTTAATTCTTTTGTAATGAACAGCTTGTTCAATCAAAACAACAATGATCGGTTTTGCTCGGGCTATCAGAATCCCGGAACACACGTGCGAAAAGAGGTTTAACTGGAGGAAATGCGAGCCCAAGAGTTGTCAGCATAAGTGTACAAAAACAGAGCGATTTGGTGTTGGTAGATGCAAGGGTAACATGTGTGTGTGCTCATATTATTGTAAGCTGCCCCCAATCTAACCAATATTTGTTTTCACTGTTCACATATGTAAGGCTTCCCATATCATAAATAAGATCAATGAACTGTGTTTGGAGCCCAAAGTCTTCTTTATAGTTTTTTTTTAAATATATTTGCATCTTAAAGTTCATGAAATCAGCTTATGCACAGAGGCATACAGAATGATAACAAGCTACCAGTTGTTAACACATGCATGTACCTTAAGAATGAATGGTACGAGACCCAAATCCTACTTAAAACGATCATATTAGGGGTAACAAGTTGACCTGCTTATCTTAACAGGTCGACTGGATCAAAAGTCACCAGTAAATCAGTAATGCATTTCGGTGTTTACAACTCTTAAATGGTTCTATTGAAAGAAAGGATAGTCTTATTTCACTCTAGGTGGTCAAAAGTGTAGAAAAGTTTGTCTGTCGCCTAGGCACAAGGCTTAAAAAAAATAAAGACCCGGACAAAATATGTGTAATAAGGAAAAAATAATGCTACACAATAGGTATAAAAAATAGAAAATTAATAAGTTAATATTCTTATACAGATACAATTAAAAAAACTAAAATAATTGAAAAAATATCTTTTTTTCAATGTGATGTTCATTCCCACATTGCTTCATGGAGATGGCTATAAAAAGAGCTCAAGTCAAAAGAAGAAGCCAGTAAGGCTGGTTCAAGCAGGGTTAAGGCTGTTCCAGCCTGTTTCAGGCTGGTTTAGACCTCTTTTAGTCCAGTTCAAGCCAGCTTTTGTCTAGCTTAGGCTGGTTTTAAACCAAGCAAGGCACTCACTTCCCATGAGTCCGATGAAGCGTGTGTGTTGCGGCATGGCCTCACCACGCACACCTATGAGTACATAGATTTTACTTGTATAGTTTTTTAATCATATTAAAAACAAATGATTATTTATTGAACTTAGAAAAATGCCAAAAGTGTTTCTGACAGGTTGATCCTGACTGTTACCAAATTTTGCAACATGTAGTCAAAAAAGAGAAATATAAATCTATGCGCAAATGCTAGGGCAATAAATTGACCAAACCGGAACTGGGAAAGGAAGCAAATAGTCATTTTGTAGTAATATCACATTACAAGATACTAATACTTTTAAGTGCATTTGTCCATGTTATATTTGGTGCTGATATACAGCCTTGTATTCATTCAACTACATTCATGAAATCATTGATAATAGCAAATACCTTGATATCAGTTATACAAACACTGCCAGCATAATTAGAGACCTTGATCTATGCCAGTGACGAGATTCGATCCTTAACTGTTGTCCGTAGTATTTTCACGTCATGAATTGGCCTGAAACAGAAAACACCGTTTATATATGAAGATTGAAGAGTAACTTTTTTAAAATAATCATCCATGGTGCAGAAATGTACAACAGGAACAGGACACGATCTTGGACATGGTCAAGTCAAGAACATGTGTGACGATATTATTGATTTTGTTTCCTTCTAGTTAACTGATGAATAGAAATGTTTGCAGAAATAAGAACTCTTCTCTAAAACAGCAAAGTGACATAAAAGGAATAACACAACAGTAAAGCGTAACTAAATAAAAATGGCATTAAATGTCACAGAAGTTTAATTTTACGAAAATGGTATTTATTTTTCTCATACATACGTAACTTTACAAAAAGACCAAAATACATGTATGTAATCTACAGATGCTCCTTCAAAAGAACAAGCGTGGTTTGTGTGACTACCATGAACATCACGGAGCTCATCACATGGTATGTAACCTAGATGAAATACAAAGCAAATGCAACCACAGTAACATCAATTTGAGTTCAAACACCAAGTTTATGCATCAAACTGAGATTTCTAATCGTTTCCTCAGGACTCCAAATAGTTTCTCAATATAACTTAAATTACTTAATAAGATGAATGAAGACGACTAAAAGCTTTTTGCATGTTAATGACAGTCTATGTTCAAATTGAAGATGATAGTGTGTCTTGGAATATAGAACCAAATATGCCTTTTCTATCCGGATATCATAAATCCATGGTTTAAAAAAACGGTTGAGGCATGCGCCTCGAGGCGCCCAGAAAACGAGTATGAGGCGACGCCTCAAAGGGTTATTATGTTTGTGCGCCTCACAGGGCTGAGGTGGTAAGAAAAGTTGCGCCTCAGGGGCGCCTCAGGGGGTTTTGATGTTTTAGACTCTTTGTGTCAGTTTCAAACATTCCATGTCTTTTTAATGTGTGTTTTTGATCTTTTTGATAATTATGATGATGAAAATTAGTTTGTATTTATTTTTTATAAGATATATAATTTTTATATTTATTTTTTAATTCCGCCTCAGGGTCAGGCTTACGCCTCAGTTCGCCTCGAGGCTCAATTCCGTACTTTTAAACTTTGCATAAATCAAATAATATTTATGGTTAGTGAACTTTTACTTACAATAATTTAACATTATCACGGGATAACAATATAGGTGATAACATGCGCACGAGCTGATTACATTGAAAGAAGGCACCACATTTCAAGTTATATAGCAAAACTAGCATGTCTATGTGTGAACCATCAATACATCCAGATCAATTTCAAAAAAATTAGGGAAAGAAACATAAGTGATCTTTTAATTTCAGCAAAAACATAAGACAGAACTTTTACCCTTAAGTAGGATTCTTATCAAACCACTTCCTTCTTTGACCAAAAGGAAGAATTGATGAGAAATATATGGTCAAACTTCAGAGCATGAGATTTAATGGCTAGACAAATAAATCTTACATTATGATGCCAGAAGCCATTTTACTTAAAAGTGTTATAAACAATATTAAAAAAGCTTGAGAATGCTACTGACCTATCAGTATTATCAGTCTGAACACTACCAAGTCTCTTGACAATCTCCATTCCTCTACACACTCTTCCAAATATAGTGTGTTTTCCTGCGAATATAAATGACATGTGTTAAACTGTCATACTTATACAAACAAAGGTATAGTGTTCGGTGTTGCAGATTGCATGGGCAAATCGAATAATCATAGAGTTCATGAAAGTGGCTGATGATATTATAAATCAACAAAAAATTTGAAAATAAGCCTCATATCCTCAACTCACAATTGTAGGTTAATTTTCAGCTACAAGTATTTACCCTGATTTTTTCAGGTAGACTGATAGCTCTCTAAAAACATTTATACATATAGAATACACATGTACCAAAATCAGAGAAACTGAGAGTCATAAACATTGATTCATTCAATCTCGCACAATGACAAGTGCATAGCTTGACTTAAACTTTCACTAATTGACTTTTCACAAATATGATAATTGATCAGATGCTACTTGTAAACTTTATATTAACAAAAGTACTCGTATCATGGATTTTGCTACTAGCATTTAGAACAATGAGATGTTTGTCCTAAACTTCATATGATTCAGAAACCAGATAAATTAATCAACCCAAAAGCATTGGAGCAAAATGATTAGAACAATAACTTTGCAGAAGAAAAATGATTACCATCAAGTGATTGCGCTGGTGCCAATGTGATAAAGAACTGACTTCCATTTGTATTTGGTCCAGCATTGGCCATAGATATGATACCAGCTCCAGTATGCTTCAACTTTGGGGTGATCTCATCCTCAAACTTTGAACTTCAACAACAGAAAATCAAGTCAACAGAACAGTCAAATTTCTGGAGCCAAAAACAAAATCTTTAAATTAATAATCACAAATTGTCTTTAGTGAACACCGGAACACATCATTCTTGAAACTTTAAACCTACTTTCAACTTTGACGCCCATTATTTCTCACAAATCCATAAACTTTAAATGTTCTTTTTACAACAAAAATTTAAGTAGATTACAGTTATTCTAAGATATATAGATAATATCAATAGTATCAAACCCGACGAACTTGTAGCAATGAACCATGAATAACGTTGAATGAATAGAACTAAACATACCCGTAGATCGATTCTCCACCCCTTCCTGTGCCAGTGGGATCACCTCCTTGAACGATGAAATCCTACACCACAACTCAAAATCATATATCAAACAATCGTTTATTCAACAGATAATCATCAATCACCACACAAAAACACGAAGCGTTCAAACACAGGGATTAATGGAGCTACATTTACACACCTTAATGATTCTGTGAAATTTCACGTTGTTGTAGTATCCCCTTCGAGATAGCTCAACGAAGTTCTTGCAGGTTCTAGGCGCGTGCTTATCGTACATCTGATCAATTAACATCAAACAATTTGTCATGAAATCTTTTGTAACAGTAAGAAAAGCTTAGAAGAAGACTAGATTTACCTCAACGGTGAAAGAACCCATCGATGTCTCGAGAGTGACCTCCGGTGGACCTCCTTCAGCGCCCGGCATGATCGATTACAATTTACAGTGATAATGGTTCGCAACGGAGCAGAGTTAGGGTTTAAGCTAGCGTAGTAGCGTGAAGTGAACTGGATTATTCGACCCGGTAAGAAGTAGGGGGAATGAGGCATGATGAGTTTTTTACTTTTTTTTTTGGGTTAATTATAAGATTGGTCCATGTGATACGTTAATATCTAGTATTGGTTCAAACCGTAACATGATTGGTCTTTAAAGTGGATGGTTATTAGTTTTTGTTGTTAGATTTTTTAAAATGATCATTATACCCCTGGAATATTAATTATTATTAATAAAATTAATTTTCAACCCACCATGCCTAGCGTATCATCATCATCGACCTAGCCATCATGCCCCCACCACCATCATCATCCCGACACCAACATATCACCACAGTAACTTAAAACCACCATTGTCGCCGTCCGCCAACCACCATCTCCTTATCATTCTAACATTATCACCATAAGCACCCTCGACCACCATCGGGCCTCAACCACCATCACCGTACCACCAACCTCGCCTAAGGACCTAATACCACCTGATCATCTCGCTGACCACCACCATCAGTTACCTCAAAGTCGACCACCACCATGCGACCACCACCGTCACGTCTAGATTTGACCATCACCACCATCGCACTTAAATCTGACCCGCGTCGTAATCGCGCTTAGATCTCACCCTCTGACCCCATGATCGAACCTAGATCTGTTCGAACGCGATGGTGGTTCGGTGATGGGCGGTGGTGGTAGGATCTATGAGGAGAGAGTGAGAGAGATAGTGAGAGAGATGAAGGGGGAAAGAACTGTGGTGGGAATGGTGCGATGATGACGGTTGAGACGATCGCGATGGAGTCGCTGGACAGCGATGGCGGATAGTGGTGGTGTCGCGGGAGTGCTACTACGGGGAAAGATGATGATGATGGGTTGGGGGAATTAATTATTAATTAGTTAAAAAGAATGTGGGTCCACATGTCCTTTTTTATTTATGTAGTTTGTCTTTTAGTTAGGGGTAAACAAGTCATTTCATATACATTTAAAATTAACGACTATATACTCTAGAGATCAATCGTGTTACGGTTTGGTAAACAGTTGTGACAAATAATGTGATTTCTCAAAAGTTGGGACCAATCGTGCAATATAGTCATACCACATGGACCAATCATGCAATTGACTCTTTTTTTTGCATGATTGTAAATTGTTAGTTTTCTTAACGATGACAAAAAATTATATAAACAAGAGAACTAGCAAGATGCTAAACCGGGCAAAAAATCATTACAAATAGTTAAAACCAAAGTACTTACACCATCTATCCCGGTATATTTAATCTAGGTTTACTCTATTCTTGATCCCTTTGAAACTTAACAGTTATCATGATGACTTATTTTCAAAGTTTTATTGGAATTGGACAATTTGCTATTAAAACCATCTAATTTTTTGTTTCTCACACACCACATGGAAATAAGTAGGACGACGCATATTATTTTGTTATGACTTACAACCAACAAGAAAGAATCAGTCTAGCATAATACATCTTTGATCAACATTATGTTTGGTAGAGGAATTTTGGACCATAATCAAATTGTCTCCAAGTTTTTTGGCATATTATATCTTATATTAAAACCATCAACTTTGCTACAATGTAGTTTCAAAAGTTTTCATTTTGGCTGCTACTGATTAAAATGTTTTCATTTCACATTGTCAATTGTATGAGTATCCACATGTGTAACCTATATTTTAACTTTCCCCTAATATCGGTATTTTTTTCTCGGCAAGGGTGAATTAATATTTGTTATAAGAAGAAGAAGATTCAAAATATTACTTTTTAGAAGATCCACAAATTTAATATGTTGCTTCAAAATAAAAGTTAAAGTTTAAACATAATAATATCTTTTTTGGATTCGTTTTTCTTATATGAGGTAATGGATGTTATCAATGTCTCCTTCAACGCACGGATTCGTGACAAATGTTTCGATGTTTACGCATCCGTCGCATCGCACAAACATTTATACTAGTTCAAAATTAATAAGAATGTGGTAGAAAACATGGCAAGTTGTAATACCTGAAATTTCTAGAAAATCGAAAAAAACATGAAGTTTTCGTCGAAATAAAGTTAAAGAACCAAAGTTGTCAATTTTGAAAAGTCAAAACCCTTAAATCTTGCTATTTAAGGAATGGAATGCCTCCCTTGCCCCCTACCCCAATGCGAAAACTACCAATTTGGTAGTATGGAGAGAAAAAAGGGAGATTAGTGAGAGAATAAATGAAAATAGTAGCTAAAGGTATGTAATTAGAGTTTTTAGATTCGTTTATACAGTTAGGAATTATTATTAATGGTATTGGTGTGTAAATATGTAGATTTGGGATCGAGAAGCTCTCGAAAAGGGTGTTTTAATTGTAATGCAAAGACGAGTCTGTAGCCCCTTCTTTTCTAAGTTTTTACAAGTTTTGCGGTTAATATGCATATCAATATGGTTGCATATAAATAGTATGATGACTTTGATTGAAATGATTATGTTTTCACACTAATATGAGCAAATTAGTAACATAAGTTGATGTGCTTGAGCCGATTTGAAGTTTTCACGTGACATAAGTGTTCATGCATGGGATGTTCTCACTTGGTAGGAAACGTCGACATAAGTGTTATGGGCTCTGATACCAATCTGTCACACCCCAACCTTGACGGCGGAAACGTCGAGATGTGAGGGTTACGATTATTCACAGTCACATAGCGCTATTTATTAATTCCAAATATATTATTCATAAGTTTCATTAATAACATTACAAACAAATGTTTCAACAAAGAATACATTATATACAAATGCTACAAATTACATGATCATCCATTTTATCACTAGGTCCAATCCTAGATGCAATAAGCTTCAAATAGTAGAACACAAACTTGAGATATTCCTGAAACATGTTAAAAATAAAGGGTCAACATAAAAATGTTGGTGAGCATTCCATAGTTTTCAATACATAAGTATATAAAAGATGGCAATTCAAGTCATAAGTTAGTGAATAAAGTGATTAGGGATGTTATAAACAATGCAACAATCAAACCTCGACAAAGTTTTACAAGTCTCAAACGTTTACAAAATTATATGATCAGCTAAGTGTACTTGGATCAACTAAAGTAGGCTTGTCTTGCTCATAGATCTATGACTTCGCTGGGCTAGCAATAGTTAATGATTGTACATATAACGCCATAACATGGTAACCACGAAAGTTCAACTAACCACAACTTTACAAGATGAATTGCCATAGGTTTACAAGTCTCAAATAAGTTTACAAGTGCAATAGTATAAGTTAACATGTTTCACCCCAAAGTGTGAAAATAAGAAAAAGGGGTATGGAAATACTCACATAATATAATAAGATGATAGTAAGAATTTAACGATGCTCCAACGATTCCTTTTACAAGATACCTAACGTGTATATATATCAAGGTTAAGTTTAAAGGTAAGATTAACAAATAAACGTGAACTAGGGTTTCAATTGGGATTTGGGAGTTTAAATAGTTAAATGAAACAATGAATCGTTTATGTTTTGGTTTAATAAAGATAATATAAATCAATTAAGTCTAAGAATAAAAATATCTCAACAATTTAACTTATTGATTTAATAGAATTTAAGTATAATATGAGAAAAGAAATAATTAATTTAATAATTAATTATTTAAAAATTGAGAAAGAGAATTAATTAATTACTTATTTAAATGACGTTAAAATTATTTAAAATCATTTTATAAAGTTTTGAGCTTTTACCATAAATATTTTATGATACAAAACCTTAAAAATAAGAACAAGGCAAATTATAGTGTTTTATAAATTTCAAGAATTCAAATAAAAGTTAACGAGTAACTTTATTAACTAATTATGATATACATGCTTAAATGATAAGATGAATACTTAAATATTTATTTAAAACAACCATTTTTATAATTAAACATTTAAAGTATTTGAAATATGTAATTTTTGGAGTGTCTTGAAATAATCTAAGTTTGGACTATATTATATTTATAACATATAAATAACTTAGTACTATTTTTATAATCTTTTTATTTTTAACAAGTATTTAAAGTTAAAAGTTATAAGTTTTAAAATATTAAAATTTAACTTAATAATTTCTGAAATGTTTTAATTAACAAAATAATATTTAATTAGATTTATTATTATGTTAATAGTTTTTCTGATTTAATAAAAAAAATAATAAAAGGAAGCTGCCAAAATAAAAACATGGCAGGGGCAGGGTTCGAACCCCTGACCTGCCATGTATATGTGTTTGTTGTTAACCAACGGGCCAAAGCCCGATTCTTGTCTTAAAATGTAATTTGATTTCTTTTCCTTTATCCTTATGTTTTGATTTGATCTAGCTATATCGAACCATTTATTCACTACTTATCAACTTTCATTTTGAGTTATCATCAACGCATGATTGTGTGATGGTAGCCTTCTTAAACAATCTTTCTACTAAATAAAGGCATTATCAACTTGTGGTTATGTCTTTCTAGTCATACGAATGTTCTCGACTGTACTTATGGGTTTGATGAATTACGTATGCAATCTATAATTGGAAATTTATCACCTTGCAAAACATGGTTACAAATGCATGTCTTATTGTTTGCGTTACTTCTTGATCACTTTTGAACTCTCAACCTTGGAAATCTTTAAAACTCTATCCTGGTTTCGACTAACGAGACACGCTATTACTTACATTGTGACGTGGAGGTTCATAAACCTACGTAACTTGTATCATGAGTTTGGCATAAAAGAAAAGACATAACTTGGTATGTGTCCAAGTGCCTCTTATCTTAGATGCCATGATGACAAATGGTGCATTATAGACCGATTAACAAATTTCATATTGACTCATGTGGGTTAACGAATCGAGAAATTGGTTCGTATCTACCTCAAATAGTCGTATACCGTGGTATGTCGTTAAACATTGATCATTAAGTTGGATGATCAATTCATCTTTCTGTTTTTAATAATGTTCCTAACCATAGTCGTGTACTTATTCCAAAATCTTTGCATATCGTATTACTCTTAGACCGATGATTTGTCAAAGGAGAGATACATATTCACAAGATATGCGTTAAGATCGTGACGTTTGGGATTCTTAAATCCTAACGGTTAACTTTTCTTACCATTGTTGGTCCTTATTGATTTCTAGACATCAAATTATTACGAAATTATATTCTAGAAGTGTGATTTATGAATCTAAGGTACCACGGTAGCTCGTCATCGTTTTTCAATGTTTCATCTCAAAACGTCTCGCGTTTATTATGTTAAGGATCTTGTAAGATTACATAGGGTGAAGCGTTCCACCTGTAATCAAACGTCAAACACTGTTCGTTAAACACTCACCTTTCATTACAACTCCTTTTGTTCATTTAAGTTCATTCTTAATTTCGGGACGAAATTCTTTTAAGTTGGGGAGACTGTGACATCTCATATTTTTGTTACATTAAAAGTAAACCTTGTTAAGTTTAAAAGGATCGTTTATGTCAATTTTGAAACTTTGAGGACTTAACATGCTTGATAATTAATTTGGGGTTTAACAAATTAATTAAAAAATAGAGATAATATTAATAATGTCTAAAACATTGGTTAATATAAAACTTATCAAAAGAGGATAAAAATCTTAAAAATAATGGTTATAGTAATAATAATAAAGATATTATTATTACTATTAATAATAATAATATTAATAATAATAATGTTAATGTAATAATACTAATAATAATAACATTAACAAAATTAATGATAACAATAATGTTAATGATACTAAACAATTTAATCATGGATTATAAGCATTTTTTTTATTTTATAAGTTTTAAGGGTTAAAATTGTAGATTCTAAAACTTGAATTAAAAAGGTTTGACATAAAATAATAACTAAAGAAATTAGAGGGACCAAAAGTGTAATTAAACTAAAATTCCCAAACCATCGCCCAAACCCCCCTCACTGCCCGTTTTTCCGGCCACTACCTCCGGCCACAGTTCCGGCGGCTCCGGTGGCCACCAAATCACCCGAAACGTCCGAATTAAACGCAATTAACCCTCTCTTTACCCGTTTCGAACATAAAGTCGTTGTTAATTGAATTAAACAGATTGATTAAAGTCGTGTTCTTAAAACCGAAACATTCTTTAAAAATTTGAACTCGATCGTTATGAAACAGTCTTGAATCGGCTAATATAAACATGTTGAAACCTGCAACTCAACCTCTTTGAACCGTATGCGACTCCAATTTCATACAAAACACACACATACACCATGAACATGTACAGTTTCATTCGCGACCTGTAACTTAACCGTGATCTATGCTCGGAGCTTTATTAAACCAAATTGGAAGAGGGCTTTTGCTCAACACCGACTCTAAGTTATATCTGCAAGATTAATTTGATTATCAACAATGTTTGAATCTCAAACCAGCCTCGCTTTAGTCGCGGCTATCCTTATCATCATTCTCAACAATTCGAACTCAAGAACGTAAGTTCCGCACATCTTTATACTCGGTATCATTTAGGGAACAAAAGCCCTAATGTTAATTGGGTTAAATCGCACGATTTGATGTTCAATTGGAGGCAAATCGATTCTAGGGTTCTTGAGGAATTGGGGGTTTTCTTTAGTTATTGGATTTATTAATTAGTTTCCAAATCTAAACAGATTCTGGGCTTCAGCCCAACCGGTTACCATCCCACATTATATGCAAGAGGTCGCGGGTTCGAACCCGGCCTCCTGCACTTATTTTTTTGGGCCTTTTTGGCCTTCAAATAAACATTAAAAAATTTCTAAAAATTATGGAAAATTATTTTATAAACCTAGTTTATTTTAAAATCAATTAATTAATTTTTCTGTAATTATTTGATTAAAAATTTCCTTCATATATTTATTAAAAATTCTAAAGTTAATGCTATAGTTAACTTACTTTTATTAACAACAAAAAAATTAGATTATTAAATAATAGTTTTTACTATTTCAAACTTTTCCTTTAATTTATTTAAAACGTGTCAATTTCATTTAGTTATAAAAACCATATTTAAACTTACTATATAAATCTTATAAATTATTATAAATGTTTTTGCTTCATATCGTTATATAAAATATACATATATTTTCTTAGCATTTGTTTCAAGAAAATATTATTGATTTTCATTTGTTAAATATAAGTGTTTGACAAGACCTCAAATCCCATTTAAAACCCTAGTTCATGTTTTATTGTTAATCTAATTACCAAACCTAACCTTGGAATCTATACGTTTAAACAACTTGTAAAAGAAACCATTTGGAACCTCGTTTAAATTATTATCATCATCATTATAAATATAATTACTCATCAAAACCCTAAATCTTATTTAAACATTAATCAATATATTAACCTTAATTTTCATCTTGTAAATTATATATTTAGGTGCTTGTAATGGACACTTGGGATTTATCTTGTAATCTTTTATAACATCTTGAAATGCATATTTCCATGTGAGTTTTCCTTGTCCCCCTTTTATATTTTTCACACTATTTTGGGGTGAAACATGATTGCTTATACATGATACACTTATACACGTTTGAGACTTGTAAATCACATGCAATTCAACTTATTATTTGGTCATGGTTATTTGTGTATTGTAAGTGTTTATATGAGATACATAGTTTGTTTACAATCATTAACTATTGCTAGCCTGGCGACGTCTTAGATCTTTGGGCCTGACAAGCCTATTTGGTGCTAAAGTCGAGGTATTGCCGACTCCTAGGGGCCGTACGCTTGTGCACTAGGGAACCAAATACACTTAGCCAATCTTTTATACTTGTAATCAAGTCGAGGTTTGGTTGTAACGATATGTGTTCTATAACTTTACTAGCTTATAACCTATGACATGAATTGCTACTTGTAACCTTTTCATATTATGTATGAAAACCTTGGAAACTCACCAACTATTTATAGTTGACCTTTTATTTTTATCATGTTTCAGGAAAACCCCCAAAGTTGAAGTGAACTTATGTTGCTGGCATATTCTAGGCCTTGGACCTAGTTAATAAACAAAATGATTATGTTTGTTATTTCATGTTGAAACTTATTTCATTATTGAGACTTATGCTTGTAATGTAATTTTGAAACTTATGAATAATATATTTGGATTTTATAATAGCGTTATGTGGCTGTGAACAATCTTAACCCTCACATCTCGACGATTCCGCCGTCAAGGTTGGGGTGTGACAGATTGGTATCAGAGCCCATAACTATAGGGATTTAGGTTATTAGAAATGGTGACCTAGACTATAGTTGCATGAACCTCATAGAAAGATTCTTATACCTTTGTGCTTATATGTTGTTTGCATGCTACATAATGCTATGCCTTTTGTGCAACTTGATGCCTTAGCATAGGATTGCTTTATGTGCGCTTAAACTTAGTTACTTGTCTCCCTAAACTTAACTTTGACTCTTTGACCCTCCCCGACAAATGAACTTCCTAAACTTATTCTTAACGAGATGTGGAATCTACACTTATCATCGTGGGTTTAGTTCCTTAGACTCTATGTCTAATCTATGAAAACCTCATCAAGGTTTTGATTTCATAAACCAAAGAAACTTGTGTGGCACATAGACACCTGTATTCTGGATTTCCTGGCAAAAGGCCTTCGGGCTAAGGCAAGCATATCGTATAAATCTCATTGTGAGACCAGTTATGCTTACCTGGGGATTTCTGGGATGAGTGATAAACTATGGTCAACATACACAAGTCTCTATGGCAAATGGGTCAATTTACCTTGACGTGTCAACGATTCCAAATGGTAATGCGTTACCAAATGGAACCATCCTTTTCGTATCTTAAAATCTTTGACTCCTTGAACTGGTATCACTTCATTCTCATCATACATAATGTTCGTGTTAATATTGAACTTAACCGACATTTCAACTATTACGTTTAAACACCGTTACACGTTGAGCGTTTCATGTATCTATTTCTATACCTGACCAACGTGTGCATGACTCTTAATATATCCAATGATATTGGGAATCTAAAACGAATGGTCTTCAAAACTTTAAACCGTTACTTATGGTTCTTAAGTCTCCTTAAGGATGTGCCCCATAACTAAGAACATGCAATGCTATAGATGGAATTCCTACATCTCGAGATACTTTGTCTAGGCAAAGTATAAATGGTGATTTGACTCGATCATTGAATCCATTTAATTGACTCGAAACCCTTGAGATGAATGATCACTTATAAGTACGTGTGTCTTCAACAAGACTATGGTTGACCTCGTATCTTGAGAAGTCCGTGTATTCCTTTCGATTGTGAATCGAACGTTCACATCTCGTTGTGGCGTTGAATAATTTCATGCCCTTAATTTCGTCATCCCGATTGAAACCATCCAAGATTTGAACACCACAACAACTTCTGTTATCTTGAACATTGATCTTAAGCTTGTAAGCATGATTTTTTTTCCTTTTGTTACATTGATGTAACTTGAAATTTTCCGAATTTCTAATTGATATTATTTTCCTTTCGTCGTTAAGTCAAACTCCGTACCGTTTGCACCGTGAGAGATGCAAGTGTTTGAAAGTCAACCTATGACTAAGAACACCCGTATCTCCTAAATGATTCTAATTCATCAAAACAGGGGTGATTCCCTTACTTTGATGATTCTCTATTCGTTTCGATAAATGGTTTCCAATCGCGTGTTTTATGAAATTTAATCCTCTGGATTGGGGTGATTACCTTATCTTGGGGATTGACTTCAATTATTTTCCTTGGAATGGCATTTCACAAATGACATGATCTCACCAAAATAGGATTGAAACCCGTACTTTGGTGACAAATGTCAATCTTCGAGTGTTTTCTTGCTATTATGAAATTCAATCATCAAGATAGGCGTGAATTCCATACCTTGATGATGATATCATCTTTATGAGTTATATTTGTTCAAATGAGACGACTTCATCAAAGTAGGAGTGATTTCTGGATTTTGATGAAGAAGTTCATCTCGTTATATTTTATTTTTGTAAAACTTCACCGTTAAGATAGGAGTGACTTCCCTTACCTTAATGGTGAGTTACCTTGTCTTATTTCTGTGGATCCTCAATAAGCAGTTGGGACCGAACTTTTTGATCGGAGAGTTAGTGGTCATACCTTGGGAATACACCATCAAGTTAGGAGTGAAAACCGCACCTTGATGACTATTCTCATTTCTTGATCTCCAACTTACCAAGGTTTTAATCAAGTGACAAGGAACATGTAGTAACTTGAAGGGTGAACCAATGTTAGTGTTTGGACCTATCAAGCCAAAACATGATTTCTGAACTTGAAAGGAAACCCGATCACTCTAGGTTGATTTTGATTTCGAGCTTGGAGCATTTAAATTCTTAAATTGATTTCTTTTCCTTTATCCTTATGTTTTGATTTGATCTAGCTATATCGAACCATTTATTCACTACTTATCAACTTTCATTTTGAGTTATCATCAACGCATGATTGTGTGATGGTAGCCTTCTTAAACAATCTTTCTACTAAATAAAGGCATTATCAACTTGTGGTTATGTCTTTCTAGTCATACGAATGTTCTCGACTGTACTTATGGGTTTGATGAATTACGTATGCAATCTATAATTGGAAATTTGTCACCTTGCAAAACATGGTTACAAATGCATGTCTTATTATTTGCGTTACTTCTTGATCACTTTTGAACTCTCAACCTTGGAAATCTTTAAAACTCTATCCTGGTTTCGACTAACGAGACACGCTATTACTTACATTGTGACGTGAAGGTTCATAAACCTACGTAACTTGTATCATGGGTTTGGCATAAAAGAAAAGACATAACTTGGTATGTGTCCAAGTGCCTCTTATCTTAGATGCCATGATGACAAATGGTGCATTATAGACCGATTAACAAATTTCATATTGACTCATGTGGGTTAACGAATCGAGAAATTGGTTCGTATCTACCTCAAATAGTCGTATACCGTGGTATGTCGTTAAACATTGATCATTAAGTTGGATGATCAATTCATCTTTCTGTTTTTAATAATGTTCCTAACCATAGTCGTGTACTTATTCCAAAATCTTTGCATATCGTATTACTCTTAGACCGATGATTTGTCAAAGGAGAGATACATATTCACAAGATATGCGTTAAGATCGTGACGTTTGGGATTCTTAAATCCTAACGGTTAACTTTTCTTACCATTGTTGGTCCTTATTGATTTCTAGACATCAAATTATTACGAAATTATATTCTAGAAGTGTGATTTATGAATCTAAGGTACCACGGTAGCTCGTCATCGTTTTTCAATGTTTCATCTCAAAACGTCTCGCGTTTATTATGTTAAGGATCTTGTAAGATTACATAGGGTGAAGCGTTCCACCTGTAATCAAACGTCAAACACTGTTCGTTAAACACTCACCTTTCATTACAACTCCTTTTGTTCATTTAAGTTCATTCTTAATTTCGGGACGAAATTCTTTTAAGTTGGGGAGACTGTGACATCTCATATTTTTGTTACATTAAAAGTAAACCTTGTTAAGTTTAAAAGGATCGTTTATGTCAATTTTGAAACTTTGAGGACTTAACATGCTTGATAATTAATTTGGGGTTTAACAAATTAATTAAAAAATAGAGATAATATTAATAATGTCTAAAACATTGGTTAATATAAAACTTATCAAAAGAGGATAAAAATCTTAAAAATAATGGTTATAGTAATAATAATAAAGATATTATTATTACTATTAATAATAATAATATTAATAATAATAATGTTAATGTAATAATACTAATAATAATAACATTAACAAAATTAATGATAACAATAATGTTAATGATACTAAACAATTTAATCATGGATTATAAGCATTTTTTTTATTTTATAAGTTTTAAGGGTTAAAATTGTAGATTCTAAAACTTGAATTAAAAAGGTTTGACATAAAATAATAACTAAAGAAATTAGAGGGACCAAAAGTGTAATTAAACTAAAATTCCCAAACCATCGCCCAAACCCCCCTCACTGCCCGTTTTTCCGGCCACTACCTCCGGCCACAGTTCCGGCGGCTCCGGTGGCCACCAAATCACCCGAAACGTCCGAATTAAACGCAATTAACCCTCTCTTTACCCGTTTCGAACATAAAGTCGTTGTTAATTGAATTAAACAGATTGATTAAAGTCGTGTTCTTAAAACCGAAACATTCTTTAAAAATTTGAACTCGATCGTTATGAAACAGTCTTGAATCGGCTAATATAAACATGTTGAAACCTGCAACTCAACCTCTTTGAACCGTATGCGACTCCAATTTCATACAAAACACACACATACACCATGAACATGTACAGTTTCATTCGCGACCTGTAACTTAACCGTGATCTATGCTCGGAGCTTTATTAAACCAAATTGGAAGAGGGCTTTTGCTCAACACCGACTCTAAGTTATATCTGCAAGATTAATTTGATTATCAACAATGTTTGAATCTCAAACCAGCCTCGCTTTAGTCGCGGCTATCCTTATCATCATTCTCAACAATTCGAACTCAAGAACGTAAGTTCCGCACATCTTTATACTCGGTATCATTTAGGGAACAAAAGCCCTAATGTTAATTGGGTTAAATCGCACGATTTGATGTTCAATTGGAGGCAAATCGATTCTAGGGTTCTTGAGGAATTGGGGGTTTTCTTTAGTTATTGGATTTATTAATTAGTTTCCAAATCTAAGCAGATTCTGGGCTTCAGCCCAACCGGTTACCATCCCACATTATATGCAAGAGGTCGCGGGTTCGAACCCGGCCTCCTGCACTTATTTTTTTTGGGCCTTTTTGGCCTTCAAATAAACATTAAAAAATTTCTAAAAATTATGGAAAATTATTTTATAAACCTAGTTTATTTTAAAATCAATTAATTAATTTTTCTGTAATTATTTGATTAAAAATTTCCTTCATATATTTATTAAAAATTCTAAAGTTAATGCTATAGTTAACTTACTTTTATTAACAACAAAAAAATTAGATTATTAAATAATAGTTTTTACTATTTCAAACTTTTTTTTTAATTTATTTAAAACGTGTCAATTTCATTTAGTTATAAAAACCATATTTAAACTTACTATATAAATCTTATAAATTATTATAAATGTTTTTGCTTCATATCGTTATATAAAATATACATATATTTTCTTAGCATTTATTTCAAGAAAATATTATTGATTTTCATTTGTTAAATATAAGTGTTTGACAAGACCTCAAATCCCATTTGAAACCCTAGTTCATGTTTTATTGTTAATCTAATTACCAAACCTAACCTTGGAATCTATACGTTTAAACAACTTGTAAAAGAAACCATTTGGAACCTCGTTTAAATTATTATCATCATCATTATAAACATAATTACTCATCAAAACCCTAAATCTTATTTAAACATTAATCAATATATTAACCTTAATTTTCATCTTGTAAATTATATATTTAGGTGCTTGTAATGGACACTTGGGATTTATCTTGTAATCTTTTATAACATCTTGAAATGCATATTTCCATGTGAGTTTTCCTTGTCCCCCTTTTACATTTTTCACACTATTTTGGGGTGAAACATGATTGCTTATACATGATACACTTATACACGTTTGAGACTTGTAAATCACATGCAATTCAACTTATTATTTGGTCATGGTTATTTGTGTATTGTAAGTGTTTATATGAGATACATAGTTTGTTTACAATCATTAACTATTGCTAGCCTGGCGACGTCTTAGATCTTTGGGCCTGACAAGCCTATTTGGTGCTAAAGTCGAGGTATTGCCGACTCCTAGGGGCCGTACGCTTGTGCACTAGGGAACCAAATACACTTAGCCAATCTTTTATACTTGTAATCAAGTCGAGGTTTGGTTGTAACGATATGTGTTTTATAACCTTACTAGCTTATAACCTATGACATGAATTGCTACTTGTAACCTTTTCATATTATGTATGAAAACCTTGGAAACTCACCAACTATTTATAGTTGACCTTTTATTTTTATCATGTTTCAGGAAAACCCCCAAAGTTGAAGTGAACTTATGTTGCTGGCATATTCTAGGCCTTGGACCTAGTTAATAAACAAAATGATTATGTTTGTTATTTCATGTTGAAACTTATTTCATTATTGAGACTTATGCTTGTAATGTAATTTTGAAACTTATGAATAATATATTTGGATTTTATAATAGCGTTATGTGGCTGTGAACAATCTTAACCCTCACATCTCGACGATTCCGCCGTCAAGGTTGGGGTGTGACAATAACGAAATTGATGTTAGGGCTTTTGATGTTCATAAGATTTCGAGTGTGTAAATAGGTTCAATTACCCGTATTGAAGTCGAATCTAATGCAAGCCATATGAAGGACATGGTCGCGACCGAAGCTTGATTCCAATCGTTGTGCACGGTTGATGTTAATCAAAATTAAACACGTCTGAAGATTCACCGAGCAGCCATGAATCGAAACCCTCCAATAATTTCAGATTAAAACCATCCGAAGCAGGGTCTGTGGTGGTGTTGCAGGTTCGAGTGACCGCGGTAATTGTTCGAGTTGTTTAAGTGCATTTCAGATGAAATTAAGGTTGATATTAGCTTAGAACTAGTTAAACGTTTGATTTTGGTTCATTTAATTCGATTATTATCCGGTTTTAATAGTTGAACGGTTCACGATTGATGACCGACGGTTACTCGAGCTCGAACGCTCTTGTAACCGTCGCTAAACTCGATTAAAAGGTAGTTAATGGTTCGAAACTGATGCACGAGGGTTAGGTACCGGTTTAATTGCATTGAAATCGAGCGTTTTGGAGTCTTTGGTGATCGCCGGAGTCGGCCGGAGAGTGGCCGGACTCTCGGCCGGAAACACGGGAGTTAAAAAGGGGGGAGGGGTTTGGTTTTAGAAAGTTTACACAAATGGTCCCTGTGGTTTATGTTTTTGTTATGTTGCTTTCAAAGTTAAATTTTTAGTTTAAACCAATTTACCGTTTGGCCCCTGAAGTTTAAAATGTTATTATTTCATGCATAACTTATTAATTTCAAGTTTTAAGATAATAGAAACTTATATTATTTTTATTTATTTCAAAGATTAACACTTAGTATGATTATTGTTATTATTGTTATTATTATTATTATTGTTGTTATTATTTTATTTAAGATTATTACACCTTAAATTTTATAATAATAAGTAAACATTATAACACTTATAATGTTATTATTATTATATTAATTTGTTAATCACCAAATTAATTATTAAGTATAACAAACCCCAAAGTTTCAAAATGGCATAAAAAGCCCTTTTAAGATTTAACAAAGTTAACTTCTAAGTTAACAAAATTAAGAGATGTCACAGTCTCCCCAACTTAAAAGAATTTCGTCCCGAAATTAAAAATGAACTTAGATGAACAAAGGAATTATAATGAAAGGTAAGTGTACAACGGCCAGTGATAGACATTTGATTACAGATGAGATGTTTCATTTCATGGAATCTTACAAGTCTCTTGCTATAATGCATGCCAATTTGAATTCTTCCAGTGAAATACGAGACGCTTTGAAATTTGGCATATGAAATGTTGAAAAACGATGACGAGTTACCGTGGTATGTTAGACTTATAAGCCCCAACTTCTAGAATATAATCTCGTAGTAAAGCGATGTGTTGAGATCAATAAAAGACCACAATTGTAAGAAAGATTAACCGTCAGGATTTAAGAATCCCAAACGTCACTATATGAAACGATCTTAACGCATATCTTGTGAATATGTATCTCTCCTTTGACCAATCATCGGTCTAAGAATAATACGATATGCGAAGATTTTGGAATAAGTTCACGACGATGGTTAGGAACATTATTAAAAGCAGAAAATGAATTGATCATCCAAATTAATGATCGATGTTTAACGACATACCACGGTATACAACCATTTGAGATAGATACAAGCCAATTTCTCGACCCGTTAACCCACATGAGTCAATATGAAATTAGTTATTTGGTCTATAATGCACCGTTTGTCATCATGGCATCTAAGATAAGAGACACTTAGTGATGAAAAGTTAAACAGGAGATTCATAGGAACACGAATGTTAGGCTTTGTCATATGTGAAGGTAAGACACTTGGACACATACCAAGTTATGTCTTTTCTTTTATGCCAAACCCATGACTACAAATTACGAAATTTTATGAACCTTTATATCCGCGTCACAATGTAGGTAATAACGAGTCTCGTTGATCGAAATCAAGATAGTGTTTTAATGATTTTCAATGGTTAAGGATCAAAGACGATTTAAGAAATGATGCGAACAATAGGAAATGTACTTATATTTTGCAAGGTAGCAAATCTCCAAGTATAGTTTGCATACGCAGTTCAACAAACCATAAGCACAGCTGAGAATATTTGTATGACTAGAAAGACATGAGCATAAGTTGATAATGTCTTTAGCAGAAATATTAGGAAGGACTACCATCGCGCAATCATGTGTTGATGATATCTCAAAATGAAAGTTGATAAGTAAGGAATAAATGGTTCGATGTAGCTAGATCGAGTCAAAACATGAAGATAAAGGGAAAGAAATCGATTTAAGAATTCAAATGCTCCAAGCTCGGAATCAAAATCAACCTAGAGTGATCGGGTCTCCTTTCAAGTTCAGAAATCATGCTTTGGCTTGATAGGTTCAAACACTGACATTGGTTCACCCTTCAAGTTACTACATGTTTCTTGTCACTTGATTAAAACCTTGGTAAGTTGGAGATCAAGAAATGAGAATAGTCATCAAGGTGTGGTTTTCACTCTTAACTTGATGGTGTATTCTGTGACATTTCATATTTTCGTTAAATTAAAAGTAAACTTTGTTAAGTTTTAAGGGCCTCTTATGTAAATTTTGAAACTTTGAGGTTTATTATACTTAATAGTTAATCTGGTGATTAATAAATTAATATAACAATAACAACATTATAAGTGTTATAATGTTTACTTGTTATTATAAAATTTAAGGTGTAATAATCTTAAATAAAATAATGACTTATAATAGTGACACTAATAATAATAATATTATTAATATTAAATGACAATAATAATCATAATAATAAGATTAATAATAATAATCATATTAAAAGTAATCTTGAAACAATATAAGTGTTATTATTTAAAAATTTGTATTTAACTAACTTTGGCATAAAATAATAACATGTTAAAGTTCAGGGTCTATATTGTAATTTATTTAAACTAAAACAAAGCTTTAAAACACAAATGATACCCCTTGGAAACCTCAGGGATCAAATGTGTCAATTTTGAAAACAAACCCAAACCGCCGCCCATTTTCCCGTCGACCTCCTTCCGGCCATCTCTCCGGCGGCTCCGGCGGCCACCCAAATCACCCAAAACGCCTGTTTAAACATCAATTAAACCGCCCATTTCATTTCGTACATCAGTTTCGAACTATGTATCGGTTTTAATTGGATTCTACTGACAATCAATGGCAAGAACTCGAAACCGAAATCTATATTCAAAGCATGAACCGTTCAACAATTGCAACCGAATAATAATTGAATTAAAGGAACCCAAATCAAACGTTTAACTGGTTCTAAGCTATGAACAACCTCAATTTCATCCGAAAAACACAGAATCATCATCATCAATCAACATCTTTCTTTCGGACCTGCAATATGGTCGATAGTGGCCTTCGAAACATTTTAACCTAAAATTAACAGAGGGCTTTCCACCCTTGAATCCATTAGAAACTACCTGTGCAGCGAATTGGCTTGTAATCGTCGTTTGATCAACAATCAAGTTCCTTATTGGTCGCGGGTGTTCTTCGAGTCATGCTATCGGAATCGAACAACCATCGGGTAAATTAAACACACCTTTTTAATCGATTTCAGATGCTAATCAAAAGCCCTAAGCTTAATTTCATTAACATCAACGATTTGATGTTCAATTTGGTCCAAGAACATTCTAGGGTTCTTGAGTGATTTGGGGATTATTTAATTATTGCTTTTATTAATTAGTTTTCAATTATAAACAGATTCTGGGCTTTAGCCCAACCGGTTACCAACTCACATTAGTATGCAAGAGGTCACGGGTTCGAACCCGGCCTCCTGCAATTATTTTTTTAAAGGCTTTTTAGCCCTTAAATTAATTGTGGAAAATTCTTAATAACTATAACAATGGGTTTTGTAAACTTGTATTATTTTTAAAGACATCAAATCATTTTTGTTAATTTTCCAAATTTAAATAATTAAATATTATTTTTATAGTTTTCTTTAATATTCTTTATAATTCAGAAAATTGTATTATATTGTTAAATCTAAATAAAATATTATTTTGTTAACTAAAGTATTTCTGAAATTATTAAGTTAATTTTTAAAGGTTGTTAAACTTATAATATCCAATTTATCTTCTTTTTAAAAGAATAAAAAGATTATAAAAATTATATTTAGTCATTATATGATATAAATATATTATGGTTCAAATTAGAATTATTTCAAAACCCTATTTATTTACATATTAACTATTCAAATAGTTTTTAAATAATTAATCATGTAACCATGTTATACTTAATAAACTTATTATTAAACTTTTGCTTAAATTCTTGGAACTAATAAAATAATATATTATACTTTATTTTTATCTTGTATTATAAGATCTTTATAATAAATCATTTTATAAAATGATTTTAAATATTTTAAGATTACTTAAATAAGTATTTAATAAATTCTCTTCATCAAATAATTAATTATTAAATTAATTATTTCTTTTTACATATTATACTTAATTTCTATTAAATCAATAATTTAAATTATTGAGACCTTTTTAATCATTCTTGGACTTAATTGATTATTAAACCAAAACATAAACGATTCATTATTTTATTATTTAAACCCCCAAATCCAAATTGAAACCCTAGTTCATGTCTAATTGATAATCTTATTATTGAACCTTATTTTGGAATCAATACGTTTGAACAACTTGTAAAAGAAATCATTTGGAACCTCGTTTAAATTATTATCATTACCATTATAAACATAGTTACTCATCAAAACCCTAAATCTATTGAAACCCTAATTCTTATTTAAACATTAATCAATATATTAATCTTAATCTTCATCTTGTAAATTATATATTTAGGTACTTGTAATGGACACTTGGGATTTATCTTGTAATCTTTTATATCATCTTGAAATGCTTATTTCCATGTGAGTTTTCCTTGTCCCCTTTTTACTTTATTTCACACTATTTTGGGGTGAAACATGATACTTATACATCATACACTTATAAACGTTTGAGACTTGTAAATCACATGCAATTCAACTTATTATTTTGTCATGGTTATTTGTGTAATGTAAGTGATTATATGAGATACATAGTTTGTTTACAATCATTAACTATTGCTAGCCTGGCGACGTCTTAGATCTTTGGGCCTGACAAGCCTATTTGGTGCTAAAGTCGAGGTATTGCCGACTCCTAGGGGCCGTACGCTTGTGCACTAGGGAACCAAATACACTTAGCCAATCTTTTATACTTGTAATCAAGTCGAGGTTTGGTTGTAACGATATGTGTTCTATAACCTTACTAGCTTATAACCTATGACATGAATTGCTACTTGTAACCATTTTCATATTATGTATGAAAACCTTGGAAACTCACCAACTATTTATAGTTGACCTTTTATTTTTATCATGTTTCAGGAAAACCCCCAAGTTTTGAAGTGAACTTATGTTGCTGGCATATTCTAGGACTTGGACCTAGTTAATAAACAAAATGATTATGTTTGTTATTTCATGTTGAAACTTATTTCATTATTGAGACTTATACTTGTAATGTAATTTTGAAAACTTATGAATAATATATTTGGGATTTAATAATAGCGTTATGTGGATGTGAACAATCTTAACCCTCACACCTCGACGTTTCCGCCGTCAAGGTTGGGGTGTGACATATTCCCAAGGTATGACCACTAACTTACCAAGCAAAAAGTTCGATCCCAACTCCTTGTTGAGGATCCACAGAAATAAGACGAGGTAACTCACCATTAAGGTAAGGGAAGTCACTCCTATCTTAACAGTGAAGTTTTACAAAAACAAAATATAACGAGATGAACTTCTTCATCAAAATCCAGAATTCACTCCTACTTTGATGAAGTCGTCTCATTTGAACAAATACAATTCATAAAGATGATATTATCATCAAGGTATGGAATTCACGCTTATCTTGATGATTGAATTTCATAATAGCAAGAAAACAATCGAAGATTGACATTTGTCACCAAAGTACGGGTTTCAATCCAATTTTGGTGAGATCATGTCATTTGTGATATGCCATTCCAAAGAAAATAATTGAAGTCATTCCTCGGGATAAGGAAATCACCCCGATCCAGAGGATGAAATTTTATAAATCACAATTGGAAACCATTTATCGAAACGAATAGAGAATCATCAAAGTAAGGGAATCACCCCTGTTTTGAAGAGTTAGAATCATTTAGGAGATACGAGTGTTCTTAGTCATAGGTTGGCTTGCAAACACTTGCATCTCTCACGGTGCAGACGGTACGGAGTTTGACTTAACGACGAAAGGAAAATAATATCAATTAGAAATTCGGAAAATTCCAAGTTACATCAATGTAACAAAAGGAAAAATCATGCTTACAAGCTTAAGATCAAAGTTCGAGATAGCAGAATTTGTTATAATGGTGTTCAAATCTTAAATAATTTAAATCGGGAAGGCAAAATCATGGACAAGAATGATTCGACATCTTAATGAGATGTGAACATTCGATTCACAATCGAAGGGAATACATGGACTTCTCAATATACGAGATCAGCCATAACCTTATTAAAGACATGCGTACTTATAAGTGATCACTCATCTCAAGGGTTTTGAGTCAAGTAAATGGATTCAATGATCGAGTCAAATCACCATTTACACTTTGCCTAGACAAAGTATCTCGAGATGTAGAAATTCCACCTATAGCATTGCATGTTCTTAGTTATGGGACACATCCTTAAGAAGATAATACTTTATCTAAGATACTTTAACTTTAGCATTGTAGTATATGCTTTAGTCTTAGGTTTCCAGCTGGTATCAAAGTATATCCGGCTGTAGGATCTAGTATATATAGTTTTTCATTGTAACTCATGTTTCATGCTTGTAAGAGTCTTGTAATACTTTGAGTTGAGAAGTAATATATACAAGTGTCTTGAAAAATTATTTCCTTGTGTTCTTTGCTACTTATTATATTATTATCAACTCTTAAAATAGATTATACTTCATCTGATTTGAGTGTAGTATAAGTGAATGAGAGAAATACAAGTGTTAAGTGACAAAACCCGATCCTGCAAATGTATTATAAGGCAATGGATTTTCTAACAATGAACAACACCGACAATGTTCGTTAATTCAATGCTCCATCGAATGAGAGTACATAACTATTATAATCACAATTTGATTAGTTAATTAAAATCTAAAGAATAATCTATAATCGGAAAACTCACAAGTGTTTGGGTATATAATTCATTAATTATAACAACATAAATAAATAAAAAATTTATAATTTTGGACCAAAAGAATCCGCAAAAGACTTGTAACTCCTCCTTTCATGTCTCTACGACTAATTCGGATATTCAAAATTTTTTATTCAAAATTCCTAACTAATATTTAATATTTTTAAGATAAATATTTTGGATTACTAAATATGTGAGAATTCTCAAACAAATTCGGATATTCAAAATGTCAAATAATAAAGATTGATTTCTTTTTTCTAACGGCTAACAAGTACTTTGTCTGGTCACTCGAATAAACCCATTTGGTGAAATGGCCACATACGCCGGCGAACACAGAAAGTGCTGATTAATATTCTTAATGAAACCCACCACCCAAAGACTCATTTTGTGGTTTGAGATGAACAAAAAAACAGAAAAAAAAATTGAACCGGTTTGAAAAAAAAAAACGGTTTGAGCTACATCGGTTCCTAACCCGACAGGAACCGGTTTGTAAATGAGTTTCAATAAAAAAAGACCGTTATAAAAACCGGTTTTCAAACCGGTACAAATAGATTTTAGCGGTTTGAGGATTCCTGATGAAAAAACAGTTTGTACATATTAAAAAAAACCGGTCCGGTTTGGGAAAAAAAACCAGTTTGTACATCTCTAATTGTGGTGAGACCTCAGTGACTTGAAGTAAATTGCGTCAAAAAGAGATTTGAATACATAAATTTCACTTTAAACAATATTTTTTAAAGTGATTGTGAGTGAAAGAGAGAGAAAATGTTATTGTGGGTTGGTATATTTGAATAATCACTATTCAATTCTTATAAATTTTTTAAAGTGGTTGTGAGTGAATGAGAGAGAAAAAAGTAATGTTAAGAGTATAAAAAGTATCATTTAATTGAAAAATAGAGAGAAAATATAGTAATTTTAATTGTAATGCTGTGCTCTAACTGCGAGTGATGTGTCAGCTCGGCTCCCCTGTTTCTAAAGCCCTAAACAAACACCCTCACAATAAAACACAAACTCCACACACACACACACAGAGCTATGGCGGCATGTAAGAGGATACCAAAGACTATTTTCAGCAATATTTTCTCACGATCAAGCACAGGATATCCATCATCATCATCATCTTCCTTCGGACCTCCATCTTCTCTCATTTCACGGAGGGGCATAGCCTCCAGGCTTTATGTTGCAGGTTTGCGTCTTTCCTTATGCTTCTTGTTCGATAACTTATTTATTCTTAACGTCTCTTACTGTTTGAATTCATACAATTGAATTGGTCTTCTTATATAGTTTAGCTCCGAGATTATGATTTTAATATATGTTTCCGTGGTTTAATGTGAGAGTTCAATGGAATAACTTGAGTACTGGTTAATAATCGAAAGTAGTTATGACTGGATTGAAATTAGAGACTCGGGTAGGGTGTTTGTAGATGTCTTAATGATCAATTGATCACTGACAGTTAAAGAGTTGATTTGAGATTAATAACTCTGAATTTCTGTTGTTGCATTTTATTGGTCTATGATTTAGGTGATAGAACAGTGTAGCCATTCACAGAGGATACCACGTTTATTGAAAGAAAATATGGCACTTATGAATTCTATATGATATTGGTGTGAGATTGGGGAATTGATTAAATTTACTGGAATTTATTAAAGAAAGAGCATCTGTACAAAATGGAGCAAAGTCTGCACACAATGAGTGTTCTCAGTGATTGTTTTCTATTGGACTTCAAGTGAAATTTTGATTATAATGGTGGAATGTTATGTAGAAAGATTAGGTTATTCTTATAATCAGGTTTTGGTTAACTGAGCTTTTAACAATGGTTATGTGATTATCTCTTTTAGAAGCCTTCATGGAAATATGCTTTTTCAGCAATGCTTATGGTTTTATGTAGAGCTGTATGCGGGTTTACAAAGTTATTGTTGTGAACTGAACGTTGTCAAAAAGAAAACAGTTAAACATCTCTATTTGGTTGATGGGGACCTTAAATTTCCAAGATAAATAAAAAATTTGCCAGTACTCAATCTAGTGAAAGGTTGAAATCTTGAATGTAGTCGCACAATACTAGATTTTATGGTTGTTTGCTTTCTCGTTTGAAGTATTATAGCACATCCTATTTGCAAGTGATATGACGTATCAGGAATTTATTCCTCATCATGTATTTACTTGCAGGACTATCATTTTATACCACAGAAAAGGCGTTGCTAGATGCATTTTCTCAATATGGCCAAGTTGTTGAAGGTATCCTATACATTTTACAAGAGGCAACAATTGCAACCAATTTACTTATGAATTGGTTGATTTTTGTTATATATTTAATCTCTAATCTCTAATGGGTCAGATGGGTAAAATAAACAAATTAGCCAAAAAAAAAAGAAAAAAAAAGGGTCAAAGGGGTTGACAATCAGCCACCGAAAGTGTACTTTTCACAAGTTTTTATGTGCCGAGCTTGTAAATAAACGATGTAACAATATTTTTGACAAAAGATTATCGGGTTAACCCACCCAAATCAAATTGTCAACATGTCAGACCCACATAATTTGTCACATCTAAGTTATATATTTATGTAAGTAGAAGTCAACTATAAGCTAAAATCGTTTCTATTCGCAGCCAATGTGTTGATGGATAAAGTATCAAGCAGATCAAAAGGCTTTGGCTTTGTTACCTATGCATCTGCAGATGAAGCTGAGAAAGCCATTGCTGAAATGGATGGAAAGGTTCTACCCTAAATTCATCTTTTAGTTTCAGAAACTAATGCCCATTTTTCATTTTACTTCATATCCGTATAATCACTTTCAAAATGCAATGCCAAATGCTCCCTTATTCTGATTCTAGAACATCCATTTAAGGGGGACTAATATATGGTTTCATGCAGACACTGCATGGAAGAATTATAACCGTTGAACTGGCAAAACCACGGACACGATACAGTACTGGTATGCCGATAGCTAGAGGACCCCCTGAACCACCTGCAGAGAAGCATTAACAACTTGCACGTCACGCAGATATGGTCAGTAGTACAAGTACTCACAACATGGATTCACAAGTGATCCTAAGATGACAATCCTATCCTTATTATTGGCGTGATCTGATCTCTCGAGTGTTTGCTACTCATTGTGCAAAGGGTCAGCATATATTAGTTTGCAAAGTACTATTTTTGTTGGTCAAGATGATATGAATATGCTACTCTGATTACCAAAACATTCAGATTTTAAAGTTGAACTTTAATATAATGTGGTATTTGCCAAAGACATGTCATTATGGACGAATACATGCATCATATTAGCCGGACCACTAGTATCATTATACAGCAAAGGACTACTTCGACAATTTCGAACGTGATGTGGAAATCATGCTAATCCATTTAACTGATGTAGCATGCATATGCAATCAGAGGCGGGTATAAAAACAAAGAACACGAATAACAGATGATTTGATTTTAAGCTTTTTGATTACTATTTTTTAGCTCCGTTTTGGTTACAATTCACAAATTACAAACTTCCACAAAACTACATTTACATGAACTGAACTGGTCTATATTTTTTAAAGTTGTTGCTACAATGCTACTGAAATCTATGATGCTAGTGCACGGAGAAGATCATTGTCTAATAGGGTTCTTCCTCTACTAATTGATACTTCGTGAATGTTTTACCTGGAATGAGAGAACAAAAATGGACTCGTGATTGTCGTTCGAAGTGGTCTTAGTATACGTTTCATATGTATCAACGCATGAATAGATTAATATATATATAGATGAATACTTGGAAGTAAGATGGAGGAAGAGGAAAACTTGAAATCTTTCACTTTTTTAAAAACCAAAAAACGTCTTATATTTGTTGAACTCTATTATTTTATAAAATGTTTTAAAAGTTAAGACCAACCTTAATAAAATGATGTAACCATGTTCTCAACAATTCTTTGGCAAAACCTTAAAGAAGCCTGTGTGTTAAGTTGTTAACATAGTATCGCTCAATCCACAAAACGATTCAAGTTTGATGTGACTTAAAGTACCGTCAATCTTTGTTATGGATGACATCAGATTTTTGGATAAAAGAATAGTTTTTCAATTAGAAACTAAGCATTAAATCTTGTAAACTTAAGCCTCCAACATCATAATACAAAAGAAAAAACAGTAGAAACTCAAGTTAGATCAGTGTAGTGAAATGAGCAATCTAAAACCCATCCCACATTGGTAGATAGAGAAATAGGAAAAGAAGGAGAGGCTAAATAAAATGTGAAAGAGGGCAATTGAAAAGTCACTTACCTGGATGGGGTCAATGGGTGATCAAGAAGACTCATGGCCTAGGTTAGTGACCTCCATTGCACTTAGGAGGGGTGCTATCCTAAGGTCGGCCCAAGTGGTCGAGCCTACATCATAATTTGTGGCAGTGGGGGCTTGCGTTCGCGCAGCCCCTGCACAATACTTTAGTCTGAATAATTTGAAGTATTTTAAGTGTCCTCCTTGGAACAGGTAGCTATAACTATGATTCATTATATTCAACATTTAATTTTGCAGTTTCCACCTCTAGTACCACATTTAAAATGAATTGTTGTTTCTGGTGCCTTACTTTGATCAAAATGACCACTAGGTGTTCTGTTTACTACCCCTACATTGTTAACATTCATGTTATTTCATGAATCTAATCCGGGTTAGATCTGTGGATGGGTGGGTCGGGTTGGGTCACGTCAGGTATTGAGTTAATTCAGGTTTAGGGATGAAAAATTAAATTCTATTAGACTTATAATTAATCCGGGTTAGATCATAGATGAAGCTTAAATTCATTTTTGGCTATGGCATGTGTTCCTAGAAATGCCAACCAAACCAACGGATTCATCAGACCGGCTATAAAGGCTCGATTTGGGTGGTTTGAAATAGTTTTAAACATAATAAGACTTTGCAAACCATCATACTTGGCTTATTGAATATGCAAAAAAATAATAAACTAAAGTAAAAAAAAAATAACACTATACTTTGCAATGGCAATTTGCAGAACTCCAATCTAGCGAAAAATTTAAAATCTTGAATGTAGTCACACAAATACTAGTGTTTATGGTTGTTCTCTTTCTTTTTGTTTGAAGTATTGTAGCACATTCTAATTGCATTTGATTCGAGGCATCTGCATTTTTATTCCTCATCATGTATTTATTTGCAGGACTATCATTAACATTTTCTCGATATGGCCAAGTTGTTGAAGGTACATTAACCATTTTACAAAAGACAGTAATTTCAACCCATTTACTTATGAATGGGTTGATTCGGGTTATATTTGATCTCTATTGGGTTAAACATGTAAAATAAAAAAAATTAGCATAGGGGACACGGGTCAACGGATCAACAGGGTTTACACCTGAAGTGTATTTTTTACATTTTATGTAGATTGAGCCGGTAAAATAAAACAATGTAACAATATTTTGGACAAACGATTCTTGGGTTAACCCGCCCAAATTAAAGGTCTGTTTTGACTTGATCATTTTGCTGTATTTCACAACCTTCCAGACCCACACAATTTGTCACGTCTTATTTACAAAAATATTGTTTTTGTGCTCAAGACGATACGAAATGCTACTTTCATTACCAGAGCATTCAGATTGTAAGTTGTAACTTTAATATAAATTCGGTATATGCCTAAGAAACGTGATTATCCGTGAATCTCAAGCCTACAAAAACTTATTATGATTTTATCGTTATACGGCAAAGGACTGCAGGACAATTTCAAACTTGATCTGGAATTCATGCCAACCCATTTAACTGATGTATCATGCACATTCAATCAGGGGTGCGAGTATAATAACAACAAACACGAATAACAGATTACTTGGTCTTAAGCTTTTGATAACCAATCATTTTTGTTCTGTTTTGGTTGCAACTTACAAACTTCCACAAAACTGAATTTACATGAACTGAAATGGTCTATAGTTTTAAGGTTGTTGCTGCCGAAACTTATGAAGCTGGGCTTGGGCCTTAATAGCAGTGCAAGGAGAAGATCATAGGGGTTCAAAGTGGTCTTGGTGGTGCTCTTAGTCCTTCTCAACTAAAGAGAGCCTGTAACATTAGCAACCCATTAGAAGGTCTGTGGGGCTAGTTTAGTCAGCATATACGTTTCATATGTATCGAGTATGGACATTTACGAGTCTTTCATGAGGAAACAAAAGTATAAATATGTTTATAGTTATAGATGAATACTTTGAAGTAAGATGAAGAGGAAAACTTGAAATCGTTTAGTTTTTCAAAAACAAAAGTTCAATGCCCAAATATGTATTATATTTGTTAAAATCTTGTATTTATATCCAAAATCTAGATGTGTGTTAAACTTGTCCCATTAAACTTGTTATGGATCATATCTGATTTTTAAAATAATATAAGAGTAAAAAGGAAATAAAAAGGAAAAAAAAGCATGAACACAAGTTAACGTGAGATAAGTGTAGGCAAATGTGCAATGAACAAATTAAAGCCATCCCACATGGGTAGATGGAGGAATAAGAACAAAACAGAGGCTGAATAAAATGCGAAAGAGGGTAATGAAAAACTCACTTACCTGGATGGGGTCAATGGGTGATCAAGAAGACTCATGGCCTAGGTTAGTGACCTCCATTGCACTTAGGAGGGGTGCTACCCTAAGGTCGGCCCAAGTGGTCGAGCCTACATCATAATTTGTGGCAGTGGGGGCTTGCGTTCGCGCAGCCCCTAGACAATGGTTGAGTTTAAATGTTCTAATTGGTTGCAATGGCTCTTTTAGTTTCAAGGTTATGTAAGACTTGCAGTTTCCATCACATATAACACATTTAAGTTAACAGTTCGAGTGATTACTTTCCAGCTTCAATTAGTCTGTTTCTGGTGTCTTACTGTGATCACAGTGACCATCAGGTGTTCCATTTACCACCCCTACATTTGTAACATCCGTTTTGCGTATTTAACACATCTGATCCTAGTTAGATCTGTGGATAGGCGGGTGGAGTAACGAGTCAAAATTGTTTAAGAAACGAAAAGGTAGATTTTAGTTGACTAATACTTAAAAACTTCAATGTCCTTCTGTATTCATCATATGATTTCAAAATGACTATCTCATCTCTTGTATCTCTTTTAGTGACCGTTGTGAAAAAGGACAGAATTAAACATGTATACCTTTGGGAGAAGCTTGTGCTCATATCTTATGGATGACATGCTTTGTTTTTTTAGTTGTTATAAACTTCCCAACCCGCCATGTCTAAATAAAAACAAACCGAAGGATACTAAACTTCGGGTAAACGCAAAAATTTGCATCATGTCTGGTCCTCTTTTCCACGAGAAGTTCGTTTCTGTGTTTAATAAAACTAGCATGAATTTGCCACTACAATCTAGTGAAAAAGTTAAAGTCTTGAATATAGTGACACAAATACTAGAATCTATGTTTGTTTTCTTTCTTATCTGAAGTATTGTAACAAATTCTAATTGCATATGATTCGAGGCATCAGGAATTTTATTCCTCATCATGTATTTACTTGCAAGACTATCATTTTATACCACAGAAAAGGCTTTACTAGATGCATTTTTTCAATATGGCCAAGTTGTTGAAGGTATCTTAAACTTTTTACAAGAGGCAACAATTTCAAAACATTTACTTGTGAATGAGTCGATTCGGGGCTAATTTTATCTCTAATGGGTTAAACGAGTAAAATAAACAAATTAGCACGAGGGAAATGGGTCAATGGGGTTTGCAATCACCTAAAATGAACTTTTCATATTTTTTATGGACGGAGCCGGTAAAATAAACAATGTAACAATATTTGGACTAAAGATTTTCGGGTTAACCCCACCCAAATCAAAGATCTGTTTCGACTCGATCAATTTGCCTTGTCACCCAACCTGCCAGATCCACGCAATTTGTCACATCTAATTTACATAATTATCAAGTCGAACGTGTTGATGGATATAGTTTTAAGCAGATCAAAAGGCTTTGGCCTTGTTAGCTATGCATCTGCAGATGAAGCTGAGAAAGCCATTGCTGAAATGGATGGAAAGGTTCTATCGTAAATTCATTTTTTAGTTTTATAAGCTAATACCCAATTTTCATTTTAGCCCATTTCCGCATAATCACTTTCAAAACGCAATGTCTCATGCCACCTTATTCTGATTTTAGAACAGCCATTTAAGAGGAACTATGATATGGTTTCTTTCAGACACTGCACGGAAGAATCATAACCATTGAACTGGCAAAACCATGGACACGATACTATAGTGGTATGCTGATAGCTAGAGGACCGCCTGAACCACCTGCAGAGAAGCAGTAACTACTTGCACGTCTCATTGGCAGATAAGGTCAATAGTACAATTTCTCACAATATGGATCACAAGTGCTCCTAAGATTACAATCCTATCCTTATCACTTTTTGGGTTAATTGGGTTTGTTCACGGGTCATGAAGTGGCATGTTCACAGGTTATGGTTCGGGAGCTTCGTGGGTCAAATGGGTTGCAGAGTTCTATATAATTAGTCACATGCTTTTTGTTATTTAGTGGGGTCAAAGTCTTAGGTTTGTTAGTTTGTTTATGGAGTCAAAATGTGGGTAACTAGGAGTCCGTACTTCTTGCTTTCACTTAGTCCACGTTGCATGGAGTCGTTTATATATATTTATTTGTTTCAGTTGAATGATATAGAGAAAAGAAAGCTTTAAGCTTTAAACACAAATTCTCATCCGTAAGTGTGTTTGTTTTTTTAAGGGGCCTGATCCAACACAACTTACAAACTTCAACAAAACTGAATTTACATTTCTGAGCAATGGCTGAGTTCAAATGTTTTGCTTTGGTTTTAATTATTCTTTTTGTGTCATGATGATATATTTCTGAGCCAAAAAGTAATATTAAAGAACCAGCGAACATTTAGTTTGATTTTCTCACCTTTTCTAACTTTTTATGCAACATGGTTGGTCTTCAATATTAAACAGGATTGATCTAACAAAGTTGAGCGTGGTTGATCCCATTTCAACCGTCAGAGCCAAAATTTTGAATTTGTACTTTCTATCACTTTTACTACAAATTAAATGATCTACTATATAAGGTTTGCTTTCTATCTTCATTAGTCTATTTCTGGTGCCTTAAAATGTCCTAATACGACAAACTGGAATGAAACTTGTGAATTAAGATCAGTTTAACCAGATCTGTAATGTTTAGTAATGGGTATCCGTATTTGAATCAAGGTTTTTTGTTTTTAAATAAATAGGTATTTGACTAATTTTTGTTCATTGATTGGATTCTTAATCTGAGTATTTTGCTTTAAAATGATATGTATGCATAACTAAATTTTGTGTTTGCAATCTTGATGGGATTCATTTAGTAAGAACTGGTTGTTAGCAAATCTCATACCCATTTTTAACCATGGGTTGGGCTGTAAAAGGAAACTGTAAATCTCAAATTAGTCTTCCTAGACATCTTGCTTTAGTTTGATTGTTGGTTTCAATTATTTAGCACAACAATGAGATGATTTTGATAATCTCAGTCTCATAGTCACAATAAAACTGTCCAATACTCATACCATACTCATTACTAACTACACATCAGGTGCAATCATACCTATTTATGATCCTATGTTATAAATGTTAACCCCTTGGGACACCCATTAACTGAACCGGATCTAAATTTAACCCAAGAGCAACTTGAAATATGAACTACTCAACTGTACTTCAGACAATTCTATAATTATAATGGTTTGAAGCATCTAACAAATAACAATTTCAACATACTAGTTGTCATATATGCAAATATTATACAATGCATAAATATATTGAGTTTTTATACGGTTAAATGGGTACATGTTACTGTGTCAGCATCACTGATACAATCGCCGTCCTAATCCATAAAAAGATTCAGTACTAATCTCATACTTGGTCTCATAGCCTAATACCCATACTAATTGTATACTTTAGGTTTTCCCATCAGGATTTTGTTCTTTTTACCATCCCTGCATTCAAGAAACGAGTGCTTCAACGATATTTAATTTGATGTCGGGTTCATGTTAGCCCAATTATTTGATATGCCATGCACATTCAATTATTGTCATGTGGAGAAGTGAAAGAAACATTTCCTACAAATTTTCTTATAGAAAGACCACATAAAACACACATTAAAGGAGTTGAAGGCACAATTTTCTGGATTTGAAAGACTTAGATATCTACCTTTTGTATCAAAGGTCATTAGCTGTTTGAACAACTTACATAAAATAGAAATCAAGAGTCAAATGTATAAAGCGAGAATTTTGACTATAATCAAATACTTGAAATCCCGCCAATGTAGGTTTAGTAATAGGTGCTTTTTTTATTTGATAAAGATCACCACAATATCATTGTTGAAGCGCTAAATTAACATATGTCACTCTATTCCCGAAATTTCTTTTGTGGAACCTAAAAAGATAGAAACTTTTATAGAAATGTTAACCCTATTGTGAGTAATTTGTTATGTATCACATCTTATTTGAAGAAAGAAACATCTTTTCATTCACAATGTAAACTTCCTGCCTCCAACAGCTCATATGAGAGAAAACAAAAGTTAGGAAAACAAAGCATTTAAAACTAGAAGAATATGTGAGATCTGTGTGGTAGAAGAATAAGCATTTATAAGCCGTCCCACATTGATAGATAGAGGAGAAAGAAACAGAGGGGGTTAGTGACATCCATTGCACTTAGGAGGGGTGCTATCATAAAGTCGGCTCAAGTGATCGAGCCTACATCATAATTTGCGGTAGTGGGGGCTTGCGTACGCGCAGCCCCTGCACAATAGTTTATTTAATGTTTTGGTTGTAGTTTTAACTAACCATTTTGCTTGGCTAAGGTTGAAAAATAAAATCACTTATATGAACCTACTTAATCAATCTAAAATTTGCCTCAATTGTACTTGTTCAATCTATATTCTACCTCATTGTCTTAATAAGGTAAACTTGAAAGAAACTAGGCTTTTAGTAAAGGGTACATCTGTATTTGAACCAATATGTAGATTGCAGTACTAATCACATTCGTCAAGATGCAACATCAATTTTACTAAATTTGCTAGTTAACTTTTGATGTAGTATATAGGCTCCCCAATTCCAATATTGATTTACATTTCCCTATAGACTCCACTACATATGAATTCGTCAAACATCGTGGGTCTAACGACGTTTTGATCGCTGTTAATTAGAATAATATTGAATCATGGTGTAGTTACAGTAGTAGTTTAGTGTTTTCCTGCATGTTCTGTATTTCCTATGATAGGTTGTAATCAAGTTGTCTGTGTTTATCAGTCTAGCATATTCCTACCTTTTTCCTAAGAATATGCAGTGAACATGTAAATGCATTTCATTGTCTTAAGTTGGATCAATTTTAAGCACCATCCATCTTTGTTACAGATTACATAGGAAACATTATAATTTTTTAATTTAACACGTGAAATATAAGCTGAAATCTATATTGGAAAACACAAGAAACATTTATACAACTTTCAGAAATATAAAATCAAAAGATCAAAATTTATAAAGCAGGAAGTTTGACTAATAATCATAAAGAAACATTTGCACATTTAATTGGAAAAGATCACAAGATTGTCAATTTGTAAACGTATATTCCTGAAAATTCTTTTTGCGGAACCTAAAGAAAGTAAAAAATAACAATAGATCAATTTCATAACGAGTACCATTATCTTTGTAATACCGTTTATCTTTGTTATGGGTCACATATGATTTGAAGAAAGAAATAGCTTTTCAATTATAAAATAAACTTATTGCCTCCAATAACAAGTATGAAAGAACACAAAAAGCTGGAAAACAAAGTAGCTAAGAGCTAGACTATGCGAGATCCGTGTAGTTAAATATGCGCATTTTAAAGCCATCCCACATTGCGAGATAGAGAAATAGGAATAGAAGGAAAGGCAGAATAAAATGTGAAAGAAGGTTATGAATAGCTCACTTACCTGGATGGGGTCAATGGGTGATCAAGAAGACCCATGGCCTAGGCTAGTGACCTCCATTGCACTTTGGAGGGGTGCTATCCTAAGGTCGGCTCAAGTGGTCGAGCCTACATCATAATTTGTGGCAGTGGGGGTTTGCGTTCGCGCAGCCCCTTCACAATATGTGAGTCTGAAGATTTTGTATCACAGTAAAAGACCTTATAAAGTTCATCTCTCCAACAACTGCTCCAACAACTGGTACTTTGCTTCTGTATTTTATATATATAGGTCCAAAAATAGTATCCTTTGCTCTGAGTCTATGAGACTATGACCCTACAAGTTCAATATTTCAGTTTAAATTTGATGAAGTATATACTTTACATTTGGTTTGGTGGTATATGATAAATACTAGTCCTAATACAAGCCATCATAGTAGAAACTTCTTACCATTGTGTGGCTTTATGACTTGACTCTAAATCTGTTGGCAAAAGTTGAGCATAGAAAAGCTCATTCTAATTGTCAGTGACACTAAGTTTGGCACCAATGGCTACAAAACCTTGTGGAGCCGGTTGCATTATACGTGGCTCATGGCATCTTGAAGGCTTGTTATCTTTTCTCAAATCTCGATACGTTATGTTCAAAATTTTGACTTTCATGTTGCAGTTTCCATCTACAAGAAACTAGTGAATTAAAACTCAATCTGACCAGATCAGTGATGTTAGTAATAGTTGCTTAGTATATGAATCAAGATGAACATTTAAATGTGCTTCATTGTCTCAAGGTGGATTCCCTTTGATTACCATATATCTCAGGTCTGGAGAATCTATATGGAAAACACAAGTATAATAATATAAAGGTAAGAAGTAAGATTAGAAAGTAATCAAGGGGCTAGAACTCCAACATAGTATGAAACTTTAAACTGAACCCACAACGGTAGATTCAAGAAATATAAATATCGCAAGGTGAATAAAATAGGAATGAGGGAAATAGAAAACTGACTTATCGGGATGGGTCAATGGGTGATCATGAAGACCAATGGCCTAAGTTAGTGACCTCCATTGCACTTTGGAGGGGTGCTACCCTAAGGTCGGTCCAAGTAGTCGAGTCTATATTATAATTTGGGGTAGTAGAGGCCTGTGTTCGCGCGGGCTCTGCATAGTACTGAAAAATTATCTTGTCTTTAGCTTTTTATGCGTTGAGTTGCAAGAATAGTTTAGCTAAAAACTCAAGCCTTGAACTTGCTTGAGGTTTAGTTATGTCAAAACAAACATAACCTTTAGCATTATGATCTGAACACTTTCAAAGAAGTCCAAAAGTTTATTGTTAACTTAATCACACTATTAGCTAGTCCAGTGCACCTATTTCCAGCAAGCACTATGAACTGAATAAGTTCAAGAAGTCCAGAAATCGTATTTTAAATTAAGGATGCGATTAATTAGTCCTGCAGTCGGCCACATTCTATTCTCGGAAACCTGGGATGCTGTCATAGAAGCAAAACATATTTAAAAATACTCCATAGTTTTTATGCATGGGCTGACTATGACGATATTAGTAGAACCTATGTTCGCTTCTCATAATGTACTAAAATATGTCTTGTTTCCTTTGATTTTGAAGTTTCACGTATGTCAGTAGCAGGTGCATTTTTATTTGGTAAAGATCACAACAATGTCATACTTCAATCGCATCTATTCCCAAAATTCTACTGTGGAACCTAAAAGTAGTTAATAATTTTACTAACATGCTATCGCTTCCCATTTAACTTTGTCGTGGATCACAACTGATTTGGTGAAAGAATTAGTTTTTCAATTACAAAATAACTCAAAGCTTGTTAACTTTGATGCCTCTAAAATTGAGAGTACAGACTACAGATGAAATCCAAAAGCATCAAATACTGTAGCTGGAGCTACATTTGTATGTGAGATCTTTGTAGCAAAGCCATCCCACATCAGTAGATAGAGTAAAAGAAAAAGGGAGGAAGGCTGAATAAAATGTGAAAGAGGGTATTGATAAACTCACTTACCTGGATGGGGTCAATGGGTGATCAAGAAGACTCATGGCCTAGGTTAGTGACCTCCATTGCACTTAGGAGGGGTGCTATCCTAAGGTCGGCCCAAGTGGTCGAGCCTACATCATAATTTGTGGCAGTGGGGGCTTGCGTTCGCGCAGCCCCTGCATAAAACTTAAGTAAAAAATACTAGGGTGTTGTGTTCACGCACCTTGGTCCTAAAAAGCACATGAGGTAGATTTCTATCTAGGGTTTTTTACTTAATTTCTCATTTTAAGTTTCATTTCAACCGCACCGTTCTCAATTTAGAAGTATCATTCGCCATAGCTCCATTTTGAGTATGTCTTAGCGTGTTGCAAAACTCTTATAGGTAACACAGTACTATATCAGTTGGACAAAAGTTGGGCATAGAGTTCATTCCAACTGTCATTGACATTGGGTAGGCATTAATACCATAAATGTCTAGTAAATGCTTACTCACATAATTGGAACACACGTTTCACCCTTTTGCTCCGGTATCCATATAGGCCCCTAAATTTTTTAAAAAGGGCAATTACTATTTGTCGCACAAGGCATCCAAAATCTACAAACGGGCCCGGCCCGTGCCTTGTATTCACCATTTGCGTATTTTGGAAAACCAACTATGTTATCTTTCCTCTTTCTCTCTTTAGTTATACAATTCTAAAAACAATGAATTACAACCAATCTTTGCATGTTGCGAATGTTAAATAATATGTTGAGGTTAAATATAGCCAGGGCCGGCTTAATGTTTTTAGAGGCCCAAAGCGAACCGAAAAACTGAGGCCCTTTCAAAAAATTTGATATAAAGCCTCCACTTTTACCCGTGCCTGTGAACGCAATAATAAACTTATATGTTTATAAGCGGTGGAGTTAATATTTTTTAAGTTATTTGTAGTGTGTGTATTTAGATTTAATTTATTTTACTAGCTCAAATTGTTTAATGTTTTTTATTATCAATTTCTTTTTTAAAAAATTTCACTCGACAAAATAACTAAACCTTATATTTTGTAAGCTTCAATTTGAAAAAGTGGAAGAAATAGTTATGTGAATTGTTCTAGTATCTAACTCCTAGTTCTAGTGTGTAGGCTAATTCAACACAATTTAGATTTAAAGCACCAAATAAGCTATTAAAAATAGCAAATTAGCAAGTGCAACTTATCATGTAGCAATTGGATTTAACATGACAAACAATAAAGAGAACACTAACAAGTAACAATAAATAACAATGTGCAAATGTGCAACTTACCAAATACCAAGTAGCATAGCAAACGAAAAGACAAAATCATATAATTTAAATTTAAACTCAAACCACCAATCTTAAAAGAAGAAAAACTCAAAATCAAAACAAATTAAAGGCACAGAGGAATGCTAGCCTGTTGAGCACAAGTCGCCCCTACTCCTAGTCACTTTTATCAGAAAGAGAGAATCTCAAATCACGAATGAAATTGAGTGAGTATAATGTTAGGCATAATCGTCGAATCAGATTAGGATTGAAATTAAACAGTAGGTAATTCAAGGGATTAAAATTGATACTGATTAGCAGTGAGGTTGCATATGTATTTTGAATAAAGTATTGAGTTGGTATTGATTTACATCCCTAAACTCGTAAATTACGTCACTATTATACTCATCTACCCTCATTATGTCTTTGACCCTTCATATTCTTCCAAAAAAAACCACTAAATGTTGAATTGTTGTTGATGAGGCTGCGTATTAATTGTCTCTGTTATTTTTTCCTGCTCTTCATTTACAATTGGGTTTTGAGGACATTATTTCCTTTTCTTTTTTAGGCCCAACAGCTTAAAACTTACCAACTTATACATACATATAAAGTAATAAATTGTAAATTGGAGGCCCTAACTTTTAAGAGGCCCCAAGCCTTATTTTGGCCCACACACACCATTGGGCCGACCCTGAATATAGCGTCAAATACATAATGCTGCATATGGCTAGTAACGTTAAGTTACTAGCAAGGGTGATACAACCCTCCGAATGAGACTCTACTTGCATGATACTTTTAACTACTATTACTTTGTGTTAGAGTGTGTCCGAAAGAACATATTATACATGTTTAACCGTTTACGACCTTTGATATGGATTAAATGCGAATAACATCTCTTATAACTCTAGTGTCGCTTGTACCAGCTACGACAGTTGTACTTCTCTTAAACTGACAACCTCTATCGCCGACCATTTACATCTTTACTTCTAAGGGGGCGATTGCTCATAAAATCATACATGTCATCACTCAAATGAGTAGTTGACTTGCACGTTATTAACAACCAGTAGAGTGGTCTGAAAGACCTTCGATATTACTTCACTGGCTTCTTTGTCCGATATTGATTCAACTAGGCTATGAGTTCTTTTCGTGTGAATGTGGTTGGATCTTGGAAAGCAGTCGTAGGGCGAAGGAGCACACACACACCACCTGAAACTTTTAACTTTGCACTGTCCACAACAGTGTGCTGTCCCTCTCCGGCACAACCACACCGCCACTGCAGTCACTCCGCTGGTCGCCACACTACGCGTCGATGCTGCATCTGCCGATAGTAAACTAACACTTGTGACGTAATATAAACTCACCAGGTACTGTCATTTTTTATTTTCATCCACACATTGACTCAACTAGTTATGAATCTGTCAACAATCAAGGAGTCTACCAACGTTTTAATCCACAATTTTCTCATCAGAATGTGATTTCAGTAATTTAATTAGTTCGGATGGATTCAAGTTTTAACAAAACAAAAGTAAGAATATTCTAAAGTGAGCCCACATTGATAGAAAGAATAAAGATAAAAGGGATCGAAAGGTGAATAAAATGTGAAAGAGGGTAATGGAGTACTCACTTACCTGGATGGGGTCAATGGGTGATCAAGAAGACTCATGGCCTAGGCTAGTGACCTCCATTGCACTTAGGAGGGGTGCTACCCTAAGGTCGGCCCAAGCGGTCGAGCCTACATCATAATTTGTGGCAGTGGAGGCTTGCGTTCGCGCAGCCTCTGCATAATACTTTAGTCTAAAGTTTTATTGTCAATGGTAAAGGACCTTTTTTCAAAGCTCTTTCTTTAGAACCAGATCCCATAGTGTGAAGACTTAAATTTTTTTATTTGTTACTTTTCCAAATAGAGCTTGCATAAACCATTTGGGTAAAATCTACAGCTGAATATAAAACAGGATAGAAATATGATGTTCAAATTTTGGTTTTTATTTCACTTCTAGTTTAACACAATTCTACCCTGACGTCAACCATGGTTTCCTAAACCAAATCGGTCTGATTGTTGAGGTCAGGTTGGACCGGCCAAAAACGATTAGGCTTGAGAGGTTTAGTTTTTCAATCAAATTTGTTAGTTTATAATATATCGAACTGTATAAATCTCAACAACTGACCCGTTTACTTTGGTTTAACGTTAGGTTGGTCTTAAGACCCCTAACAACTACTAGTACTACAAACTTAGCTTTTGTTGTCAAGACCCGACCTCTATAGTTCTGTCGGCTATCACTATGAACTGAACAGGTTCGAAGTGATCAAAAATAAAACTTGATGTTACATTCATGAGAAATCTGGGATAGTTAGAAGTAAAAAAAAAAAATAATAAATCAAAATACTCCATAAATTAAGCATACAATGGCGTATGAGTTTTGGCGTACGAATATATCCGTGTGTTTCTGTTTCCTATGATTTTGAAGTTCACTAAACATTTGGTTTCATGGTATTTGATGTCATCTATGGACTATGGTTTAAAGGTCATATGTTCGAATCTTTTAACCATTGCCCTCTATTGACAAAAGAACAAACACGAACCATCTTCGGTGCATGCTCGAGCCATCTAAATCGACCCCAGTTCATTTGCCAATGAATTACTAGCCCACATATGCGCCATCACAGTACAAACTTCTAACCACTGCACCTCTTGATCACCTGAGTCTAAATCCCGCAGACAAAAGCTGAGCATAGAGAATTTCATTCCATGTGTCGGGGACACCCGGTAGGCACCAGTGGCTACAATCTTGTGGAGACGGTTGTGGAGTACCTGGCTCGCGGAATCTTGAAGGGTGACCATCTTTCCTCATTGCTGTTAGATATGTAATGTTCAAGAAGTTGACTTTTCGTTTTGTGGCTTGCATCTCTTTGACCACATTCAAGATTATCTGATTGTTCAAGGGTTCACTTTCTGGATTAGTGTAGTTTGTTTCCGGTGACGTACTCCGATCACAATGGCCGCCAGTGTTCCATTCTCCATCCCTGCAAACATAACATGTTTCATGTGTTACTTTTAGTTCATCTGATCTAATTTGGATAACGGGTCAAAACAAACAAGATCGTGTTAGATCAACCCATAAACACATTTTTGTATAAATGGGTTGAAATTTACACTTCTACTAAGGTTTTGCGTTAATTACTTGCCTATAATGTACGGGCGAATAGCTTCGAAAGAAGATATGGCTCGTTTTCGGATCACAACTCCTATAAGCCCATGACTTTAGTGTTTGAAGAGACTTCCCAAATGCCTCCATGACACCCATTTTCATATTCAATTTCCCTTCTTCCTGGAAGTACCACCCCCTGAAGAACAAAAACAGAAACCATTATCACTATAAAGATGGCCCGACACGCTGCGCAAGGTCTTGTGAATCGGGTTTGTCCTTTTTTTTTAAAATTATCACAATAAAGAGAATTAATTATTTTTTGAATTTGTAGGAGATTAAGACATTTGTTAGTGGTTTCTAGGTGTGAAAGGAAAGTGTGGTGGTTTTTAGGTAATTAATCTGTAATTTGAGGTAGTGAACTATGACTTTTCTGACTTTAAATCCGCTGATCAACCTAGCAGACTCTGCAATTTCACGCCAGCTCAGCCACTTTTCACTAGCTAGCATGCCACATCAGCGAATCCGCTTCCCACATCAACGGAGTCTAGAATACGCTTAATTGGCACACCAGCGGACTCAAAGTTACCTCAAGTAACGGATTACCTAGAAACCACTAACATCTTTCTAAATCCCCTATAAAGTCAAAACATTCAAGAGAAGTTACACAAAATACTAACATCTTGAGTGTTTTGTCTTGGTTCCACCAGTGACCAGCACTAAAGACAAGAACATCCGCTCCGGCCCATTTCGAAGAGAACCGGTGGAGTTTATCGACCCTAATGGCTCGCCGGACTTGTTCAGAAGCATTTTGCGGTGGGTCATCGATGACGACGAGAAAGGGCACACGGTAGTACTGGATGGTCAAGTTGTAGTCATGAAACCTGATTGAAAGGAAACCTTTGTGTTTGGTTATGGGGTTACCATGTTCTTCATATATTGTTGAAAGATTTGAGACTCCATGTGAAAGCATGCATAGTAGAGACTCCCATTGGTTTCTTCCGATGGAATCTCCGGCGAATACTATACGTCCGTTTCTGCTTCGTTCGAGAAAATCTTGTGCATTGAATCTATTGTTTACAAATTGTAATCAGTTACAGTTATATGATTTTGTATATTGTGTACATTAATGATATATATAAGATGGCAATAGTTTCTTTTATGTTCCCAATCGTGATACTGTTATGGACCGAACTATTGTAAGATATGTAACTTGTCTCCACAACAAAGTGAGGTTATTGACCGAATAGGCAGACTAGTATTTTGATGTATTTTTTTATTTGATTCAATATGATATCAGAGCCAATTGAGATTGGTGGTTTGGTAGAGTCAGTAGTGACCTACGAGAAAGTTAGTCTTGTATGAGCAACAAATGTAACATTTATAAACCGAGTAGACTTTTCACCCACTAAACTAGTTTTTACTAAAACTGGTTCTTTTGTTTGGTTCATACCAAACATCCTGATTGTTAAATAATGTGTCCTACGACAAAGAGTTGGAGATTCAAATACTACATGTGCAAGCTCCAATGTATTTATCCTCTAAAAATCTAAGAATTTTGTTAGAAAAAGTGGTTTAGTATATATCAAATGGATCAAACTTTTAAAATTTTGAAATGTAAGATTCGTATACAATATGGTATTACTTGTAGGCACGACCTGTTTCCGAAAGCATTGAGATAGCTTTAGTTATTTGAATCCAACCTATAGTTATACCATGTTATTATTATTTTATTCATTTGACATAAATAATAATCATATTAAAATATCACTACTAAAGAATAAGCATATGCTAACACCAAAATGGTCACAAATAGGTTGCTTTGGCCTTTGGCAAATGATTTGTGACCCGGAAAGGTCGCAAAAAGTTTGTCATCAAGCGGGTTGTGATCAAAATAAGTTTGTGACGGATTTTACTGAAAAAAAAAAAAGATTTGTGATGTTTAGGATCAAACTATGACCGAGTATGAATCGGTCGCTAATTTCAAGAACTTCTTATTTTCGTCAGAAATAATCACTACATTTACACGATCGAGTTTTTTGGTTGCTAACATACTACACTTTTTTTTTTTGTTTTAGAGCAGTATATTCATACATTTAATAACCTACTCTTAAACTACATAAATTTTTAACCCATCTCGGATTAATTAGATTTAAATCCTATTTTTTTAAAAAACTTTTTAACTATTACCATGTGACTACATTGATATATTAATGAGCGTTAAAAAGTAAGTCCATAGAGTTGATTCAACCTGTTCCATAAAAGTAGAACTAGTGTGATTAACTCGAGATTCACAAAGCTAAAAGGGTGCCAGAGCCACTAATTATAATACTACATAAATACACATGAAAAGATACAAATACAAAAAATGCATTCATCAAACTACGAGCATCAATAATCTTTAGTCCAACTAGTTAAAATCAGGTATTCATTACATGCAAATAAGGAAATGTTATGGTTTCAAGTCTCACTCTGAACAAAATGCTCAAAGTTGAACCAGTGAGTTTTTTCAGCAATAAGTTTCCTCCTGAGAGGGTTGGGGGTGCGGTCCCGGCTGGGATACTGATAGATGAGCCCGATTAAAAAAAAAATTCAAACTACGAGCATTAAATCACCAACCCTAGAATTTATCAATAACCACCTCGAAATTCATATTTAAACCAACAAAATTCTAAAATCAATAAACAAACTCCATGCATGCAGTATAATAATACATAAACAATTAATTTACGTTATCCACCAATTCAAAACTCAAATCAAACCCATACCTCGGTAAATCACACCCATGAGGCTGCCATCGCCATTTAACATACCCGGAATCCGGCCGCCCGTTGCGGTGGCACCGGAAGCCCGGATCAAGAAACGGGCAATCCTCGTTGTACTTTCGGGTCGGGTAAGTTTCGTCCCAGATCCATCTTCCATATGAATAATCACAGGTGTTTGTGGGTCGATGGAGTCGGGTATCGGGTAGGGTTTTTGAGAGGGTAAAGGGAAGAAGATGAGGGTAGAATGGGGTCACGTAGTTGCAGAAGACAATGGAGGTGATTAGAAGTGAGATGAAGAAGATGAGTGCACAGGTTAGATTATTATTATTATTATTGTTGTTGTTGTTATTATTGGGGAATGGTAGGATGGAAAAATGGTGGGATTTTTGGGGTTGAGTTTCCTGACGAAGATCCATTAGAAGAGGAGGATTGGTTGAAAGAGGGAAGATTAGGTTTTTTTGGTTATTATGAAGGGATATTAAACTATGGAGGAATCAATGATGTATATTTCGATTATTGTATAGGATGCATGTGTTGAAACAATTTAAGTAATAGAATAATATATTTTATATCTATGTTTACTTAAAACATGAATAATATTTGGCGGGTTGTCTTTGTAATTGGTGGGCTTGCGCTGCCTAGTGTTGTTTGTGCTCGCGGGCATATGTGGTGCCTTTTTTCATTGGAGTAACTCGCGTAGCCGGGCTTTATTAGTTGACTGTTAAGAAAAAAGTATTGATTGATTGTTCGTATAATATGAAGACATGCTCTATGTGTAAAATACTCTTGTATGATTATGTTAGGTATCAATCAGAGCAACATGCAATGGAACATACTATCACACACATACACAAAAACAATAAAAGCAAAATGAGAATTTATGTGATTCGAATCCTGTGTGATTTCTACATCTACGCTTGCGACTAAGTTTCTTTTTTTCTTTTATCGGCTTAATATAAAACAAAGATTATAAATACAATAGTAGAGAATTTATAAAATGTAAACTATGGTTATAAACTTGGTGAACAAAGAAACGTAATATGGGCCCCTAATAAATAATAAGAGCCGACCCAAATGCTCCTCTTTGTAAACCTGACAAAACCCAAAAGGCTTCACAAACCTAGCAAACTTTCACTTGAAACCTTCTTCAAGTAAACCCAACACCTAGTGATTCCTGTAATCTTCAAAAACAAGGCTTCCAAAATATTCAGTTTTAAAAACAAGCTTAGGATTTAACCATATTTTCTACCTGTAACGTACGAACGTTCTAATCAATTACTTGAAAGGTTATACTGAGCTCCAACCAACGACCATTAAAGACCTAGTCATTGCTAAACCTGCAATAGACCCATCATCTGTCTCAAGTGGCCAGCACATTCTACTAGATCTAGAGCACCAAAAATCATCAACACTCTTAAGACTTATCAAGTAATCATCAAGAGAGATTTTATCAGCTGGAATGCTGGTCTTCAAAACCCAACGACTCTTGGAACTATACACTGAACGAGTCCCGTGCTCCCAATGTCACCAATCCCCTAATTGGTTTAAACCTCCGACCCCGATCAACATGAACCCCTTAGCACTAGGGTTAACCTTCTTTTACCCCTTAGATTCAGTGAATCAGATTTGTCTTGCTTAACAAGGGTGGTCATACTCGCCTCAGTAGGTGCCTTAACCATACACAATGATCTATGTTTCTTCTTATGAGCAATAACTAGATTACAATTGATCACCTTCTATTTACCAATACCAAACTTAATATCTAGCCAGCTTTGTTCATATAACTGAATAACAGAAATCAGTATTGTCTTCAACCTTGAAATCACCCTGACATTCTGTAAGTTTCACGTAGTTCCCAATGTAGTCTCAAGATTAATATCACGCATACCTGTGTCATCAAGAATTTTACCGTTACCTAATCGTACCTTTCCAAAGATACCCTGTTATAGAGTCACCATCATTTCCCTATTATGTATGGTGTGAAATAAAGCTCCTAAATTCATGACCTAAGAGTCCACACTACTTTCAACATCAAGTATTAAAGCCTCATCATGAGAAACATCCCTAGTAATAATATTCAATTCCATATTGCTAGAACTTAGACACTAACCCTTAACATGCCCCATCTTGTTACAACTCTAACACTTTACATTTTTTCGAGTTCGAGACGAGTCCCTCTGTAGGCTTGCCCCTTCCCTATCGATATGTAACATCATAGAACTACTAGTACCTTTAGGCAATTGTCTTCACCCATCATAATATCTTGGATCATGTTAAATGTCATACCACAAGGTCCTATAAAACTGGTAACAAAAAGTTGTTACAGACAAACTATCAAGCAGTAAAGATAACAACACCACAACTTGAGCCTCATCATTAAATTTAATTCCTATAGATAATAGCCTAGATACAATTGAATTTAGATTGTTGATGTGAACGGTAATTGAGCTTCCCTCTTTCATACTTGTCGTAAACAATCCCTCTATCAAAAACACTTTAATTTCAGCACAAGGTTTCTCGTATGTATTTGATAGAGCCAACATCATAGCACAGGTCGTGGTATTTTTCATGATGTTAAAAGAAACTCTCTTCATCAAAGATAATATAACTCGCTCTTGCATTCTTGTCCTTCAATTCCTAAATAACTTATTTACTCTTCTTAATTTTCTCAGGTTATCCTCTAGTACCACGCCCAAGTCTTTCTTACACGGCAATGATTCTAAATGCATTTTTCACCAACCAAAATCAACATCATTAAACTTCTCGATCATGACCTTCTCGTCTTTAGCTATAGTAAGAACAAACAAGAAGCTATCTATAACAGTGAACAAACACAACAATGGCACGTGCCTGAACTTGACGTTGTTCTATTGAACACTATTAATTGATCGATTTACTCGTACAAAACCCTATAGAAAAATATGACCTGAAAATTATTCTTCCATAAAACCACGTTCTCTACTTTCATATTTAATAATTATCATTCTCAAAAAAAAAAAAAACAAACACGAAAAACACAACCCTAAAATTAACTGATTTAAAAAATGAATGTTTACTATCAAGGGTGGTGGTGCCATTTCAAACCCTAATCTTTGATTGCTACAAAATTAACCAAGAAAAATCGCCTTTAATGATTCAATTATCTCAACACCAAAATTACAACTCATTAGCCACCAATAATTCAATCCTGATCATAAACCTTGATTTTCTAAACTTGATGGCTGTCAGAAAATACCTCTAATAGCGAGTGCTTTAATAAAAAATAAACCCTAGTAGTGTTAAAATTAAAATTAGAGAACATAAAAGCACAATGACACTTGGTTTGATTAGACATGTTTTCAGCAAATCCAAGGATTCAACGACTATTAATATCAAACCAAACTCTAATCGTCGATGTCTTCTGTAACGAGTTTCAAAAACTTATATCCTCATGCAAACATGTGGAACCAGTTTCAAAAACTTATATCCTCATGCAAACATATGGAACCAACCTTAGGCAGTAGATCTTAAAAAATGGAGAAGATCCAAAAATACTTGAGAGCCTAAGCTTTGACACCATTTAATAGTTTTCAATTAGAGTGACATGCAATAGAAGTCACTCTCACATACCAATATACGAAAGCAGTAATCACAACTTGAGAATTTATGTGGGTTGGATTCAGTGTGAATCATACGTCCACTATTACAACTAGGGTTTTCTTTTTTATTAGCTTAATACAATACAAAGACTACAACTATAATAGCAGAGCATTATAAGATGTAAACTAGGGTTATGAACTTGGTGAACAAAAACATAATATGCGCCCTAATTAATAATTAGAATCGACCCTAAATACTTCATCTTTATATATAGGACCAAGCCCAAAAAGCTTCATAAACCATTAGAATTGGCCTTAAATGCTTCATCTTTATAAATAGGACGAAGCCCAAAAGGCTTCACAAACCCAATATGTTACACATAGATGCTCTCTAGACTAATAACATGACTAGTCTAATATTCCTCGCACGTGAGAAATGGGGAATCACATGTAGCTTGAAACGTAAAAAGAATTATATCATCGATACGATCTTTTTGCAGTGATAGATCTTAAGTTATTCAGTTGTGGCAGCTAAATTTTTGTAAAGCTAGTTGTTTCTACTACTAAACTTTAGCGTGAGCAAGTTATTTCTGCTAGGGTTTATGGTGGTGGCTATTGTCAGCTCTTATGATGGCGATTAGGGTTTCAGAAAACTAGTTGTATGCTACTAAAACCTAATGAGAGCATTGTGAGTAGTGTGTGTGCTGGCGGCTCGGTTTTCGAACGACTATGAGTGGCGATGACTATGTTATAGAAATCGGGTCTATGGCAACAACTATGTTTTAGGGAGGAACTTCGCTTTATTACCAACTTAAACCAAGAATAATACATACATATTAATCATTTGTATAATAGGGTGGTTACTTATCCCTTTATATATAAACTTAGATATTAACTTAACCAATTTTAAAAATTAGCCTAAATCAATTTCATAATCCAACTATTTTAAATATAATCTAAGTCGATCATGATACTAGTGTGACCAATATAACCTATCAAATTTGTAACCATAATTAACAAGCAACGACTAGAATGGAGTTGAATTATCTAAAGTATGCATAGAGTTTAGACATCTCCCGCTTATCAAACATATTTCCAAGATTTATCATATTTTACAACAAATCACCTCAAGTAATACAAACGTAAAACACAAAATAAAAGCTCACTATATACAACATTTTGTTTTTCTTCTTTAAATCTTAAGGGTATATTAAATAACATACTTGTATTAGTGGTGATAGTAGGTGGTGTTATGATTGCGATAGAATGGTGCCATGTTGTGGCGGCGATTACCATAGAAGTTAGCAGTGGTCTTGATCGTTAGTGCTCAAAGGCGCCAGTAAATATTGAGAGCTACGCTGATGTTATGTGGTGGTGCGAGAGATCAAATTTTTGTCGCATGTGGTGGTGCGAGAGTGGTGTAGCTTTGCTGGCGAGATTGGGTGGTGGTGGTGCTTTGGAGCAAGACTAGTCAAGAGCAATTAAGATTTAAAAGAGGGATAATTTGAGATCAAGAAGATAGAGAAAATAAAAAAATTTAAATAAAGTGGTGATCTTAATTGATTTGACATAAAATTATTGAGGGAGTTAATGAAGGAATGGTCATCAATAATAGAAAAGCTTCTTTGTTACTATTGTTAGTATTATTGCTATTGTTTTTGTAGTTGTTATTCTAATAATAATCATTATTATTAATTTTCCTTTTGTTAATAACATTTATTATTTTTGTTATTATTCTTATGTTACTATTATATTATGCATAAATTTTGTTGGAAATTTTAAATCTGCTAGTAAGTGTTGGTAATTTTTTGATTGTAAGGTCTTAGATTTTATGGGTTACAATATCAAGTGAAAAGAAAAAACTCAAATCATGCGAGAACTACGAGGATACGAGGACTCCAAGATGTTGATGAAGATCTTATCGCGCGAGAAATTGGAGTTGCTGCTCAACAACCTCATGTTGTCGCACGAGAACATTTAGAGAGTATAAATAGATGTTTTTTCTTTGTATTTTATTATGTGTGTTACATGTTATGAAAATGCTCCGAGGGTGAGAGAGTAGAGAGTTGTGTGATAGGCCGCCCGAAGAAAGCTCACCTCGGGTGGATCGAGCTTAAACTATGTAAACTCCTTTGGTATTGTAATCGTTTGATTAATAACATCCTTTTGAGTTTGTTTAATGTTCGTTTATATCACAAACACACACATTCGTCTTATTTTGATTATAAAGTGTAACAATATATGGAATTGATCGTATTAAGGACTTTACATTGACGAAATGCTTTGATATGTTTTTAATTAATGAGCCTTATTATGTTCTGGTGAGTTGGTTTATGTTAAAGGTACTCATTTGAGTATAGAGGGTAATTTTGTTAATTCATAACATAATGATATACTGAATATTCTTGTAATCAGATATGAGTTATTTATGTTACATGAAGTCGTAATAGGTGATAGCAAGTTGCTTTGATCTTAGAGATACATTCTTATGATAACTAGCACAATAATAGGCCTTGTAGTACGTTAGTGAGTTGGTTAGGTTGCATGAAGCCATATTTGTTGTAAGATATGCATGTCTATGATGACAATTATACTAATGCTCTTAGTTCCCCTTATGATGTGTTATTGAGCTATTTAAGTTACACGAAGCCACAATAGATTGTAATTAGTGTTGGAGACAAATGCTTATAAAAAATAGTACATTATGAGCATTATAACGTGTTAGTGAGTTGTTTAGGTTGTATGAAGCTACAACAGGTCATAATAGGTTGTTTTGGAGTTAGAGGTTCATTCTTATGATAACAATTATATTAACGAGCATTATAATGTGTTAGTGAGTCATGTAGGTTGCATGTAGCCACAATGGCTTATAACAAGTTTATTTGGTGTTACACATACATTCTTATGTTAGTAATTGCATTGCTGTACCTTGTATTGTGCTATAACCTTTTTCACATCTTACAAATTAATAAGTTGTATTAAATTTCCACGTGACCAGGTATTATAATAAATTTTATTATACTTTTACAAACTATAAATTAACTATCTTTACATATGAGCCTAAAAGACCTACTCACTATAAAAAATATAACAAATAAAGAACTAATTATATTTGTTTTACCACGAGTCCCAATAGCATGTGTGGGAAACACAGAAAAATAAACTATTTTTACATGTGTGCACATGATGGACAATGCACACATGAGAAACCACCCCTTAGCACGTGTCTACCACTTCTACGAAGAGTTAGGAATCTAATTGGTTTATCACATTAACTGTTAGCTCCTTGTTAGGATCTTATTTATAGCTAGGATAATATATTTGTTAAGATCATGAGTAATGGTTAATACCCATTAAAGGGTATTTTTTACCACATCAGCGTCAAGTCATCATTATTTTTTTGTTAAAAACATAAGTAATGGTTGATGCCCCTATAATGCCCCTTTATCATTATGAATTTGATGATTTGTGGCGTTATAATAATAATGCCCCTTTAAACATAACGCCTCGATCACCGTAATGGTGATGGGGGCATTATGTGACGTTATGTATTGACTTAACGACCCATTACATATGATCTAATGGGTGAGTACTTAAATTCTAAGTACACCAATTCTAATAAATCTGTTAACATCATATTAATTATTACCACTAATCACGACCAAACAACAATCTACAATATTTGAAAGATAAGAAGGTTGTCATTTTCAGGCTTGAAAGTCCCGGCGGTTACCATCAAGCCTTTTGTTATTCATTTATGGAAAGTTTTGCCTATAAATAGTCTATAATGGCAATGGGGCTCACATCAACAAAAAAAACTTGATAATCATGAAAGCCAATCTTATTATAAATCATATCATCAGAATTTTGACGGATTACCTACTGATATTCTGTCGGTAACAATTCACCCAAAATTAAAGAAATTTCTTCCTAAAGTTAGATTTTTTTTCTTTGTTTTAGTTGGTATTTGTAAATAAAAACAATCACCTTCTTTCCCTCTATAAAAAGTTTCGACTTCTGTCCCTCGGTAGAAGTTCTGCCCAAAATCGATGAAATTCTGTCCTAAAATTAGGGATTTTACTTTTTGTTGGTATCGGTCGGTAAAGCTTGTCAACATTTGTCCATCCTAAACCGTCATTGGTGATACTCATTTGTTTAGTAATCTACGTTCCATATTAATGGTAGTAATTAGTTTACAATGGAATAGTCATAAGACCATATAGTCGCTACTTAATGTGAGAGAAATATATAGCGACGAACCATACGTGTGTTTTGAGAGGTGAAAGTTTTTCATGATGTAAAGCATGTCAAATTGTGATAAGTTTTTAAAAGCTGAAACCTATAAAAAAGGTTGAGAGTAAATATGTTTGTTATATCAGGCCAACGAACCAAATTGCTTTGAAAAAATTACAAATTAGTATAAGTGCAAGTAGTCATACATACAAATATAAAAATTGAGGACATAGATCTTTATATAGGCTTTTTTAAAGTACATTTGGCAATGTTTTTGGTTACTCCAATCGGTTTCCTTGAAATTGGGATTTTTTGAAAATAAATTCAGATTTGAACCAAAATATAATTAGAAAAATAACTCAATATATAAATACTGGTAAATTTTAACCCAATAAAGAAGAAAATGTAAATTCTTATAGATTCAAGTACATTTGGCAATAGAGCATATTGCATCAATTAGGTTTGGTGTATCAATAATAGAGCACATAATAATCAAATCAAACATTATCGGGTAAATGTTTAAATTGTTCCAATATGTCCAAATAATGACGTAATAAATTCATTACATTATTCTTTTTCTCGAGTCATCTTTTGTATCTTTCTCATGATAGTCCTGATAACCTTATGTATAAGAAACACAAGTACAATTGAGCAAATTGTCATACAACGGATATTGTGTAATTAAACAAGAATATGATATCCTTTTCTAAGGTAACATAAAATCATATAACTTAACAGATATACATATATCATTGTGTGTCACTAGATGGTACTGAAGTATTTAATTTTTTTAATAGGATTGATTCATACACATCCTTAGTTGTATCTTATGTATGATGTAGTCCATCTAATATTTAAAAATAATTTGGTATTTAATACATGTTAACAATAGTGTAATTTTCTTATTTTGTCTCTCCAAACCCTAGGAATCATTCAATGTGAGTCTATGTGACACCCCTATGATCCTTCTAACTCTTTTTACGATATTGTAATTTTTATTTGACCATCTTCTATATATGTGTGTGTATGTACATATATATGTATATGTACGTACGTATGTATGTATGTATGCATTACACTTCGATCTTGACGTATGTATGTATGTATGTATGTATGTATGTATGTATGTATGTATGTATGTATGTATGTATGTATGTATGTATGTATGTATGTATGTATGTATGTATGTATGTATGTATGTATGTATGTATGTATGTATGTATGTATGTATGTATGTATGTATGTATGTATGTATGTATGTATGTATGTATGTATGTATGTATGTATGTATGTATGTATGTATGTATGTATGTATGTATGTATGTATGTATGTATGTATGTATGTATGTATGTATGTATGTATGTATGTATGTATGTATGTATGTATGTATGTATGTATGTATGTATGTATGTGTATGTATGTATGTATGTATGTATGTATGTATGTATGTATGTATGTATGTATGTATGTATGTATGTATGTATGTATGTATGTATGCATGTATGCATTATACTTCGATCTTGGATACTTGGGTTGATTTGGTTTAACTCGTCTCATGCATAAAATTTTAAATGCTATCTAGTCTCTAAACTAATATCAAATCAAATTCATAAATCAAAAAGTTAAACTTAAATTTTAATTGTTTTAAGTTTGAAGGGATAATGATAATTAAATTAAAATTTATAAACAATAGAAAGGTGAATTTGGTAAAGAATTATCTTTTTCTTAGGGTGCTCGGGGTAACATGCAGGCACTCCTTGCGCTTTGCTTAGGTATTTCGACAACACCATCACAAGGGTGTTGGGTAGAGGAATCGATTTGCAAGTTCAGATTTTGGTAGCAAAACCGGGTAGTGAAGTTGAATTCAATGGGTACACCACTGCAATCTTAGATTTGGGTCCCTACGGGGTCAAACAAATAAGAGGTGGCTTTGGGTGATAATCTTGGTAGTTACTAGATGAAGGGGTAGTGCCTCAAGCAACCTTATCAACTTTAGTGATTTAACCTTTTTATTTATATTTATAAAATTTTAAAATAATATAAAGAGTAAATTACTATTTTCGTCCCTAAGGTTTGACGAAAATCACGGGTTCAATCCAATAGTTTATTTATTACTATGACGGTATAATAGTTTCAAGTTTTGTTTCAATTTCACACAAGTTATTAGCACCGTTAGTGTTCGTTCTGTTAAAAAACATAAAAAAGAATCTTTTGCCCTTCGTTGATTAGGTTCCCTCCCGCCATCCCCACCCGATCTCTTTCTTCTCTCTCTCTCTCTCTCTCTCTCTCACACACACACACACACACTTCTGTTTTCTCTCAACATTCCCCCACAACCGCCGCTCAGATAACCACAACCACCACCATCGCTCACCGCCACCACCTGAAACCGGTCGGCCACCACCAAATCCGGCCACACCTCCCTTAACCCATCTCTCCCTCCCTTTCTCTCCCTTCCTATTCGACCACAACCACACCATCACTCACCACCACCATCTAAAACCACTGGCCACCACCAAATCCGACCACTAACTATCTAAAACCGCTGGTGATGGGGCGGATCTGGTGGTGTTGTTGCCAAAATTACAATGGTGGCGGGAGGATCTGGTGGTAGAGAGAGAAAGAGGGGGTGGAGGTCGGAGTGGCGGCATGAGGTGGTGGTCGGAGTGGCCTGGAGGTGGAGGTGGCGACGGTGGTCGGAGGTAGCCTAGGGGTTGGGGTGGAGGCCGATGGTTCTTGATTTCTAGATGAGAGAGAGAGAAAGAGAGAGATGGGTTGGGGTTGGGGGGTCTTGAACCATGATGGTGGTGGTTTTTGTTGGGTATGATAATGGTGGTGGTGGGTGGTGGTGGACTTGTTAGGAATGATAATGGTGGTGGTGGTGGTGGATGGATGGGTTATGCTTTAGGTTTAGATGATGAAGATGATGGTTATTTGAAAGATTTTTTTTATTATTCTATATTTAATCATATGGGTAATCTTGTAAATTTACACTAATTTAACGGAAATATTATAACGGTGTTAGTGACTTGGGTGAAATTAAAACAAAACTTGAAATTATTGGACCGTCAGTGTAATAAATAAACTATTGAACTGAACCCGTGATTTTCGTCAAACCTCAGGGACGAAAATATTAATTTACTCTAATATAAAAAATAACTTTACGTGGAGAGAAGTTGAAATTAATATAATACAGCCCAGCCTAGTATAAAATTTAAAGCCCTAAATCGCATTACTTTAAAACTTATTGTGATTTTCAATGAAACAAAAAATATATGCACACAAAAGCGGGGTGAGTTTTATAAAGGCATTTTAACGTTAAAGTTTTTAAATATATTTATATAGAATCAGGGAGTGGCCTCTAATTTTTTTTTTTTTTTATCTTTTTTTATGTTTATTATAATAATAGATAATCATCTTTCTTAAGAAAAACATGCTTGAAACACAGAAGGAGCCAGGGGCACCCCTCAAACATGGGAAAAAATTACATTACCGTCTTCCTACCTTTGTTGTCGTTGTAATCATCCTATCAATGCACACTCTTTATCGAAATGTTGACTGAGCGTTTTCATTTGTAAGGATTCTTTATTTGCCTAAGGAACTTCCAATTGTGACCAAGCTTTCAAGTTGGAAGCAATAAGCATCTTTTTTTTAATGAGTTAAATGCGTTTTACATTCCTGAGATTTCATAAAAATTGTCATTTAAATTTAAAAGTTTAAATTTTACCATTTGCATTCAAAGGTTTCACTAAAATTGTTATTTGAATCAATTTAACTATTTCTAATTAACACCGTTAAGTTTTTCTATTAAGTTTCCTACATTAGAGATATTTTAGTCAAAACAATTAAAAAAATAAAAAAATCAGTCTTACATTAGGGGTATTTTAGCCATTTATAGAAATTGCCATTTAATGTAGTACGTGTTCACCGGGTACCATTGAGTCCTTGCTATTGTCTTTTTGGTTATTTGCAAATTAAAACGGGAAAACGAGGAAAATTGGACGACACTCTATACAACAAAGAAAACTTGAGAAAATAAATGAAACGTGACGCTAACGCGTTTCCCTAGGGAAAAATGAAAAACAGGATGGCTGTCAGTGATCTAAAAACTTGAGAGGGATCCATCTAAAATAGTGGATATCGACTATATGTTGTTCTATAAATAGCTAGTAGATATCAATCTGACACATGTTTTCATATAATGACTATGAACAATAAATAATAACCTTTATGTCTTTTGAATAACGACGATAACAGGCTCGGTGGCATGACCACTTTGTAACCCAGGTATGATCCATCTAAAACAGTGGATGTCGACTATATATTGTCTTATAAATGGCTAGTAGATATCAATGTGATACATGTTTTTCGTATAAATGACTATTAAACAACAAATGATAACCTTTATGTCTTTTGAATAGTGTTGATAACAGGTTGAGTGACATGATCTCTTTGTAACACAGGTATGGTCCCCACAGAAGAAATTTCAACCGTCCATTAATAGTTTGACGCTCGAGAATGGTGACAATTGTTCCAGGAGGAAACCGAATAACTTATTTGTTTATCAAGTGATAAATCTAGTCTGCCAACACCAAGCACATCAACAATTATTTGGTACTTCTATAAGTTTTTCAATCATCTTTTTTCTCTATTGTTGTTCAAACTATTTAAAATAGGACGAAACATACGTTCTTACACTTTTTAATCGATATACAATACAAAATTGACACGTGGAGTTATTAGATCTTATGCAACATAACTTTCTAAAAGGGCTCGAATTTAAAATTTCACTTGGGGGTCCTAAGAAGATTAAAACGCCCTTCTAAGAAGTAGAAGTGAAGCAAATTAACTCTCAATTACTTTTCCAATTGCATTTTTCGAGCCATAATAACCATGGTTGGTTAAAAATTTCATAGCTCTTAGCTCACTTGAAACTCACCCGAAAAAAGTTTGAAAATAGCTCATTCGAAAATCAGCTCATTTATAAGAGCTGAGTTGGCTCGGCTCGGTTTGTAAAGGAGCCAAGCCTGAGTCAAATGGCTCGTTGGCTTGTTCATTAGCTTGCTTGTGGGCTTGCTTAAATTTCAGTTTACATTAAACTTTTTATAAATTTTAAACTAAATTTATGTTATAATATTCATGTAGATCATAGACGTATGAATATTTTTCATTATCTAATAAAATAACCTAAGTATAAAAGTATAAATGATGAAATACCAATCTTTTATCATTTTTCAACAATTTAAGATAAACATATATAAAACAAATAAATATATTTTGTTTTTATATGCATGAATATGGTAAAATTAACAAAATAATATTTTTGAAAACTTAAACAAGTTGACTCGAATAAGCTCGGTTCGCCTCGAATATAAAAGAGTTGAGTCCGAGCCCACAGTTTGAGCTCGTTGAAAAAACGAGTTGGTTCGGCTTGGCTATGTTCTAAACTTGCCAAGCTCAAGCCCATCCTGGCTTGACTTGACGCGACCCGTTTACAACCCTATATAAAACCTAAAAGGGTATTTTAAAACGGAGGATAACGTGTCTCATATAAAACCTAAAAGTGCATATTGTAACTAACGGAGGATAACGTGTCACTGGGTCATATCTTGGGTCGAATTATATAATAGCTAATGTGGCCCATGACACAACTAGATGGATAATAACGTGACTCATATAGTCATATGTCTCATAACTCAACTAATTAAATAAATGGACCTTCACCAGGATTTGTGCATTAAACTCTATGTTTGCAATATGAAAACTGTTCAAAATATTAAATTTGCTCGACTCTAATGTAAGATTATTTCGTGAGTTTAAAATTCATCTCGATTAAGTAAAAGGTGATCGGCAATACAATTTATATAGCAAAATATATTATATAAACATATAAAAATGTGATTTATCTTAAAACTGCTAACTGACTCTCTAAATCTATTTTTTAAATCTACATTAACGTATACCGTAAGACTAGAACCATTGACCGATTAAGAAGAAACATATGTACTGCATACTTTGATAATGCTAGGCTAAAAGCCTTTTGTAAAATAAAATAAAGTTGATATAATAACAGTTTTAAAAGAAGTATAACATGTGGTCTATATAACATGTGAGAGTGCATGAAGTTTCTCTATGGGTGGGAAAATTGACAATTGAGAACATATTTGATATTTGCAGCTTTTGATATTTGATATGATACCAATTGTTCATAACATGATATTTGCAGCTTTTTGATATTTTTCGGACCAAACAATTAATTTGGAGCTTTGTGTGGCCCAAATAATCCTTAAATCTTGTCATCCTATGTGTTGGATAACAGGAAAAGAAAAGAAAATATGGCGTATGTATAGTTAAATAGGTTAGTACCTTGTGTATTACACAACTTGAATAAATAAAATATTAAATACTTACTAGTAAAATTTAATAAATTATAAAAAGATCTTTCGATATAAGATATAATTGACATTATGTACGAGTGATAAAAGAACGATATCATTTTTTTAAACTTTTGTTTAATTTTTTTGTTTATTAAAGAAAAATTGCTTTTTAAACAAATTGTTTCAAAACAAACATTTTTCAAAAAAGTGTCATTTTTAATACTTTATTTATTATAACTTTGAAATTTTATTATTTTTGTTTCATAAGAATTTTATTTTTTAAAAGCCATAGGTTTAAAATATTGTGTTTTTTAAAAGTTTGATATTTTTTTGGAAAATTTCTTATTTTGTAAAAAGATTATTTCTTTATAAATTGCATTTGTAGAAAGATCTCTTTTTAAAAAAATATATATTTGTCATATGAAAAATATTAAATAATATCATTTGTAGTTAATGTGATATTTATTAAGAGATAAAAGCGGGAAAATAAACTTTTGAAGCTTTAGAATTGTGACAAGTGGTAAAAAAAAAAACCTTCTTTTATTAGTATTGATGGATTACATGAATATGCGTTATGTATTTATTCTTTTCATTGTTATAGAACCGGTCAATAATGTTTACTACATCTAACATGATTTACTTTTATAATTCACACTAGGTTATAACCCTGTGTATTACACGGGTTAAAAAGAAAAATACTAAAAGTTTATTAACGAAGAGTTAGTAATTGTAAAATATTAAATATATTAGTACCTTGATTAGCTAATAAAACATTTTTACTATAAATTTCGCTTTTGCAAAAAATTTCGTTTTGTTTATTAATATCTCATTGTTGAAAAACATCGGGTTTGTTTTGAAAAATATACTTTTATATATACTCTTATTTTTTTAAAATATTACTTTTAAAATATTTCATTATTTAAACAATTTTTATTGTTTTAGAAAAAAATTCATAGTTTTAAACAATTATGAATTTGAAAAAGTATATGTTTCAATCAAAATACTTAGTTTTTATTAAATGAAAGATATCTTTTAAAATTAATGATTAAAAGAGGACTTGAATTTATAATATAGAGAGAAAATGAGAAAATTTTAGAAATTAGTTATTTGACTTTTTAAAATAAATAAATAGTATGGGCGGAAAAACTAAGTGACAGGGCTTGTGAGAATACCATGTGACATCCCATGTAAATAATTATTAGGTTAGATATGTTAAAATTATGTTAAATTCTTTAAATTGATCGTTTTTCTTTAAACCATCCTTATAACATCGGAAATGAAAAAGAGATACCACATGAGTGATGAGACTACTCTCTCTTCTATCTAGTTCTCACAACGAGTTCTCACTTTTTGAAAACAATCTCAAACTTTCTAGTTTGTCTCTCTTCAGCCCTTCTTGAAATAGACTTTGACGTCATTCATACACAAGAATTTTAACACCCACTTTCTCCTTCACCTCACTCGCTCTGTCTACAGTTTCACTCCCTTTCTCGTCTTTGATGCCTGTATTTCATCGACGCCTTCTTCATTGCCACCCCCACAAACGCAACACCAAGATCCACTCTCCATCACTGCCTCCCTCACCAAAGACCTTAAAACACTATTAACAAAACTTTTGGGACTCAATAACGTCAACAACGATTTCATTAGATACATTAACCATTTAAATTGTTCTGCAAGTAAATCATTAACTTCACTTTAACAAAGGAAATTGCACAATTAGAAAAATAAAAAAGCAAAAACCAATTAATAAAACATGTTAAAATGATAAAGTGCTCACACTTGTCGTAACAGTTAAAATTTTAAATGTCGTTTGTGAAAATCTTTCTGTTCATATTTTCTATTTCTCCAAATTCATACATGGGTACTCATACAAACAGAACTAAAATAACTATTAATAGTGTAAATAGATAATAAAAATAAGTCCTTTTTTGTATTTAATATTATTGATTTGTGTTTAATGCGTGTACAAGTTCTAGAGTTATCACAAGACTTTTCTTTCATGGATTCTTCATTACCTGCCTACCTTCGTTAGAGCATATGTAGAAACTCAAACTTTCCATAAACTTTTTCCAAGCAAATAAGCAATAAACTCTACCCTAGAAGCCTCATCTCCTTATACATTTATATCTTATAACAACTTTATTTATTTTACTGTCTAATTGAGTTTTTAATATCATATAAGTAAATATTATATAACTAAAAATGAAAATCTTTTTTAATACATTTAAATATTATATAACTAAAGCAAACTATAAATTCTAACTTCTATAAATTCTAGAACATTACATAATCTCAAACTAAAATATTACAAATATTATTAAAGTTTAATAAGTTAAAAGGTACATACATGAACAAATTCATAAATTCTGTAAGTGTAATTAAATTTTTTTAATAGAAATTAAATATATAATGTTTTAAAATGAACTAGAAATTGAACCCCGCGCGTTGCTGCGGGGTTCTTATGTAACAGAGTGATTGTCTTTCTCGTTTAAGATTCTGATCTTACTTCTCTTCTCCATCAAATTAAGTGAAAACCAATAAACCTAACTATAGCACTGATTAGAGAACTATCAATACAACACTTATGCATTTGCATTCTTTTTGTACAAGCTTGCTTCCATTTACTGATTATGGCAATCATGGTTTCATTAAGATCATAGCTATTCTTAAAAAATGACATCATGTAACCTCTGACCAAAATCATAGTCACAAAAAATTGATGTCCCTCATAACTACACTCTAATCTCACTATCAATATCTCAATACACTCATTAGTTGTACTTATGTGTCAAGAGAGCCAAACTAACCTGGTTTTTAACATATCAAGGGTACCATGGAATCTTTGATTTCTATCTCAATGCACTCATGAGTTGTACTTATGTGTCAAGAGTGCCAAACTAACCTGGTTTTTAACATATCAAGGGTACCATTGAATCTTTAATTTCTACTTGATTTGTGTTATTGCATACCTGATAGTTATGAGAGGGAGAATAAACATCTCATTGCATTTTACAAAAGAAAATCATTAGTTAAAACTTTTGTAATTTTGCAAGCACCGATAATAATAGGCACACAAAATTATTCCAGCCTTTATGTACACATTCTACTAACTTGCAGCTACTAATATCTGGTAGTAAGCATAGCACAAAGTAAAAATATGGAACATTGTTTCACTATAAGTTGACAAATACAAGTCTTTATATTTTGCATAAAAATATATTTTACATATAGACTGATGACTTCTTTTACATTTTAATGCATTTGGATTCATGTTAAATTGTACAATCTACTCTATGTCAAATTAAACATTTCAATTGATTTTTAAGTTATCTGTGCATCAAGATTAATCTTGCATTCTGACCCAGGGATGTGTGGGATGCGACTAATAAATTTAGATGTTTGTTATTGTGTTATGAGTTTGAAAACTGGATTGGAAATGGCCTTTGTTGGGTTGATTTTGAAGTTACCTATTTTGCCCAAATGCCATTCTCAGTTACAGCATTGCAATCACACAAAGTTGTATTTTCTAAAATCCTTGGCTATGCATATGAAACCTGCAAATTGAATAACTATGGACTAATGTAATTTATAAGTGAGCCAAATTGTTTATTATCAGCATACTATTAGTTTGCGAAACCTTTTGCAAGTGGATTAGATTTTACATCAGTCGAAAACAGATTAGCTGAAAATACTATTTAAAGAATTCTGATTTAATAAATCATACCTGAACCATACACCCCTCCAACTATTTTCTGCTCTTGACAGCAACGCATGATCCGAACCAACATCTGACAAATGTAAAAGGGAGGAGTGCGAAGGAAAACCTTGATGAAATAGAAGCTTTGTTCCTTGTGGTGATGCTAGATTGATTGTACAACATGCGATTTCCGGCCAAATTAGGGGTTCATATTTGTGAGGAAAAAAGAGAAGACAAAGCATGGCAGGGTTACTATCATTATCATGATTTCTTCTAATTTCTCTTGTCTATTACCCACGTATAACTGTATAAGGAAAAAAGGGTAATTCGAAACACTAAAATGTCGATGTTGGCTGTCGAAAAAGAGAAAAACATATGTGCTCTTCATCGTAATTTCAAGCGGGACCATCATCGCCGGAAGGCAGGCGACCCTCCTTCTCCGCTCTCTTTCACTCTTTCTCTCTCTCTTGGTAAAAATCTGCCACCGACCCTGCGTGTGATGAGAAAAGGCTGTATCTCTGACACGTGCTAGGGACTATATTGCATATAAGTTAAACTTTGGTGTCAAATGTCTAAAAATACAAAATGTGACTGTAGTCACCGACCTAAGTTTTTAATATATATTATAATTACCCAAACCTCCCCATTAAGACTAGTTTGTGGCCAAGGATCTCGTCCAAAAACTAACCAAGACCACAATGGGCATGGTCCGTGGGCTCTCGCCATGTGACATACCATATTGAAGCTTTTGAGTTCAAAAGCAGTGCCGGCCCTGAGGTGGGGCAAAATGGACTTCTTTCCAAAGTTATTTTTATTTATATTATATATATACACTTTATATATTTTAGGTTTATTTCATTAACCAAATTACTTAATAAAAACAAAATACTCAAATCCGATGGGTCATAGTCCATTCTTATTTGTTTAATTGTATTATAAGATAATTGGTAAATTAAGTTGATTAGAAGCCCACCTAAACAAATAATTGAAATCGATTGCATTCAAGGAGGACATGCGAAGTGTAGCTTTGTGTGACTACCCATCAAGTACCAACCTTTTATCTGATTATTTCTTTGTGGAATTATCAATTGTGACATTGTACTTTGTGCAACTAGTCATTCAATCAAGAATTCAAGGTAGTTGTTACTTGTTAGTTGTTTTAATTATTAATTTGTTTTGTATACCAGGGTCTTTTAGGTTTATATAACTATATAAATTATGTCAATTTTGTGTTTCATTAGAAGTTAGATGTCAGAACTAAAAATTAAGTAATTGTTAGAAATCTAGAATTTAGATGTTAGAACTTAAAATTAAGTAGTATCTTATTTATTAATTATTATTTGTCAATGACTTAATGCTTTTGAATTTGGATTTGATTTTTAATACTCATGGCTCCTAAACAAACATCAAGTTGTCAAAAACATAAAAGACAAGCTCGAGTTAATAAATTAGTTTATATAATTTAATTCGACAGGGTATGTCATTCGAATACAATGATTTTACTCTGTTTATTGTTATAACGTTTGTTTTCGTTTGAAAAAATTAGTTTATAAAATTTAATTTATTAGATCCTATGGGTTTTTTTCCAGCTCATCCAGAACATTAAAATCCTTAACACTGGTCCTGTTCAAAAGCCTCCACATTGCGGATGGTCTTGAGCTTCCACAAAGGAGCGGTGGAGCTCTTTATGTATAAATGTGAAAAAGTAATTTTATATCAATGATTTTTTAACATTTATAATGACAAAGGATCAATCGTGCTATGTTTGTCGAACGTTATGTGCCAAATCTGTAAACTTTGAAAATAACTAATAAGATATCACAATCAAATAGCTTTTATACTCAAAATGGAAATCCAAACTACAGAAAAAGATCTCCTACATTTATAAACACTTTCATAGACATTTATGCTTTTAGTTTGTTAAGTCTTAGATTAATTAACTAACTAAAAATGTTATATAATTCAAATTAACTTATTTTATGAATATTCAAGATTACAAGTAACAAAATAAGAAGTTGAACAAGAAGGGAAGATATGAAAGGAAATAAAATAAAATAAAATAAAATTAGAAGTGGGTACATCATACATGAGGAAAGGAGAAGTTAGTAGCATTGGTTTCATCCAAACTGCAACAGCAGAGGGCAGAATAGTACAATCACCAAGTACTATTACCACCAACATTACACAAAAAATCTATCATACAGAATCACAACAGTTTCCCAATACCTAAATGGACCCCCTAAATTCCCCTTTCTACCCCTAATCATTTCCCTTTCTCTTTTCTATATTCAATGGCTATTATGCCTTCCAACTTGAAACTAAAATTTCACAAAGTAGATGATCGGTTTGATAACCAATTGTATTACAAAACATACGGCTCGTTTAAATTGCAACCGTATTACAACATAAGCGGGTGGTCGGATCATATCGGTTCAGCTAGGTAGCCAGTTGTATGAAACATGTGTCAAGTTCTTTCATGTTTGAAGAACTGTCGTGAGACATTTTTTTTTATCTTTTTTCCGGGTTTTATGTACTACTTTTTGAGGGTTAAATGTTATTTCACCAAATTGTGGACAGCAAAGCATCGTATGGTGTTTGTTGACAAAATTGAGAAATCCAACACATGTCACATTCCTCAGATCTTATCCTTGGTGTTGGTGGTACCTCATCTGGCTGAAATTGATGTTCTGTTACAAATACACAGTACTACCCACAATTAGTTTTATAATATTATAAAAGATATCATTCAAAAAGAAAGAAATGGAAATAATAGTTGTCTACTTAGATAATTAATCCTAATATAAATGGATATAAATCTTTTGATCACACAAAAAGCCAGATGTATAAGTTATAACAATCAAGAAATGGATATCATCACTATAATTTGTTTAGGAATAACCTCTTATTAATGAAGATTAAATAATACTATAACACCAACTATTACAAGAATGGGAAATAAAAATATTAATTGGTTATATAACTAATGTAGAAATGCTACATATTAAAAAGATAATGAGTGGAAAAACATACGGGAATGATAATAATTAGGTATCACGATAACTTTCATTTCGGATAAGAAATGTTTAAAATATAAAAGCTTGATCCATTTAAAAAAAATTAAGCAGATAAAAAAAATAAAAACTAGATAAATGAAAACAGATACGTACTACAAGAAAAATGGGTAAACTAGGTTTGTACATGCTATGATCCTTCTAGTGACATAAAAATACATGAAATAAGTTATCACATAAAGGTATTTGCAATAATTTTAGGTATTTTATAGAATTTTATTGTTATAAAAATAAAAACGTACATGTACTAAACACTATATCAAAGAAATTAAACCAATATACTAATTGTTCTATTTAATTTTGTTAAAAGTAAAAGTTATAATGTTAAAAGGAAATGAGATTGTATTCTAAAAGGTTAGGAAGAATCTAAAAACAAAACACATGCAATAACTGAGAACTGGTTAGGAGGTGACTAAAAGGTATGCATAAAGAGTTTGGTTTGGATGTAATTAAAGTCAAAAGATTGGACCACAATTTGGCCTTGTAGCCTACAATTCTTTAATTAGCATTCACACCGTATTTTGCATGTGAATTTTTGCATAAATCGATATTGTTTCCAATATACTATATTTAGATCAATATTTCTAATAGAAAACACCAAAATTATTTTTATATGTTATATACGGATCCGACATTCATATAACACTAGTTCTTAATGTTAATCACTCGAAAATACAAATTATAAATTGTATTTAATGAAATTTACTTTTCAAATCTGAATGACAGTTTAAGGTACATTTATTATAACATAATCGTTTAGACATCTGTAATTTATATACAATAAAAGATTCTTCCGATATGTTGGTCCTTATATATTCTCAACTTATTCCTTAAATACCCTTGATTTTTTTTTGTTTTGCATATACAAATCTTAAAATGGAGATAAATTTCATACTACTCAAAGATATATATGCTCGTCCTTTTATATTAGCTAATTGTACAAAATAATTAGGTTGAATTTTCTTCAGAATTGACAGTATGTTAATTTGTAATATATAAATTCTTAGAAGTAATATAATTAACTTTTTTTTTATAAAAGTCTTATATTCAAACTTATTATGATCTTTAAAGAATATTCGGTAATAAAATGGATAAAAAAGTATATTTACTAATGATGTGCACAAGTTGCATGCAAATATTAACTTGAGCTATATGCATGCACTTAGCTTCATACATCCGATTAAAAAATTATATGAAAGTACTAATTAAAGGGTTTTGACCAGTCGAATTATGATTAATTAAATAGATAAAAATATATGCTTCATTTGAGGAGGCAGCAAAATCATTACTGACGACTGTCACATTTTTTTAACTTAATTATATAAATAAATAGATCACTTTTCCTTGAAAAAAATAAGATTATCCGTAAATACATTAAAATATAAAAAAGCTCGATATAATTTATGTTTTGATTGACATAACATTTGTAATCTTTATTAAGCTTTTAATTCCTAGAATATAATATCAATACTTATTAATTCTAATTTTAGAAATAGGAAAACTGAAGACTCTTATTATGGAAGTGGATGTATATAGTAGTTACACTGTTAATACTTTTGACTAAGTGTAATATGATTATTAATTTCTCAATTGGCTCAATTTAAATGGTCAGAAATCATCCAACATATCTGATAAAGTATGTAGCTGTCTGATGATATATTATACCTGACAAACTATTAGCATGTAAAACAACCCTAGCCGTTCGTGATCTACTCGTTAAAAACTCGATTCAAAGTATAAACCATAGTCTTCTTGAAGAATGATTGAATGATTTTTTTAAAATAGTGTAATTATATGTTTCATATAACCATAAACTAATCTTTATCATTGAAAAAGAAGGCTAATACAAATGATGACATACTGAATAAAAAACAAAATTCTAAAAGTTAGAAAGTTTCATACCATATTGTGATTTAGATTGTTGGAATTGGAGTAATATTGGTAGTGGGGCTGACCACCCTGGCTCGAACCATCTTGTGTTGATGGCTCAGGTTCATCCGGGCATTCAAGATTCACACCAAATAGTCGCACCCTCCTTGGGTTCCCACTAGCCACCATATCTCTTTGGTTGTTTTCTACATTATCATTCACACCTCCTACACATTTTAATATTTCCATTATATATAATATCAGAAACAAAAACATATTCTTTACCCAACAATTTCTACATCAAAAAGATACAAAATTTTCACTCAATTTGTATGGTTTTCTGTGTAATTCCCAATCAAAAAACTATAACCGAAAACAATTTCCCAGATTAATGGAGTTTTATAATACATAAGAAATTAATCTGTTAGTACCTACTTTATTCAACATAAATATTTTAATATTTTTTCAAGATAAAGTTTAGAAAACAAAAATGTTAAATCTAAATTCCCAAATAATAAACTCCAAACATAATATAACTACAGAAGAAGAAGAAGAAGAAGATTTAATTGTAGTTAAAACTCAAAAGTAGAAGCTTGAATGACTAAATAAAAACTAAACATTTTGAAAAAAAATCAAGTAATTCAATTTTATACATCATAATTACTCACATTCCAAAATTAGTAAAATAAAAAGAATTTCTTTTAATAATAATAACAACAACAACAATAAAAATATTAATAATAATAATAAATTACCTGCATGAATACAGGCAGCAGCTGGTTGGTATGGATGAGGAAGAGATAGAGGCAGGTGGTGCGAAGGATAATTATACTGCGCATTATAGACCATCCTGGTGGTCCACCCATTAACCTGCGCACCACCAGCAGGAGCCACCGGCCCACCGTCGTGCACCGCCGCGGGCCGTCGTCTCCACCCAATAAACATCCTGTCACCATCATACCGATGGCGTTCAAACAGCACCACATCACCAGCATCCAGCCTCTTCTCCTTCACATATCGACTCCAACCCTTGGTCAACACGTAGCTTTGACTGCTGTTCCAATACGAGTACCTGAACCTCCATGGCTTTCCGGCCTCATCCTCGAAGGTCAACAACAGGCCCTTCTGGTGGTCAACGGCGGAGTCAACGGCGGAGAGAGGGAAGTGCTTCTCGGCGTGCTGTTTGGGGATGACGAGGCGGTTGAGCTTTCCGACGTCGCTAGGGGTTAGGGGTTTCTCGAACATGGGGTCTTTGGGGGGTGGGTCGCCGTCGGTGGTGGTGGTGGTGGTGTGGTGGTGGTGGGGGTGGTGGTGCGGTGGTGGTGGTGGTGGTTTGGGGTGGGAGTCCATAATGGGGTATGGGTACCAGAGGGTTTCTGGTAGGTTGGAAGATAAGTGAGTTAGGGACATGTGTGTGTGTGTGAGGGTGTGTGAGGGAGAGAAATAGAGGCGTGAGGAATATGGGTTTCGATGGGGAGACTATTTGGGATGTGTATATGTAGCTAACACTTGGGGATGGATGGGGTGATATTTTTTTATTTTTTAATGTATTTTTGTTTTTGGTTTTTGTTATGTTTTTATGATTTTTAGTTTGGGCTGTGGTTGGGGTTTGTTTCAGGTTATCCATTTCTTGGATGGGAAATTTATTTACTTTTAAGATTGGAAAAACTTTACATAATAATAATTAAGTTTTAAGAGTGTATTATGTAGATTAAGAGTAAATTACGTTTTTGATCCATGTGGTTTAACGAAAGTTACGCTTTCAATTCAATATTATATTTGTTACATTGACAGTACAATAGTTTGATACATGCTTTCAATTACACCCACCCCATTTACAGTGTTAGGGCTGACAATTTCTGACATAGACATGACACGACACGAATTTAACAGGTTCAAATTTTGACCTTAACAAGTTTCGTGTTTTAAATATATCAACCCGTTAAGACATGATAAAATTCGTGCCTAACCTATGTTAAATACCTGTTAACCTGTTAAGACCTTATATGAAACCTGTTTATAATTATTAATTTTAAAAATAATAAAATATATATAATAATATAATAAAACCCTAGTTTCCCTTCCAACTCCGCACTTTCCCTTCCACAATCGACACTCCACCAGCCACAACTCACTAGGCGTCGCTCGATTCTCCACCACTTGACACCAATCGACACATTCGTCCCTTGCTCGACACACATCGCACAACCATCACCGGTCCCTTGCTCGGATCTCAGCTGTGCTCCCATTCCCTTACTCGGCGGCGTTCCAAAGTGCACAACCACCAACCATCGCCGATCACAGCCCACTGCCATCGTAGTCAAATCACTATCACCACCATAGTTTGAATCTGGTAAAGATCTTGTATTGTTAACTTTAATTAAGAATCCGGTACTCACCATCACCACCAAGTCGACTCACCATCACAACCAAGTTCGTTATCACTATTATAAACTGTTGATATTTAATTTTTGATAAACTTATTATGAACTTTAAGTAATTTTTGTTTCATTAAACAGGTTTCTAAACATGTGTTCCTAAACAAGTTTCTAAACAAGTTATTTTGTGTAACTTGTTTCTTAACAGGTTTGTGTTCGTGTTTGAAAAAAATAACACGATAAGTTAACCTATCGTGTTCATGTCTAGCATGACAGATCATCTTGTCTTATTGTGTCGTGTCTTATCGTGTCATGTCTGACTTGTTATGCCAGCCCTAAACAACGTTAGTATAATTCTGTTAAGTTGAGATAAAAAGACCATAATACCCCTAATATTTAAAAAACAACATTAAAATAATATAATACCCCACCCACCTCTCTCCCCATGTCTCACCACCATCATCTTCATCTTAAACCCTATTTACACACACACACACACACACACTCTCTCTCTCTCTCTCTCTCTCTTTCTCTCTCTCTCTCTCTCTCTCTCTCTCTCTCTCTCTCTCTCTCTCTCTTTCTTTCTCTCTCTCTCTCTCTCTAAAAACCCTCAATTATTCTCCCCCTCTCTACTTTAGCTTCCTCTCTCTAAGAACATCTCCAATCCACCACCACCACTCTCCACCACCCACCATGCACCACTATCCTCCACCACCGACCCAACACCACTATCATCATTCATCTTCATCACCCCACCTCATCTCACCCACTAACATTTCTCTCTTTCTCTCAAAAAATTACCACCCATCTTCATCCCAAAACTAGCCGGCGGCCACCAAGCACTACCACATGTACACCTTCGCTGACCATCATCCCACCACAATCCCCACCACAGCCACCACCATTAGACTACTTTTAACCTAGACCATCTTCAACCTCTTCAATCTGAGCCCTAGAAGATCTTCAACATTAGGGCCGATCTTCAACATTAGGGCTTTATTTTTCAAACCCCCAAATCGAGCAACTGAAATAGTAGGAATAGGCTAAACAATGGTGGTGAGTGAGGTAGAGGTGGTGTGTGGTTATAGTGGCGAGCGTTGGTGGTGTTTGTAGGTGTAGGATTTGGTGGCGATGTTGGATTAGAGAAAGAGAGGACACATGGAAAGAGATGGGGGTAGGAGAAGGGTGCTTGATTTTAATATGGTGGTGGTGTGTGGTGGATGGTTGTTGGATGATGGAGGGGGTTGGTGGTGATGGTGGACGGTGATGAGGATGAGGGTTACATGATGATGGGGATAAGATGAAGATGATGGTGGTGAAACATGAGGAGAGAGAGTGGGTGGGGTATTATATTATTTTAATATTGTTTTCTAAATATTAGGGGTATTATGGTCTTTTTATCTTAACTTAACAAAATTATACTAACGTTCTTAGTGATGTGGGTGTAATTGAAAGCATGTCTCAAACTATTGGATTGTCAGTGTAATAAATAAAGTATTGGATTGAAAGCGTATTTTTGGTCAAACCATATGGACCAAAAGCGTAATTTACTCTTAGATTAATTATATTTTTATTTTTTTCAATCAGGCCATTAATATTTTTATTTGTTTCAATTAAGTTATTAAAGTTTTAGGAATGTACTAATTAAGTCATTTATATATATTTTTTATTTTTTTAAAAAAATTCGTTAATTATTTTAGATAATTCAGTTGTTTTTAATATTATTAAACTTTTAAATATTTCAAATTCTTTTCTAGTATTTTGCAATTTTTAAATGATCTAATTAAAACAATTTTAAAACTTTGGTGATCTGATTGAGACAAAAAAAATTATTAATAATCTAACTAGGACAACAAAATTTATAAGGGATCTAACTGAGACAAAAAAAATTTATGAGTGACTTAATTAAAATAATTCTAAAATATATTACTATTTATGAAGTTATTCCTTTAAAATATCACATAATGATACAATGTGAAGGATTTGAATTCACTTTACATTAGTAATATAGACAATTAATAATGCAACTAATTCATATGACCATGGAAAGTATATGTATGATAATCGTGTAAAAGGTAGCTAGAAAAGAAGAAATTATAATTTAAGAGTATAAATCTTATCAAATACCAAATTGTAAATTCACTTCACCCAATAAATTATAAATATGACATGGTAAATTTGTTACTAAAGTTACAAATTTATCACCTGTATTGATCAGTTTAAGGAAAGAAAGGATAGCCTATAGTAACTGAAAAGCCTGGCGGTAGTCTGATTAGAATTCTTATCCTTAAAAGTAGCAACATGTTACAGATAATCTATCCATTGAAAAATTTTTCCAAACAATTAAGTGAAAATTATGACACCCTAAAATTTGATTAGCTATGAGAGGACGAAAGGCCTATAACTTCCAAAGAGCATAACTCGAGCTAAGAATGGAGTTACCAGACCCATTATCAATTGACGGAAAGCTCGATAAACTGAATAAGAAGAGCAATGTTATGGACCATAACATTTCTTCTTATGGTACATAGGGAGCAAGGTTACAGGCTGTAACACTTAACCTTATAGTCTGTAAGCCGGTTATCAAATCATCATATTTTGAAATGCGATAATAACGAGGCTTTCTAGAAAGCTTCATGTCATAACATGTGGACCTTATGATCCGTAGGATTGTCCGATCAGGCCTATTAAGAAAATGTCTTGGCTTTCATCTGAGTTACAAACACCTAACTAAATGGTTGTATGTATGAGAAGTACTAAACTCATATGATAGTTTCATAGTTTAATACAAGATCGCATATGAGATTTGTGATAAGTTATGTAGTGTGTTCAAATGAGAGTTTCCTGATCCAACATTAGGCTATGGCACATATGAGCTGTAACAAAGGCTATTGATAGTGTCTTTAAAAAGAGAATGATGAAACATGAGCTGCAACAACTAGAAATGAGAAATGGGGATAAAATGAATGAAGTGGTCAAGAAGATAGAAAGACCATATTGTTACTTTTAAGGATTTATGGTTTGTAAGCTAATATAGTTCTTAGGAGAGGTTGATTCACTTATTAGTCCGAGGTGGATCATTACTATTTAAGAAGTTTTTGAACAAGTCATTGTCATCTTGCAAAAATTGATTTTTTAGCGAATCATTTTGAAAAAGAGAGCAAATGACCGGTGGGATGTACAAAGACACAGGTTGGGCAAGAAGGATATCAGGAAAATGATAGGGGAGAAGTTCAAGTAACTTCTCTTAAATAAGTTTTTCCATCCCATTACTAATCAAATTACAGAGAATTCCTACAACTTCTTCATAAAGAAAAATTTATCAATAAATTCACTGGGATTTGTTTGATAAGGCATGTTTTTGTTTGGACTTGCTACAAACGAAGAGACTTTGGATAAATTGGTATCACAACAAGTTGATGGGTAATTATAGAGAATTCATTTCTACCTCTAAATATAGAACATTACAAGAGGTAATAAACTATGCAAGAGAGCGAGAGATTGAATTGGAAAGGCAAGTAGACAGATAAGAGAAGAAAAGTTTGGAAAAACCAGAGAGTTTGTCTAAGAAGATAATTTTTCCGAGCCAATGAAAAAGAATGTGTTTAAGCCTCAAAACCAACCTTGTAAGAAGCGTGGGAGAAATAACCATGAGAATATTGTATAGGCCAAATAACTTGCTACATGTGTAGGCAATCATAGAAGAATAGTTAAAACCTTGACTTCGGTGGATTTTGTCCGTAACTCTTTGATGGCTGCATCCCTTAGTAAATATCCTTGGTGATACTTATTTGTTTAGTAGTGAGTATCTGATTAGTGAGAGGTGAGCAGATGATTACTAACTTTTCATTGAAAGTTGTCACGATTATCTCTACTTGCTTAGATAAAAGAAATTTTTAGTGTAGACAAACTCTTGTAGACGATCAAGGGGTGGACGTATGATGAGTTTGTAAACATTTAATGGAAGCATGCATCATTTACATTCATAAGTACATTATTTCCAAGAACAAGCTAAAAGTTGTTAAAACCATATATATTTTAAAAATATCATAATCCTCCTTTCTAGATTGTAATAGATGAGTTTAATACGCATGCGATATGTATAGTTTCAATTGAAATGAGTGGTAATTTATATATCATGAAATTCACTATATACGCCCCTGGATACAACTTTAACATTACATTGTACAATACTAATATTGCTATTGGTTTTATATGTTGTAAACTAGTTTATTGACCTTTGTATGTTGTACGAGCGTTCAGTAGACCAAAATTCACATATAAATTTTGCATAGTTTTGAATCTATTTATATGGCAGGACATATTGTATTAGTTACGAATCTATTTATATATTAGAACATATTATCTAAATTTGCATAGTACAATACTTGGAGCATGTGACGGGGAGAGCCACGAAACCCATCATGTGCCCCGCGGATGAGTAACTTGCAAAGTCGCATTGCGATAGTTTTGATTCATGTCCCGCACACATACATACACATGTATATAGACACACACGACATACACATATCTCTCCCAAAAATCTAGTTATATTTATATAAGGACAAAAATGAAAAGAACTAAAATTAAGAAAGGGGAAAGAAAAGAGAAAATGAAAATGCTAAATGCCAAATGTTATCATTTAAATGATACCACGAATTATGTTCAGAAAATAGAAAATTAAGATTAAAAGGATGCAGGATGATATGAACGTGACACACGTCTCATTCCTCTCTCTTTTATTTCCTGGTTTGATTTTTTTTCTTATTCATGTCACATATTACTTTCACATGATTTTCTATCCTTTTTGTTTTTATTTAAACATATATATATATATATATATATATATATATATATATATATATATATATATATATATATAGGGTAAGGTTCTAATGAGAACCCTTAGTTTTTGTGAGAACCCTTTAACTCTATTTGATCCATTGATTTGTTTTGAGATAGATGAGATCTTGCCATGTGTAAATTTGATTTTATTAATAGAAAAGGGTAATTTGGTCAATTAACCAATTCAAAAAAATCAGATTGAATATGGTGGTGACAAGTGTCACCACCTATGTTTCTCTCTCCTTTAATATATATAATATATTTTATAAAAATAACTTTACATCCAATTGTTTTTATACATTCATAACTTTTTTATACTATATTGTTTTTTTATAATAATTACACCATTAAATTCGTATTCTTTTTCTCTTTAATTTCCATATAGTCTCAATAATTTTTGTATGCTTTAGTTAAGATGCATGTAGTTACATCACTGTAACTAGCATTTACAACACATAAAAACCATTTAAAACACCTAAAACCATTTTACAACACCTAAACTACATCTTACACCAGTATAACGAAACTACATCAATGTAGTCAAACTAAAATACAATTAGTAAGCTAAGAACATATGCACTAACAACATAACAATAAGTAGTATGACATCTCATAATATTTATAGCGAATTACATCATGTTTATTTGAATAAGAAAAACAATTATTAAGCAATTATGTGTAAAACACCAAGTTACACTATGAAACATCCAATATTACACCAATGTAAACCAATGTAAACTGATGTAAATCAATATTAACAAATATAAAATAAATCTATAAACAAATATAAACTGATGCAACTTACTGTTACGTTAATATAAATAAGTGTAATAACATTGTAAGAACCTAAAAACCATTTAAAACACCTAAAACCGTTTTACAACACCTAAACTACATCTTACACTAGTATAACAAAACTACATCATAATTAGTAAGCTAAGAACATATGCAATAACAACATAACAATTAGTAAATAATTATGTTTAAAACATCACTGTAACCAAATTTCAAAACTATAAAGAAAATAAAAAACTAAACTACACCACTGTAACATCAATAACCTAATGTACAACAATTTGTAAAATAATATAAATCAATCTGTAAAACTATTGTAATTACACCACTAAGATTTTTTCAATATCGTCATTATAACAACCTAACAACCAATGTAAATCAATATTAACCAATGTATACACACATCACTGTAACAACAAAACACCAAACAACTTCACACTAATGTAAACCAATGTAAACTAATGTAAATCAATATTAACCAATGTAAATCAATCGGTAAAGAGATGACATTAAACAATATAACTAAACATCAAAAATTTCAAAAGCCCTACAACCAAAAAAACAAGTAAAAAAATCTCAACATTGTAATTAAAGCCATATTAACAAAATACAATAATGTAACAAAATTAACCCAATAAATATATATACACACACATCACTGTAACACATCACTATAATTAACAAACCTAATTGATATGATTGATTATGAAACAGATTAGAGCTTAACATTAGAGCTTGACCGTCGATGATGATGGGATGATCATAGAGACGAAAGTACAACTGCTTCTTCGAAGAGATGTTGAACGAAAAACCACCGTTGGCCACGACTGCGTTAAAATGGTGTGGTAGTCCAATGGCAAGAATGTCTCCCAAACGACGTATGGGCAGACAAAAGGGAGAAGCAGCAAGAACCAAAGCTCGTCCTTCTAGCAGCAGGTTCACCATCACTCACCCCCTTCCTTCACTAATCACTTGATTTTCAGAACCTAAAACTAATCCTCTGATTCTTGAAATTCTTCCCTGCTACCTTCGGGTGCTACTACTATTGGATTTGGGGGTTATGTAGTGATATGCAGGTCGGTAGGTTATCAAAATTGCTCAAGTGGTGATGACCGACATCTTCCTCTACAAAACCGATTGAGTTCTTTGAAACCTCTTGAACTTCTTTGTAGTGATTTGCAAGTGATTCTTTCTATGGATGTAGATGAGGAATTAAAAAAAGTTTTTGAGATTTGATATGTGGTTGTGGTTGTGATTGTAATTTCCAAGAAAAAGAATCTGACAAAAAGCATAAAGTAAGAAAAGTCAAATTACAGAAATGCCCTTATTAGATCTTGACCATTGATTTGGTATCTAGAATTTTTAATATTTAATAAAAGGCTAATAGGAGAGTTAAAGAGTTCTCACAAAAACTAAGGGTTCTCACATGAACCCAATCCTATATATATATATATATATATATATATATATATATATATATATATATATATATATATATAAGCATATATAATATTAAATAAAAATATAAACATTATGGGTCATATATTTTAAATATAACAGTGAAATCTGAAAGCATCATGAGAGAAATTATATGAGTTGAATTTATATCCATCCACCTTTACACTTACAATGTATCACTCATATTAACTTTATAATTTTTCTTTATATTTAAACTATACATATATAAACCTTTGACTGTTTATAAGTTCAAATTATGAGTAAATTGTTTTTCTTCTCCCCGTGGTTGATAACATTTGTCATCTTTTCTCCAAATTTTTTTTCATATAGCTTCAAAATATTTTAAAAAGTTGTTATTTTCATCCAACAACATTAACTTTTTTAGGTTAAAATATTAAACCACCTATAGTTAAAAGGGGTAATAATGTAATTTTACATATAAAGACAAAATTCTTATCTATGTTAACGTATTGTTGTTAAAAATCGATTGACGTTTTAATGTTATATTCATGAAACCTAGATCGAATATTTCATCTTTTCATCATGATTAAATCATGAAACTGTCAGTTTCTTCGGTGAGGAATAATGATGGATCTAGTTTCTGGTGGTGCTTAGAAACACGTTGCGAAGGAGTTGTATAATAGAGATCATCATTTCTAGTCACCATCTTCCTTATATCGGGATTCAGTTCCATTAGATTATGGTTATTTAATTGAGTACTTTTGTTTTGTATTTTAAAGAAAGTTTTGTCAATTTACATGTTTAACATTTTAAACTAACATAATTAATATTTTTGGATGAAAATGATAGCTTTTTAAAACTTCAGAAAGGTAGATGGCAAAATTTTTTTGATGAAAATAACAAATGTTACAAAATCACAGGAAGAAAACATAACATTTCAATTTAAAATTAGTATGACAAAAGAGATACGACTTGAGTTGATAGTATATTGATAAAAATCAAATTTTATTTAAAGAGTAATCAATGTTTAAATTCTAACATAAAAATATCATAAACTGATATGCTTTTAAGAGTAGAAGTAGTATATTTTATATATAAATATAATAAAAAGAGATGAATAAAATTGTTGATAATAGTAATAGGTGATGGGTAGAGTGAGGAAGCTAGCGGCCCCCAGGGAGATGGGGTTTGGTTGGTTTGTCCCTGAATACAAGTGATTGGCCACTTTTGCACATCATTATTGTTTAGACTCCTCGCTACTACTACTACTAGTACTGTAACATGTATGTCGCCATGCCTTTCACAACCACAGTGGTCATGTCCTTCATGAGGGGTCACCCATCTTTTCTCCTCCATTTTCCTTTCCCTACTGCACTAAATCTACTAATAATATCCATTCAATATATTCATTTTTCTTTTCTTTTATTTATTAATTTACTCATATCAAACAGCTGTTTCATTCTTTGTGTAATAATAATAGCAGTTTTAGTTAGATAATTAATGATATCTTAATGTTTGTTCACTTTAATATATATCACTTATGTTGATAATACTCATTGTTAAAAACCAAGTTTGATATTTTATTCCACTTCATACACTATCTGCTATATTTAACATGATATAAAAGTAATTTTTCATAATTATATATGTTCTTTAAAGATAGGCAGATTATTTATCTAAACTAATACTTTATATGTATGTTTCTTTCATATTAATTTAATAACAAAAAGTTACTGTTTATCATCACATAATGTTGAGAGATAGAAATGAGAACAAAAAGAGTAACACATATGAACGAATCCGACCTTCATCTGGTTGTGGTACTTTGTTGTGTGCAGAGTCCAACGTTGGACGTGTCATACACGGGTATCAAACAGAGTTTGCCCTTTCTTGATCCTCTAGCTTGGCTATTTTAATCTAATCTTATTCCCACACTCAAAACACTCTCTTGTGCATTTTGAACTTAGATTTTTAAGTCTTTTAGTAACATTAAAGCTCCATAAGTTCCTAACATCCAAACTCATGGATTAGCAAGATAATATATGTTCTTAATGAATTCTTTTCAAACAATTGAGTGGTTAGATGTGATGTTCAACGTACATGGTGATCACTACCTAGATTAATGATATAATTAGATGATTATTATCATGATTGTTGAGAAACATAAAGGTTATCACTGCTTTGTTAGCGAGAAGTGAAGATATAATCACGATCTTATTAGTGAGAAAATTAAAGGCAAACATTACCTTGATTGGTAAGATATGATAGTTAATCGCTACCTAGTTAGCAACATGATGGTAAAAGTGATTACTATCTTGATTAATGAGATAAACTTTGATGGCTACCAAAGTGTGGATGTGAAGGTGAGTTAGCTAACACATCAGAACCATCATAAATCTTTATTTTTTCGGATGATTTTTCAAACTTATTCAAAATAAAATTTCAACAAACAAGTTCTTTATTAGCGATACATTCTTAGCAAATAAAATTATTATAAGGGTTTGGTTATTTGAACACCTCAAAATTACAAATTAACACCCCAAAATTTCTATACGAGTCGTGTAGCCCCATATGCATCATATAGGGGGGGTCGTATAGCCCTATACGGGGCGTATAACCCCTCTGACAGCCCCCTAGATTTTTCCTAGTAGTCAGTGTCGAAATTTGATATACTCGTCATATAGCCCTATATGTATCGTATAGAGGGGGTCATATAGGGCTATATTGGGCGTATAGCTCTCTGACAATCCCTCTGAATTTTACTTGTTTTCAGTGTATTTGACATTATACGCCACGTATGGACCCATACACGACGTTTAGGGGGGTGTCGATTTATCTGGGTGGGTGTCTACAACGTATTTACCCTTTCCCCCCTTTTAAAACATTCAATAATGAAAACAACACACAAAATATTAAGGTTAAACACTCCTCTAGGATGTTCAACTTTGGCTGACTTACAATGTGTTTCACCCGATCATATCAAACTATAAAATGTACATCTTGATCTTGCAACTCCCAAAGGATATTATTGTCAACAACCTTATTAGTCAAGGAACTAATTATGTATACCGATAAGATTTCATCATCTTTTAAGATGATATTATGCAATATAATAGATGTGTACATTATATTCCTTACACTTTTAGAAGCTTGTGCTTGTCGTCAAATTATACCAACCCTCTCTCATAATCTCCTATTGTACCTTCTTAAACTTTCATGAGACTTATTTTCATTCTCTTCATTTGGCCAAATAAAAGATTTCTTAAAAACAAGCTAGGCATGGTGAATCTCGTCTGAAATACAAAAACTTGCTAGCCAACTTCAAAAGTTTTTTGATAAGGATACCCTATCAAGAATATATTTCAAGCTTGTGTCATTGATTTTAGTGTCTCTTGGGATTCTCAACTTTAAGTTGATCAAATTACATTAATAGTTATCACCGGCATCAAGATTTCATCTTGTCACGTGGGTCCATTTAAAGTGCATGAGCATATCGGGAAAATGGCTATAAGCTTGAACTGTCCCAAGAACTAGCAATTTTCATCTAACATTTCATGTGTAAAATCTCAAGAATGCCTTGCTGATGAAAATCTCCACATCCCACTCGGTGAAATTCAAATCGATGATTACATACATTTTGTCGAGAAACCTAAAATCAAACAACTCAAGCGTAGTCCAATACCAATTGTAAAAGTTTGTTGAGAGACCAAACGTGGCCCAGAGTTCACTTGAGAACGTGAACACCAAATTAAATCCAAGTAACTTCATATTTTTGTATTAGCCTCCTCGTGATTAAATTTCGGGTTGAAATTTCCAAAAGTATGGGAGACAATAACATTTGACTATGTTTCAAATTATAAGCCTAAACCTGAATCCAATTTGATATTTCATACAATGGAAATTTTTTATTGTATTCATTCAAATGCAATAAATGTGTTATTTAACCAATATTATGAATTGTATTATTCAATTCTAATTTATTAATTTATTTGATCAATTTATAATAATTTAATTAATTATAATAACTTTTATAAATTTATAGAATTAATTTATAAATTATGAGATTTTGATTATTAAATTATAATAAGTAATTAAAATACAAAGATTTACAAGAAGTATAATCATAAAGTTTTATAAATAAAATAATTTGTTTAACTAATAAATTTAGGGTTTGTGATAGTTTAGGGATTAAAATGTATTTTTATGAAAGTTAAGTTAAAGCTTTTTACATAAAATGTTAACACAACAAAACCTCAAGGACCCAATCTGTAATTTCTTTTAAAAAAACCCATCTCCCGCACCGTTGACCCCCTTTACTCCGGCCTCAAGTTCAGCGAGTCTCCAACGACCTTTCACACCCAAAACACTCGATTTCTATGCAATTAAACCGTCACTTGTTATTCGTAACCAAGATTCGAACCCAACACCCTGTTTAATTTAGATTATTTAACCATTTACATATGAAATCGAAACCGAATGATTTTCATTCAAAAACCAAGACCGGTTATTGACTCAATCTTGTTTGAATGATTATAACCATTAAGCTCCAAAGTTTCTATGATTACTGCGACCATAATAATTCGATTAATCTAATCGGTAGCTGCTTAACCATTCACTAACTCAAGTCAAACCCTAGAATCAAAAATTGAATTATTTGTATCAAACAAAACAAACTGATCCTATATAAGTTAAGGGAAAAACTCATTTGATTCCTTTGAACTACTAAACTCTCAATTTCATTCCAAGTACACAAACACAAGCAATTAATCATCACTTTTATTTCTTCCCTATCGCACTGTTCTTGATCTCGTTACTCTCGAATCATCATCAATTAAGGTAAGACAAACCCACACATACTCGTTTTCACCTAGGGATTAAAAGCCCTAAGTTTAATTCCATTAACAATCGTGAATTGACTCATGTATTTCCTTCAAAGTATCTGAACTCTCAATAATTTCATTCCAGGTACACAAACACAAGATATTAATCATCGCTTTCATCTCGTTCCTATCGCACTGTTATTGATCTTGTTACTCTTAAATCATCATCAATTCAGGTAAATCAAACCCACACACATTCGCTGTCACTTGGGGATTAAAAGCCCTAAGTTTGATTCCATTAAAAATCACGAGTTGGTGATCAGTTGGAATCCAAATCAAACTATGGTTTATATCAAATTTGGGGTTTTCTTTAAATTGTGTTTTATATCTTCTTATTAAAATTAAACTCAGAATTCGATCGTTAGCCCAATCGTTTACACTCTCATAAATTCTAGAAGAGACCAGGGTTCGAAGAGGGCCTCCCATGTATGTTTTTAGAATCAATTTTTTTTATAAATTTAATTTCAGAAAATTATTTTTTCATTTTTAAATTAATATAAAAATTATTTTGGATAATTGAATTTTTTCCAAAAAGTATTATTTAATTTTTGAAATTTCCAAAAATTAACTTTCTTATTATTATTTATATAAAGATTTTAAATGTTATAAAAATTAATTTATAAGTTTTAAATCCTATAAAATTACTTTAAATCAATTAAATATTTTACCCAAGATATTTAATAATGAATTACTTTTCATATTTACTAAACCTTATTTATTTAAGCTTTATCTATTAAATATTCTAACCCTTTATTATTAGTTAACATTTTCAAGTTAAGTTACTGTCAAATTATAAATAAATTTCACTATATTAAATATATATATATATTAAAAGCCAGATCTCAATTGAAATTCTAATCTAGTTTTAATTAGATCATCATTATTCTAACAAAGAGATATCAAACCTTAGGTTGAAACGCGAAGAAGTTTGGTGTCAAGTCTAGCATTCTATCATTTCTAAATCGTTTATAATTACCAAGTGAATATTCATAGTCTATTTTCATGTTTTATATTTTGGGAAAATTGTGTGACTCATATTCAAACATTGTCATTTATTGTTACTTTATTTTAAATTCAATTCAAGAAATGTTATCTTATTACTTAGAATTATGTGTGCATAGTTAGATAAATTAGATGATACCAATCATTAATTAATGTTACCACGAGAAGAATAATAGATCTATTTTTATTTTATCAACCCATCCTATATAATTATTCGAGTGGTGATTGTAGATCTATTGGTTTGACAGACCCACCCCATATGAATATTCGAGTGGTGATTGAAACCGGATTCAATCAATCAATCATAAGGCCTCATTTGCGGACCAATTCAATTCAATCATTTGGTTTGATTGTGTTTGGATTGTTTTTTATGTTATACTATTACATTTTAAGTCTTGACGTTGTCATGTGAATTGAATTGTTTTCAATCATTTTAATCAATCTATATGTGTATGCAAACCCGTGTTTACTCACTGGCTAATTCGTTAGTTGAATCATTACTTTTTCACATGATTTTATGAAATGCAGTATAAAGGATTTCTTCATGCTCATTTATGACATGAATCTAGATAATTAAAAGACAATCTAAATATGTTTATTCAAATTATTGTTTGATTATAATATATTGTTTGATTAGTATTATTTCATAAAAATGACATTTAATATTTATTTAATTACATGTGCAATGAACAATCAATTCACATTTATTAGCCCCGATAGTTCCACCATCGGTTGGGTTGTGACAAGTAGCGGCATTTGTATAGTCATCTGTTAGCTGAAATAGACTCCTCGACATGGTACCACACATAGAATAATAGAGATTGATTGAGAACATTGATATCGTTGATTGAATCGACAACATTAAAGCACATATTCCAAAACCATAAATCATGTGATGCCATCGCTTCAAGAGTGATTTTTAGATAATGGTGATCCCTTTAGTTATATTGGCCCCACAAACTCGTTTAACAATTTCTCCAAACCAAATGTGTAACTTTGATGCTACTGGGCATCCAAGAAAGCTTATGTCGTGGCTAGTTGGTGCACTTAAAAGCTCATTGACGTATAAAATAATTATCTAATTAAAAAATTTCTAGGCTATCTGTACGTGAGGTCCTAGTAGACTTAGCTATATGTCTGCCGTATTTGATAGGAGGGTTATTAGTTGCAAATTGGCGAATTGCCAATGTACATTTATGTAACGCCATGAGACTCTTTTTGTACCTCCCAGAATAACCATCTTAAAACATTTAAAATTTGACCTTTATGTTCTTGACAAATTTTAAAAGTAGTTCCTACGATAGAGAAAACATTCCTCTAAACATCGATTCATCGTATTATAACCATTTAACAAAGTAATTGTTCATTAGGATTTCATGGCTGCTTCACGATCACGTAAAATGTAATATCTTGATATCGTGTTTTATCTTCAACCTCGGCTGTTAAAACACCTTGCTTTGAGAAGGCATTTGAGGCTGGAAAAACCGTGGCTAGAAAAACTATGTAATAAACACATTGTACTTGTTGTATATAATACTAGAAGTGACGTATAAAGTTTTTGGGTAAACATGAAAATATGGGTTAATTTATTGTGTGAAAAAATATTATTAGTTTTTCTAAAAGTTCTCAAATAGTCACTTTTTCATACGTATGTAGCCATTGAATCATACTTTTCATTAACTTTCCATGTGAGTTCAGGAACCCACAATCCAACCCGCGCCCCCTATCCCAACACCAGTCACCAGCGTTGGTGTTCCCTCCCTATCCGGTCCAAGCCGACCCTTACACTCGTTGTTGCCCCTTGTACCCTAGCTAATGGAGTAATTTTGCCTATTCAAAGAAAATATCCAAACGATGGTAATTATGTCACGTGCATGACACCCAGCAGAGTATTAGCATATCCTTGACCATTTGTAGTTGATGCAGCCAATAAGTGACTCAATCATTATATGCACAAATTTAAATAATATAAAATAAACGCGAAGATGGTTTTCATTCCCCATAACTAACCAGAGTGATTAAATAATATATTTTGAACGTTGTATTTCGTGCTTTCGTGTTTCAATCCTCTCCTCATACTCCAATCTTGGACCACCACCCCTACCCCCTACCCCCTACCCCCCACATCCATACGCACGCAAACACATGTATATGTATCTATATATGAATGCATGTATGTATATGTGTATATATGCACATATGCATACACATACGAGTGGGTTAATTATACTGAACCAAACTCGAAAACTTTCTAGATTCGAGAACATGATATGATGAATGGTTTATGTAATTATTGTCATTATAATATGCTTAATTGACTTTAAATAAAATATAAACAAGTAACTGAAGTAAGTACATGTAAATGCATGTACATCCATGCATGATGTGTTGAGATAGATTCTTGTGTATTATGTATGAGTTAAAAGACAAAAACCACCTTCAATTCCAGGTAGATTCAGGCACCTTTTTCTCTTTGCCTTAAAATATTATCGGAAGTTGTCTCTTATTTATGAGGTGTATTGAATCATATGATAGAAGTTGTTGGTTTCTGTCGAATAAACTAATTTAATGTAATCATGTCTCCTATGTTATACTCACATGTATATAAAGCATCTATGCTTGTCCCCTATAACATGCATACTCATTCGTCTAATATATGTGTACATCTTAAGAAGAATAACCTAAACACTATAATATAATATTGTTAGTTGTAAATTGTTAATAACCTTGTATTTTTGGTGAAGCAATGTTAAATTGAGGTTCATGAGTTCAGAAAATTGAAAAAATTATAACAATGTAAGTACCCATATATGCATAATCCAGGCGTAGTATTAATTACATGTTTGATCTCCAGATTCGAATTACACACTACTAGAATGTTGAGCAGAATAAAAAACACTAACAAGAGCTGCCAACGGAAAATGAAAATGACACCTTTCATCGGAAATTTTTCCATGAGTGAAGCATCTCCTAGAACTTTACTTTTTTTCACATGTGTTACATTCTCTTAGATTTTATAGTGAGTTTATGTTGAAATAGGTGGCATCACAATTAAAATTTGGTAAAGCTGGTCTTAGAGTCTTCTATGTGCCAAACCAGACAACGAATTAGTTGATATGATGTGCACATCGTTTAATGAGATCGTTCTAGCTTTGATCATTTGATTGGAACCGAGTTGCACATCATCTGGATTGCATTGTGGTAGAAGTAAAACATAATACATACATGATAATGGATGCGTAAGGTCTAGCTATTATGATTGGGTGGTGTCAGTATAAATATACACAACCCGTGGATGCACATGTAAAGATAGTTTATTACCATATTTGTAAGACATGAAAATGTGAAATGAAGTTTACTATTCATGGTCTATTTTGAATTCTTGTGTTACAAGGCTTAAAGCCACAATAATTTGCTAGTTATTATAATTTTTTTTTCTAACAACTTGTTATGAGCTATATAGTGATAAACTTGGTATAAAATAACTTTTTATATTGTATTTAATTTATTGCAAACAAGAAAATGATCATTTTAATTATGTGTATATTAACAAATTGGAAGCATGATTGGAGGCAATGCAGAGGGAGGGGAACACTTACAATGACAAGATGGTATAACTCAAGATGATAATAGGAGGAATGTTAAGTTGGCCGAACGAGAACGAGACTTGACTCGACTCTGAAACCCACTCGACATCTTGGCCTGTCTTCACTCCAAGACTCTTCCCTTTCTTTTCTAGTTTTTGCTTTTGTACGTACATGTAACACTTATCATATTTGGCTCTATTTTAATTAGTTTTTATATTCACTTTTTATAATTTTTTTTTTACTATTTTGACGCGTTATCTGAATTGAAGAAGTAAATAAATTTTCATGAAATAAAATAATATATTTTTAAATAAATTCTGTAAACTAGTAAACTATGTGTTTTTTTTTAATTTTAATAGTAAAATAAAAAATAGATTAATAAATGGTTATTAGGTCTGTTGGTAAATCAACTCAAACTTAAATTCCTAAAATTCTTTGGCAAGATTTTCGGCTAATCCACAAATAAATTCGTCGGTAAACAATCAAACATCAGACTACACATGGTCATATTTCCACAAAACATCACTAACTGATTATCGTATGTAATTCTCGACAATTTTATAGTTTTCAATTTACAAACAGCTATCATGCTTTTTTTAGAAGTGAAGGCTTTCCCGAGCATAATTCCGACCATAGATACGTTACGTTTCCTTGGCAAATTTCCAGTAGATATTTATAAAATGCTTCATTAGTGTTGCGATAGGACTATAAAATACCGTAAAATGAAATTAAATCAAGTAGGACCTAGATGGCCTAAATTACATTATCTCACATTTATTGAAACAGATAGATATTTCTTTTGACACCAATATACTTATAATTAAAAGATGCATGTCCACAAGATTTTCTAAAAAAGAAAACTTGAGTGAAAGAGTTAATTAAACCCATTTTAAATAAAAACTCTTTCTCAACATCCAAATCTTTATACTTTAAACTCCACCGCATTGCACACTCCACCATCTACGTAGATACATATATAATAATGTTAGAAAACTATGTTAAATCATTTTGTCAGCCTATATCTAGAATATATATAACTTAGTTCATCGGGTCATGAAGTTCAAGTATCAGGATGAGTCAATTACTAGACGCCAGGGGTTTCGCTTGGGAATTGAAGCCTTCCGGATATGAAAATAAGTTAATCTATTCATGTTCTATTTTCTTTTCAATAAAATTAATATATTATACACAGTGATGTATTTCTTGAAAAATCCTAGAAATCTTCGTTTAAGTTATTATTTAACGACATTATCCTTTTAGTAACACTCTGCCAACATGTGTGAAGGGATTGCTGATTAGGGTTAGAATTATTTATAAACTATTAAATATCTTAAAAATTGCAATTATTTAAATGAGCGCATATAATAACAATAGTGTTGCCAAATAATCTAATACTAGCTTTTTTACACGTCGCGTGTTGCCGCGACACCGTACGTTGCGTGATAATGTATAAATTACAATTGACCCGATTCGCTTTCGAACTATATTTACGCCAATATGTAGAGTGACTTGAATTTATACCGCTGAATGAAAACATATTATATTAGACCCGACTTTTTTCCAAACAAAACATATGTTGAAACATTTATATTTGACTCGTGTCCAAATTAATTTTACGTCAAAACGTAGAGTAAACACAAATATATTATATTTGATCCAACGCGTTCTCAAACAAAACTTAAACGTTTAAATTTGACTCAACTAATATCTAAACAAAATTTACATCAAAACGTAGGCGTTTGTCGAAAAATAGTTAAGCCGAGTCACATCTGATTAGGTCCTAACGATGATGGACTCGAATTTATATTTTACAGGAGTAAACCTGGAATTTTAAAAACTTAAGGGGGTCAAAGTGACATTTTTTAAAGTTTTACAAAAAAATTAGGGTAAAAAGTGTCAAATAAAGAAAGTTGAAGGGGTTTTTTGGCCGGTGGCATATGCCACCGACCTTTGTAAATAAGTATAGTATTATATTAAACCCGACTTTTTTCCAAACAAAACATATGTTGAAATATTTATATTTGACTCGTGTCCGAATTAAGTTTACGTCGAAACGTAGAGTAAACAAAAATATATTATATTTGATCCGACGCGTTCTCAAACAAAACTTACGTTGAAATGTTTAAATTTGACTCAACTAATATCTTAACAAAATTTACATCAAAACGTAAGCGCTTGTCGAAAAATGGTTAATTAAGCCGAGTCACATCTGATTAGGTCCTAATGATGATGGACTCGAATTTATATTGTATAGGAGTAAATCCAGAATTTTAAAAACTTAAGGGAGTTAAAGTGATATTTTTTATAGTTTTACAAAAAAATTAGGGGTAAAAAGTGTCAAATAAAAAAAGTTGAGTGGTTTTTTTGGCCGGTGGCATATACCATCGACCTTTGCAAATAAGTATAGTAATAATATATTAAATCATAAATATAACGACAAATCAATAGCTATACGACCTAATACATGTACACATGCGTAATATACTCGTAACACATTGACTCGGCTTTAACGTTTATAATTACATATTTTATAAACATATTTTACGTATGCAATTACATGCACATGAAACCCACTAAATATTTTTATGAACAAGCAATACATAAAACTTGTCATCACAGGAAAATGATAAGAAACATACTTAAATGTAACAACTTATAAAAATAACACTACAAGGAACAGAAGCTACAGAGGTAACAAAAGACGTTGCAATAGCTCATTAAAGTCATCTCTATAGCCTATAGCAACGATACGTCGCTTCTAACATGTCGTTAATAGAGGTTCATCGCTTAAGGTAAAAAATGTTGTTGCAATTGAAGTCGCCGTTAAAGTATACACCTATAGCGACAACAAGTCGTCTTTACAAGGTTGTTAGGAAATATTTTAGAAGACGAAATTAAAAATAAAAATAAAAATTAAATTAAATGTAGGGTTATAACAGCAAGAAGTTCCCGTTAACAGTTATCGCTATAGAGCCAGATTTTTTTTTAAAAAATTTTTTTTTGTATATTTAACATTTTTTCACTTTATAAAAGAAAAAATTGCATAAATAGTACTTGTGGTTTAACTAGATTGCATGTTTGGTTTTTAAATTTTAAAAATTACAAAGCTAATCTAAATTTTTGTGTACTCATTACAAGTTTGGTCACTGATATTAAATTCATTTAGTTTTTATGCATTTCATAAAGTTTGGGCTAATTTTTAGAATTTAACTTTATGAACAAAAAATGCAACATTCACATAAAAGCTGGGACTGACTTTGCAACTTTTTAAAATTTTTGGAGACCAAAACTATAATGACTACACAAAAATTTGTAATAAATTTGTAATTTTCAAAGCTTGGGGACTAAAAATGCAATATGATCAAACCATAGGGACCGTTTATGCAATTCTCTCATTTATAAGATCGATAACTTTAACCTAGTTGTAATTATTCAACATGTTCAAGTTCCATAAGATTCTAATATAAAGTCGAATACATGCATGTCAAAATATAAAAAAGTTGTTCAAATACATGTCGAACATTTAACATAATGTTTATAATTTGATCAAACAAAATCGAACAACCAAATCATTTGCATTATCATCTCCATCATCCCTTCATTCAGTTGAGGTGACGAGTGTCGAACTGGTTTTTGTCTTGTGATCGAAAGAAGTTGATTTATTTGTTGTTGTATTCGTTCATTTATTTGTTGTTGTTCTTGCCATTGTTCATTTGTTCTGTCAAAATTGTTCTTGCATTTCATTATAGTGTAGTAGGGGTGCATACAACGTAGTAGGGGTGCATACGTACTAGAAGTCACATTAGGGGTAACACTACTTATAGTTCGACCAATCCCCTATATACGACCATGCCTAGGTCCTAAGGAACATTCAAGTTGCTCTACCTCATCAACCGACATCTCATCCCTAGCCAAGCTCGACAATGATCTATTCATCTCATCTTGAATTTTTTCATACATTAAATAATATGATAAAGATATATTAAATAATTACTAAATTAATGTTGTTCTCATGAAAAAAAACATCTTTTCGTGAGTTGGGCTACATTTGTATATGATTTTATAAAATTTAGCAAATTGAAAAGATAATCAACATGAATAAATATATTTAGGTATAACCGATCACTTACAAGACTCACAACCCGTCTAGATCCTATATGGAGGACCATGTGGAGGTTTGTTCCCCCGTCTCCACCATGTGATTATGCAACATCCGCCATACGTTTCAACAAAATAGAATAATAAATACTATCCTAAATGAACTCGTTAAAATATATACATATCTTAAATGAGATAGAATATTGAAATAGCAGTCCCAAATTAGGTACGATAACAAATTTATATCTATTAGATAAATTTTGGACGAGTATATTCTAAAGGGTTATTCTAAATGAATATTCACACAAAAACATACATATACACTTACAAAAGCACAAATACTCAATTACAAAATTCTAAGAGCCTTACCAAAAGAAAGCATTTAAAACAACAAAAAACGTATCTAGTTAGCTAACGTATCAGAAAACATCCAATCTTTAAAACCTTTAAAAATACCTACAATAAAAAATCTTAAAAAACATTGTCACATCACCACCATCTTTTTATTTTTAACTACTTATTTCTTCTTTCTCTCTAATATTCTATGTATAGAATATAATATAGCCCACACCAACTCATTTTTGGTAGTTCATAGGGAAAAACTATTGCCTAAAAAACAACCTTTCGCCAATGGTGAAAAACTTGATAAATATTCATGTGTCTGTTTTTAGGATATAAAAAAGGGCTGGTTATTTAGACATACCCACTTTTTAAATCAATACCTCGGCACCATATACGTCGCGTATGGGTCTATACGGCGTATAGGGCCAAAACATTCCATGACATTCATTCTATCCTACGAGTTTATCACATCGATATCGACCGTGTGCCATATACAACGTATGGACCCATATGCCACGTATAGGTTTATTTATTTTTATTCAACTTAGGATTTCATACGCATGAGACCTATACATGATGTATGGGTCCATACGCCACGTATAGGTTGAGGTGAATATTATTTTGTTAATTTTACATCTTTTTTGTTAAAATATACAAAAAAAATTATGTCAACTAGTCTTACAATATTATTTACTTTGTAATTTTACTAACCAATAAAATAAAATTTAACTAAACAATCAAAACAAACAATACAAACATTAATACAAAATTATCTAAATAACAGAGTTTGTATACATAACAAAATAAAAAGTTACAGTTGTAATAATAATATAAAACTACGGCGAGTCTGGGTAATGTCGAGGCAGTGCCAACTCCGGAGGATCGATTCCTGCAACATGTGATCGTGCAATTTCGAGCTGAAGCCAATCCATAAGATTCTTAACTCGATCGAGCCGCCGACCTTAATGATCAAGCGTACGACGTTGCTCCCGTAAACTCGAGTAACCTCCTACATAAATGTCTCAATATGTGCAGGCAGCCTCACATCTCTTTAAATGTGTCTAGGAAAATGTGGCTGAGGTGGCGACTGATGTGGTGGTGGTGGCTAGTCATGCGGTGGCTAATTTTGTTGCTGTTGATGTGGATGTTGCTGCGGCGGATCAACAACGCTGACCTACTGAACGGCTGACGGCTATGAGATCTCCCCGGCTCGAATACAGAATCATATGCCGACCAGAAACTGGAGTATAATATGCATGCCAAACAACGTACGACGATCTTATATCACCGGCTCGATTGGTGGAGATATGTCACTAAGATGTTCAGGAAGATAAGCAAAGGCTCGAGCAATAAACATGATGTAAGCGCCGCCATACATCTCTCCTCGCTCCTACCGATGATAATACGAAGCAAAATGCCAAACATCTCGCTAGGTTGCGCCTGGTCACCGTTAGTAAACAATACAAGTAAAATAAGTCGGGAATGGTGCACCACTCCCGACTCTTGCCACGTATCTTGATGGATGTTGTAATCATCCTATGTAAATAACTAATGAGAGGATCTCTAATACTAGTGACCCTACCCTTAGTCCTCAGGAAAAGAACTCCGACAATCTGAGAACACCAATCTCTCAATCGACTCTCCCTCATCTCTGTAATACCCTTGGTGAATAGACGGGTAACAGCCTCAGGCTCATAATAAAGCCCTGATATAACATCAAAGTACTCTATCGACATCTAATGTGGATGTCCACGGAACCTAAATGAAATCTCGGAACACTCCTCATCCTCTTCCATCTCATGAGGACGAATATAAGTAAAGGTGGTTAAAAACTCCACCGTCAGCTCTCGGTAAGTGGCAAGAACGCGATCTCAAACAAACGACTCCATGATGTATCGTCTTCGATAATAGCAGCAAGTCTATTGCGCTCACCGAGCTCGGCCATCACCTCCAAATCGACGACCTTTTGACGGCCGATCTTCATCCATACAAATTTCGAGCACTTAATGTGCTCGATGATACCGGACTCAAACTGTAAGCATGGATGATCGGCAATAGTTTCAACAATGTCAACCTCAATCTCTGCATCGGAAGACATATCTGCATAACAAAACAAATATATGAAATTAAAACAAAAAATATACATATAAAAAGTATAACACAAAAGCGTAGTACACAAAATGAAGAAACCCACCCCCTATACGCCACGTGTAGCCCTATACTCCGCGTATAGTTCACCCGCGTATGAGTGTCGTATAACACAAAATCTAGACTCCGATACCCGATACTTGATCGATGTCGAAGTATCAATCAAATAAGATGTAAAATGTGTGTTCCTATTCACCTTAACTAGTTAGGGTAAGTAGGGTTGTCGAACCTCGTGGAATTAGTGGTCGGTGTGTCGTACTTTGATTTGTAAGAAAATAGATTAAACTAATGAATTATCAAACTATTGCCTCTTGGCTGTGAAAAGTGAATTTTAGAATGATTAACAAATTAATTAAGAAAACAAATTGTAAGTAATGAAAATTGATTAGAAGACGATTATGAGAAAGGGTAATCCACCCCGGGATTCAGGTTCGGTTCTTGGTATTCGCCTAGTTCAACTTGGTGGAAAATCCTTAACGGGGATTCTATACGTGTGATGATTAAGTGACAGAGATAACCAAGACTTAACGGGTCTTAGTACACCATGTCAATTGAATTAACAACCAAAACCTCGCAATCATACAACTTGCGCTTAATTATATGAAATTGAAATCAAGAATTACTAAAACAATTGTTTAAACAATCAAGACACAAGTTAAACTCAATAAAGAACTTAACGGGTTCTAAAGTTTAATCCCAACACAATTTGAACATAAACAAAAACCTAAAAACACGAAACCTATCACCCGAGGTCGATCACGAAACGTTTAGCCTTGCATCTTCATGAATTCGGCAACAAGATCGGAGTGGAACATGATTTGATGGATTAGAATGAGTTGGAGAAGTAGAATCAACCTCAAGAATCGTCCAAGTTCGTCCCTTTTTGCTCCCAATGCGAATTAGGGTTTTTAGAATTGGTAACCCTCCTTAAATAAGGTCAAAATCCGGAAATTACATCAAATATGACCATACGACGTAAGTTACATCCTTAGGGACGTAAATTACGTCCTCCCCTATGATATACGTGGTTAGCCTCTGTCTTACGTCCAAAAAAATGTTATTTTTAGAAAGGACGTAGCTTACTTCCTTTAGGACGTAAGTTACGTCGTATGCTCATTTTTCACCAATTTCTTCATTTTCTTTATCTCTTTTCATCCATATATCACCCAATCTTCGTGCAACCCTTGAATACATCATTTAAGCTTCCCAAACCTACATTTCAAACACAACACAAAGTGATTACGCTCGATAGGAAAATCACATTAAAATCATACATTTAAATACTTAAAACACATACAAAACATGAACGCATCACATCCCCACACTTATCATTTGCTTGCCCCCGAGTAAACTCACTCATAACACTACATCTATCATTAGACGAATACGATCCAGCCATGTATTCACCTTCTCTTAGCTAAGGTCCCAAGTCATATCCACTTACAATTTCATACTTGAAGTTATTGCTTTGTAAGCAAATATATTACTCGTTTGAAATATGATCTATCTAACCAACCCCAACAAGATTTCTAGTCTTCCTTATGCATGTCATCACACCTCTCACAAGTTTTACTCCTCTCGGTTTAGTATCTGGTCTAGCAAAAGGCGTGCTAGTATATCAGTGTAGTACTCTCAACCAAGAACAATTCATGATTACCATAAGCTTGCATAATGATCGTGACTCCTTCATATAACACAAACCATGCACATATCAAAAGGGCTTTGAAAGGTTGTAATGTAGGGCTTAGGGTTTAGGTATGGATAAGGAATTTGGAGTGGCTAAAGGTGATGAAATCCAAATAAGAATGTTGAACATACTAAACAATAAATCACCACTACACAGTGAATTTGGGTAAGCTTGACCCATATTCAACATTATTATCACTGAACATGACATTGATCTTGTGGTCATTTTGACCCATTATTTCTTTTCTTTTCTATTTTGCTTTTTTTTTTCATTTTTTTTGAATAATGATTATATCTAAACACTTTACTGCTTCTAACAATATTATATCTAAAATTCAAGCAATACTTATCAGATTTCACCACATGGGCTTAAAAAGTAAAAAGGTTTGAAAAGGCTAATGGGTTGATTCGGGTTTAACAAAGAAAGATGTTGGGGGCTCAAAGTGGCGACTAGGGGATCATTTTAGCGTAGGATAATACAACTGAAAAAGGCTAATAAAACAAAGGTTCGTCCTAGTGCCTTAATCATATATGTGTAACAGTTTGGTTCATGATCTTGAAACATATCAATTATGCAAGTTCTAGAATAATGTAATTGTTCTGGTAAACACACATGAAAGGAAAATGAGAAAATAACCTGTTGATGTTCTAAGCTCATGCATAGGCTCAATCCTCACAAAAACGATGGTAGACAGGTTAAGGATGCAAAAACATGCATAAAAAAGTCCACTATCTGGCTTGTTACCCTGGTTAAACATCTCAATCAATTCTCAGAAATTGTTTTTTTCCTAGTAAGATAGCCATGTTTAAGGACCTTTGCTTGTGTACAGGTTAAACATACTTTCACGATTTACATTGAAAAAATTAAGCTTTCATGCATAAATAAGTTGCTTTAGGGGCATTTTGAAAACTCTTGTTTAATCAATTTTTTTTTCTCAATTTTAAATCTTCTTTACAATCTTCAATCTTTCTCTTATCCCTACACTTAAAACTTTACATTGTCCTCAATGTAAACTTTAAATTGTTGTGTGAAACAAGGGTCCTAACCTTTACCCAAGTGAAGTTACAAAGCTAACTTTCCAAATACGCATTATGCCTAACATGATTGTACTAAATGACACCAAACTAGCAAAGCTTTAAGATATGGAAAAAGTACATGGACCTGATCATAGATAATAAAAGATACTCATCAGCAATATATGGTGGTTATGGGTCAACATAGATAAGTAAAGCCGCCCACATACACATATATTTATGCTCCTAAAGATCCATGAGCTTTCCCACACTTGAGTATTTGCATCCGGTGTTTAAAGCTGAAAAAAATAATAAACAAAACAAACAAAACAAAACAAAAAAAAACTAAAAGAAACAAAACAATTTCGGGTTGCCTTCCGATTAGCGCTAAGTTTTAGGTCTTCAGCCAGACCGTACCTGCGACCACTCATGGTGGTCGAGTAGGATGCTTGACTCCGGTATTCTTCAAATGATCTGGTGGTCTTCAACTAGATCGTATTGTGGCCCAAACATTAATGCATCAACTCTGTCTTTTATCGGATCAAGTGGATCGCCAACTTTTTTCTTCATTTTATGCTTCTCATCTTTTGTTTCTGTCATTATAATTGCCTCTTTCTCTTCTTTTAAATTCATAAATTCCTTCAAGTCCACATGCTTAACCCTATCATACTCAAAACCATTCTCAAAATTGGTGTACATGCTTACATATGAAGTATAAGTAGGAACACACACGTTAGTCATATCTGCCATAAAAAATTCATCATTAACAAAATAATTAATCGACTTGGAAAATACATCAAAACGTAACTTACGAGTTTCATAACTCATTTCAATTGTTCCATCCCGACAATTGATTTGTGCATTGGCAGTTGCTAAAAATGGTCGACCCAATATGACCTTCGGTTGCTCATTTGTCCTCACCGGTGCATAATCAAGCACCATAAAGTCCACCGGGTAGTAAAATTCTCCCAACTTAATTATAACATTCCTTACCATTCCTCGAGGACTTTTTAGAGTCAAGTCAGCTAACACCACAGTGGTGTTAACTTCTTCTAGAGAACCAAAGTCATACTGATTATATAACATACCTGGCAAGATACTAATAGCTGCTCCATAATCCAAGAGTGCTCTTTTTATCTTCAACTTCCCCACTTTTATTGGAATGATTGGTGCTCCTGGGTCACTATCTTCCACTTCATTGGGTTTCTCTTCCTTATTTGCAACTTGTTGTGGAAAAGAAGTAAAGTTATTGTCAATAATTAAAGAGCCAGGAAGGATACTAACCGAATTGATGTGAACATTTATCATGTTTTCCGTGTTGGTTCCTTGATGTTGAGGATTGATTGTGGTATCACTCGGTAGTTTCCCGGGGTTCTTCTTAATCTTGGCCACATCCTCAGCAAGTTGCCCCACTTGTTTATTCAAAGCTTCATAAGCTTTGTCTCTGATTTCATTTTCCCTCTTATTCTCTTGCATATTCTCCTTCATCATGTTCATTAAGGCATCTAACTTTGCATTTGTAGAGTCTTCATTACCAACTTGTCCCGATGGTGGATCTCCTTGATAACTTCGTGATGAACTCCCTTGTTGACCCCATGATTGTAGCTTCCTTGATTGTTTCCTTGAGAATATGAAGTTCTTTGATAACCACTTGGATTGTAATTCCATTGTGTTTGATTTTGATATGTTTGACCACCTTGATTATTACCTTGAAAATTAGGGTTCATCTGGTTTGAAGCATTATCATATTTAAAGTTGGGATGATTCCTCAATCCAGGATGATAAGTATTGGAATTCATATCAAACTGCTTATTCTCTCCATATACTTGATTCACCATTTCATGTTGACCTAAAGGCAACGGACATACTACACTTGCATGCCCCAGTTCACCACATTCATTGCATACATTAAATCCAACTGAAGCTACATCTTTAGTCCCCGTTTGTTCTAACTTGGCCAATTGTCTTTCCAACGATGCAATTCTCTCTTTAGTTTCATAATCAACCGTGGTCGATCTTGTCACATTAGATTTTGATCGCCTACTAGCAGAAGCCTGTGCTTTGGAGTTCCTACATATTCTCTCTAGAAATTCCCAATCTGCATCCTCATGGTTATAAAGGAATGTGCCATTGCTTGTAGAATATAAATACTTTCTCTCTTCATTGGTCAATCCATCCGAAAAAGCCTTAATCAATTCCCAACGTTCAATTCCATGATGTGGGCACATACGGATTAGTTCCTTAAACCTTGTGAATGCTTCATGAAACTGTTTTCCGACTTGTTGTTGAAAGGATCGAATAGCATCTCTCGTGTCACTAGTTTTACCCATAGAATAGTATTCATCCAAAAAGGTTTGTTGCATTTCTTGCCATGTGTGGATACTATTGTCGGGTAAAGTGAGAAACCATTGCTTAGCTCTATCCTTCAAGGTAAATTGGAACAGTCGCAATCTCACCTCATCTTGTGTGAAGTGATTTCCACCAATGGTGCTACATATGGCATCAAATTCGGCAAGATGCACATATGGTTCTTCTGTTACAGTGCCTCTAAATGCACGAAGAATGGTGAGATAGTGAGGGCGTACATCAAAAGCTCTTCCTCTACGAGTTGGAGGTGCAATAGGATTTGGATTTTCAGAAATAGCAGGTCTGAAATGACTTTCCACATCTCGTACTTGAGCTCTTTGAGGTCCTCTTGGTTGATTGGCATTATTGTTAACCCTACCCCGTTGTTGATTGATAGGTGGTGCATTCCACCCATGATGATCATTCCCCCAATTGTTATTTCCATTTTGTCCATCACCGCCCTCAAAATTTCCATCCCAAGCATCATAATTTGCACCGTTATGAGGTTCTTCATTGTTATTCCATTTATCTTCATAATCTTCATCACCCGTATGAACACTATGCATGCTTACATGATCAAAGTCATCACCTTGATTCAGGTTATTGTTGCGGTTGTTATTTGGTGGTGGAGGTGGAATTAGGTTTTGATTTTGGTTATTAGGAGGAGGGTTTGGATTTTGAGGTGGTTGGTTATTTGGGTTTTCCATTTGAGTTGAATCAGATGAACTGTTAGCTGCTTGATCAATATCTCATGAAATTGATGTAACTGGTAACCCTGATCGATGTAGAACACGATTGTACCTCGCTGATTTCTCTATCTCTGGATTGACCACTAATGGTGATTTCCTACCCGAATAACGAGTATGCATGCAATCTGTCACCTACACACTGAAAAACACCAAGCGTAACAAGGAAATAAAGAAATAAAGAAATAAAGAAAAACAAATAACAAAAACTAAAAACAAATCAAATAGCAAAACACCAAGCCCACTGATTCCCCGGCAACGGCGCCAAAATTTGATCGATGTCGAAGTATCAATCAAATAAGATGTAAAATGTGTGTTCCTATTCACCTTAACTAGTTAGGGTAAGTAGGGTTGTCGAACCTCGTGGAATTAGTGGTCGGTGTGTCGTACTTTGATTTGTAAGAAAATAAATTAAACTAATGAATTATCAAACTATTGCCTCTTGGCTGTGAAAAGTGAATTTTAGAATGATTAACAAATTAATTAAGAAAACAAATTGTAAGTAATGAAAATTGATTAGAAGATGATTATGAGAAAGGGTAATCCACCCCAGGATTCAGGTTCGGTTCTTGGTATTCGCCTAGTTCAACTTGGTGGAAAATCCTTAACGGGGATTCTATATGTGTGATGATTAAGTGACAGAGATAACCAAGACTTAACGGGTCTTAGTACACCATATCAATTGAATTAACAACCAAAACCTCGCAATCATACAACTTGCGCTTAATTATATGAAATTGAAATCAAGAATTACTAAAAAAATTGTTTAAACAATCAAGACACAAGTTAAACTCAATAAAGAACTTAACGGGTTATAAAGTTTAATCCCAACACAATTTGAATATAATCAAAAACCTAAAAACACGAAACCTATCACCCGAGGTCGATCACAAAACGTTTAGCCTTGCATCGTCATGAATTCGGAAACAAGATCGGAGTGGAACATGATTTGATGGATTCGAATGAGTTGGAGAAGTAGAATCAACCTCAAGAATCGTCTAAGTTCGTCCCTTTTTGCTCCTAATGCGAATTAGGGTTTTTAGAATTGGTAACCCTCCTTAAATATGGTCAAAATCCGGAAAATTACGTCAAATATGACCATACGACGTAAGTTACGTCCTTAGGGACGTAAATTACGTCCTCCCCTATGATATACGTAGTTAGCCTCTGTCTTACGTCCAAAAAAATGTTATTTTTAGAAAGGACGTAGCTTACTTCCTTTAGGATGTAAGTTACGTCGTATGCTCATTTTTCACCAATTTCTTCATTTTCTTTATCTCTTTACATCCATATATCACCCAATCTTCGTACAACCCTTGAATACATCATTTAAGTTTCCCAAACCTACATTTCAAACATAACACAAAGTGATTACGCTCGATAGGAAAATCACATTAAAATCATACATTTAAATACTTAAAACACATACAAAACATGAACGCATCAATACTCCTCGTATAGGTCACCCGCGTATGAGTGTCGTATGACACAAAGGCTAGTCACCCCCTATATGCAGCGTATAACACTATATATACGCGGCATATAACACTATATATACGCGGCGTATAGGTATCTAGCGTATGATTTGCTTATAGCATTACCCGCGAATGACCCCCCTAGTCTTTTCATCTTCTTAGGTTAATGCTATACGACGCGTATAGGTCTATACGCGGTGTATAGCTCATCGAATTTAGAACTATACGTCACGTATAGGCCTATACGCGGGTTTGTAATGGAGTATAGTTCAACCCAATATTTTATAAACCAACGCTTAAACTAGTATACGATTATCATAATAACGATTTAGGAACAATAACGATTTAGTGTTTGTAAAAGTGTATAGTTGTTTGAAAATGAGAAAAAGACAAAATATACCGTGATTTAAAAGCTGTACGCAACGTATGGAGCAATACGTGGCGTATAGCTCAAAATTCAAAAAAAAAATCGCTTTTTTGATTATTTGAATTTTTGAATAAATTTTGAGTTTGTACATTTATACTTGTTAAACCATTTTATATACGTTTATTATTGTTAAACCATTTTAATTAAAATCTAAAAACCAATTGTTAAATTGCGAGATACGAAGCCAATATATAAGATATAAAATAAACGTCTGAAATCTATAAAATAATTCAAATTTTACAAGTTTTCAATTAAAACTAATTTATATAAGCTGGTATTTCTCGGTTATTATCTATTATTGCATTATATTCCAAGATACGAAGCCTATACATAATCTTCCATTCTGCTGCACGTACATTTCGGTTAAGAAGCCAAAGATTACTTAATGTAGGCATCAGATAATCTCCTTCTAACTTTACATGACCGAAATGGTTATTGTTCACATGAACAATCAACACGATGTGATGATGCATCATATTTCTCGCATAAACCCATAAGGGGAAAGATGATTGACAACCGTTATTGCTTAATAAGTAAAGAATGACACCAAACTTTTGAGTAACCACTATTCCCGTATATGGCATTATCATCCAATGTTCTTCTGGTGTAGGTTTCACACATTGCCAATTTGTGGTGTGATGTAAGTCATTATACTGTATGAGGTACAAAGTATCGAAAACTTCTATATATTCTAATTCGTGTTTGTCCAATTCTTCTAAAAGTTATTGTTGCACATAAACCCACTTATTTTCATTAAACCCTAAACTCAAAGCTACAGATCGAAAACCACAATTTTCATCGAGTCAGACATCTTGTATACGTGAGAGATACTGATGAAAGATGGATGGATCCCAATTCTTTAACTTGTTTATATTGTTTAAGTGTTGATCTCCAAAAATCGATGAAAACTCATTAGTATTCTATGATAGTCTCAGACTTTTATATATTCCTTTCACTTTAAAAGATGTTGGATGACTGCGCTGCGTGGCGGGATTTTGAGGTTTAATCACTAAACTTGTTTTTCTAGTAACGTGGGACGCAATAGAAGATCTATGTCTCGGCATGTCACACGGAATTTGTTGTGTGTCATGCTTTTGCTGTTGAACCCTTTAACATTGGACCACTACGAATATATGCTTGAACAACGGGCACTTTCTTGTTAGTTTTGCGTGGATAAACAATTCCTTTAGTTTTTTTTACCAAACTAAATTTTACAGCGTTAGGTTGTATCATTATTTGTTGAGCTCTTCTTTAACATCGACTTCTTCATCCATTATAAATGATAGTTTAAGTTTATCAAGTTTTTGCAAAATACGTCAATCACATCTAGTGAAATTTTAGTACCTAGATTAAAAGAATTAATAAGTACATAACTCGTTACCAAATAAGAGATGTAAGTAAGTAATTTATTAATAGAATATTCATATATTTTCATCCGACAAGCACAAGGCAAGCCACAACTCGTGAAAAGATGATAGCCACTCGTTCCATTTGCTAACCACATCACTTGCAATTTAGTGTTCTCGGCAACTAATAAATCAAGAGCCTTGTGTGAACCCTTGCCTCGTAGGTAATCAAATAGCAGGAGTCTGTGATGATTCATGTGTTTAATTTTGCTTGTTTCAAAACTTTCTTTCAAATTTAACTATTGCGCGTTTACCATTTGATCTACAAACTCCACAAGTCTATCCAGTGAGTTGTTTGCTGATTTAAGATATTTTTTTAACTTTGCATGTCGGCTCCCGACTCTATTTGTAATACGTTGGCCAAAATTGCGGTTTGAGTTAGTCCAACCTGATATAAACATTTTTTCTAGCTCTCTAGCCAGTTTTTATATGTGTGTACATATATATATATATATATATATATATATATATATATATATATATATATATATATATATATATATATATATATATATATACACGTATATGTATACATAAGATAGTACTTCTGAATACATAATAAAACAAAAATGCTTATATACATATTATAATGGTTTTCTATCTATATATGTAAGAAAAAACTTATTTTCTCGCTTCCCTTCAACTAGTCGTCAAAAAAATATTATAGTTATACTCGTAAATCTCCGGTGTGGGAGACTCACACAAACGTGCACATGCGTATTTAAGCTTTCCCGAGTCATCTTTCGTAAAACTTGCTTTGTAGTGTTTTGTGATATTTTCGTCAATATCCCACGTGCATAAATACTTCGAATCATCCAGAAATACTTTACCACATGCATTCATCAAAGCAAAATCTATGTCTGTTATTATGATGCATGGCTCCATACACTTGTGTAACGTATCTTTCAATCTGTTAAGCACCCATTCAAAAGCAAGTTTTCGTTCTTTGCTGATAAACGCATAAGCAACACAAAATTTCTTGTGTGTCAAGGTCATACCAACAATCTGAACAAATGAAAGTTTGTGTATGTTTGTTTTGTATGTAACTTCTATAATCAGCACATGTGAGAATGCACGTGAAGTGTCATACGATTTTGGATGACAAATAAAGATCTCCTCTACGGCACTTGCAGCGGGATTTTCTCGAGTGTAATAAACATACCCTTTAGAAGACAAAGGTTTTCTAAAACTTTCATTGAATTTTCACCGACTTTCTTTTCATTTTATATCTTTTGTTGAGCATTGTATACGTCTCCGGTTACGGATGCGTTGTTAGGGTTCTGCTTTTTTAGAGCTAATAATACGTTAGGAGGCTCCATGTTTAGATCAGTTAGCTGCTCCATCAGGTTGTATACATTTTGGGAAAACCTTTTTACAAATGGGTGTCTCTCCATATGTTGAGCAAGATCATGGTTATATTCGTCATTTCTCACCTCTAATTTCCACGAACGATGTTTATTATCATATATCCCTACTAGGTTAAAAGGACATTCAATCTTTTTGCTACTAGATCGTTTAAGTGATGTTTTACTCTTGTGTCCGCCACCACGATCACAGATAAGCCATACCTTTACGATCTGACCTCCTTTTTATTTGATCTTCGTGTTATAATAGCGTAACCATTATCATGTCCTATACTGATAGCCCAACAGACAATTTTATTGTAGATTACGTTGTATGGAGCCATACGCCATTATCACGTCATATGGGGGCATACGCCATGTATAGCCCTGTGGCGTATAGGCTAAGTATGTAGGTCCACCAGCAATTATTCACCGCGTATGGACCCATAAGCATCGTATAGGTTTCGGTGGACCTACACACAGCTTATACACCACAGGGCTATACGTGGTGTATGGCCCGTACAATGTGTATAGCTTTGCTGAATGATTTATTAGACTTAGTCCAGTTTTGTTGTCTGAAAAGGTTATATGCGACATATGGGGGTATACGACACGTATAAGCACCACGAAAACGACTGACACAACATGGAATGTCAGGCATTAATGGGGAATACCTATACGATGCGTATGAACCTATATGCGACGTATATAGGGGTGTCGATTTATCCAAGTGGAAGTCCCTATATTAGGACCATATAAAAATCATCTATTGGAGATGGTATAATTCAAAAATAAATAATCATATATTTCACTTCATTGAAATTATATAAATCACACACATGTATGGTTACACATACACAAACATAAATACACCACATAGATAAAATCTTAAAATTGAAGACATGTACCTTATCAATGAAATAGATATATAAATGAAATCATACCTACTCAACCGCAACAAGATTCTCAAATATTACAAAATAAAATAAATATAATTAGATAAAATATAATTGCTCTTCCCAACGAGTTCATTATTTATATACATAATTTATATAAATATACATACATACACACATTTATATATATACATACACTTACAAAACATATACCTCCACATACGCATACACATACGCATTTACCTACGCATGCACATGCACATACACATACAAATACACATACACGTACACATACACATACACATACACATACACATACACATACACATACACATACACATACACATACACATACACATACACATACACATACACATACACATACACATACACATACACATACATACACACACACATACACTCATACCCGTACACACACACACGCATACACGCACACGCATACGCATACCCACATGCATACTCACGCATACCCACACAAATACCCACACGCATACCCACACACATACACACAAGCATACACATACGCATACGCATACGCATACGCATACGCATACGCATACGCATACGCATACGCATACGCATACGCATACGCATACGCATACGCATACGCATACGCATACGCATGCACATACGCATACACATACACATACACATACACATACACATACACATACACATACACATACACATACACATACACATACACATACACATACACATACACATACACATACGCATACATACATACACACACACACACACCCATAGACACACCCATACACACACACACACGCATACACATACACATACACATACACATACACATACACATACACATACGCATACGCATACGCATACGCATACGCATACGCATACGCATACGCATACGCATACGCATACGCATACGCATACGCATACGCATACGCATACGCATACGCATGCGCATACGCATGCGCATACGCATGCGCATACGCATACGCATACGCATACGCATACACATACGCATACACATACGCATACACATACACATACATATACACAAACACATTCACATTCACATGTTGTATACAACTACTCTTACATATATACATATAAATACACATACAAAGACACCTATATACATACACATACACATACACATACACCTACACATAGACATATACATATACATTCATATAGATATACACATACATATACCTTCACATACACACATCTACATATACATATATATACACGCATGCACATTCACCTACACATAGACATATACATACACATAATTATACATATACATATACATATACCTATACATATACATACACCCACAAACACATATATACATAAACATAAGTGAAGATACACACATATACACATACACAAACACAAACACAAACACAAACATACAAACTAAAATTTAAACAATTTCAAAATAAACTAAAACTTTAATAGTATAATTTCAAGATTATCAATATGTGGTAAATTTACCTACGAGGATGTGAGGTTCTCGGACTGTAGAAGAGTCGTCGGAGAGAGGTCACTGGGCTCTACGCCGGTGGGAGTCAAAAATCTTTAGGACATGACTTGCATGTTGATATTTTTTATTTTTATTTGTGGGGTGAAATGGCTTCAAGAGCTATTGTATAATGATTATACCCTATCTCAGTGCTATAGCAACGACAAGTTGTCGCTGATGTCGTCACTATAGACTAGTAAAATGAAGTCATCTCATTAAAAGCGCAAAGGGAAAAAGATTAAAAGTAATAAAACCTATAATGATGACATTCGTTGTTTATGTCGTCACTATAGGGTTTTGATCGGGTGGTGAAAGTTCAATGTTTAACGGCTTTATTTCTATGGTTTACATGTAAATTTATGAGAAATCGAGTTACTTTTGAGATTATTTTGTAGTTGTAGGTTAAACATGAAGAATACAAAGAAATTGGAAGAAACGGGGCGAGAATTGGAGCTTAAGAAGTTAAGATATGATAAACCGAAGTTGCACGACAACGGTATCTTAATACGGGCATAACTTGAGCTAGGAAAGGAGTTACGGGACCCACAACCTATCCACGGAAAGGTCTCAAAAAGTTGCACATGTAAATAAAGGTTTCACAGGGAGGTGGCGCCACCGATGCCTCCATAGGCGCCACCGACGCTGGGGTCCGGATTTTTATTTAGATTTGACCTAATTTGAAGGGATTTAAATAGGAAAAAAACCCTATTTTGAATTTTAACTTGGACAACAGCAATCTTGAACAAAAATTAGCAATCTTGGATCATTCTCAAGCTCTTCCAACATCAAGATCATCAAGTCTACATGATTCACATAATCAATTACAATTTTGTTAAATAATCGATGATGATGCAAGGCTAAATCAATTGTGATTCACTTCGGGGGACGGGTTTGTGCAAGTTCTTATTTTTCTTAGTTTGTAACTTAGATTTGGGATTGGATTTTGAACCTTTTAATTTCTTTTGGATTTAATTTATGATTTGATTATTTAAACGGTTTGATTATGCTTAAACCTAATTTTGATTGTGTTTAATCATTGTGTGATTGACTATTAGAATTAGGGTTTCATTCTTCAAATTGGTAGTTGCGTGAATATGGTCCTTTAAACTTTAATCCACGATTATCACTTAAATCATATCATGTGTAAGTCACCATTAATGACTTCTCACTAGGTTTCATTCAAGAAAAATTGTAACTTTGCCAAACCTAAATCCTGAAGTGGGTTGCTTTTCCACCAAGATTGTTAAAAACCTAAACGTTTAGTTCGTTAATTTGATTCTTTCTTAATTTAATTAATAAATCAATTTACTTTTCAATGTTTAATTTTTTTTAATTTAATCGTTGCTAGCACTTTCCTGTGATTCCCTGTGGATTTGACACCCTTCTTACCCTTTACTATTAAGGGTGATTAAGGACTCTGTAGTTAATATTTTTGACCGACCACACGACATCGATCAGGTTTATTATTTATTATTTATTATTAACAGATAAAAAAAAGAAAAATTAAATACCTATAGTATTAGCCATGACATGTCGTTACTAAAACTCTTTTAATACTATGAAGATTTCCCTCCATTGTGACCAAACCTGAAATTTTGTCTAAAATTTTAAGACCTACAGCGACGATAAGTCGTCACTATAGCTTGAGCAATAGACACGACACCTATCGTCTCTATAGGTGTCATTATTACAGATCTTGATTATTGTACTGTAAACACATAATCCTTGTAGTAGAACTATAATTACAATATTTATACATATATAAATAGATGTAATCTAGCTATGACTCTTATTATAAAAAAGTTCTGGTTACAAACATATAATTATATAAAAATAAAACATATATAATATAACTTACAAAAGTTACATCATCCATAGTACATTTTATAAAATAATCTCCCAACACTATAATTTTTATATCACTCTCCCATAACTTGTAAAATATTCAAATATACTACAAAGTCCTACTAAACGCTAAGGGTGAAGGAGGTACTTTAATCACACGCATCACACTACACCATAAACCCACCAATAAAATTTTTTTCATTACACACTACATCATATTACACTACACACTCAAACGGTGACACTTAATCTTCAAATGGTGATATTTGATCTTCATCTAATGACACTTTCGTTATTACTTAAGGCAACCATATACCTGAACACAAGTTCAAGTTGGCGTTACTAGCATTGGCAACAGTGCTAGCGACACTTTTCAATGACATGATTAGGAGACACTTCCAATGACGTTTCGGATGACACTCACTATATTAATTTTACAAATGGCTACAATTGCCATTATCATTACACAACAAGAGAAAGCCTCACACCTCTCATGAGTTTGCTTTCACACTATCTTCAATTAACTATTGCTACTAGAAAACGAAGCTCGAGCCTTTCTTCATTACTAACAATATGTTTGGCTTCACGTGTTATCTCGTACCTTGAGTGACTCTTACAATTGGCATGAATACTACCACAATTTTCTCCCACAATCTAACTATATTATATGGATCCATAATAATGCCTGTGTTCAGACAATCATCTCCACCATCTTTTAAGCTTCATACACTCTTGAGTAAAGCACAACAAATTGTAAATCATGGCCTTCTCTTGAACAGGCTTCTACCCCTTACACTACATCTAAAAGTTAATGCTTTAGGCACAAACTTCTTAAGCTTTCAATGAGGGTTGATGAAATTCCTCTTGTGTAACCCCTCGATCCTAAAGTATGATTTATGAATGTGAAAGAAGAGGGATGGAGTTTTTGGTTGTGAAGGAGAGATAATGACATTGGAAAATTTCCAAGTATTATTAGACTAGAGCCGTGGCGAACCGTTGCGAAAACCGAAAGCGAAACGAAGTGAAAAGTTGGGCGGAAGCGCCCAAAACTTAGATTAATCATATCTTGGTCTATAAAAACAGTTACAAAATCCATAACATATGAAAATGAGGTGTCTCGAGAAGTGACATCTGAAAATACTAGAAGCTTAGCGGTGTGCAGCGAATATTCTTTCCCTTATGCGAATTTCTTAGTCTGAAAATACGAATATTTATTTGGGCATACCATAGCGGACCATTATGGCTTTGGTAACGGTCTGCCAAGGACCAACATGACAAGAAAGCATAAAAGCCCCCAAAAATATGGAATTTCACATGCAAATCAACCCCCTTGGCGCTCTCTCTCTACAAACGACCAGTATCTCTCTCTATATTTTGGGCATATCGAGGCGTCCAAGAAGGCGCACGAAGGTCAGTTTTGAGTTCTACATCGTTTTCTTACCGAATACCATGCTTGGTAGCTTTTAATTTTGTAAGGTAACGCTTGTTTTTGCTTAAATACGAGTTATCACCATGTATGAGCGGAAATGTGATGTTGTGAACTCTATTTCAGTGTTAAACCCCTCGGTCAAAAGCGTGGATGTGTTGGGAAGTCACTTTACGCGTTAAGGAAGCTATGGTAAGGTTCTAAGCCTTCACATTATGCATATTTGTAGATTTGGGTAAACCAAGGTGTTTTAGAAATACCGAAACCGTGTCTAGCACGCTAGAGTGTGTTTCATTAATATATCAAAGATACACATTTTGATAAATGGAATTTTCATGAGACAAAGTCTAGTTTTGGTCTGGAACGGGTGAGGAATCATCGCACCATATTCATTTGGTTACTTTTGGTTTAAACACGAAAAGGATTTCGTGTTATGGTAAATTTGGTTAGTTTGGTCGCAGGGCTTGAACACATGTGTGTGAACCCTAGCTCATTAATGTGTGGTCATCGTGAGCATACCGTTAGTAGTTGACTCGAGCCAGGGAGACTCTAGCTCGAGGTCATAGGTGTGACTAGAGCAGGTTGATTGGTTAGCTTGGGTGGGAAAAACCCACGGTCTTACATGCTCTATTCTGAGTCGTAATGGATGTGGTAATGTGTTTCAAGATCACACAAATTTCAATACTCTCATGGGTCATTACTGTCTATTACAGGAAGCTCATCAAGGTGAGTCTAACCATCCACTTTTTACTTGATGTTTTGGGGCAATATCCGAGTTGTGTAAAATGTTTTGATGTGTGGTTGTAAGTTAAGTTGTTCCTGGGGAGTTAGCATACTGTAGCTTAGGTACATCCGACATTGGCCACTATTATTCATAGGAAAATTATTAAGGTGAGTGTACAAGTTAAAGAACTTTAGATCACATCGAGGCACATATGCGCTAAGTCGGATCCAATCTAGGGTGGAGGTTGCATAGGTTGTGTTTTAGCTCGTGATGTAGGTTTTGAAGGAAGTTCTGGAAGGCACTAGCTTGGTCAAGGAGACTTAGAGGTTAGTTTGAATAAGGTATACATACAAAGTATAAAGACTGGGTTAAAACAAGTTATGCTAGTATGTGTATTTTATGTTTAAGGATATTGATGCAAAACGCGTGGATTATGTTTGTAACGTTAAAAGTTTTAACTTTGTTTGGATTGTGGTATTATATGTTAAGAGTATCCTACCGCATCAGCTAACGTTAATGAACCCGTCAAAGACAAAGATCTTGTAGTCACTATCCTCATTGATCTTTATAGTGAATACACCAATCTAAAATCAATTGTTCTATTTGGGTTTTCTCTTTTGACTTTTGTGAGTTATTTTGTCTTTTGAGTGGCCACGTTTATGTGTAGTAAAAAAACTACAATATAAGGATCCAATAGCCTTTGCTACTATTACTGGCCATTATTCGTCTCCTCAACAACTACTTACTCTTTAGCAGATTGCCTCCAAGCTTAGCTATCAACTAATAGCAAATGTGACAGTTGTTTATTAGTCCATTAAAGATTTCTTTGGCGCCTATTCCTACAAAAATAGTGGCAACTTTATTTGAGAATGCTAGGATCTTATCATGGAGTCTCTAACAACAACAACTCAAACAATAGGAGCCATAGTCATGGCAAAGACCGCAATCAATTCAGTTGGGCCTTTACTCAAATCACTGTTTATATCACCTATAACGACTACAGAATTGGATATATTCCCAGTCAGGGTCCCCAATATGATCCATCAACTTTTCATACTAATCATACAACTAGTTTGGTAGATGCGAGCTTAGTCTCAAGTGACACACGCTTTACTTCTTATAGCATCTAGTATCCTGATACAGGAGTGCAGGACCGTTTAAGGGTATGCACTTACAACACAACAACACAATGAGGAGAGTTCTTTAAAACACTTAACACGTCAAATAGGGAACTGGTTAACTTATAAGTAAGATGCTAAGAACACAAGTAAATATGTGAGACAAAACAAGATAGCAAACAACACAAGTGTATGGTTTTCAAGAATGCTGTATGTTGCTTCTCAAGTTCTTTTACAAATGTTACAAAGCATAAAAAAAAAGTTACAAGTGCTTGTGATACTTTATACTACATCCTACAACCGGCCATACTTTAAAGGCCAGTTGGATACGTAAGACTAGACAACTACAAAATCAAATGTAGAGTCAAAAGGCAGATTGCCTTTTGAATGGTAACTATGATATCCATAGCTCACATCCTAATTTATTACAAAAAGGATAAAAATACATAAAGTAGAAAGCTCAGACTCAAGACCTCAATGTATAGTTACCAAAAGCATGGACCTTTTCACCAACTCATGTAAGTTGGTGACTGAATAGAGTTGCAGCGGAAAGGTGGTCCAGCTTTATGGTAAAGTACATCAGATAAAAGCATGTTCATAAAAGTCTTCGGAAGAAATCTGTCTGCACTCTTTGGCTTCGGAAGACTTTGTCTTTGAAGCTTCGGAAGACTTCACTTTTGGCTTCGGAAGATGTTGGTCTTGGCTTCAGAAGATTTCATACTTAGAATATTTTCTAGTGCATGGTGTAAAACTTCCGAAGCATTTCTACTTCTGTACTTCTATGCATGTATGCAGAGAGACTTTAGATATTTTGGCTGCATCAGACTTATAGGAATCCTTACAAACTCCCTCTAGGCTGATGCTACCAACACATTTGAAGATCTTCAGCTGTTGACAGTCCTCATCATTATGAAAACCATGCCCTTCGTCATTAGATGGTCAGGATCACTCAGACTCTTATGGTATCTTCTCATGTCAAAGAGATCATGTTGAGGTAGGTTGAATAAGTCTTGCCATGTGTAGACATCTTCACCACCTTGATTTCTGATCACATGCCATCTTTCTGGATTAGTTGTGAAGGTCCAGGATAAGATGGGTCTCTCTGATGCAAGAGACCCACTTGAATTAGAGTTGATGGGGCTGCCTCTTCATGCACTTCCTCAGGTTGATCTGATTCATCCCGAGGCATAGAGGTGGATGATTCAGACTTTTTCTTCTTTGACATTGGTTTAGAAGCCATCCTTTTCCTCCTCTTTGAAGACTTTAACTGAGAAGACTGGCTTGCAACACCTTGTTGATCAGTCTTGTCTTGCTTAGTTGGATGTTCCTCTCTCACAGGTTCAGAAGGAGAAGGAGTTTGACCCTGCTATGGATCAGAAGCTGAAGCTTGCTGAGACTCAACAGGAGGTCCAAGTTTTGTTTTCTCAGGTTGTTCAACCTTAACCTCCACTTCAGGAGGAGCTTGACTTGGAGGGGAGTGTAAGTCAACGAGCTCTCCACTTTTGATCTTCTGCTTGATTACCCTAATGTGCTCATCCATTATGGATAGAGACATGGGGCCAAGTCTCCTTCTGGAGAATCCATACAGCTTCAAGAAGCTCATCATCCTTTGTTTGTCAGCAGACTTCTTCATACTCTTTGGATGATGGCTCTTGACTTTGCAGCCTCTTCCCTCATCTTTCTCTTTGTTGCCTTTTGTTCTTTGAGCAATTGAAGTTCAAGCTGTTTGAGATACTCAAACTCAATGTACTCAAAGGACAAGGGAAGAAGTGCAGATGCCTGGTAGAGACCTGTGGCATTCTAGTAGTTGATCATATTTTACCTATTTGTTTCTTTGTCTACTTGAGGTTCTTGTGTAGTTGTCATAGTCTCTTGCACAGGGCTTTTTTGATCTGGGGAGAGAGTAGGAACATGCTTGTATAGTCTTTTCTGTCTCTTTTCTTCTTTGACTTGGAGGAGCAACCTTGTATCCTCTGCTTCCTTCATCTCTCTTGACACTTCCATGTCAGCTAGTTCATTGAGTTCCTATCAATTTCATAGTTCCTGGTCTGCATATAAGTAATCCTGACTACCCTCAACTCATCATTTTGAGTGTTTGGTCAGGGGGAAGCTCTGATTGCAGCTTGCATGAAGCCTGAAGACCTAGAGGAACTTTCTCCCCTTAGCTTCCTCTTCCTCTCTCTATCCTCCTCCTCAATCTCCTCAGGAGTTAAAATCCTTTTACCCTTGTCACCCCCAGACCTTTGTGACACAGGATGAGAGAGCTTTAGGCCTTCATTGCTTGGTTAACATCCAAGCTCTAGCCAGAGAGAGGCTGTGATACACCTTCCCAGCAGGGTTTCACCTGAGGGAATGAATGATGAAGTGTTGTTGGTGTGGCAGGGCTCTCTTAGAGCTCTATCACTGGTTGTTTCAGTTTTCAGTAAAGGTTATCTCTTTGAAGCTAATCTTAGGGGTCTGCCTTAACATCCAGTTGACCAATGACATTACCTAATTGCCTTTGTCTCCTTCTTAGGCTGAACTCCTTCAGTAATTCTGTCTTGAATCCTTTCTGCCAGCCTGCAGCTTGTCTAGATTGACTTGGGTTGACAAGTGGCATATTAATCAGATCAAGACCTTCATAGTATTTCAAGGTTTGAAAGTTGAATACCTCTTGTTGCCCTTGAACTCTTTGAAGAATGAGGGATCTTCTATCAGCATCATACCTCCATCCAATGATGTAGTTTGAAGTTCCTTAGGGTGGGGATGACATAGCTCTTAGAATGCCTTCCTCAAAGAGACTCTGAATAGGAGTCTAGAGAGTCCACATCAATGTGAACTTGAGGAAGTTGCTGAGTATGCACAATAGTGAGGATGGTGAGTCCTCAATGTCCATACTCTCTGAAGAACTCTCAGGTTCTGTGATTGCAATGACTTTCTCCCCTTTTTTGATAGCATCACCCTCTTGCATAGGTGAGCTAGGAGTTAGGTCAATCACATCCACATGTTCTTGTATTCATGGTTGAGCTCTCCTTAAAGGTCTCCCAGCTAGTTTTTCCCTGAGATAAGATATCTCAAGTTGCTGATCATTGACCCTGTTTTGTAGGGTAGTCACCTGAGATTCAAGGTGACTAACCTTAAAGACTAGGTAGGTGCATGTTTTAGACAGGTTTTGCACATTTAGTCTCAAATTTCCCTCATCTTCATCAGAAGAATCACTGGGGGATGAGAGAATTTGACCAAAGTCCTCACTCTCACCACCACTTCAAGTTCTTGGCTGCTGGATTTCCTCTGCTTACTGACAGCCTCAGTTGAAGTGTCAATGGGCTGAGTTGCCATGGTTGAGGTCTTAATGATGTAATCACTGGCAAAAGTGAGAGCCTCTTCTATATGGATCTCCTGAACAGGTTCAGAGAGGTCCACCTCAGTAATGGGTGACTAATGTGGGCTAGACATAGGAGACTCAGGAGCACTCATCTCTCTTTGAGTAGGGGAAGAGTAGAGAGACTCATGGTACTCACTGAAACATAAGTCTTTATCAGTATAGAATTCAAGGTTAGGAATGGGTTGATTTAAGTCTAAAGGCTGAGGATGGTAACCGTCCCTTGAAGGTTGTTCCTTGAGTGTTGAGACTCAAAGTGAAGGCTTAAGGCAGTTGAGCTAGTGAGCTCATCAGGCTGAGCATGAGGAACCTCAACACTGATCCTTGAAGAAATGGGAGTGGTTTGCTCCTCAGGAGAAGTGGGAGCTCTAGTATCCACTTCCTCATGTATGGGTGAGTATATGGGGCCTGCACAAGCTCAATAGCTTGAGCAGGGGTTCGTTTGGATTTTTTTTGGTAGGTGAGGGTGATTTGTGGCCTTTTTGGTGGTTGAGAGGTAGAAGGTGTGGGTTCAAAACTAGCTTGTGTTTCTAGGTTGTCACCTTGAGCAATGAGCTCTAAAATTTTAGGGACAATGGCTGTTTCTACCCCTGAGAAGCCTACAGTTGGCTTCTTCATGATTTTAAAGATGTCGGGCTTCATCTGTCCCAGTTTAAGAATATTACCTTGTTCCCTCAACAGTGAGCCCAGTTCATAGTTGAGAATGTATTGAACATATCTAGGAAACATGTAATACTCTAAGGAGTCCAAGTTAGCAAGCAAATTTGTGTAAACAAACTGAGAGTACCTAAACTTGACCCCTTGAACCATTCCATGCACTATGAAGGAGAGATCCTCAGAAATCTGGTCCCACCCTCCATGCTTGTTGGACAAGCTGTGGATAACCACATGTAGCAGGTATTTCCATTGGGATAGGACCTTCCCTTTCCTGAAGGTCTTTACAGAGAAATCTCCCTCATAACCCATCTGCACAAAGGAATGATTAACAGCTTCCTTTGGAAAGGACAACTCACCTTCTTCATCATCCAGCTGAAGATGAGTGTTGATAATGGCCAGAGTGATAAAGATTGTCCTCCCCTGCACTGTGGCAGACAGTGTCTTCTCCCCATCCATGATGACTTCTTGACAGGTCTTCTAAAATTCAAGCAGATGATCCTTATAGAGAGTAGGAACAATGGTTAGGGAGGTGAAGTAGTTGGATAAAGCCAGAAAACAAAAAACCTCTGAGAAACTATCATATTTCTTAGAGTTCAACAGAGCAACCTGGTTGTGTTGCCTGTGAAGTTGCATGGAGAAATCAGGGTTGTTTCTGTGGATTAGGTTGGCCATTTTGAGAAGCTTAAAGGTGAAGGAAGGTGAAGAACAAAGGTGGTTTGAGTGAATTTAGGTTAGAGGAATAGTGCAAATGAAGAAGATAGTGAAAGAGGGGGGAACCGTTGGGTATTTATGTGAAAAGGATTTAAGACAAAGTTAATGAAAGAGGATAAACTTTAAAATCCGGATGTCGGTCCTACATCTGAAAAAGTAGTTTACTTTTGCCCAAAAAGTAGTTTTCTTGGAAGTCGAGAAATCTTCCGAAGGTTATTTTGCTTCGGAAGTTCTGAAGAAAAGCTTGCGAAGGCAAATTGGCTTCGGAAGATATTCCAAAGAGTTTTGAGAATTTTGCTTCTGAAGAGATTTATTACTCAGAGTTTTTATTCTAAGAAGAATAAAAACTTCCGAATGTAAATTGCTTTCGGAAGAAAATTGTTCTTTGAAAACATATAAGTACTTAAGTTAATTCTAAGCTTCGGAAGATATTTCAGAAATTTCTTCCGAAGGTAAATTTACTGAAGTAGTTAGTTGTTTTCTAAGACATAAGTTTCTTTCGAAGGTAATTATAAATCTTCTGAAGGATAAAAAGATCAAAATTTTCTAAAATCTAAGGAATGTCTTTTAAAAAGATTTTTCTTCAAAGAGAACAAGGGCTTATGAAAGTGATAAAATAGACAACTTAGGACACACAAGTTGTAGAAATAATATGATTAAGTTTTAAAAAAAGCTACTCAAAGTTAATCATCCCAATAGCTGATACAAGATATTTGAATCTCTGTTCATAAAAAGCTTTGGTGAACAGATCAACATATTGTTCATTTGTGTTAACTTTGACTAGTTTGATTAATCCCTTTTCAAAGTTATCTTTAATCAAATGATACCTGATGTTGATGTGCTTTGTCCTTGAGTGCTGCACAGGGTTCTCTGTGATAGAGATAGCACTGTTGTTGTCTATGTGGATGGGAGTCTCCTTGAAGTTGAATCCATAGTCCAACATCTGATTCTGAATCCAAAGCACTTGGGCACAGCAGCTTGCAGCAGCAATGTATTCAGCTTCAGCAGTTGATGCAGACACACAAGATTATTTCTTGCATTGCCAAGAGACTATTCTTCCACCAAGAAATTGACATCCCCCAGATGTAGACTTTGCAGTCATGTTGCAACCACCATAGTCACTATCTGTATAGGCATATAGATTGAAGTCAGAATTGTTTGGATACCAAAGGCCAAGTGATGGAGCACCTGTGAGATATCTTAAAATTCTCTTGACAGTGATTAGGTGTGACATCTTGGGGTTGGCTTGATATCTTGCACAAATACATATGACAAACATGATATCAGGGTGCTACCTGTGAGGTACATAAGAGACCCAATCATTGCCCTGTAGAGATGATCATCAACACACTCCCCCTCAAGATCAGGTCCAAGGGAGTGGTTTCTGGCTATGGATGTCTTAGCAACCTTACAATCAGACATGTTGAATCTTTTAAGTATGTCTTGTACATACTTTGACTGACTTATGAAGATGCCATTGTCAACTTGCTTCACTTGAATTCCTAGAAAGAAATTGAGTTCCTCCATGGCACTCATTTCAAACCTATCCTTCATCAGCTTCTTAAAGTCTTTGCAGAGCTTTGGATTAGTTGACCTAAAGATAATGTCATCTAAATATACTTGAACTAGCATTATGTCATTTCCTGTTCCTTTGATGAAGAGAGTTCCATCAATAGTACCCCTTTAGTAGCCATGCTGACAGAGATACTGAGATAGAGTCTCATACCACTTCCTTTGTGTTTGGTGCAACCCATAAAGAGCTTTATCAAGCCTGCAGACATAATTTGGATGATCAGGATCTGCAAACCTAGGTGGTTGTCTGACATACACCTCTTCACCAATCACCCCATAGAGAAAAGCACACTTGACATCAAGTTGGTAGACCTTGAAGTTCTTGGATGCAGCAAAGGCTAGGAATATCCTAACGGCTTCAAGTCTTGCTACAGGAGCAAAAACATTTGTGTAGTCAATTCCTTCTTCTTGAGTATACCCTTGAACAACTAGTCTTGCCTTGTTCTTGATGATAAGTCCTCTATCATCCTTCTTATTCCTGAACACCCATTTGGTTCCTATGGTAGTCTTCCATTGAGGAAAGGGACATAGGTTCCAAACCTTTTGCCTTTTGAATTAAAGCAGCTCCTCTTGCATAGCTTCAACCCAACTTTCATCCTTTAGAGTCTCATCAATCTTCTTTGGCTCTATCTGGGACAAGAAACAAGAGTAAAGACAAACATTTGCATCATGGGTTTGTCCTCTTGTTCTTACCCCTGGATCAACATCTCCAATGATGTTTATGGTAGGGTGAGACTTGTGGATCCTTAGCTGAGGGATCACAACAAGTTGCTTAGACAAATCTAAATTAGAGAAATTTTGATCTGGCAAAGAGGATTCACCCTCCTTATTAGCACATTTATCAAGATTGACTTGATCCAATGAGTGTGTGACATCATTGATGTTGTCTTCAATGGAGTGGTTGTCAGCATCAAGGAATTCTTGATCACTTTCACCACCACCATTTTCTCCAACATTTGAAGCTCCTTCATTTGAGTTTTGTGCCTCTAAGCTAGAATTTGAAGGCACCCCAGAAGTATCAGCAGGATTTGTCATTGATGTGCTGGTAGAAACTTCCTTTGCAGGATTAGTTACCACTGGAGCTGAAGTTGTGTAGCTTGAAGGTCTTCTCAGCTCAAATCTTGGGTCAGGATCACCTGTAGGTAGTATATCTATGGATCCTGAAACATGCTCACAAGATTTGTTAAAACAGTTGGTAAATAAATCAAGATCAAATAGCCAATAAGGACCAGAACCTTTCACACTGGGAGTGTGCTCATTAAAAGTCATATTGGCTGACTCCTCAACTACTCTAGTTCTGAGATTGTATACTCTATAAGCCTTAGCTTGAGAAAAGTATCCAATAAAGTGTCCATCATCTGATTTCTCAGCAAACTTGGCAATTTGATCTTTGGTATTCAAGATGGTGCAAGGACATTCAAATGACCTAAGAAAACCAATGAAAAGTTTTCCTTTGTGCCAAAGTTCATAAGGAGTCTTACAATGTGTCTTAACTACTAAAACTCTGTTTTGCACATAGCAAGCAGTGTTCACTGCCTCTGCCTAGAAGGTGATGGGCAGTTTAGAGTCAGACAACATAGTTATTGCAGCTTCAATTAGTGTCTTGTTTCTCCTCTCTGCAACACCATTTTGCTGAGGAGTCCTGTGAGCACTATATTGTCTTGTAATCCCCTTTTCATCACAAAATGTATCAAGGATTTGGTTCTTGAATTCAGTTGCTTGATCATATCTTATGGTTTTGACCTTGTGATCTTATTGATTCTTAATCTTTAAGATGAAATTCTTCAGAATCTCAGGAGTCTCATCCTTAGTTCTAAGAAAGAAGACCCAAGTGAATCTTGTAAAGTCATCTGTGATCACCAAGAAATAAGAGGTCCTTCCTAGATTTATTACACTGGTGCGGCCAAAGAGATCCGTGTAGGGGAGTAGTGATGGAGTTTTTTTCCTTTGGCTTGTGAGATACCTTGTGTTGCTTCCCCTTCAGGCATGCAACACAGTGGTCATCACTTGTAAACTCTTTCTTTGGCATTCCAGTTACCAAATCATTCTTAATTAATTTATTCATGTTTTTAAAGTTTACATGGCATATTCTTTTATGCTAGAGGAAAGACTCATCACTATTTGCTTTAGATAGAAAGCATGAAACTTCTCCTGAGGGAGATGTTTCTTGTAAATCCATCTTGTATATGTTCCCTTTCTTGGGGGCTCTGAGCAGGATATGCTCATGAGGAATGCCACCCGGGCCTGAGAACAATGCACTCATGCTTAGTAAAGAGCATGTTATGACTCTGATCACAAAATTGGGATACACTTAGGAGATTGTACCCAAGCTCCTTGACAAAGTTTACCTTCTCAATGCTGAGCTTACCATTTTTGACCCTGGCCCTTCCTGTAATGTAACCTCCTGCATCTCCTCCAAAAGCAACTGGTCCTCCATCAATTCTTTCAAACTTTTGGAGTAGTGACCTATTGCCTGTCATGTGCCTGGAACAGCCACTATCAATGATCCATACATTTCTATTTGTCTTGAGATGTTCCTGCATAAAAGAGATGGTTAGTTACATTTGGAAACCCAAGCCTTATTGGTCTTGGGCTCATCAAAAGAAGTTGAAGACAATGCAACAATAATTGATCCTATAGTCATGTTTTGAGGATCATTTGCTGATGTTGATGAAGAACTTTCAGTCACTTGGTCTTTCTTTGTCTTCCACACCACCTTTGAAGCTTAGACTTGACCTTCAATACTTCGGAAGTTTTGTTGACTTCGGAAGTTTTGATGACTGGACCTTCGGAAGATCTTGCTTTCACTGCAGCAGGCTTCAGTGCTTCGGAAGTATTCCTTTCTTCCGAGACCAAATGTTCTTCCGAAGGCAAGTTTCCACTTGTCTTCTTCTTCATTTTGGAGCTTCCGAAGGAAAAAAGATTTTCCTTCTGAAGCTTGCTTATTCTTCTCCAAACTCTTAGAAGTTTCTTTCTTGGTCATGTGGAGAGTACTCTTTGGATTGTAAACACAATCTTTAGCAAGATGAGAAGTACTCCCACACATAACACAGTCCATTTTCTTCCTTCTAGGAGTCTTCTTTTATGAACAAGGCTGAACTTGATCACTCTCCTTCTCCATCTTCATCTTTGCAGATGTTGTGGCAATTCTTGTGGGGATAGAACTACCTTTGGAGCTGGATGGTTCAGGTTGTACAGCAGTGATGCACAACTGATCAGCCTTCTTCTTGATGATGGGATGATTTGGACAAGAACTAGAACTCTTGTTATTGGAGTTCAAGTTTGTGTCTTCAGCCTTAACCACTTCAAATACTGCAGAGATGAAGACTTGTTTCTGTGCAAAGTTGAAGGTGGCCTTGATCTCTTGAGCCTTCTTGGATTTTCTTTTGGCCTTCCTTATCAAGTTCTTTCTCTTGGACTTGGTCATCCCAACAGCTTTACTCTCCTCAGAGGGATGATGACCCTTCTTAGAATGCTCTTTTTCACTCTTCTCAGAGCCATTCTTCACCATCTCCTCTTCATCCTCTTCAGTCAAGGGGTCTATGAGGGGAAGCTTATCTTCACAAGTTCCACACCTAGGAGATCTTACAGATAAGATTATGTGTGGAGGAGCTATCTCACTAGATCCTAGTCCCTGCTTATTTTGATAACAAACTTTTGCATGCAAGGATGAGGATATTATGTTCTTGAAGGTCTCTTCTTCAAGAACATATTTTTTTGCCCTGGCTTTGCTGATCACAAGCTCAGCCTGGCATTCAGTTAACTTAGTTATGAGGTCTTTGATCTGAGTCCTGTAGTTGGTGTGCTCATGTTTGAGAGTTGAAATGATTTTCTCTAAGTCCTCTATCTTTACTTTATAATCATTTTCAGCTCTTTTAAAATCAGCTTTTAAGATATTTAAGGACTCAAGGTCAGATCTCATTTCTAAGTTATAGGACATGTATCCATTTACTTTAGCAATGCATTCAGGAGTACAAAGATGTTCCAATACCTTGGCTTCATCGTGGTCTGCCATGAGTGCTTGGTTTGGAGAAGCATCTTCTACCTGAAAGCTCCAGTCAAAGCCTCCTTCTTCAACAGCAACTGCAGCTTGCTGCTTTGGCTTCTCATTCTGGGGAGCTCTATCAGTGTAGTTTGGTCTAGCTTGTGTTTGGCCACCATTTGTCCTTGGTGCCTTACACTCCCTTGCAAAGTGTCCCATCTGGTTACAGTTGTAACACTTTTCTTTGCTTTTATCCAGCCCAAACTTTCCACTGGATGCATTGCTTGGAAACTTCCTCCCTGTACTCTTGTAGAACTTCTTGGCTCTGTGAGTGAGAAGAGCCATCTACTGAACTATCTCCATGTACTCCAGATCATCTGGATGGATACAGTCCAGGTCTTCAAGGGTGAAGAGAAAGTTGCTTGTGCTCTTATCAGCAGAGACAAAAGCATGAGAAGAACTTGTCTCTTGGAATGGACTTCCTTGAGTGTAGCTTTCTCTTGGAGTCTCTGGGAAGGTGATGAAGGACCCTTTTGTGAGTTGTCAGGGTAGCATATAAGATGATGTTGTGGCTCAATGCTTTCCCTTTCAACCACATGGAGGGCTAAACTCAGTTGATTGCTGGTGCTACCAAATGAGTTTTGCATGTTCATCTCCATCTGGTATCCACTTAGAATACCATACAACTCTGTAAGAGTAAGAGTCTTAAGGTTCTCAGTCCTCTTGATAACAACATAATAATATTTCCATTGTCTAGGAAGAGAGGACATGAACTTCCTCACAATGTCCCTGTTCTCAAAAGTTACTCCAACATCCATTAGAGTATCCACAATTTCAACATACCTGAAGTATTGTTGAGTCATGGTTTCACCTACCTTGAAGGTGAAGTTTTCAAACTGCTGCTTGAGGAGATCCTTCTTGTTCTCCTTAGCTTCATTGGACCCCTCATACATAAGCTTCAGTTCTTCCCATAGTTGCTTGGCAGTTTTGCACTTCTTGAAGCCTCTATAAATGGAGTTTGGAAGAGCAGTTTGAAGGGCTGTTATGGTTTTCTGATCAATCTCTATTCTTTTCCTGTCTTCTTCTGAATAGTCAGCCACAACCTTTGGAATCATACCACCACCAGTAGCAGCAGTGGTGCTTGGTATGTAAGGTCCTTGAACAACAGAGTCCCACATCCTGGAGTCTTGAGACTTGATAAAGCCTTCCATTCTTTGACACCAAGTATCAAAGTATTTAGGAGTGATCAGTAGAGACTTTGTCATAGTTCCAGTTTCCATATCAGCTTTAGTAATAGCTGCCATTTGAGTTGTTAAGTATTTTGTGTGTGTGAGGGATCTTAAGATGGTGAGATCTTATATCAAGAGCCTGGAATGCTCTGATACCAAATGCAGGACCGTTTAAGGGTATGCACTTACAACACAACAACACAATGAGGAGAGTTCTTTAGAACACTTAACAGATCAAATAGGGAACTGGTTAACTTATAAGTAAGATGCTAAGAACACAAGTAAATATGTTAGACAGAACAAGATAGCAAACAACACAAGTGTATGGTTTTCAAGAATGTTGTATATTGCTTCTTAAGTTCTTTTACAAATGTTACAAAGCATAAAAAGAAAGTTACAAGTACTTGAGATACTTTATAATACATCCTACAGCCGACCATACTATGAAGGCCAGCTAGATACATAAGACTAGACAACTACAAAATCAAATGTAGAGTCAAAAGACAGATTGCCTTTTGACTAGTGACTATAACATGCCATAGCTCACATCCTAATATATTACAAGAAGAATAAAAGTACATAAAGTAGAAAGCTCAGACTCAAGACCTCAATGTATAGTTACCAAAAGCATGGACCTTTTCACCAACTCATGTAAGTTGGTGACTGAACAGAGTTGCAGTGGAAAGGTGGTCCAGCTTTATGGTAAAGTACATCAGATAAAAGCATGTTCATAAAAGTCTTTAGAAGAAATCTGTCTTCACTCTTTGGCTTCGGAAGACTTTGTCTTTGAAGCTTTGGAAGATTTCACTTTTGGCTTCGGAAGATGTTGGTCTTCGCTTCGGAAGATTTTACACTTAGAATATTTTCTAGTGCATGGTGTAAAACTTCCGAAGCATTTCTACTTTTGTATTTCAATGCATGCATGCAGAGAGACTTTGGATGTTTCAGCTGCATCAGACTTATAGGAATCCTTACAAGGAGCAAGCAGCCATGTGACACCGGACGTATACAATCTTGATAGTTTAGATACCTATTATGGTAATGACTCACTCCATGTTTGGTAATGGTGAGAGACTTCCTATCCATATTGGTTCATAACATTTACGTCTTAAAACAAAACTTCTTTGTATCTAACAATATTCATGTTTCCAAAAAAATTTTAACTAATGCTTTCTATTTGGACAAGTCTTCAAAATTATCTTTAACTACAGTTAGATTTCATAGTGAAAACTTTTTTGATTTAGTTTTATAGTGATATTTTGGTCCCTGCACCTATTTTGTCTTACAATGACCATCGTTATTTCATGTTATCTATTTATCAATTTTCCCACTACATGTAGATCTTTCCTTTAACTAAAGAATATGACGCTTTCACCATTTTCAAAAACTTTGCATCATGGCTGAACATCAATTTAATACAAAGATAAAAAAATTTCAAATAGATTAGGGTGGTGAATATCATCCTCTAGCATTGTTTTTTACATCTCTTACCATTGTTCACAAGTTATGTGCCCCCATACAAGCAAGCAAAATAGCATTATTAAATATGAACGCCATGTTGTCGAGCTTGGCCTTACAGGCATAGTATTTCATTACTCAACACTTTATTTTATTTTTGACATCATTGTTTATCTCATAAAATAAATACCATCTCGAACAATCTCTCGAACTTCAACCTTCGAACACATGTTCAATCGCTCTCCAGATTTTTTATTTCTTAGTGTCTTCAGTTTTTAGTACTTTTTCTACATCTTCGATTTTACAATCATCACAAGATGGATTTCAATCCACACCTTGTGTCGTTTTGGGATACATTCCCTCTCATAATCTTGGTTATCACTGCTTTGATCCATCCATAGATCGAATCTATATAGTCGTCATGTCTGTTTCCAATGAACATTACCTACCCTTTACCATAGCTCCCAACGTATATCACTCTATGCCTACATCCATCCCTTACACCTCTTTCTTAGATTTCACAACTTTCCTATATGATACTCCTAAACCATTCTCCCCTACATCTTTTCAACCAATGTCACCCCAATCTCTTTCCCAACAAACTCCACCCTCATCTTTTATCTGGTTGTCGAGACCAATAAAAAGCAAGTTAAATAACCAGTCTTAGCTATCTTTATTGTATTAAGGTAAGTAAGGTCGTCGTCATGGGGAATTAGTGGAAAGTGTTTAACAAACAAGACTCAATTAACTCAAAGACGTGAACTTTAAAATTAAAAATTAAAACTTTAGATGAATTGAATAACACAAGTGCAAAAAGTAACCAACTTTGAAACGAACTTACTAATTAATGGAAAAATATTCACTTTTGGGGTTTCAATTCAGCAAGTTCAGCAATTCGTATGCTTAAACTAGGGTTTGTAAGAACTTAACTTTAAGATTTTTACTTTTGATTTAAAGTGATAACCCGAGAACAATCTTTTAATACTCGTTTGTTCATAAGATTACCAATTTATTCATATCAAGTTTTCTATCTTTTTTAATGAGCTTACGATGCAAGAAAACCAAAAATGGATAATCAAGCACAAAACTTTATTTACAAGCAAACCTTTTAAATTAACAAAAACATAAACTTCATATAATAATCCAATATTCAATACAATAATCTAATTAAAGCATACTAATGGTTTCACTTAGCAAGAATTGTACACCTGAAAGCAATCATGGCAGAACTAGCCACACATCATCTTCATTGTATCTTCATTTCTTGTTTTGATGACGAGTGTAGATGATTTAGGATGAATGAGAAGGCTTGAAATCATCGAAAATCAGCTTAGAATTTTCAATTTTTGTGTATGAGAAGTTCTCCTTCAAATTGAGATTGAATTGGTTTAAATTAACTTGAAAATCCCTAAAATCCGGATGTTTGTTGAGTCACCGGCATATCATACGCTGCCCCGGGGGTATCATACCCCCGGGTATAAAGTTGTACGGATATATTTCAATAGATTATGTTTAGGATACGATGACTGATACAGTGGTTAGGGTATGATACAGTGGTGGATACGGTGGTGCCTAATTGACTTGATTTGACTCTATCTTTCGTGTAATTACCCATCCGGTCCTTCCACTTCATTATTTTGCTTCTTTTCCCTCAAATTTTTATCCTTTAAGCTTCAAAATCTATGGATCAAAACACAAACAAAGTCATCTTGTTCCACTATAATCATGATATAAAAATGACGTATTTAAGGATAATAAACTGATGAATATCGATATGTGATCAATCTCCTTCTCAAGAAACTCCAGCATCATTTCCTCCTAATTCAGTTTCGCTCTTTTAATCATCAAACACATATTTATCACAATCTCCTCTTACAGCTCCTCATCCACCTCTTCATACTCGTCCTTCAAACCTTCCTCAGTCCTAAACCTATGTTCCTTATAGTCCTTTTGATAATCATATTTCCACTTCTTCTGCTTCTACACCTAAGCCCACTTCCTTTACCATTGAATTCTAACACTCAGAGTGGCGTCTAGTCATTGCCAAAGAATTCGAGATTTGTTGATATACTCGTCAAATAGCTAAGCTATTCCTTCTCAAGGATCTAGGCAAGCTTGGATATATTCTGGGTACTTAAATTATGCCCTACAGTTATGACAAAATTATGCTCTACAATATGAAATTATTCAACACGCAGGTCTATCTAATTCAAAACCGATCTCTTCTCCAATTAGCACTTTACAAGTTATATCTCTAAGTGACAATACTTTATTCTTGAAGCATGTGTGATACTATCAAATTGTTGGCACATTATAATATGTAACCCTTTCATGACCAGATATTGCCTTCACACAAACCAAGTCTGCCAATACACGTACAGGACTGTAAATAATCCGAATGAACAAGAACACCAGCATGTTCGTGTTCGTTCATTTAACTTTTACCGAACACGAACACGAACACATAATCGAACATGAGTTTTTGTTCATGTTCGTTTATTAAGAAAATAAAAATATTTGTGTTCCTTCATGTTCGTTCGTTAAAAAGCTAAATGAACATTTCACGAACATAAACAAACACAAATGAATAATAATAAACAAACATAAATGAACAATAATAAACAAACATAACTGAACACAAAAAATAACGTTAAATGACCATTTCGCAACTTTTATGTATATTAGTGGAAATTGAAATCTCACTAAACTTATAGGTTTTTAGTATAACATAATACACTTATGTTTCATTTATTAACACATAATATTCTTTTATTAATATATATATATATATATATATATATATATATATATATATATATATATATATATATATATATATATATAAATGAACGAACATAAATGAATGTAAATGAACAAACATAAACGAACATATATAAACGGACATAAACGAACCTTCATGAACGTAAACGAACAAACAAAAAATGTGTTCATGTTTGTTCGTTTAACTAAATAAACATAAATTTTTGTTCATGTTCGTTCATTACTAAATAAACGAGCATAAACGAACTTCGTGTTGAGCAGTTCTTAAACGTTCAGTTCATTTGCAGACCTATTAACACGCATGCACCTTTCATTAATTATTAGTAGTTGTCAAATGCATCCTTCGCTACTCAATCAACACTCTCAATCATGGCTTACTAATTTGACACAACTCTAGCACTAATCTTCAAGTTGTCACTTTTATTGACTAGCAGGTGAGTTCTCTTATTCAAGCTTTTTCTTATACTAATTAGGTTGGTGCCCACATGACCATCGGCCCACGGGGGATTTGCTATCTAATTGGGATCTAACCGCATGTTCTCGATTGAACGCAAATAAAAAATTATCTCAAGGTCATCTACGGAGTTTGAATATAAAGCTCTAGCAGACATAGTTGCATAATTAACCTGACTAAAGGCTCTTCTTCAAGAACATGGGTTAAACACCAAATGTGCTCCCACTTTCTAGTGTGATAACCTAGTTGCAACCCACCTTGCAACTAATCAAATCTTTCATGCCCGAAAAAAATGTTGAAATTGACTTCCACTTTGTTCATGAAAAAGTGATTGGGAAACCATAAATCTAGTTTATATCGACCGATGAACAGATTGTTGACAACATCACAAAGTTGATGTCGACTCAAAGACGTATCTTCTTATGATCCAAACTACAGGTCGCTCACCTCCTTAGCTTGTACGGGAATATTAGATCCTGGTTGTTATTAATATTTTGTAGAGAATAGTTTTTGTAAATATGAATTTAATATATAACCCGCTCATTTTGACCCTAATTAACGTATAATCAATACAACAAATCACTTTTAGACAATGTGTTTTATTTTAGATTATATCATATCTAACATAATAACTACTCACATCTAACATAATAACTACTCACATGATTTTCTTTAAAAGTTCATACGTTAGATAAAGTACTCTATGCATGCAAAAAATAATAATAAACATAGAAATTAAAATTTAAAATTAATATATATAGTTAGGTCATTTATGATTGAACTAAACTAATTTGAGACATAGAAAGTCAAAATCTTTAAAGAAATACTATTTTAATGCATAAGTTTGTTATTAAAATGTTTAAATTACTTTAGCCTAGACTAAAACCATTGCATCATAATCCAAATGTAGATACGCATCTCTGCATCGTACTTGATTAATATTATACCATAAACTGATTAAACAGTGTGTTGCATGAATGTGCGAGTACGGTTATATAAATATATATACGGATCAGAATCAAAGCATATCATTTTTTAATTCACACGACAGTTATGATTCTGCATTGTCTTTTTAATACTTAGGAAAGATTTTCATATCAGTGATTACGGTCAAATGCATGCACCATATGCTAAAACCGTAACTAAATCATGTGAGTTCAGTAGTTCATAATCAAATGTATGGTCAGTGCCAAGTGAAACATTTAATTATTAAGTTCAAGTTGCCATTAATTAGCTTTCCAAGATTGATCATTCTTAGATTAGATTAGATATCCAAAAGTTAATCTCCCAGTTTTGAGTAGTTTGTTATATTAATCATGTACAATAGTTTCAGGTGAACTTGAATAGGAGTTTTGGCCCTTATCCGTAGTCTCCATAAGTATGTGTATAATACACTGTGTAATTCTATGATTCTATAGAGAAAGTTGATTCGATTTGTGTTTATATCACTGCTGGAAAATGGTTATTTTTGCTACAAGCATTTGTCACAAATTTCCTACAATAACCTATTTGCCACTAATTTACGACGATATTTCAACAAAACCTAAAAGACAATAATATCTTTGATATCTCACACAATTTTACCATAAAGTGGCTACAAAACTTAAAGTTGTCGCAAATTTCTAGCAAAATGTATATTTTTACTCACGATTTTCCGAAAAAATGTCAAAACACTTTCTGGTTATAAATGCTCAAAATAAAAAAAAACAACAACAAAATATTTAAAGACAGCCAAATTGTCGCAAATTAACTTATTTATAGATGAAATAATAAAACAAAATATTTGTTTGTTGTAAAATTATAGCAAATTTGATATTCATTGCCACAAAATACCGACCAAAACATAAATTTACTTATTTATAAAATAAATAATAAAATAAAATATTTGTTTGTAGTGAAATTATAGCAAATTAGGTACTTCTAACGACAAATTTGCACCCAAATCTCAAAGTCACTTATTTATTGAAAAAATAATAAAATAAAATGTACGTTTGTAGCAAAATTGTAGCAAATTTTGTACCATTTGTTTTTGGTCTGAAACTTACTACATTAAATTTAGGTTTCTATTTTGGTTTTAAAACATTTTGAAAAAAAAACATATAATTTCTAAAATTTTAAAGACATAAACCACATATAAGTATAACTAAAACAAAATATTGTGACAATGGGTTGAAGTTTTTATATGTAATTAATTAATATATACGGATTAGATAACCTAAATAAAATAGTTTAAATCATCATTTAGTTTCATAAAATAGGTTTGAGCTATTTTAACTTGTTTAAATGAAAAGTCGATATTTATAGTTATATAAATTGGCTTTGGGTTATATAAATTGGCTTTGGGTTAGTTTTATGTGTTTAAATCAAAAGTTGATAGTTGTAGTTTCAAAAGTGGGTTTTAGGATATTTTAACCCATTTGAATTGAAAGTATGTAATTTTAGTTTCATTAAATGGGTTTGGATTGGTTTGACCTATTTAGATTGTAAGTAAGTAGTATTAGTTTTTTAAAATAACATTGTGTTATTTTGACCATTCAAATTGATAGTTGATGCATATAGTTTCATAAAGTTGGTTCAAATCATTTTGATCGCTTATAATTGTAGGTCCAAGGTGTAAGATCGGAATTAGAAAAAGAACGAGAGGCCCGAGAAAACTTAGAAAACCGCCTGTAACAGTTGGAAAAAGATCGGGAAGAAGAGTGTCACACCCCGACCGACGGCGGAATCATCGGGGCGGACGAATGGGAGACGATTGCTCATAGCACATGGAACTAATTAAGTTGAAATAATATTAAATGTCATTATTCATTAAACATTACAAGACAAATAAAATAATAGCATAACAATCATGATACAACCAATAACATAAGTCTTTCAATTAGTCTAGGTCCAAGTCCTATATGAGCACAAGAAGATCTTCAAGTAGGAAACCTGAAACATGTTAAAAATAAAGGGTCAACTATAAAGTTGGTGAGTTCCCATGGTTTAAACACACGCATATATGTATATATATATAAAAGGGTTACAAGTAGCAATTCATGTCCATGGTTACAAGTTAGCAAGCTTATAGAACACATACAGTTACAACCAAACCTCGACTTGATTACAAGTATATAAGATTGGCTAAGTGTATTTGGTTCCCATGATGAACAAGCATACGTCATCAGGAGTCGGCAATACATCGACTTTAGCACCAAATAGGCTTGTCAGGCCCAAAGATCTAAGACGTCGCCAGGCTAGCAATAGTTAATGATTGTAAACAAAATATGTATCTCATATAAGACTTACAATAACACAAATAACCATGACAAAAAGTAAAGATGAATTGCATGTGTATTTACAAGTATCAAGATGTTTATAAGTGTAAGTTTATAAGGTTAACATGTTTCACCCCAAAAGGTGTGAAATAAAGTAAAAAGGGGCATGGAGAACTCACATGGAAAACTCACAATAATAGTGATGGTTGTAGAGTACATAAGAAAGCTTGGATGTTCAAGAGTCAAAGGTGATGTCCTAAATGATAAAAAGAAACAATAACTTGAGTTTGGAATATATTACAAGAAGTTATGACGCTTAGGAATGCCAATAAGCGAAAGGTAGATTGTTAAACGATTATTGTACCAATTTTAGATTCTGGACAGAATGTTTGGTACGTGTTTGAACAGGTTTTTAAAATAGCAAACGGTTTTATAAAATTATAAAAATTTATATTTGACTAGTTCAAAGTCTCCCAAACAACTTTTATTCAGAAACATTTTTATGAAAAGATCCGTAAATAGGTCAAACAAGCAAAACAAGACAGAAGGTGCTGAAATGCGCACTTATCTTGTGAAGGCTATTGTTGAGTCGTCCGATTGAGTTTGAAGACGTATAAACTGTCGTTGAAAAGGTAATTCAAGGGACTTAATATTGGAGTCTGATTTTACTCAAATTTAGTTTGTTATGAACAAGTTATGGTTGGTTGAAGTTAGATTATATTCTGCCAGAATTGTAGTAGGGCACTTATGTGCACTTTTAAAATCGTTAAAGCATGAAACGGGTTAGTGTAAATTTATTATATTGATATATGATATATTAGTTTTTATTTGAGTTATAAAAATATTCTAAGTCTTTGGCATAGCCATCATTTAGAAAAAATAATCTTGTGGAATAACCGAATGCGGCGGCATAGCCGTCCATATGCAAACGGGATTCTTTGTTTATGTTAGTGTGTTGTTAGCTTGATTTAGGAATGTTAGTGATTGTTATAAGATTAGTGAATGTTAGAAGGTTAATGATCAAATTATAATGATTAAAATTAAAAGAGATTTAATAGAAGAAAGAATAAAAGTAAGAATATAAAGTTATGAGATTAGTTGGATGTTGGGATGATTAACAATATAGAAATGTATAATTCACAATATAAATTGCAAATTTAATGTATTCGGTCCATTAAAATTATTACTATAATTTTTATAATAGAACTTAAAGATTGGGTTTTAACTTGGAAAAATGGCGGATGTTACAGTCTCCCCTACTTTAAGAAATTTCGTCCCGAATTTTAATCACGAAATGACTAATTTCAAGGATATGAGGAGACTTGGATTTCCTTGTCACATTTGCAAGTGACACTTGCACGTTTGAATAAGTTTAGTTATGATGTTTTACTATGCTTAAGTTTGTTAAAATTCATAATTTATGATTTTATGTTCTTAGGCAAAGGGGGTACAAGATTAAATTAGAATTTTTAATTGATAAGCTTTTGTATTTCAGACAGTTTGAGATGATTAAGAAGGTTTCACCATGAGTGTAGCACCAAGCATTGAATCAATTCGAGACTCGACTTAGCAAACATGAGGAATAAGTCAAGACACTTTTGGATGGGTTATAAATTTCATAAGTGCTTCTCAAACAGATAAATTTAACAAGGTTCTTAGATGATCAATTCTTGTTTACTTATGTCATTGAGGTTTTAAAGTTTCATTAGGTTAAGGTTGTTACGATAACCGTGTTTGTTAAGATTGAAGATTCAATTTAGGCAGGGAGTATCATTGTTATAGGTTTTCAGGATAAGTGTGGTTTTGAGGGAAGACGTTTAGAAAGATTATTAAGGGACATTAAGAGAAATGGGATAATGGGTTCTAAGATTTAGAGGACAAAATCAATGATGAAACGATTCAAAATAACAAGATGTTTCGAGTGTAACGTTCGGTTTACAAACCAAAGCAATACGTTGACTTATCAAAGTATTATGTCAACTACAACCTTAATGAAGACATGCGTACCTATAAGCGGACACTCACCCCAAGGGTTCCCAGGTAAGGTAAACGGATCCATCGGTTGATTTGGATTTATATGAATACCTTGCCTAGACAGAACACCACAAGATACAGGCATCACGCTCTTCCAGCATTACATGTTTCAAGTTATAGGACATAGACTTTGACGAGACTTGAAAACCACGAATAAAGATTCAAAGCTCATTTTGAAAACCATTTGATTTAGGCATATAATGCCTTAGAATATGATTTAAGGTTCGTGTGTGCATTGATAAGATTCAAAGTATAAGAATAAGCATATAAGGCATATAATCACATAATCAAATATAAACATATAAGCACATAAGATCCTATCTAAGCATATAAAATACATGAGAGGACTCATGTGTAAGGGTACTTAGTTATAGTCTAGGTCATTCCATTTCTAATAACCTAATTCCCTATAACCATGGCTCTGATACCAATCTGTCACACCCCGACCGACGGCGGAATCATCGGGACGGACGAATGGGAGACGATTGCTCATAGCACATGGAACTAATTAAGTTGAAATAATATTAAATGTCATTATTCATTAAACATTACAAGACAAATAAAATAATAACATAACAATCAAGATACAACCAATAACATAAGTCTTTCAATTAGTCTAGGTCCAAGTCCTATATGAGCACAAGAAGATCTTCAAGTAGGAAACCTGAAACATGTTAAAAATAAAGGGTCAACTATAAAGTTGGTGAGTTCCCATGGTTTAAACACACGCATATATGTATATATATAAAAGGGTTACAAGTAGCAATTCATGTCCATGGTTACAAGTTAGCAAGCTTATAGAACACATACAGTTACAACCAAACCTCGACTTGATTACAAGTATATAAGATTGGCTAAGTGTATTTGGTTCCCATGATGAACAAGCATACGTCATCAGGAGTCGGCAATACATCGACTTTAGCACCAAATAGGCTTGTCAGGCCCAAAGATCTAAGACGTCGCCAGGCTAGCAATAGTTAATGATTGTAAACAAAATATGTATCTCATATAAGACTTACAATAACACAAATAACCATGACAAAAAGTAAAGATGAATTGCATGTGTATTTACAAGTATCAAGATGTTTATAAGTGTAAGTTTATAAGGTTAACATGTTTCACCCCAAAAGGTGTGAAATAAAGTAAAAAGGGGCATGGAGAACTCACATGGAAAACTCACAATAATAGTGATGGTTGTAGAGTACATAAGAAAGCTTGGATGTTCAAGAGTCAAAGGTGATGTCCTAAATGATAAAAAGAAACAATAACTTGAGTTTGGAATATATTACAAGAAGTTATGACGCTTAGGAATGCCAATAAGCGAAAGGTAGATTGTTAAACGATTATTGTACCAATTTTAGATTCTGGACAGAATGTTTGGTACGTGTTTGAACAGGTTTTTAAAATAGCAAACGGTTTTATAAAATTATAAAAATTTATATTTGACTAGTTCAAAGTCTCCCAAACAACTTTTATTCAGAAACATTTTTATGAAAAGATCCGTAAATAGGTCAAACAAGCAACACAAGACAGAAGGTGCTGAAATGCGCACTTATCTTGTGAAGGCTATTGTTGAGTCGTCCGATTGAGTTTGAAGACGTATAAACTGTCGTTAAAAAGGTAATTCAAGGAACTTAATATTGGAGTCTGATTTTACTCAAATTTAGTTTGTTATGAACAAGTTATGGTTGGTTGAAGTTAGATTATATTCTGCCAGAATTGTAGTAGGGCACTTATGTGCACTTTTAAAATCGTTAAAGCATGAAACGGGTTAGTGTAAATTTATTATATTGATATATGATATATTAGTTTTTATTTGAGTTATAAAAATATTCTAAGTCTTTGGCATAGCCATCATTTAGAAAAAATAATCTTGTGGAATAACCGAATGCGGCGGCATAGCCGTCCATATGCAAACGGGATTCTTTGTTTATGTTAGTGTGTTGTTAGCTTGATTTAGGAATGTTAGTGATTGTTATAAGATTAGTGAATGTTAGAAGGTTAATGATCAAATTATAATGATTAAAATTAAAAGAGATTTAATAGAAGAAAGAATAAAAGTAAGAATATAAAGTTATGAGATTAGTTGGATGTTGGGATGATTAACAATATAGAAATGTATAATATAAAAGCAATATAAGATTACCTTAGTATTTAGAAGATTCTTGAAACTATTTGTAAAAGAAAATTCTTGAAATTGATTATAACCAAAGGATGATGAAAGGTTTGTGTGAGAGATTTTTAGAGAATGAGCAAATGAAAAGTGAGGCCTAAGCCTTGCTTTTATACTTGAGGTTAGGAGGAGGTTATGAATGGTGTTAATGGTGATTTATAAGTCTTTTAAAAGGGGGTTATGATTGGAGTTTGAAATAAATATAAAATTAAATAATTTAAATAAATAAAAGAAAAATTATAATTTAAAATTCAAATTCTTGAAGACTATAATTTTAACAACTTTTTTTATAAAATTTGTAAACTTTATAATTTGATTATTTATTTTTAGTATTTAAAAATTCATAATTACTAATAAAACTTTATAAGTTTATTAAAATTCTTTTTATAACTTTATAAGTATTGATAAGTCTTTTCCATTTAGTTATTTGTTGTAAAATAATTATTCACATTGTTTAGATGATTAACAAATGTATAATTCACAATATAAATTGCAAATTTAATGTATTCGGTCCATTAAAATTATTAATATAATTTTTATAATAGAACTTAAAGATTGGGTTTTAACTTGGAAAAATGGCGGATGTTACAAAGAGCATGAACAAGCTCAGATGGAACGGGAAAGTGAGCGAGAACTAGCCCGGATCGTGCGGGAAAGAGAGCGGGCCGAGCGTGAAAAATTAAAAAAAAAAACAAATGAAAGAGATTATGAGAAAGCTAGCCGATAAGTAATTTTTGATTGTTTCGTATTTTCAAATGTTATCTCTATTGGTGATTAATTGTAACCACTTAAACATTGTTATTTAGTACGTTTGATTGTTGTTGGGATTAAATGCTAATATCGTAGTGGGTCTTTTTTATAAAATTTTGGGTTTTTAATTTTTTTTTGGTTTTTTCAAATATTTATATAGTTTTGCCGTAAACATGTTGATGTTTTAGTATTAAGTTTTGTGGCTAATTTGTTGCAAATTTTTATAGATTTGTAGCTAATTGTCGTAATTTTTTTATAAGTTTGTAGCTATTTTGTCAAAAAATAATTTTAAGTTTTGTAGCTATATTGTGGTTAAACTTAAAATATACATTTGTAGCAAATTTGTAGCAAAAACTTTTGACGACTGATTGTGGGAGTTTTGTCACAAAGTTAGCAACAAAATATGTTTGTGGTAAAATTGTGAGACACTTTGTGGCAAATTTGTAAGAAATATTTTTACTACGGGTTTTTTCCTACAACCATGTTTTTGTAGCAAATTTGTCACTACCTTCAATTTGCTAGAACTTTGCCACAAATATGCTTACAATAAAAGCTGTAGTTTTTTTAGTAGTGTATGTATTTATATAATTTTAGATATGTTGTAAATCGGAAAAGACCGGAAAATAAGGAGCAATCATATTTATAAACTTTAGCGGTGGATTTACAACTAATTAAAAACTCCGTCTAAAAATTTAGAAAAATTAAAATTAAAATTAAAATTTGTTGGTGATTTGTGGGTGAACATTTGGTCGATGTACGTAGGTCGCCGTTAGTGATTTGTTAATAAAATCTAATGATAGGTTTAATAAATTATAACAATAAGAAAATTCAAATTTTAGATATCGAATTATACAATTTAATTATTAAAAATCATTATTATTCAATAGGAGAGATACAAGAAATAAAAATTTAAACTTCACTAGAAGTGAACTTGTATCACTAGAAGTAAACATGTAGCAAGAAAGTTACTTATTTCTTATAATAAGAAGACACACACATGTACCTATATGTGTGTATACATATAGATTTATATGTTACATGAACATTTGACTTATTAATTAATTACTTATTTATAAAAACATAGAAGTTAAATTATTCTTTAAACAGTAAAAATGAACCTCTGCAGAATGAATAACTCCTCATTTTGCATGCTAACCAAACATCATCGTCCTATAACCTCTCAATATTATATATGCCTATCACTTCATGTCGTCCAAACAAACTTTCATGTTATGCAGATGCATTTATGAAAGACATCTGGACTTTTTTTTATAATGAAATTATTTATGCTTACTTTTAACTATCAACCAAGTATGAAATATACATTATGGTATCATAGTGTATTAATGAATAAAGTGTATTGTATAACTTTCGATATAGAGGATATGTGTTGCATCAAAACAAGCTTCTAAACCATTCAACCAATTGGGTTGGGATCTTGATTGTGACACCTTAGATTTTGATCAAGTCTTTGCGTAATGCTATGAGCTCGGGGTCAAAGCTGTACAACTTTTACGAGAGAGTGTTATGAGTAGATTTTGATTAAGTCTTTGCGTAATGCTATGAGCTCGGGGTTAAAGTTGTACAACTTTGACGAGAGAGTGTTATGAGGGTTAAGATGTGATTAAGAAGGTGGTTATATACAGTGGCAGAGCTTGAACATCCGCGTAGGGGGGCGGGGACGAATTTAATTTTTTTAGGTGGGGCAAACTCGATATTTATATAAAAATTTACATTAACGGACTAAAATTTAACACTACCGACGAAAAAAAAAGAGGGGGAGGCGCCCTCCCGCCCCCCCACCCCCCCCCCCCACCCCCCCCCCCCCCGGTCTCCACAATCCTCCGCCCCTGCTTATATAATGATCAATATGCTAAAAAGGATCACTAAAGAGAACTTGGTTAAAACTACCCAAAGTCTTGAGTCCTTTTTTAATGCAACTAGGTTTTCTGAACCCGCGCGTTGCGCTAGTGAATTCCACCATGATCCCAAATATCAATACGTGAATGCACTAACACATTGCGGCGGCATTGTACGTGACGTGATAACCACCATACCGGTACCGTTACCCAACTGGTACCGAAAATATGTATAAGGTACCGGTACCGGTACTGGTACTTGATTTTCTTATATTTCGGGATCGGTACTGACGGGTACCGGTACCGGCACTTTACCCAAAAGTCTCGTATAGTCCCGCTAGTATCTGAATACGAATAGGTTGTTTTGGAATTTGTATTTTGTTTTGTAATACTTTTCACCCCATCAACTTGTATTTTGTTTTGACTTTTTAGGGTAATTAATATTTTTAAGAGTAAATTACACAGATGGTCCTTGTGATTTGGTTAAAATTTTGGATTTGGTCCTTAAAGTTTTAAAATTACGAATATAGTCACTAATGTTTAGTTATCTTCATCAATGGTCCCTACTCTGTTAGTTCAGTTAGTGATGTTAAATTTATCAAAATAATTATTTTACTTGTAGGGATCACCAATGTATTTTCATTTTATTATAATTTTTTTATTATAAATATGCTTATAATTTAATACACAAATATAAAAAATTTAAATTTCTTCTTTTAAATGTTTGGTTTATACAACTTTTTTAAACCAATATGCGGTTTTTTTAAAACTTTTTAAAAATGTCTTCTTTTATAAAGACGTTTAAAACTAAACAACTTTTAAAAAGTATTTAAAAAACTAAGAATTTGTTTTAGAAAAGATGTTTTAAAAAATGAATGGTTAAAAAACAACTTATAAAACCAACCAGTTTAAAAAATCAAAAAGTTTTAGAATGACGTATAAAAAACGAACATGTTAGAAAACATTTTTTTAAAAAGTTTTTTTTTATGTATTTAAAACGTATTTTATTAAATAATAATTTTATTAAAAATGAATTTATAAAAAATAAAAAACTTTGAAAAAAAATAAAAAAAATTCTTAAATAAAAATAATATTATAGTATAAAAGGTAAATTAAATAGATGGCTAATGCGAGTAATGCTAATTATTACAATATTTAACATCACTAACGGTTAACTAACAGACGTAAAGACCATATATGAAACAGAAATTAATGTTAGGGACTATATTCAAGAATTTTAAACTTTAAGGACCAAATTCAAAATTTTAACATAACCACAGGGACCATCCATGTAATTTACTCTTTTTTTTTAATATCATTCTTCTTACTTCAATTCACTACAATGTCAAAAGATATACTACTTATGATTTTAATAGAAATAAATGGTGGACTAGTATGTGGACTGAGTTAGCAAAAAATAAGAAAAGTAAAGAAAACTATCATTTTCTGCGGATGTTTTTTTAATATTTTATTTTTGTTTAGTTATATAAACTTTTAGAGGTATCGGGTATGCAAAAATGTATCGAGTAACATGTACAAAAACAGATATTAGGTACCGTAACCAAGTATGCACCACGTAGCATGCCTAAAAATAATGTTGTGGAGGTAAGGGGTACAAAAGAGGGCCCGGGTACCGAAATACCTGTACCGTACCGGTACCGGTACTTGTACCCATATACCAAATTCGGTACCGGTATTGGTACTCGTTTTTTATAAAATTCGAGATAAGGTACTTTCGGTAACGGTACCGGTTTGGTACATGTACGGTACCGAGCTCATCCCTAGTGATAACGTATAGACTAACAATCAACCTGACTTGTATTTGGACTAAATTTACGTTGAACCGTAAAGTACCTCCCGTTGAATAAACATATTATACTTACCTTACTTTTTTCCGAACAAAATTGTGTCGAAACATAGTTCCATTCAATACATACATAAAAGACACGTGCAACTGCACCGTATGTGATAAAGAATAGATTACAATCGTAATAACTCATTCCCGAACTAAACGTTATTGAAACGTAAAGTAACTCAGATTTATACCGTTGAATAAAAACGCTTATATATTACATGGCCCATTTCACTACAAAATTCACGTAAAAACGTAGGTGAACATCGAACGTAAATCAACTCGACACATAGATCAACTTGTGGTTAAACACGTTTTGCAAGAGGAGGAGGAGAAGGAGAGAAAATTTCTGTTTTTTTTTAACTATTTATTAACCTAGCGATAAATTCTATTTTCTTATTAACTTTTCATCCTATTTCTTTCCTTTGACATCTCTTTCACCCAAGTTAAGTCCTTCCCCACCACCACCCACTGCAGCCAAATCTATCGAACCGACCATCTATATATCTTTTTCATTTGTTGGTCCCTCATCAATTCCAGTGGATCATTTTTCTTTTACAACACACCCACAAACAATTGAAACACCACCAGAACTACAGCACACGACTCCATCTTCTAGCAAACTTAAACATCTTCACGTCATCGTACGTAGGTTTGATTTTAGGGTAACAACGCAATAACGATTTTGCAAAAATGGGTGAGAAAGGTTATGCGCAAACATGGGATTTACAACAAAAATGGCTTGAGAAAGGTTCGCTAGTTGGAAGGCTTTTAGGCTATTTACGGAATAAACACGAATGGACTTTTTCAGTATTTGTCCATTAGTTTTAAGTGAACAAACAAACAATTCAACAAGAACACTTGATCAAATGGATGTATTTGCATATTTGTTCATTAATAAAATGAACATGTTTGTATTTGTTTACGTTCGTTCATTAATATTTTGAACAAAGTTTTATAAACAAAAAACACATATGAACATAAATAAACACATACGAACATAAATGAAGAAAAATAAACACCAATTAACTTTGAATAACTAAATTAAAGTCGTCTATTGCAATCCAACATTCTAAAACTAAACAAAGATATTTAAGTGTAAGAGGTCTATCACAATTGAGAGGGCATTAAAATTAGAAATTCAAATTGATTTAAGTTAATATTAATAATAAATAAATTTAAATGAATAAACATAAATAATATAAACGTACATAAATGACAAAATACTCATTTTTATGAAACCGCACACGGAGAACATTTCAAAATCTTGTAATAGTGAGATTTTAATTTTCAAACATGGACCACCTTAGAATATATACACAAGCATGAGCATATATTTCTAAAGCCGCTATGTTAGACTTGTTAGCATTTGTACATGTGACTCATCTCTAAGGAACCTTTTTATGTGTACCACCATGTTTACGAATTTTGTATGAATGTTAAAAGATTATGATTATATACGCATATATAGGATAACACAAAAGAGATGACGCAAGTGATGACGGTTTTGAGTGTACCAATAATCATGTGATTATATTGTACAAGGAAGATAAAACTTTCTTTTATACAAACAGTACGTGAGATATTTATAAACGGATAGCTTGCGTGATTAACAACTGATTTAAATAAAAACTAGAGTAAATTATACAGATGGTCTTTGGTTTGATCAAAATTTTAGATTTGGTCCTTAATATTTTTAAAACAGTTTGTTTATTAAATGTTTTAGAAAACGTTATAAATATGACGTCTAAAAATGACTTTATAAAAACCTTGTGCGTGTGTGTGTTTTTTTAAAGATGTTTGGAAAAATAAATGGTTTAAGAAAGAACATTAAAAGACCATTTCAGAAAACATTTGAAAAAAATAAAAATCAAACGGACTTTATAAAACCCTTTGTGTGTGTGTGTGTGTTTTTCTAAAGATGTTTGAAAAAATAAATAGTTTTAAAAAATAACTTTTAAAAACCACTGAAAAAAAACATTTATAAAAATAAAAATAAAATGGCTTTAAGAATGACATAACATTTATAAAAATAAAAATCAAATGGCTTTAAGAATGACGTTTAAAAAACGATGGTTTAAAAAAATTAAAAATCAAAAATTTTAAAAGTATTTCTTTTAAAAGATTTTTTATTCGTGTATTTAAAGCATGATTTATTAAATATGAAACATATTAATAATAAAATAATAAAAATAATATAAAAATAAAAACTTTGAGTAAAAAAATATAAAGCTTTTTTAAATCAAAATAATACTATTTTAGAAGATAAATTAATGGTCAACGCGAGTAAAATGTCATTTTTACAATTTTTTAACATAACTACATGTAACATCCGACCTCTCGTACCACTAATATTGTTCGTTTTGCCGACGCGTATCTTAAGAATTTGCTTTTGGTTGTTCAGGTTAAAACTTTTCAAGGGGTCATCCATCCCTGGAATGTTGCCACCTAAGCACGGTTAACTATTGAGTTCTCCTCACATTTACAGTCAACACGTCCAAAACACGTTAGTGATATTAAAGGCTAGACATTACTTATGAACCAAGCATCTCTCCTGTCTACGGTCGATTTGGGATTTACGTAGGGTGTCAAAATCACCCCACTCCTTGGACTCATCGTCCTCGAAAACCCGAGAACTCAACATTCTCGGTGAGGTTTGTCCCACCATCCCAAATGGCACAAGAGTTGCTCTGATGCCATTTTGTAACATCCGGCTACTCGTACCACCAATATTATCCGTTTTGCCCACGAGAAGCTCACAGATTTGCTTTTGTTTGCCCAGGTGAAAACTTCCCAAGGGGTCACCAATCCTTAGAATGTTGCCACCTGAGCACGCTTAACTATTGAGTTCTTCTCTCATCCACAGCCAATACGCTCAAAACACGTTGGTGATATTAGTGGCTAGACATTATTTATGAACCCAACATCTCTACTTTCCACGATCGATGTGGGATATACGTAAGTGTCACACTATCTGTTAACTATCAGACCTAGTGACCATAAATAATAAAAAAACAATAAGGACTATATTTAGGATTTTTAAACTTTATGAACTAAATCCAAGATTTTAACATAACCACAAAGACTATTCATGTAATTTCTCTGAAAACTATCAAATAAATAAGAAATAATTACTTAACATTTGATTACGAAACAGATAAAAAGAATAAATAGTGATAATAATTGATATAAGAAACGAGATACAAGTGTGAGAGGTCTCAAATAAGGAGAAACATCCCTTAAAAATCATAGTTATAACTGATAACGCAAAAACTATTGGTTACCAATATGTAAATATGTGTTATCATATGTATAATTATGATTTATTTACATATAATTTATATAAGTAATATATATGTAATTCGTTTCATCATCATCTTTGGTTCTGATGGTTTAAATGAAAAAAAATATAATGACCTAAAATAATGAGTTGAAATTTACCTAAACACACTTAAAACAATTAACAAAATTAATAAATTATAAATTATGTGATTAGCTAAAGTTTGTTTTTATAGTTTTTAATTATAAACATGGTTTTTATTTGAACTCTTACCGTTTCAATATTAATCTATTAAAATATGATTAAAAGCTAACATATGATTCTTTTGGTTTCAAATTATTTAAGTGGAGACTTCGTATGTACCCTTAAAACTTTTAAAATATCATTAACGTAATGGAACTATTTGGGAAGGAAAGCTAGTGGGAAAATAAAATTATTACTAACTTAGTGACATAACTGAAACTCATTGCTAATTTGCAATGAAATTTAGTCACAAAATTGAATGAAAACTTAAGTCCATCACTAACTCTACAATCATTTTTCTCCATCGACATAACACTTTCTCTAGCAGTATTAGCGATTCTCACATCAACTTTTCGGAGTATCAAACGAAATATTGTCAATCGTGATGAACAAAATTGTAACAACAATTAAAAAAAATAAAAATTGGACATACAACAAAAAAAATCTATCCGTATTCAGTTTGAGATCTTGAGGGCGGTCTTTCATGACGATTCTGACCGCATTCACGACATGTTCCTAAAAAGAAATCATGTGGGCAGTTGGTGCAATAAACAAATGAGGAGATAGTAACATGATTATATATATATATATGAGTATCCGTATGTTACATATGACAACCATATAAATAAAAGAATGAAGACTCAAGAGACAATGGAAGAAGCCACGTCTCAGTTGTTTGAATACTTTCCCCACCAAATCAATATGCATATGCAATCTTCTGACCCCACATGGATGACTGACCCCACACCATACATATCGGTAACATGTTTCATCATAATTTGTGTCAACATATATCAATTTCATTTTTTTATTAAACCAGTATTATCATGTGAAGTAAAAGTGTTTCCTGTTGAATAGTCGAGAGTTATACTGTTATAGTTATGGTGAATATTGTTGTAGATTTAAAGTAGCTATAAAAAAATGTGTGAGTTAGTCGTTTTAAAAAATAACTTCAACTTTTTTTTAAATAAAATAGTATTTGAACCATAATTAGTAAAAACACGACATGCTATTACAAAAATAGTATTTTTTTAATGAATTTTGTGACACTCTAAATTTTGTTTTCTAATTTTATGATGTAGACCGAAGTTTGTTTCTCTAAGTTTGCTATGAATTGCGATGGTTATATTATATTACCAATGAGCGAAGAAACTTTTGAGGCATGAGTGTTTGCGACGGTCTTGGTTGTCGCAAAGTTTTTTCTGTAGTGTCGAAATGAAACCAAAATTCCACTTTCAGATGTTATTAGCACTTGAGCATAAAAAATCCACTTATAGCGTATAAAGTCTTCTTAATACCTACTCATAATATATATTCGGTCAAATGACCATGTCATAAATACAAGTTAACGACACAAACAAATTGTATTGTATTACTATTAATAGAAATGTATACACTTATTATTTAAATATTAAATACTTTTTTATATATTTAGAGTATTAAATAGAACCTAGCACCAAATACTCCAATAGTGTTCGTGGCTGAATGGTTGTGCACGCAGTGTTTCTTCACATGGACATTATTGTTTCTTTTTCTTAAATTTTAATTTCTTTTAAAAAATCTATTATTTTAATATAAGCAATTAATTTTACTTATACTTTTACAATATAATATTTTCTTAAATTTTAATTATTTTGGTACATCACAATATGTACTTTTTAGTGAAATAATAGTAAACCAGTATAGATACTCATCAATGTGTAACATGTACTAAACAGATATCAGAGCGTATGTATAACACAACCATTTCTGGTTATAAAAATTTTATTTACCTTTGGTAGTTAATAACTTTTGACACCAAAATCTAATGGAGAGAAAAACAAATTTGAAATGAGTGACAAATAGAAAGTGAAAGCGAAAGTGAAAAGAGAAAAATAGATATTTGAGATGGAACCAAATGAGTAACCAAAGGTAACATCCTCAAACTGAACCAGATGTACCTGATCAACTTCTGTTCATCTAAGAGTGTACAATTATTACAAGTACACCAAATAGTACCGTACTAATAACGTGTGATTCAACACAAGGGTTTGTTGGATTCCATATTTTTATTACCTTTTTACTTGAAAGCGATTGATTTTGTTATGGAAAAATCACATGAGGTGACTTTTTCTGAATTATTGTGTTACATATTATCTGAATTAGTTTTAGTTTTTGTAATATTATTTATGTTATATATTATATAAAGTTTTTGATGTTAAAGTTATTGTTAGTTATTCTGTAGATATTTCGATATAAAATTTTGATAAAGTGATTATTATTTTGTTGGAAGTTTAATATTAATTTATGCACTTGTGAAAGTTGAAAGGATAAGGTGAAATTGTTGTGTAGTTCATAATAATATTCATAAAGTCGTGACTGGAGTTTAGTCACCAAAACTTTTGTTGATCGACACTCGGATAAACAAATAATAAAACTTCAATGAGTCTATCAAAACTCGTTTAGTCCTCTGAGGTCTAAGATTTCCTTTGAACGAAACTTCCATAAAATCTGGCCTATTATAACTTTTATCTTGTTTTCAGAGGAAAAGTTGATTTTATATTCTGGTAATATTTATTATAAGAAAGAAAATATTGTCGTCATATTAAAAGGTTATAGATCAAGATTTTTAATATGTTTTGTCAATGTTAAATTCCACATTGTCATATATAAGAATAAGAAAAACAAAATATCATGTCAGCATGCTAACAAGGTAGAAAATCTATGATTAAAATGTTACAGAAACTTGAATTAAGCATCTTCTTATTTTAATAAAAAGCTATCTTGAGATGACACGTGTTAACATCACAATCATCCTTACCAAAATTTTTTCGCATCTCTCTCCTATTAAATAATTACCTTAATTACTAATAATATTATTTAACATTTTTTTAATTTAATAAATTAAGAAAAAGGTCTATTATTTAATGTTATTTCTAATTAAGAAAAAATTTAAAACAAATTTTGAAAAAAAATATATAACTATCTTATTACTTATAGTGATTTCTTATATATAATTTCAGTCATATCATGTATTTTAAAATATCATTTTATAATTAATGAATTTTATTATATTAATATTTTATTTATTCAACCCGTGTAAGACACGGGTTTACTAAAACTAGTCTAAGATTAAAAAAAAGAAATTTAATTGATTTCACTGGAACATTGTTAAAACTTAAGTTAATATTCTATAAAGTTTTCCATAATAATATTATGAAAATTTGGAAAGTCATTAAAAATTTACTGATTTACATTGTTCACGACTCTTAAAACATTTTTTATGATATTAGATGACTACCATGATTGCTAAAATGCTTTCTATTAACATTCACATTTATAAGTTTTACTCATTGTATGGTGTATAACCAACTCACAAATACACGCATTATAATTTATATATCACAACCTAAATAATATAGTTTGAATTTTTGATCCGCATTAAAGATCATGATGTAGATACTACAAAAAGAAAATCATGGTAGATTATGTTCGTGGAATTGGGGTCGGTCACTAGTGTCAACACTCAACATGGTGCCTTTGTTTATGGCTAAGTTAGGGCTTAACGTAGGGAGTGGTTTCCTAAAATTCAAAAATATGCGGTCCTATCATGGACCATATGTTTTTTGGGCCACACCCCAATTGCTAGTGGAAATAATTTAGGGTCATGGGTGGGAGTATTTATGTGACCACAATGACATTTATTTTTCTAATTTTTTGGTAAAAGATATGTGATAAAATGTATGATAGTTTTAGGTTATTAGGTATTTAAATTTGTCTAAAACTTGTTAAATTATGAAAACCAAAAATTAGGTAGTTGAATTTGTTTAAAACTTGTTAAATTAAGAAAATTATGTTGATAGAATAAAAATATTAGTGTTGACTTACATAAGTTATATCTTCCTTTTAAGATGGTCATGTTGTATGTTTAGATGTCGAGAAGATATGCAGATTGTTCAAGATTTCCCTAGGAAGGTAGTTGGAAATCATACAATCCATAATATATTGATGTGATCAATCTATATGATGCAAATGTTTAGTAATTATGTTGAGTCCAAAATCGGGCAAAATGGACTCTCTAGAGCATTCAAGCTTATTATAAAATGAAAAGAAAATAAACACACAATTTACGTATTTGTTTTTTTTTTTTGTCGACACTTAACTATGAAATTCTACTTTTATCCACTATATAAACGCCCAAAAAACATTGATGATATTTAAGTCTGGACTTTTTCTTATGAACTTAGTATTTTTCATGTATACGGTAGATGTGTGATCTGCTTAGAGTTTTTAGTGAGTTTTAGAAGAAAGAATTAAATGGACCAAAAGAAGCCAACATAATGAAAAAGAATGTAGACTATATTTGGATTTAGTACCCAATGGAAAGTTAAACAATTATAGGGTCCTCGCGTCTACATATACATATCGTATTATAAAGGTGTCATTGACCTTTAAAACTTACCAGAGGAACATGAGTTGTCAAATAAAAACCCTTTGAACGTACATTGACATTTGATCGGAAAAATGTAACTTGTCTTAATGTCAAAGACTCGACTCGAACAATAGGTGGGAATATATAGCCTCCACTTGCCTAAATCGATTTGGCTAAATACTTGGATATAACTAGTATTAAGATCTTCGTGTTTGTGGCAAGACGTCAAACCCTCAAAAACACTAATCTCGAAGCACCGCCGCGAACCCATGCGTTGAAGGGACGTTGATAACACACAAAACATTATATCTAGAAGAACGAATCTCGAACGTTGTTGATAACATTTGAAATCTTAGAGCTTTCACATAAGGTTTTTCATCCTTATAGTTACATTAAAAATCAATACTCTTTTTCTTTCTTTTCAATTAAATAAGGCTTTCTATACCTTTATCGTTACTATTCTATCCCCTCTCTCACAACCACTTTCAAATATTAAAACATTTATAAGGGTGAACAGTACCTTCCCCATAGATATAGATTAATTTATCTTTCACTCACAATCATCCCTTAAAAACTAGGGAACACACTAGTAATAATATAAGAAATCTACTGTGAATGTTCTTATATAGAAAGAAAAAACACCGTGAAGCTGTAGGGGTGCAAAACTGTTGAAAACTAAAGTCAAAACATCGATACAAATCTACATATTCAAGGAAGCGTTGAAAACATATGTAACTCTATATAATAAAAAGATACCTAGGCATCATTAATAACACTCCAAACTTTATATAAAAAAAGAAACTATCGCAAACTCATGAGTTATGGAGAATCCGTTGATAATATTCAGAATTCTATGTAAGAACGAAGTAGTTAAAACATTAATGCCAAAACGTTAATAAAAATAAGCATGTCACGGTGGAAAAAGAATGTTGATAAAAATAGGTACACACAAATTTTAATATTATAAAACAATATATGAGGAAATAAAAAGAAATGAAAATATAAAAAATTGAAACATTGAATATACGTTCGGTTTTTGATAATTTGTATATTCTACCACACAAATAAAATTTACGTTGAAAAGTATATATAATTAAAACATCACAACTGTATATTTGTAATATTATAAAGTATTATATTTTAAAATAATAAGAGAAAACCAAAAATAAAAAAATGATGAGTAAGTAAAAAAAGAAAATACAGGCATAAATTGTAAAAAAAACAGTAAGTTGTTAAGGTTTAAAAATAAAACTTTGATACAAAGTTTAAGGAAATTACTTATTTATCATTTGCATCTAGGAATTGTACTCAATCTACAAGATTCTTCGAATTTACTTTAAGGTATTAGTAATGGAACAGTCATTTTTAAGAAGAAAACTAAATAACAACGCAGAAGATAAGAGTAACATGCAACTAATAATAAACCAAAACCACGTTACTTCCATAAACACAAGTTTCTATGGAAGCATTACTAATGTAAACTAAAACAAACACACCATTTTCTAATTACTGCTTCAAACACTAGGCGTGTAAAGATCAAATTATTAACATCTATTAGAGTATTACTAAGGTTAGGGACTATTACACACTTAGACAAGTATCACTATTTGTGTAGCGGTATAACATTGGTTGAGACGCAAATCCCATGAAACCGTTACTAGTTTCGAAAGTTACCTTTGATTATTAACTATATCTCGATGTGGTGTAACATTTTGTCATTTTTTGTGTTTAGAATGTGCGACTTGCTGCAAATTCATTCATATACTCATGGATTAAGGATGAGGAAAAAAACAATTTGATCCGATACTCTCACGGCTACTTGTGTTTTATAGAAAGCTCGGAATAATACGAATTTTCTCTTTAAATAATTATTGAAGACATAATGGTTATGGTTTTTTTTAAAGAACCAAGCTAAATCAACAGTGGTGACTTGAGATGAATAGTGTTAATCTTTTTACTATGGGTATCTAATGTTACTTGTAATTTGTGAATGTAAATTTGGTCTAGGCGCCTGCCAATACCAACTAAATAAAAACTTTTTCGTTACCCATTCAAAAAGACTAAAAGACCTTACAAATAGGGAGTAAATTATAATTAAGTAACAAGATTAATTTAGTTACACTAGATATTCATCTCAAAGCAACTTACACATTCAAGTTCTTCAATGATTAACCCTAGTCATCACTGATTATAGTCTCAAACCACAATCTTTAAACCAAGAAGTGTGAAAAATAATAATCATCACACACATGGTCTTCGCATGGCATGTGTAAATAATAATCATCAAAACTGAATGTATAGGCATTTAGTGTAGAAAATTTGAAATTAACAACCAAAGTTAATTTGATAGTAACGAAGCATTGTCAGATTAAAACTATTTAAGGTTCATACCAAATGTTCAATTGATAAAACTTAGATTTTAGAACGATGTATGATTGATGCGTATGAAATTGTGAACCAGCAAGAATGAAGAAGATGACCAAAACAAATTCTTACTTTTGCATCTTTTTCAAATTAAAAACATATTAAAATTACATCATTTTTAACCAGGATTTCACATGTGAAATGTCAATCCCTAACCAGGGCTCTACCCCTTGTATCCCATCAGGGTTGTTGCCTTTGGACCCCGCTACCAGTGGCATTGCCCCCGAACCCCTCTAATAAGGTGTTGTCTCCTTGGAACCCTCATTGTTCGACTGTAACAATCTATGAGGTTCTAATACCTAATATCACAATAAACTAAAACAAATATACACTCTACGGATACTGACTTATTTAATAAATATTTAATCACATTGGTTAACTAGTCAATCAAATTACAATAAAATCTATAGTATCTAATAAAAGAAGGTTTATTTTGTCACTTGTCATCTTCTTAAACCATCTTTTTGACACTTGTCATTTTCTAAACATACTTATTTTATTTTCTCTCAAAAAAGGTATTATAGTAATTTAAAAACCCAAACATTTTCTCTCTCTTTTCATAAAAATTAATTTGGTCAATTGATACATTTCTCTCTCATCTAGATTTTTTTAAAATCAAAGTATGTTTTTAAAATTAAATTTTATTAAGAAAATTAAAAATCATATATTTTCTAAAACATTAAAACTTTTGAAACAAAATATTTTCAAATCGGTCCTTCTTTAAAATAATTATAAAAAATATGGAATTTTCTAAAAGCAGTTCTATTAAAACAACCAGAATAATTTTTTTAATAAACAAGATTTTTGTAAACAATAAATTTTTTATAAGAAAAAGTTAAAACAAATATTTAAAAATAAAACTATTTAGATAAGAGAGTTAAAAATAGTATAATTGTTTTATCACTTAAACAATTACGTATATATAAATTTATTCATATCTTATATTGAAAATATCGTATTGTAACTTTTTGTGTTTATTACTAACTATAATACGTTTAATAAATGAGTTTCTAGACTATCTTATTTATCTATATATCTATCTATCTATCTATAGCCTATCTATTGTTTATTTACTTACAATAGCTATTCATATACAGATATAATCATATTTTATTTTCAAACATGATTTTATAATTCATAAATTTTTATTACTAATTATTTAGTATTTTATTTATTCAACCCGTGTAATACACGGAGTACTAACATAGTATATAACATTTAAAACAACGTAACATGACATCCAATTAACAAAATTCAATAATTTCACGTGGATTCGCTCAAATGTCGCCCAGGAGACTATTTCTATGGCCCCTTTCAATAATGAGAAGAATGCCTAAAATTCTATTTTTAGGTTGATTATCCTAAACTCATGACTGTTTTCGGAGGATGTCACGTCTGTGGACTTGGTCACGCCTTTCTCTAATATTATTTTTCACGATCGTGACAATATGATTCAAACCTATTCTATAACTTCTCACATGATTAGGATGTGATCATGACTTTAATTTAGCAGTTCTATGTAGTTATTCTTAAGATTTAAAGTAAATTACAAATTATATCTTTTATTAATACATGAAATTACATCATATGTCCTTTAGTTTTAATAATTATACCATATAATCTCTATAAACAACTTTGAACATCTATTGTCCTTTATACAAACTCCTATCCAAATTGAGAGTTAAGTCAAGCATGTGCTAAAAATATGATGGGTATTTATGTAATTTGATCATTTGTAATTATTAAAATATTAAGTAATTGAAACTTTAATATAGCATGTAACCCTTGTTAATCTAGAACAGAAATCATAGAATGAAGTAGAGAAGTCCTAACTGGAAGCCTAAAGCGAGAATGTCACTCCGACGTCTATGGTGAAAGCTACAGTTAGAACGACGACAACAACTACAATCATTAATGCTAATTTGCTTCATCACTAAATCCAACGTCTTCCTCCTCCCCTTTGATTCAGTCAAACAATCTTAGATTACCAAATCCATCATCGTCCTCGTCCCCGATTGGATTTAATCGAATTGAAACTCAATTTGACATCACTGTCGTTCAAAGTTCATGGACTAACTATGCATATAAGTGCAATAAAAGAAATTACCTGGATTTTTCTAGAAGTCTATTTGGTTTCTTAATGTACTGTAGTTGCTTTATTTTAGTTGAGTTCATCTAATGTGATTACTATTTCATGTAATGTAATGGATAAATGACTCAGCTTATGATCGGTGTTGGTTTTGCATATTGGTTCACATTATGTTCATTTGCTAAAGATGTATTATGTTCATGTGCTAAAGATGTTTATGCACATGAGTGTGAATGTTGGTTCAGAATATGTCAATACATATTGGTTCATTATTTTATAGTTGTAAAATAACTAAAGATGGTCCAAATGGTTTTGTATAATGGTTAATTGTTGCATAATGATCCAAATGATTCCATGCGTACATAAAGGTAACAAGAATGAAGTAACGTAAAAATATTTTTGAATCATTATAGGCATGTAAAAGTCATAATTGTCTGACGGACACTCAGCTTGACTTAACTGTGAATTTGGATGTAAGTTAGTGTAAAAGACAATATGTGTGCAAATATTAAAAAAAGAACATTTCATATAATTATTAAAACTAAAGGACATAATATGTAATTTTATATATTAATAAATAACATAATTTGTAATTTACTCTAAGATTTACTATTCGTGACATGACATGTTACTCGTAAGAATAAACTCACAAATATATAACTATCAAAAGTGTTTTTAAGCTTATAAACGTTTTAAATGGTTTTATGAAAGGAAATTACACTCGTAATTTTTGTATTCACATTTAGTAGAACTATTATTTGTAATTATAATATTCGAAAGGAAACGAAATGAGAATTTTGTTTGTCGCTCTAGCACTCGAGCCAACATAGCATGAGGCAGCAGTCGTGATGACCATGTTAGCAGCAAAGGTATCTACAACTAAAGTGACGGTTATGGTGATGAAGGTGCCGGTAGCCAACAACAAGAGTGAGGGGATATCAGAAGGGATGGCGGCGAGTTGGTGATGGTGGAAGTGATTGAGGTGGTGTTGATGCCGGTGGTGATCAGCGCCATTCATTAGCGAAACTACATTGGTCCCATGGGTCACACACACCGTATAATTTTTTTTAGTATATATACGTTTAAATCCCGACCGACACCTAAAAAATATTAACATCAACCTCTATGAAATTTTGGCATCGACCAATGAAACTTTGACATTGACCCTCAAAAACTTTTAAACCATCTCCTAAGAAATCCAAGTCAACATTTCAAAATTTTACAAATATAGACCTATAATACTAATAAACACATGTTTTAACGATTCTTATAAACTTAAATGTCCAATATTGATTTAAAGAATTTATCCCATTACCCATTTAATTCTTATAAACCATAGTACCAAACACTCACAATAGTTATTTAAAACAATCAAGCTTGTTACACCATTAGTTCAACAATTAAAATATTAATCTAATTAAACCTTGAGGGAATGATTGCTTGGCGGAAATTTTGTCGGAATTGTTCACGGTTTTATGCCATCATCCTCTATAGATTCTAAACAGCCCTAAAACCTTAATTTTGGAATTTGTTTGATTAAACTTTTTTTTTCTAAAACTAACTTTATTATTTAATTATTTGCTAGATTAAATAATAGATTATTAAATTATGATTAATATATTTGACTCGCTATTTGATTAGTGCATGAATACTTGATTACTTGGTAAAAATTATGAGACACGACCAGACTCATATCGAATATTATATTTACTGATAGTAAACCAACTCCTAATAATTTCCAAACCCCATGAAAATAATTTCAGAGTCAGTCATTAACGGCAATGATGGTGATAGTGAGGTAGCAGGAGATTTAAGTCCATGGTTGATTTTCTTTGTAATTTGAAAATCTAACAAATATAAAATGTCATTTTATAAATAAGCGTTCTGTTTAGTTTAGTTGTTTACATCAAACGGGGAACTTTCTTATGAAAAGGAAAACAATATAATTACCTAAATCTTTATATAGTAATTTTAGATTCCAATAAAGATGAGTGAACTCAACCTCAAAAGAAAATAAGCAAGCAACCAATTGTGGATCACAGCTAGAGACCTCATGATCTTGATTTGACATTTAATTGGGATTTAAAACATCAATTATTAAACCATTAATATAACTTATTTTAAAATTTATATAAGGTTTGGTTAATTATACATCACATAATTATAAATCAACACCCTAAATTTCTATACGTATCGTATAACTTCATACGCGTCGTATAGGGGGTGGGTCGTATAGGGCTATATGTGTCGTATAACAATCTGACAGCCCCTTGAATTTTTCCTCGTAGTTAGTGTCGAAATTCGCTATGCGCGTCGTATAGCTCTATATGTGTCGTATAGGGGGTCGTATAGGCTATATGTGGCGTACAGCAATTTGACAACCCCCTTGAATTTTCCTCGTTTTCAATGTTTTCAACCTTATACGTCGCGTATGGTACCATACGCGGCGGCGTATAGGCGGGTGTCGATTTATCCAAGTGGGTGTCTCTTTATTAGGACCCGTCAAAAATAGCATAACCATAAAAAAAGGACTAATCTTGTTAAATGATGATAGACCCGCACATATGGTTAGCAATTTTCGATCTGTTTATTACACGATCAAACATGTTTAATAGAAACAATATTATTTATTTTTTATAGTTTTATTTTATTTCTCATTTTCTGTTTGTAAAAACATACTAAAAATATTATAGACATGATATATAAGTAGTTAGACAAGTCATTTTCAGGTTTGATACGTGTGTTGCACATGTTATCTCTAATCTGTTAGACATGATTAAAATTGTTTTACCAGCTCTACCCGCACATACCCTTCTTACCTTAGAATTGGTGTTTCTCCTTTCACATATAGAATGTCCATTTAAAGCCTCACAACCATGACCGGTACTTGGCTTTTAATTTATGAGGATCTGAAGAGAGACCAAATCAACTCACAACCCAATCACCCATAAAAGATTATGCTTTAATTTGTATTGACATCAAAGATTCTTTAGTCTTCTAACAAAGAGGTGACACCATGTGCCTAAATTATTATAACTAACAATAATAATTATTATAATTATAATAAGTAATACAAGTGAGCCCACCATTATTAAGAATTCCAATTATCTTTGACTTCAATTTCGTCAGAGATCAAATCTTGAATGATGCGGTCTTTTGACCCAGCCAACATTCTTTATACCCTTTAAATTGCTTTAATACTGCATTAACAAGTAACTCAGAAAACCAATTTTGAATGTTTATTTAAAATTAAATAATTATTAAAACAAATGGTGCCAATTTTCCATGCATTGAAACATGACCATTTCTATAGAATGCATATTCTGATGGATGAAATGTTTACATATCATATCTTTTGAAAAAAAAAATTACAATTTTGAACTTGACTGTTTTAGGAGTTGCGGACGCTCCCCTAATGAGTCCATGACAATACAAAACCAGTGAACCTTATCAATACGTAGAATAGATGGACCGGCTAATCGGAGACAATGGCCCCTCCGGGGGCCAAGAAAGTTGACACTTGAGTACTTGACAGACATGTTTATGCTCCAAAAAAACATATAGAAGCAAAATTTTCCTCATAATATTTAAGAACATGATACAATTTCAGTTGAACATAAGTTTTTGTACAGGGAAGATCATTTGATTGGCACAAGTCTACAAAAAAAAAGTTAACTTCATACCATCTTGATGATCTTGGATTCTGCAATAATGATCAATATTATGGTCAAAATCTTGATCGATTGACCTATAGAATGGAGTTGAACATGAAGTATTGAAGTCATTTTTTCGATCGTCTACCATTGAAGGTTTCACCTCTTGATTTTGACCCGCTTCCATGACCCGAATCGTCAAAATCTCTTGACTTTAAAGTGGTCAAAATTCGGTCCCTAAGACCTTTTACTGACTTGTATCTCAGCAAATCATCCCCATGGCTTCTTCTTGGTGTTTGCTTTTCATGTTCAACAAAAGTATCTTGAACCCCCCATTCATTTCCATCTGAAATGGTTCTTTGAACAGAAGATGCACTTCTTCTTGATGTTTTTGCGTTGACCGAATTCTTCCATTTTAGTTCATCATCAATCAAATCTTTGTGGAAGTTATGACCATGAGCCCATTTGAAACTCTTGTTTTTATTATCCATGTTAAGCTCTATAGAATGAAGATCACTCTCCCCTGAACCTTCATCATTGTCAACTTCACCATCATCATGTTCTTCGTTCAAACGCGTGCCACCAAAGTTGCTTTTGTTCAAATACATCATTAGATCTTCATCTTTTCGCCCCTTTTTCTTCTTATTTCCAAGCAACGCTTCGAGTTGACTTCTTAATTTGTCAACGAATGCGTTTTTCTCTTCAAACTGATGCTTAGCTTCTGCTAACTTCATTTGAACTCTTTCCTCTCTTAACTTATCAGCAATCTGAAGCATTTCTCTTTCCTTTTCAACTTCTTCATGAACTTTAACCGATTCCCGTTTCAGTTCTTCTGCTTCGGCCCTGTCTTCACCAATATCACCCGCTAATTCATCACAAACTTGCTCCATAATCTCACGGGCCCGCTTCTCACTCTCGAGTTCTTCCAACACTTTACTTAAAGAAGCCTTTGTTTCTGCTAACTCTTGCCCAAGCTTTTTATTCAAACTCTCAGATCTTCGTCTAATCTTTTTCTCAACCTCCAATTCACCAGCGATGGACTCGATCGCACTTTCAATTGCCCGTCTTTCTTTACTTTTCCATAACGCTTTCTCTTCAGCAAAGCATTTAAGCAGGTAGTTAACATCCGAATGGTCAACACGTTGGTCTTTGATAATGTGGTTGACCTGAAGGCGAGCTCGTTCTAGCTCTGTATGCAGGGCGGATATAAGTGACATACTAGATGATGGAAGATTATCATGCGCCCACATTCGGTGAATAATCTTCAGCAGCTCTTTGGAAGTTGTTAAAGCGTTACTAACTTCTTTTAAACGCGGTTTAACACCATTTACAGAACCATTAGGAGTCTCTCGAGAACGCGTTTCAATCTGCATCTTCAAGATACAAAACACCCTCATGTTTTATAAAGTTTTCAAGAAACTCAAGACACAATTGGTAAATAAACATATACATTATACATAAAACATGTTCACCTCCATCAAACTGGCATTGCTAAGAGAATCAAAAGCTTCACCATTGTTGTCTTCGAGTCTCGGCCTATGAGATGATGAAATCCTACGGTGAGACCCTGTTCCAGATCGATCCATCCTCTGCCATAAACACACAAACACGATCAATCAACGAGTTGAAAGGGAACTGGCTTCATATAAACATTTTAATTGCAAATTCAAAATTTCATGTTTTTCAAACTTATCAGATACAAAATTGCTCAATCACATGATCAAACATCAAAATTTCAAGTTTTTCAAACATACTGTCATTATGTTTCTGTAAACAGAGCTGAAAATGACCCATGATATGCAATTTCAATAACAGATTTTCTAAGTATACTGTTAATGAATCATAGTATTTTGCTTATTCGATTGATAACGACATCAATATATATATAATAATCACAACAACAACAATACTAATATATAATCCAGTGTTTGGACCATCTGCAATCGCTATAACATTCCTCTGAAAACGATGCTTTCACAAAATCTTGAAATTAAGCCCAAATCAACCAAATTGAAACAATGAATTAGGGTTTTATAACCAAATTAAAATCAAAACCCACCTCAGAAACAGGGCTATGAGATGGATCAGACAAATGGGGGGGAAATTGAGCCCTAATCGACTCCTTCTCCTTCTTCCTCCTCGTGGTCTCCAACTTCGCCGGCGACGGCATCTCATTCATCTCCCACAGCGTCGCCGCCAGCTTCCTGGCGGAGACCGGCCGCGACCGCCCACCGCCACCGTCGAAATTAGGCGACTCCACACCACCACCGCCGCCGCCACCGCCGCCACCAAGCTTGGATTTAGACGACGGCGTCATCCTCCACGACGGCGCCGGAGTACTAGATCTAGACCCACCTCCGCCGCGGGTCTTCCCCACCATAATCGCCCGTTTGAATCGGTAATTGTGCAGTTTAGACGAAGACGACGGTGATGAAGAACACCCTCGTTTCCGGATCTTGTCGGGACCCGGGATCAAACCGTCGACGACCCGATTACTCTGCCTCGACATTACACGAAATTGTTACAAAAAGGTTCGAAATTGTTACTCCAAAAGTGGGTATCAAGATCGGTTCATGGGTGATTTGATCTTTTGAGATTATAGATCGGAATTGTTATGGAAACTTGGATCACGAAGAATGGGGGATATTGATGGGATTTTACAGAGGGTTTGTTGATCAAGAAAAGAGTACAAATGTCTGTAATGAGTTATGAGATTGGAAGATTGTGGAAGGAATCAGTGTATGAAGGGATGAGGTGGAAAGGGGGAGAGCATGTGATATGAGGATTAAAGATGACATTATGACATGTTACTTGTGAATTTTCAAAGCTTAGTTAATTGGGATTAAATTATGAAGGACAATAATCAATTGGTGTTGTGTTTGACCAAACAGTTGATGTTTTGTGTCAATTATCATAGCTTTAGCCTTTGAGTTGTAGGTAAAAGGTAAAGTATTTTGGGTGTAAACTTATGTTTAAATATGATACTAGTATAATGTCTTTTGTGTTGTGGTGGAAAGTATAAAACCATGTAAAATATTATGATATCACACCATCAGCGATTATCAACATTGAAAAAAACTCGTATTAAAAAATAATAAAAATAAAACTAAACAGAAAGTAGACGTAAAAACGTTAAACCACACACGTGAAACGTAAAACATTAAAAACGATAACTAAGTCGATCTAACCTGCACGTTACGACGGGTATGTTAAAGGAGAAAAATAAGCGTAACAACGTTGAATCACACGTGCATGTTACGACGTGTTAACTCTCAAATTTAGACCGTAAATCGAAAAAAATTACAAAATGTGAAAGTATTGGAGACCAAAGCTAAAAGTGAAAAATTGTAGGGTTTAAATTGTGAATATGTAAAATAAAAGGTGAAATGAGAAAAAGAAACAATCTTTTGTGCACATTGTACAACAATTAATACATACATAAGTTGATAATTAGTAATATTTAAATAAAGTGTTTTATGATTAAACTAAGAAGTAGTATAGTTTTTTCGTTAGAAAGTTTATCATGATATTATATGAATTAAAGATTTGGTGTGGTTTTTTGTTATTTTATGTTTGTCATTTTGCATCATGTGTATGCATGAACCATTTTATTTTTTGATAAGATATTACGTTTAACCTCTGTTTTAATCTCGTTCTTTATTTACATGGGTGCACTGCGTTTTCAAAAGCTTCCTATCGAACCGGCTCCTAATGAAATCATTGTTATGGTTAGACCTATTTATATGTGTTTTTTTATATGTATCTTATTTTTCTATGTTTGAAACCCTAAATCAGTCAAGATAATGACTATCTTTGTTCTTACATGAATTTAATAATTTAAAACTTAATAGGATTTATTTTAGATGATCTTTTATCATTCTTCTATTTACTTAATTTTTTTTGGGAGGCAAAAATGACAATATTGGGTGCAATAAGAAGGAAGAATATAAACCTAGCTTTTATATACAAAAATCCTATTTATTACGATAGAAAACAATCTTTTTGTTATGTTTAGGATTTATGATTGTTTACAACCTAAAACGCAAGCTAGATATCTCATTGTTTCAATTTATGCAAAGAGTTAACTAACTTGCATACTATTTTCTTAGTATTATGAATAACAACCCTCTAGTAAAGTCATGTATGCATTTTCATAAATAACAAATGCAATATTAATATTAAGTTGAAACAAAGACCAGCCATTTTTTATATCAAAACTGATACCTATCCTAAAAATAACCATTTTACTATAAGGGAGATGGTACAGTCAAAATCAACACTTCTAATTTGACTATAACCCTTTGCAACTAGTCTTGACTTATACATCAGAACCTCACTAGTACACTTGTTTTTGTTTTTAATGAATACACTTATAATCTATAGGCTTTCTACTTGCTAGTGGGTCAACTAAAACCAAAGTGTTCATATGTAATGCTTTCATAATAATTTATTGCCTCTACTCGGTTAACATTAGTTAACCACCTTAAAAAACATGGGTTACAACTTTCATTAAAGACCTGGGTTCAACAAGTGTGCTCAAAGTTGAAACAAAAGAGAATTTTTTTACTAGACAAACATAAATTTTAAAGCAAATTATCAAGACCATACTTAACAACTCCCTTCAATCACATGATAAGATAATTTTTTCAGCAACAAAATAGTTTTAATGATCTACTCTAAACTGTGATTGCAATTGTCCCTCAAGAGGTAGTACCTCATCTTTAGAGTAGCGGTGTTACCTATATGACCATGGGTATCCGTATAAGGACTACCTGAGTGGTGAAATATCTTGAGAACTCCTCCCTTCATCATCGGAAACATTTTTAACTTGAGGAACTTCAAGATCATTTACTCAACGCAACCAAAAGAAATTCAGCTTAGTCAAAATCAGTTTGATCAATACTATAATTGTTATTGTTTTTTTAATGAAAACTTTTTATAAAATTTCACATCTTTAGAAAAATAACTTGCTTTTATCAAGATTTAAAAGTTTGTATCCTTTTTAAGATTAGAATAACTTGTTAAAACATGTGTCTATTGTATGAAATCGAGACACACGTCTCACTTAAAGATTCTAAAAGAAATTCCAAGGAATGGGAATCAAATTGGTAATCATTATGGCATATCACCCACAAATAAATGGGCAAATCGAGAGAACGATTCAAACTCTCAAGGATATGTTGTCTGCATGTATTACTGATTTTGGTGGCAGTCGGGATAAATATTTACCCCTAGGATAGTTCTCTTATACTAATAGTTACTATTTAAACATTAGGGTGCTACCATTTGAAATGTTTTATGATAGAAAATGGCATACTTCTGTGTATTAGGGTAAAGTCGGTTAAAGGGAACTTGCAAATAAAAAGTGTTGAAAGCAACGAAAGAAAATATCGATTAGATCAGAGCATATTTAAAAGAGACACAACATCAATAAAAGTCGCATGCTGATAAACAAAGATGACTAATTGAATTTCAAGTGAGAGATTATGTTGTGTTGAAAGTCTAACCATGAAAACGTGTGATTTGTTTCCGTAAACATGGCAATTAAGTTAAGCCTGCGGTTCATTGGTCTGTTTAAAATTATTGCTCGTGTGGAGCAAGTGGCGTACGTTTTGGAGTTACCCGAATAATTAATCGAAATCCATGACGCATTTCATGTGTCATATTTATTAAAAACCTACTTTAAAATATTAAAAACCTAACAACATTTCATGACACATTTAGTTCATAGATTCATAAGAACTCTACTTTAAAATATTAAAAACCTAACAACATTACACATTTAGATCATAGATTCATAAGAACCGTACATTAAAATATTAAAAACCCAACAACATTATAATGTTGATATTTTCTTTCAGTATTTCCATTCTCTAGGTTCTCCATTTTCTTTTAGTTTGAATTAGAACCTATATCGAACTTCCTTTTGTTATTACAAGACTAATTAGTTCTTGACACAAAAGAAACATTTTAACCTCAAGTGAGTCATTTATACCCTTATGTGATTCTTCTTTTACAATAAAAGAGAAGCAATTTTCGCTGAGGGTAAAAGATCTCTTATCAGCAAATTTGTGCTAAGAGATTGGTATATCTCATCAAGACCCATAAGAAAATACATCAGTTATATTAAGTGATTGACATCATTAAAATCCTTTGATATTTGGCAAGTACATGAAATAACAACAAATTATTTTCGGGTCCTAATATAGGGACACCCCACCTGATAACTCGACACCCACCTATACGTCGCGTATGGGTCCATACGCGGCGTATAGGTCTCTACAATAAATGCCAAACATTCCATGTCACACCAGAAGTTATCATAACCGACTAGTATCGTGAAACCCGAATTAGTTGAAATGATTATTAAGTAATCAAGACATTTATGTGTACGTAAGTATGTATATAAATAAAATAATAGTTATAGTTTAGTTGAAAAATTATTTTGAAGAAATAGTTGAACCACAAAATCCTATTTTCTTGAAAAAAATTATTTCATAGAGAATGTTCATGCGCATAACAACTATCTAGGCGAATAACAAATGTCTAGGCGCATGAGCATTGTTCAGGCGCATTGGCACTGTTCAGGCGCATGAGTACTATTCATGCACATGGCATATTTAACCTAACAACCTATACGTGGTGTATGGGTCCATACGCTACGTATAGGTGTCAGACATACCATAAAAGCATTTTGTACAATGTACGAATATACGCAACATATGGTGCCATACACCGCATGCGTAGCAAACCTATACTTGGCGTATGGACCCATACGCGGTGTATAAGTGTCAACTAACCACCTATACGTGGTGTATGGGTCCATACGCCACGTATAGGTACAATCAAATTCGACAGGACATAAGATTCATTTTCAAATATATAAGAACGCATTTGATGTCTTCTAAATTATGAAAATCTCAAACTTATGTTTCTCGCAAAATATCACAGTTTTTTATTCGTTCGTTATGTCGTTTTGGGATAGTAACTATTTGTTTGGGAATATTCAAGCGTTTCATATATGGCGGATAGTAATCAAGATGATTCGTACGTTCAATTTGCTTACGAGACACGATTGCCAGATTTAAACCAATCGTATGTTCCCGATGATGAATTCGAGTTTTGTAGAGAATCAAGTTACGACCCGTAACAAAGTAATATAAGTTATCTCTCAAGTGATGATAATCTATACACGAAAGTATCGTTTGAAACGTCTCAAGAATTTTTATCACTCGATGAGCTAGTTTGTTGGGCTATTAATAGGGGACGTGATAATGGTTACGTTATTATTACACTTTAATCAAAGAAAAAAGAAGGTCAGGTCGTAAAGGTATGGCTTATCTGTGATCATGGTGGCGAATACAAAAGTAAAGCAGCAGTTAGACGATCTGGTAACAAAAGTCGGATGTCCTTTTAAATTAGTAGGGATATACGACAACAAACGTCATTCGTGGAAATTAGAGGTGAGAAACGATGAACATAACCATGATCCTGCTCAACATATGGAGGGGCACCCATTTGTAAGAAGGTTTTCTCAAAACGAATACAATTTGGTGGAGCAGCTTACTGATCAGAACATGGAGCCTCGTAGCATCTTATCAGCTTTAAAAAAGCAAAATCCTAATAATGCATGCATAACCAGAGACATATACAACACTCAACATAAGATAAGAAGTGAAAAGAAAGTCAGTGAAACACCAATGCAAGTTTTAATAACCTTTTATCTTCTAAAGGTACGTTTATTACACCCGAAAAGATCCCGATACAAATGTCGTAGAAGATATATTCTTTGTCATCCAAAATCATACGACACTTGGTGTGTATTCCCACACATTTTGATAATAGACGCTACATATAAAACAAACATGTACAAACTTCCGTTTGTTCATATTGTTGGTGTGACCTCGACACACAAGACATTTTGTGTTGCTCAAGTGTTTATTAGTAAAAAACGGGAAGATAATTTTGAATGGGTGCTTAATAAATTGAAAGATACGTTAAACAAGCGTATGGATCCGCGCGTCATAATAATAGACAAAGATCTTGCTTTAATGAACACATGTGTTATAGTATTTCCTAATACTTCAAAGTATTTATGCAGGTGGTATATTGATGAAAATATCGCAAAACACCGTAAAGGAAGTTTTACGAAAGATGACTATGGAAAGTTTAAATATGCATGGGCACGTTTGTGTGAGTCTCCCACGATAGAGATTTACGAGTATAACTATAACCTTTTTTACGAACGACTAATTGAAGCGAAGCGAGAAAGTAAGTTTTTCATTACATACATACATACAATACTGTTAAATATAAAAAATAATTAATTATGTTTTATTATATTTTCAGAAGTATTGTCAAATATAAACAAAAACTGGTTGGAGAGCTACAAAAAAATGTTTGTATCAACCTGGACTAACTTAAACCGCAATTTTGGCCAACACACAATAAATAGAGTCGAGAGTCAGCATGCAAATTTAAAAGGATATCTTAAATCAATAAATAGCTCACTAAATAGACTTGTGGAGTTTGTAGATCAATTGGTAAACGCACAAGAGGTAAATTTAAAAGAAAACTTTGAGACAAGCAAAATTAAAATCATGAATCATCATAAACTCTCGCTATATTATTACCTACGAGGCAAGGTTTCACACAGAGCTCTTGATTTATTAGTTACCGAAGACACTAAATTGCATGTGTTGCGCTCAGCAAATGCAACATGTGATTGTCATCTTTTCACTAGTTGTGGCTTGTCTTGTGCTTGTCGGCTGAAAAAATATGAATATTCTGGTAATAGTCGCTCCATCATTATCATTTTTCTAGAAAAATACGAATTATATATTTAAATATTACTAATTTTCAACTTATGTATGCATTGATTGTTGTACAATATACATACAATGTTGTACATGTCTTTTTTTTTATTTTATTTTTTGTTTTAAATCAAAAACTTTTACATATTTTATAATCTAACCCCTACAAATTTTTACTTTTAACTTTAGTTCCTAATATTTTCATCTTTCTTAAATTTTTTATTACGGTCTAAATTTTGTGAGTTAACAAATCGTAACGTGCATGTGTGGTTCAACGTCGCTACGTTTATTTTTTCCCATTTAACATCCCCGTCGAAACATACGAATTGTAGATCGACTTAGTTATTGTTATTAATGTTTTACGTTTCACGTGCGTTGTTCAACGTTTTTATCTTCTTTCCGGTTAGTTTTACTTTTTTGTTGTTATTTCTTTTTTAATACAAGCTTTTTCGGTGTAGATAGTCGCTAACGGTGCGTGACATTAATGCAATATGACATGATTTTACGTCCCCATAGCAACACGGGGGGCTTAATACTAGTTACTTTATAATTTATAATGCAGGCACTAAAATTCCATTAGAAGCAATTGACGTATTTTGGACGAAGCTTGATAAAATTAATCCATCATTTATGGTGGATAAAGAAGCCGATGTTAAAGAAGAGATAAAACGTGTGAAACAACAAATAATGACACAACCAACCGCTGTGAAATTTAGTTTGGTAGAAAAAATAAAAAAAATTGTATATCCATGGAAAAATAACAAAAAAACGCTTGTTGTTCAAACAGATATTCGCGGTCGTCCAACGTGAAAGGTTCAACAGCAAAAGCATGACACTAACAAAGTACGTGTGACATGCCAAGACATAGCTCATTTACCGGAAGAACTTCGGCGGTGAAGCCTCAAAAGCCCATCATACAACGTCTTCGTTCCACGTCTTCTAAAGTGTCACAAAGTACTAATCAGTTTTCATCGATTGTAGGAGATCAACAATTAAACAATATAAACAAGTTAAAAAATGGGATTATGTACATCTTTCATCAGCATATTACACGTATACGAGATGTCCGACCCGATGGAAATTGTGGTTTTCGATCTATAGCTTTAGGCTTAGGGTTTGACAAAAATAAGTGGATGTATGTGCAGCAACAACTTTTAGAGGAGTTGGACAAACATAAATTGGAATATAGAGAAGTTTTTGATACTTTGTACCCCGGACAGTATAACGACTTGTGTCGCACCATAGATTGGAAACGTGTGAAACCTGCACCAGAAGAACATTGAATGATAATGGCGTATACGGGAATAATGATTGCTCAAAAGTTTGGTGTTATTCTTCATCTATTAAGCAATAATGGTTGTCAAACATTTTTCCCCTTATGGGCTGATCCGAAGACTATGATGCCTCATCATGTCATGTCGATTGTTCATGTCAATAATAATCATTTCGTCCACGTTAAGTTAGAAGGAGATTATCCGATGCCTACATTAAGTAATCTTTGGATTCCTAAACAAAACGTACATGCTGCAGAATGGGAGATTATGTATAGGCTTCATATCTCGGAATACAACGCAATAATAGATTAACCGAGGTCCCCAGGCTTATATAAATTTGCTTTAATTCAAAACTCGTAATATGCGAATTATATATTTAATACGTTTGTATTATATTTTATTATTGTATTCGTATCTCGCGAATATTCAAATGTTAAAATAATTTAAATTCAAATGTTCAAAATATAAAAAAAACCTTAAACAATTCAAATTCAAATGTTAAAATTTTAAATAATTCAAATATTGAGAAAATATATTTTAAAATTCAAAATTCAAAATATATATTAAAATTCAAAAAATTAAATTTATAAAAATAATAATTGCAGCAATACGCCACGTATGGGTCCATACGCAACGTATAGCTCTACGCACCAGTATATTTTTTGACTTTTCTCATTTTGACCTTACCACACACTTTCAAAACCAAAAACTCTCTCTTATAGGTTGATACTACATGTATTGTTCGTCGATTTTTTACATCCAGGTACGTATTATTGTTCCTACATCTTTATTATGCTAATCGTTGACTAATTGAAATGTTAAAATAACATTTTATGTGTTGTCATTGTGGATTTAAAAACTGTTATTATGAACTATACACCCCAACAGACCCGCGTATAGACCTATACGCGGCGTATAGCTCATATGTTGAGGAATTATACACGACGTATGGGTGGCGTATAGTAAAAGAGGGAGAAGGTGAAGAGGTTGAGCCCTATACGCGGCGTATAGGGCTCTACGCGGTGTATTAGGGGGAGTTGGTCTATACGTGGGCAAGGCATCATACGTGGGGACCCTATACGTGGCGTACAGAGCTATACATGGCGTATTGGGGGTGGGCTATACGCAGGCAACACACCATACGTGGGACCCTATACGCGGCGTATAGGGGGATGGGGTAGGCTATACGCGGGCAAGGAACCATACGTGGGACCCTATATGTCACACCCCCGCTAAAAGCGGAAACACGGGGATGTAACGAGACCGGGATCGTCATAACACATGGTAAGCGATAGAGATGCAATATAAATAAATGATGACAAGCGTGTCATGACGACACCCGACAACAAGGGGACTTGTGTCGTGTTTAGTCAATGTTCACGACAACATAGCCATAAGCATAACATGATGAAGATACACATATTCACATAAGATGAAATTATAAATGTTAATTTCCATAACCCGGGAACAAGTTTCAAAAGATGATAATTGTTTATACATGTCAACATTGTTCAGAAAGATTGTTTATCAAAATATGTTAAGTCCTAAAATGCATCCTAGGGTCTCCAATAAGGCAGCACACCTAGATTCCTGAACTTGCATGATCACCTGAAAAGATATGCTTAAAACGGTCAACATAATTGTTGGTGAGCTCGCAAATTTAAGTAATAAAATGTAATTGATGCTGTATAAGTAAGCGTAATGGAATACCGTGAATACAGTTATATACACAAGTAAAATCACATGACATGAGCTTTGCAACCAAACCTAGCGACGTACACAAAGAAATTGTCGGCATATATTCACCCAAGGGCCGTTCCTGGCCACTGATGGTACCAACTAGTATACCATCGAACAAGGGTGGGGGTGTCAACCCAGTAGTACTACCAATACCTAACCGTCGGTTCCCACACTGGAATTAGATAGTTGCAAAGATAGAACCACACAGCAGACCCAAGCATGTATCAAATAGTACTTGCAACACAGTATCACGTTGATTCCTTGTATGTAAAATGTATGTAAGTTGTACAGCATTGAAAATGAGTAAGCATACTTTTCCCCCAAGTTGTAAATAATTGAAATATTGTATAAGCGTAAAAAGGGGCCACGAAACTCACTTGTTAGGTGGTAAGTATGTATGATCAATGTAATCCCAAATGTTGAATGCAAATGAACAGTCAAACACCTATTGACAGTTATTGATAAGCATTAATGATATGATATAAGCGCGTAACAATGATGATTGGTTGGTTCGGGTCGTATCGGCTGGGTCGCGTGTAACACACACAAACAGACACACGTACTAGACCTTATGTAGATCCAAGTACAAGACATTGTCGCCATTATTGGTGATGTTTAAGTAAAAGTCTCATTGTTATTGAAGAAGTGTTGAATATATGTCAATAGTTATAAGTCGGTTGATGGTTGTAAAGCGTCGGTTCAATTTGTTTAAAATAGTATTTGTGCCCTTTTTCGCGTTGACTTTAATCTTTGTGGCCGAACAATGGCTATTGTGTTAATGTTACCTCAACATCACACGTCATACTCACACCACGCACAAGAAGGAAATCAAACACAACAATTTACAGTCGCACGACAAGACCAGACGCACGACTCAACCTCCATTCGTACGAATCAACCCTCAATCGTGCGAATCAGCTTCATTCGTACGATTGAACCTTCATTCGTATGACTGGCCTTCAGTCGTACCACACAACACCCAATCGCATGACTCAACCTCCATACGCACGAATCAACCTTCAATCGTGCGAATTAGCTACTTTCGTACGATTGAACCTTCATTCCTGCGATTGGACTCCAGTCGTGCGAATCACGCACATTCGCATACACTCAGTCGGTCACCTGACTCAATCGCACACAATCACACATACGCATGACTCAATCGCATACACTCATTCGCACGCATGACTCAATCGCATAAAAACACTCAGTCGCACGACTCAGTCGCACGACATGCCTAGTCGCACAACTCAGTCGCACGATTGACTCAGACGCATGATTCAGTCGCACGACCCACTCAGTCGCACGGCTCAATCGCATGGTAGACCCAGTCGCCTGAACTTCAGAATCGCGACTGTGGTGGGGCTGAGCAGCCCCCGAGCTGCTCTAAACGCGGGTTTTACACCACAAGGACTTCCAGAAACACTCAACAAACATACACAAACATGAAACACAAGCAGAAAGACCTCACACGCACCCATACGACCTTGTGTGTTCGGGTTGAACCCGAACACCCGAAACCCTAGTTTTGGACAACCGTGAAAGGCAAGAAAATGGACAACCAAGGTAGTCTACCTGCTAGAAACGAGTAGTCTAAGCTGTAGATGAAGTCTAGACGACGAAAACAAGACCTCACGGGTAGGATTCGGTGCTAGAATGGAGAATATGTGTGTGTAGAGAGGATGAAGATGAAGAAGATGGTGAAAATGAAGTTTTAGTGCTGGTATGGGGTATTTATACCCAGCCCAAGTTTGCAAAATTACAAGTTTAGTCCCTGCACTTAACCCCCGAGTTTTCCCAAATTTGGTTCGGTTGAAAAACGACTTTATTAGATGTTTTATTTTAATTGCAAAAGTACATTTAATGTTATTATGACTTAAGAAATAGTTATGTTAAAAACATTTAATATATATAAAAATGATATATTTGACGATTTCGAAAATGAAAGTTTTAAAAGTCTTTTAAGGTTAACATAGGATTATGACGAATACACACACAACGATAAATATGCACACATGATATCCACATAAAGAGTCAAATAAGGATGAGGAATGATCGATCAAATAATAGTTAACGGGCAATCACGTTAGTTGACGGACCTTAAGGTGACGGATGTCACAGTATCCCCCAGTTGAGAGAATTTCGTCCCGAAATTCAGCTGGAGTTAGGTCCAAGGGTGTCATCCTCGAAAAGATGTGGATATTTGAGTTTCATCTGATCTTCTCGTTGCCATGTAAACTCTGGCCCTCGTTTTGAATTCCACCTTACGCGAACAATAGGTATCCTACTGCGCTTCAGTTGCTTGACCTTTGGATCCATGATCTCAATGGGTTCCTCAACAAAATGAAGCTTTTCGTCAATCTTGATTTCCTCGATTGGCACGTGAAGGGATCCATCGGCCAAACACTTCTTGAGGTTTGACACGTGAAAAGTATCATGCACACCGCTAAGCTCTTGTGGCAACCTTAACCGGTAAGCCACTGGACCGATTCTCTTAGTGACCTCGAATGGTCCAACGTATCTTGGGGCTAACTTCCCTTTCTTTCCGAATCGAACGACTCCTTTCCAAGGGGAAACTTTGAGTAAGACACGATCCCCAATGTTGAATTCTAGAGGCTTCCGACGGTTGTCGGCATAGCTCTTTTGGCGATCTCGCGCGGCTTTTAGTCGATCTTTGATTTGGAAAATCTTGTCTGTTGTTTCTTGGATGATCTCTGGGCCTGTTAGCTGACTTTCACCAATTTCGGCCCAACAAACGGGAGATCTGCATTTCCTTCCATATAACGCTTCGAATGGAGCACACCCAATGCTTGTATGGTAGCTGTTGTTGTAGGAGAACTCAATCAACGGTAGATGAGCATCCCAACTACCACCAAAATCGATTACACACGCTCTCAACATGTCTTATAGCGTCTGTATAGTTTGTTCACTTTGGCCATCTGTCTGAGGGTGATAGGCGGTACTCATATCTAACCGTGTGCCCATCGCTTTCTGTAGTGTCTGCCAAAAACGTGAAGTAAATCTGCTATCACGGTCGGATATGATTGACACCGGCACCCCGTGCCGTGTCACGACCTCTTTGATGTACAATCTCGCCAACTTATCCATCTTGTAATCTTCTCGGATAGGCAAGAAATGTGCTGATTTCGTCATTCGATCAACAATGACCCATTTTGAGTCATGACAGCTGTTTGTTCTAGGGAGTTTGGTAATGAAATCCATAGTGATGTTCTCCCATTTCCACCCGGAAATTTCAGGTTGCTGTAATAATCCCGATGGTTTCTGATGTTCAGCTTTAACTTTGGAACACGTCAAGCATCTGCTGACATATAAGGCAATGTCTTTCTTCATGCCTGGCCACCAGTACAAATCCTTGAGATCATGATACATTTTGTTCGCACCAGGATGAATAGAATATCGCGTCTTGTGGGCTTCATCCATGACTAAGGTACGTACACCTCCCCATTTGGGTACCCATATGCGATCCATGAAGTACTGTATACCATCATCCTTGCGAATCATTTGTTTATCCAACCCCCGGAATTCTTCTCCCGCAAGGTTCTCTTCTTTCAACGCCTCACTTTGTGCAATTTGGATCTGAGCTTTCAAGTTGGTTTGAATGGTCAATCCCAACGCTCGTGCACGCAGTGGTTTCACACGTTCCTTACGGCTTAAGGCATCAGCCACCACGTTAGCTTTCCCCGATGATACCGAATTTCACAATCGTAGTCACTAAGAAGCTCTACCCAACGTCGTTGGCGCATATTAAGTTCCTTCTGATCCAGAATATGTTGGAGGCTCTTATGATCAGTGCCATACAGGTAATGCCTCCAAATCTTGAGTGCAAATACTACAGCGCCCAACTCAAGATCATGAGTTGTGTAGTTCTTTTCGTGCACTTTAAGCTGTCGCGAAGCGTAGGCAATCACCTTATCCTTCTGCATTAATACACATCCCAATCCTTGATGTGACGCATCGCAGTAAACCACAAAATCATCAGTTCCGTCTGGGAGAGACAATATAGGCGTGTTGCACAACTTCTCTTTCAAAGTTTGGAATGCTTGTTCTTGTGCATGTCCCCAATCAAACTTTTTGTCTTTCTGAGTAAGCAGGGTTAACGGTTGCGCGATCTTTGAGAAATTCGCGATGAAACGATGATAATAACCGGCCAATCCTAAAAATTTCCGTATCTCTGATGGTGTCTGGGGCGTATCCCATTTCTTTACCGCTTCGATCTTGCCGGGGTCTACATGTATCCCGTCCTCATTAACCACATGACCCAAAAACTTCACTTCCCGCAACCAAAATTCACACTTTGAAAACTTGGCGAAAAGTTTCTCTTCGCGTAGCAGCTCCAGAATTGCCCGAAGATGTTCTACATGATCCTCTTTTGATCGGGAGTAGATAAGTATATCGTCTATGAACACGATCACGAACTTATCCAAGTAAGGTTTGCACACCCAATTCATTAGGTCCATAAACACAGCTGGTGCGTTAGTCAGCCCAAACGGCATGACCAAGAACTCATAGTGCCCATAGCGAGTTCTGAACGCAGTCTTCGGTATGTCGTCCTCGAAAACCCTTAGCTGATGATAACCAGAACGAAGATCGATCTTTGAGAAATACGAAGCTCCTTGCAGCTGATCAAATAAATCGTCGATCCTGGGGAGAGGATATCGGTTCTTCACCGTCAACTTGTTCAGTTCACGGTAGTCGATGCACATACGGAACGATCCATCCTTCTTCTTGACAAATAGTACCGGCGCTCCCCACGGTGAATGACTCAGTCGAATAAAACCCTTCTCCAGTAGTTCCTGTAACTGACTAGACAACTCTTGCATTTCGGATGGCGCTAGTCGATATGGCGTCTTCGCTACTAGTGTAGTTCCAGGAACCAACTCAATACGGAATTCCACCTGTCGTGGAGGAGGCAAACCAGACAAGTCATCTGGAAATACTTCTGGGTAATCCTGTACCACTGGAATATCCACCAGTTTCCTTTCTTCGTCTTTCTTTTCAACCACATGAGCCAGAAAAGCGTAGCACTGCTTTCGTAAACTCTGGCGTGCTTTCATGCAGGAAATAAGCTTTAAGTTCTTACCCGGTCGTTCTCCCTGAATCTTGAGTACCTCCCCGTTTGGCATAGGGATACGTACTACTTTGTCTCGACAAACAATCTCTGCTCCGTTTTGCGACAACCAATCCATACCTACAATCACATCAAAGCTTCCTAACTCGAAGGGTATCAAATCTATGTCAAAGGCATGATCCTCCAATGTTAACGAACACTTCCTAATAATCTCATCGGCCTGAACAACTCTACCATTGGCCATTTCTACAGAGTAGCTAGTTTCTAGCCTACTAGGACTCAAATCAAGCAATTGCACAAACTCGGAAGATATAAAACTATTGTCTGCTCCAGTATCAAATAATATAGATGCGAAGTGATGATTGAGTAAGTGCGTACCCGTGACAACATTCGGGTCCTGACGAGCATCATTGGCTCCAATGACGAATGCACGTCCCCGAGCTGCATTCCCCTGATTAGTCGGGCCTTGATTCCCAGCTATGGCCATCACCTGCTGTTGGTTGTTTCCCTGTTGACCCGGTGCCCTATTCAGCCTGGGGCACATGTTTCTGTAATGATCAGGGCTCCCACACTCATAGCAAGCCCTTGCATTCCCGGCGGGGTTAACCGCGTTGACGGGTGCTACCAGATTCGGCGCAGTTCTACAATCTCTTGCCAAATGCCCCGGGCGCCTACAGTTCGCGCACACCCGACACTGCGTCCCTGGGGGATGATGATAGTTGCACCTGTCACATTTGGGGTGCGGCCCCACATACTCTCTCTTGGCCTGAGACACGGCCACAAAATTCCTGGTCGGTTTAGCCCTCTTTTCAAACTTTCCGGCACTCGACCGGCTCGATTCCCCAACATCCTTTCGTTTCTCGGCTCCTCTGCCCAAAACCCCAGTTCTAACCATCTCATCAGTCAAAGCGCCAGCTTTCAGAATTGCGCTTTGAATAGTAGGAGGAGCGGCTGCTGTGACCATTGCTCTAATTTGAGGCGCGAGTCCCCAAATGTACCTCTCGATCCTCTTTGATTCTGGCGTGACCAAGTGCGGAACCAATCTTGCCAGCTCATGAAAACGATCAGTGTAAGCTGCATGCCCTGCCCCCACCATAGCATGATTCCAGAACTCATGCTCTAATTTCTGCATTTCGTTGAGAGGGCAGTATTCCTCAGTGATCAAGGCCTTGAATTCATCCCATGACATCTGCATCACAGATTCTCTTCCTCGAGCTTGAACCTGGGTGTTCCACCACGTTAGGGCCTTACCCTGTAGTGAACAAGTGGCATACTTGATCCTTTGACTGTCGAGGCACTCACTAATATCAATCACTGCCTCCATCTTTTCCAGCCACTTGGTTAGGGCTATCGCCCCACCTTTCCCATCGAACTCCCTTGGTTTGCAAGCCACAAACTCCTTGTATGAACATCCCCGACGAGCATTAACAACCCCAGTCTCAATACCGGCAGTACCCCCATTTCCGGTCTCCTGGTTGCTTTCGTTTCCGGTCGGGTTTCCGTTTCCCGTCTCAGTTTCGATCACACCTTGGGCTCTTTCTCCGTTGTCTCCATCATCGTTTCCACCATCCCCGTGAGGGTGGTGTTGTTGGAGTGCGTCGCTCACCTGGGCCACGATAGTAGGAATCAGTGCGGCCAATTGTTGAGCGATCAGGGCTGCCATGTCGGCGTTCCCTGTTCCTTGACTGTTACTAGCAGGAGCATCATTTGTTCTTGGTGCTCTGCCTCTGCCTCGGCCTCTGCCCCTTGGGGCTTCACTCCCGCCACTATTGCTGCGGGTAACTCTTCGAGGCGGCATGTTCTAATCATAGAAAAGTAAATACATAAGCTTAAATCAATTGAAAGTGTATATCCATAACACTCATCATGTCCAGTATTTCATGTTAATATCACACTTATTGTCATCACACATCGCATGCAATTCGTGCAGTTCTCACACCATGAATTGATAATGTTTCAATGATAATCCATCACAACATTTGTAAGTCCATGTATACAATCACGTTTAGTCTAGCGGAGGTTGTCTATTTCCTCCTCTTTCGAGGTTTCAGATATAGCCTCCTCAGGGTTAATCTCAATGTCCAAGGTCAAGCGCTATAGCATGATCTGTGAAGATCTCTTCGGGTTTAATACCCGGATCTGATAAACTAACTCGGCGCGCAGAGGGAACGGAAGATCCAATAGAAGCATCCCATATAAGAGTGAGCACAAGGGCTCTCTCATAGGGTGGAAAGATCACATAACAAATAAATGAACAAATCAAGCAGCGAGGAACACATACACGAGATATAATATGCATACAGAGTCCTAGCATGCAAATCTACATGAAGGTTCCTAGGTTATAGTCTAGGTCAAGCGTATTGCCTAATTCTGTATAACCAATGGCTCTGATACCAATCTGTCACACCCCCGCTAAAAGCGGAAACACGGGGATGTAACGAGACCGGGATCGTCATAACACATGGTAAGCGATAGAGATGCAATATAAATAAATGATGACAAGCGTGTCATGACGACACCCGACAACAAGGGGACTTGTGTCGTGTTTAGTCAATGTTCACGACAACATAGCCATAAGCATAACATGATGAAGATACAGATATTCACATAAGATGAAATTGTAAATGTTAATTCTCACAACCCGGGAACAAGTTTCAAAAGATGATAATTGTTTACACATGTCAACATTGTTCAGAAAGATTGTTTATCAAAATATGTTAAGTCCCAAAATGCATCCTAGGGTCTCCACTAAGGCAGCACACCTAGATTCCTGGACTTGCATGATCACCTGAAAAGATATGCTTAAAACGGTCAACATAATTGTTGGTGAGCTCGCAGGTTTAAGTAATAAAATGTAAGTGATGCTGTATAAGTAAGCGTAATGGAATACCGTGAATACAGTTATATACACAAGTAAAATCACATGACATGAGCTTTGCAACCAAACCTAGCGACGTACACAAAGAAATTGTCGGCATATATTCACCCAAGGGCCCGTTCCTGGCCACTGATGGTACCAACTAGTATACCATCGAACAAGAGTGGGGGTGTCAACCCAGTAGTACTACCAATACCTAACCGTCGGTTCCCATACTGGAATTAAATAGTTGCAAAGATAGAACCACATAGCAGACCCAAGCATGTATCAAATAGTACTTGCAACACAGTATCACGTTGATTCCTTGTATGTAAAATGTATGTAAGTTGTACAGCATTGAAAATGAGTAAGCATACTTTTCCCCCAAGTTGTAAATGATTGAAATATTGTATAAGCGTAAAAAGGGGCCACGAAACTCACTTGTTAGGTGGTAAGTATGTATGATCAATGTAATCCCAAATGTTGAATGCAAATGAACAGTCAAACACCTATTGACAGTTATTGATAAGCATTAATGATATGATATAAGCGCGTAACAATGATGATTGGTTGGTTCGGGTCGTATCGGCTGGGTCGCGTGTAACACACACAAACAGACACACGTACTAGACCTTATGTAGATCCAAGTACAAGACATTGTCGCCATTATTGGTGATGTTTAAGTAAAAGTCTCATTGTTATTGAAGAAGTGTTGAATATATGTCAATAGTTATAAGTCGGTTGATGGTTGTAAAGCGTCGGTTCAATTTGTTTAAAATAGTATTTGTGCCCTTTTTCGCGTTGACTTTAATCTTTGTGGCCGAACAATGGCTATTGTGTTAATGTTACCTCAACATCACACGTCATACTCACACCACGCACAAGAAGGAAATCAAACACAACAATTTACAGTCGCACGACAAGACCAGACGCACGACTCAACCTCCATTCGTACGAATCAACCCTCAATCGTGCGAATCAGCTTCATTCGTACGATTGAACCTTCATTCGTATGACTGGCCTTCAGTCGTACCACACAACACCCAATCGCACGACTCAACCTCCATACGCACGAATCAACCTTCAATCGTGCGAATTAGCTACTTTCGTACGATTGAACCTTCATTCATGCGATTGGACTCCAGTCGTGCGAATCACGCACATTCGCATACACTCAGTCGGTCACCTGACTCAATCGCACACAATCACTCATACGCATGACTCAATCGCATACACTCATTCGCACGCATGACTCAATCGCATACAAACACTCAGTCGCACGACTCAGTCGCACGACATGCCTAGTCGCACAACTCAGTCGCACGATTGACTCAGACGCATGATTCAGTCGCACGACCCACTCAGTCGCACGGCTCAATCGCATGGTAGACCCAGTCGCCTGAACTGCAGAATCGCGACTGTGGTCGGGCTGAGCAGCCCCCGAGCTGCTCTAAACGCGGGTTTTACACCACAAGGACTTCCAGAAACACTCAACAAACATACACAAACATGAAACACAAGCAGAAAGACCTCACACGCACCCATACGACCTTGTGTGTTCGGGTTGAACCCGAACACCCGAAACCCTAGTTTTGGACAGCCGTGAAAGGCAAGAAAATGGACAACCAAGGTAGTCTACCTGCTAGAAACGAGTAGTCTAAGCTGTAGATGAAGTCTAGACGACGAAAACGAGACCTCACGGGTAGGATTCGGTGCTAGAATGGAGAATATGTGTGTGTAGAGAGGATGAAGATGAAGAAGATGGTGAAAATGAAGTTTTAGGGCTGGTATGGGGTATTTATACCCAGCCCAAGTTTGCAAAATTACAAGTTTAGTCCCTGCACTTAACCCCTGAGTTTTCGCAAATTTGGTTCGGTTGAAAAACGACTTTATTAGATGTTTTATTTTAATTGCAAAAGTATATTTAATGTTATTATGACTTAAGAAATGGTTATGTTAAAAACATTTAATATATATAAAAATGATATATTTGACGGTTTCGAAAATGAAAGTTTTAAAAGTCTTTTAAGGTTAACATAGGATTATGACGAATACACACACAACGATAAATATGCTCACATGATATCCACATAAAGAGTCAAATAAGGATGAGGAATGATCGATCAAATAATAGTTAACGGGCAATCACGTTAATTGACGGAACTTAAGGTGACGGATGTCACACTATACGTGGCGTATAGGGCTATACGCGGCGTATAATGGGGGTGGGTGGGCTATATGTGGGTGTGGCACCATACATTAGGACCTTATACGCGGTGTATAGGTCTGTACGCAACGTATAAGGGGGGTGAGTCGTGCCTAGTGAGAAGTGACTATATGTGTTGTATTCGTTTTAAAACTGTTATATATATATGAGTTTTCTTATGCATATATGTCTTTCGATTCAGAGGTTGAGGCTGATGTTGTTGACGTTATTGCCAATTATCCTTGGCTACAGCTTGAGCCCAGGGTCCATTGAGCACGCGAAGTGCTCAAAATTCATACATATGAAGATCGGTCGTCAAAAAGCAGTCGATTGGGAGGTGATGGTCGAGCTCGGAGAGCGCGATAGACTTGCTGGTATTATTGAAGACGATACGCCATGGAGTTGTTCATTTAAGATCGCGTTCTTACCTTCTTACCGGGAGCTGACAGTGGAGTTTTTATCCATCTTTACTTATATTCGTCCTAATAAGATGGAGGAGGACGATCAACGTTCCGAGATTTCGTATGCTTTGTGGACATTCACATCGGATGTCCATTGAGCAGTTTGTCGTTATCTCGGGACTTTATTTTGAGCAAGAGACTGTTACCCTCTATTCACTGATGGTAATACTAAGATTGAGGAGACTCGATTGAGAGATTGGTGGCGTCAGATTGCCGGAGGTTCGTTTCAGAGGACTAAGGGCAGAGTCACTAGCATTAGAGATACTCTCATTCGTTACTTGCATCGCATGATTGCCACATCCATCACGGGATGCGGCAAGAGTCGGGAGTAGTGTACCATTCCCGATTTATTTTACTTATATTGTTTTCTTACGAGGACCAGGTGCAACCTGGCGAGATGTTTGGCAAATTATTTTGCTTCGTGTTATTATCGCTAGGAGCGAGGAGCGGTGTACGACGGCGCGTACATCACGGTGATTGCACGTTCTTATCGTTATCTTCCTCGCTATCTTGCTGACATATCTCCTCTGATCGAGCCGGTGAGATTAGATCGTCGTACGTTATTCGGCATGCGTATTATACGCCATTATCCGGGTGGCATACGATTCTTTCTTCGACCCGAGGAGATCTGGCAACTGGCACCTACTCAGCAGCTCGGCATTGACAATCCACAGCAGCAGCAGGAGCATATTCCGCATGATTAACCGCCACACGACGAGCAGCCACATGACCAGCCTCCAGCAAATCAGCCGTCACCTCAGCCACAGTTCACTCGACATATTTATAGAGATGTGAGGCTGCTTGCACGTATGGAGACATTTATGCAGAAGATTGCTACGAGTTTACGGGACCAGGGTCGTCGGGTTGATCGAGTTGAGGATCTTATGGATTGGCACGTTCATCTTGAGATTGCGCGAGCCTGTGCTGCTGGTATTGATCCTCCGGAGTTGCCACCACCTCGACATTACCCAGATTCGCCGTAGTTTTTTATATTATTAATTGTAAAATTTATTTTTTTATGTATTTAAAAACTTTGTTATATATATATTGTCATTTTATGTTTGTTTATACGTTTTATTGGTTAATTATGATTTAAAATTGTCGGTTAATAAGTTACAAAACATAACTTATACGCAAAATCTCAAACTGAACATGGAAATATAGTCGACACCAAAACCTATACGTACAATTTTTTAAAAAAAAAAATATATATGTAAAAATAACAATAAATTATGAACACCATAACCTATACGCCGCGTATGGGTCCATACATGGCGATAGGTTCATCATGCTTCTCAGCCATGTCAAGAAAAAAAAATTGGAATCTATACGTGACGTATGGGCCTATACGCGGTGTATAGCCACCCCTGACACTTCGTCTGACATGAACATTTCAATGAATCTTTTCATTCCCTATACGTCGCGTATGGATCCATATGCCACGTATGGAAATGAAAACATTCTCTGACAAACCACCCCATATGCGGCATATGAACCTATACGCAGCGAATAGGATACACGTGTGTTGATTTAAAATCTGGAAGTGTCTAAATAACCGGACTCTTATTTTCACATATTAATTAGTCTATGATAGTACTTAGAAACTGACCATCATTTTATGTGAATGATTTAATGTTTTAAAACCAATTAAAGATAATAGACCGATAGCCCTACCATGAGTCTCTTTTAATCCTACCAGACCTACGAAGCTAGTTTAGAAAATACTTAAACATATATATAATACTTCAGACTTAAAGTTTAAAATCAAGATAAGATCACCATCCTATTGTTTGCAGGAATTTCATTCTGAAACCTTTCACAAGTTCATGTAACCAAATGAGTTTTATTTTTAACTTTCTAATTTCATCACACTTAGAGAGTAATTTTCTATGCCTTTAAGTTTTATGTTTTGAATGGTTAAATTACTCAGAATCATTAACATGCAAATAAAAAGTATCACCAACATCAAGTTTTTTATCAGAGTAATAACCACAACATTCTGTCATTTTAAGAGCTACCAAAAAAGAATTCAACCCATGAGAAACATAATCATGCAATTTAACAAGTGTTGAAGCCTCTTAATTTATGTATAAGACATGTATGAAGAGGGAACTACAATATATGAAAGCACCCAATCTAGCTCTTAACAATTAATAACAATAAAATTTATCTAGGGACGTTCTTGAGATTTCAGATTCCTTGTATAAATAGTAAAATAAGTCCTTAGAAAATAAACTTATATAAATTAAAAAAAATTATTTACTATGACTATACGTAATTGTTATAATAATAAACAAGCACAATAATAGTGTCAAAATCAAATCTTAAAAACCAAAGTCATAAACATACACTTCTAGGCTCTCAAAAATCAAAAGCATAACCATTAAAAGAAATACCAATTTGGGTTTGCATTTCTCGTTCTCCACTCTCGTAACACCTTCAACTTTTCTTCCGATTAACGCAGTTTGCATTTGAATTTTGGTAGCAAATTTATTTGTTTGTTTATTTAATTAGGTTTAAAATATTAATTGAGTTAAATGAGTTTTAAATGTGCTAAGATATAAAACTTATTAGGTTTAATGGCGTTAGAATTTCATTGGATGAAATTATGAAATTGGAAAGGTTATCGACCGTAACCCCTAGCCTTTAGGTTCGTAATGCAGTGACTAAGGGGAATTATTTGATTTCCACATAGAGGGTGACACATACAAAGATTGTGGACCATATAACCACATCTCTTACTATCCCGTAACATTGAGATGGTCTGTGACTAAGCCGACAACAAGGTCATGAACTATAACCATTATGATCTTGTGGACCGCAACAATGCTGGAAGATGCTATAAGTAGAGGCCTTTACCCGCTTATTTGAAATTACATTAAACACTCAAAATGTGTTGTAAACGCTTTGTTGAGTGTTGAAACTGACCCAAGGTTGTTTTCTTTTATCAAAGAGTCTACCTAGTAGAAGACTGGTGTATAATTAGGTAAAGGTTCTCCATATCAATAAGATGGGAGTTGAGATGAGTATCCCATAAAGAAGTGAGTAGTCACTTGTGTAATATCAAGTAAGCGTCATATACTTCCTAAAACTACAAGTTGGTGGTTATGGATGGCATAAAATGACCTTATCTTCTCAAACGAGGCAATATCTATTCCCGCATTAATTGAGGAGAGCAAATATGGAGGTTGACGTGGAAAAAACTTGGATTAATATAGTTAATTGTGGTCTTTAATGATTTGTATAATGACTTAGGGGCTGTTTGTTTTTGGGTTGACCCGGCTGACCGGGCTGACCCCGCTGACCGACTGATTCGGTCAGCGGGTCAGCCCGTTTGATTTTGGCTTCGGGCGCGGCTGACCGGGTCTCCATTGCTGACCCAAACCTTGAAAAAAAAGTTGCTGACCGAGATCCGCCTCACCGGCGCCGCCGCACCGGAACCCTAGAATGACACAACTCCTCAACGACCTACAGAATTCCGCTTTCCACTTGATCGCCGCTCGTTTCTCCAACCACAGATCTCCCGTCGGCAACTCGATCTCCAACTCCTTCACTCTCTCAAACCGTTCAACTCAAACCGTTCACAACCGATTTGCAGCGTGTGAGATTGAGGAGGAGAAATCAGCTCATGAATAGACTTCACAACCGATTTGATGAAGGCGATGACGGAGGATCCGTCGTTGTCGTCGTCGGAGTCAACGGCGGAGATGACTCGGTCGACTCGGAGGACGAGCGAGTCGGATTGAGGCATCAGATTAGGGTTTTGACGTCGGAGATGTTGTTTAAGATCGTGAGGATGATAGGGTCCGGCAGGCGGTCGAAGGCGTCGGGAGCATATTCCGGCGGACATTCCGGTGAAGACTTCGGTGAGGGATCTCCGGCGAGTGTTGAAAAACCCATAGGTTTGACCGTTGACTTGTTGACTCCAGTGGGTTTTTAACTTAAATACTGAATCGATTTGGTTCTAGTCAGATACTAAATTAAACAACTAAGTTTCAGTCAGATGCATACCCAGTCAGAACTTCTAACTGGGTCAGCTTCTGACTCAGTCAGATCTTACTGAGTCAGTTTTATCAAACAGCCCCTAATGCTTCTAACTTAAGAAACACAATTAAGGGAGCTAACGAAAAAGGATGAAAATGAAAACTTGTTAAAAAAAAGTCAGGGACCAGAAGGGCAAAAAGTATTATTTACAGTTAATCTCAGTTTTCATCCCTGGGTTTTGCAAATTGTCTCTTGAGTACCAACGTTTATTTTGTCTCCATTATTGACCTGAGTTTTGCAAATTGTTTCTATTTTCGTCCTTTTAACTAACGGTATTAATATTTTTTGTTAGATTTTTTTAAAAAGACCAAAATACCCCTAAGGGCTAAAAGAATATCACCATCTCATTCTCCCTCTTTCTTCCTTCTCCACAACACCGCCACCACACACCATCGCACCACATACCACCGCCACCTCACACCACCGCACCACACACCACCCCCACCTCCACCGCACCACACAACACTACCAGCACACACCACCACCCCCACCCTTTGGCAACCACCTCCACTACCACTGTCCTACCCCATACCATTCTATCCACTATCCCTCTGTATTCAACTCTCCTCCCCCATCACCACTGCCAGACCTTCAACTCTCCTCCCCCACCACCACTGCCACATCAATTCCATCATAACAGCAACAACCAGAACCACCACTGAAAACCTAATCCACAATCACCTCTGAAAACCTAATCTGTTGCCCCCACCCTCCTACAACCACCTCCACCGCCACTTTGAAGAAAAACAACATACGAACAAGTAAAACATCAAAAAACATTACCAGTTACCTAGAATCGAACAATCAATCAGGTTCATCAGATGCATTAAGACGTTGACCCTTAATGCGTTTGAGTGCCTTTTGGTGCGCCAAGTTTCTAGGGTTAGATCGGGCTTGGCGTTGAGTCTGACGCCGAGGATGATGATGGTGAGGAAGTTAGCGACGTAGCAAGGTAGCTCCCAGTCTTCCCACTTACTTGAGTGGCCTGGCGGGGAGGGGTTCGGTTCAAGAAGTAGTCGCTCCTAGTGGCCGGGGGTGCTCAACCGGCTCATGGTGAAGGCGCCGCGGTGGCGATGGGCGGTGGTTAGCTGTGATCTTAAGGTGCCTACGGTGGCGGTGGCCAAGGGTTTCAGTGATGGCATTTTTCGATAAAGAGAAGTGAGGACATAAGTGATTTTGTTTATTGATTGGATTGGTGTGTTTATTTTTAAATGAATGGTGTTTTGGTCATTTAATACTAACTTAACGGAAAAAGTTAACACCGTTAGTAAATTGGACTGAAAGGACATGATTTGCAAAACTCAGGCCAATAATGGAGACAAAATAAACGTTGGTACTCAAGTGGAGATAATTTGCTAAACTCAGGGACGAAAACCGAGATTAACTCTTATTTAATTAAAATAACAAACATACCAAAACTCATGGACGGAAATGGAATAACTCTTCTCATTATTTACAATTTCGCTACCACATGTGTCATGTCCATAATTTAGATGAGATCAGCAACTTGAGTGAACTTTGTATGCGTCTCGTGCCTCCCCCCCCCCCCTCTCTCCTTCTCTCCCCCACTCTCTCTCTCTCTCTCTCTCTCTCTCTCTTCTCTCTCTCTCTCTATCTCGCACATAAGTGTTTGGTATGTAAGAATAACAGATTTAATGGAATAAATCATTGTTATTGAATGAACAAAGAATGTTTGGTTTGTTAACAGAATGTAATTATCTATTACATAAGAATTTTCATTTCCTCTAAATTCCCAAAAATTATTCATCCCTCTCCCTGCTTTTTTTTTTCACCATCTTGTCTACTCGTGCCTAACAAGTAGAACAAACTAGTATTTATACCATTCACACATAGTATCCAAATAGAATAATGTATCACTACAAACTACTGCTTTATTTTATGCACACGCAACACCTAAACAGAAAAATAAAATGATAATAATCCATTCAATTTCGTTTTCCATTCAGATACATCATTCATTTAATTAATTCGTCAAATTTATTAACTTCTACCGATCAAAACCTCATTCCCTCATTTTCCTAACATAGTTATAATTAATTTGCACAAATATATTTTCCTTCTAATCTAAATCATAACTAATATATATTAATCCATCATAGGCAAGTCTTGAACTTTTAATCTTAGGGTGAGTATCACCACTCTAGTTTCAACGGCCAGTTGCTTATACACATCACGAGTTGAATCTTATCATTCAAAACTATTTATTTAAATCAATACTAAAACATTTCGAACATGACAAGTAACTAAATCAAACAATTACAACATAAAAAACCTTATTTTCTTTTTCAGTAAACGTCATATTTTATTTGTTTTTTTATATTTTTTATTGAGTAAACATAATAATCAATGTAAATTCAGCTAGTTGATTTTTTTATTTTTACATATATATATTGTATTTTTTTTTTTTTTTTGTAACTCATCGAGTCATTGTAAATTCACATATTGTATGACTCATTCTCTTATAATCGGCACGAGTAAACTACTTGATGCATTTTTGGTTTACCTCTCCCATAATATAGAAACTAGGTTTTGGCGCCACGCATTGCCGCGGCTATGCGAGTTTTAACGTAACCCTAAACCAAAATCAAAATCAAAATGAAGGTTCGAAACCATAATATCAGCAAAATACTCAAAGTAAACACACTAAAACCCCAAATTCATAACACATCAAAACATCCAAAACCCAAAACTAAATCAAAGCCCAACACCATATAACAAACATACGGAAATCAAAGCCGCAAGAAGACGACACAGTCCAAAATAGAAAACCGACGAAAATCAAAGCCCCAAAAAAAGCAAACAAAAAGAAAATCCAAACCTTAATAGCGGGGATCGTCAGAGTATCGATAACGAAAGGAAGAAAGTAGGAAACCAGAGAAAGACAACGCCAATGAACCCTATAAACGAATATAATCAAAGCACACATCCCAGAGACGTGTCCAGACACCAAAAATCCACAAGAAAAACCTCACCCCTCGGACCCACACCCAAAACAAGTCCTATAAAAACACACACTAAAAAAAACCTACCGACCAAATGTTTTAATAGTAATTGGCGCCACGTGTTGTCGTGACTATGCGAGTTTTAACGTAACCCTAAACCATAATCAAAATCTAAATTAAGGTTCGAAACCATAAAATCAGCAAAAACACAAAGTAAAACACACCAAAACCCCAAATTCGTAACACACAATGCAAAACCTAAAAACTAAATCAAAGCCCAACACCATACACATAACAGACGAAAATCAAAGCCACAAGAAGGCGACACAGTCCAAAATAGAAAACCGACAAAATCAAAGCCCCGAAAAGAACAAACAAAAGGAAAACGCAAACCTTAATAGTGAGAATCGTCATGGTATCGATAACAAAAGAAAGAAAGCAGGAACCCAAAGAAAGACAACGCCGACGAACCACACATCAAAGATATATGTCCAGACACCAGAAACCCACAAAAAACACCACATTCAAACCTTGAACTCACACCCAAAACAAACCCTATTAAAAAAACCCACCACTGACCAAATATATATTGTATTTTATTTTATTTTTTTGTCACTCATCGAGTCATTGTAAATTCGCATATTGTATGACACATTCTCTTATAATCGGCACGAGTAAACTACTTGATGCATTTTTGGTTTACTTCTCCCATAATATAGACATTGCTCTTGTTTACCTGAACTATTTAAGGTTTAGGGGATGTTTGATTTTGGCTGACCCGGCTGACTGGCTGACTCGGTCAGCCAATCAGCGTGTTTGATATGGCTGTGTTGTGTTCTGACCGGGTCCGTGGGTGCTGACCCAGACCGTAAATTAAAACATGCTGACCCGGAAAAGGGGCGCTGCCCCTAGGCCAAACCCCCACCGCACGACCCCCTCGGCCAAACCTTTCACCCGTCGGTGACCCCCTCGGTCGAACCTCCACCTGTCGACGACCCCCTCGGCCAAACCACCACCCTTCGGTAACCTCCTCGGCCAAACCTCCACCCCTCGGCGAGCCCCTCGGCCAAACCACCACCCGTCGGCGGACCCTTCGGCCAAACCTCCACCCGTCGACCAACAGCTGCTGCTGCTGGTGGTGGTTCTGGTGGTGGTGGTGATGAGTTTGGTAATGTTGGAGTGGTAAGTTTGGGGGATTTGAAGAAAGTTCAAGAATAGAATTGGAGATTTGAAAATGCTAGGATTTTATCATTCAGCAGTCAAATACTATCAAACAGCCAAGTTTCAGTCAGATGCAGACTCAGTCGAAACTTCTAACTGGGTCAGCTTTTGACTCAGTCAGATATTACTGAGTCAGCTGCATCAAACAACACCTTAGTCTGACCTAACTTGCATATGCTATAACTCTTATATCAGATACAATTGCGTTTTTAGATCATATCTAATAAATTTTAATTTTTACATATAAATTTGTATCTATAACGTTAAACAAAATAGTTTACTCTAGGGGTTATTCAACGGATAATTTACGATTAAATTTATCACATGGGCCAAAAAGCCCATTTCTTCCAACATAATGCATTCTAGGGGTTACACGCGAATAATTTATCGGATTAGATAGAGACTATTATCGATGGATTAGGATTTGATCTTCAAAAAATTTTAAGTTTTTCTTGAGGAAGATGTCGTAACCAAGTTCATAACTCAAATAATAATTAGAATTAAATATTGAGTACTATTTTGCAAAGTTACCCCTTATAAATAATTCCCAAGTTAATAACTCAAATAATAGTTAGAATTAAATCGAGTTGGCACTCCCGGGACACCTAACTTGTTTAATTTCTAATATTATTCTTTGATTAACAAGTTAATCCAATACACTAAAATACGCGTTGATAACACTATAACTACCATTGTGTATATTGCTAATAATTGAATCTAGTGCTAGTTATTATGATATCCATTATGTCTAATAAAATAGTAATTTTCAAATAACACAATGTTAAAAATATAATTATTATTTTATTTTTTTTAGTTTATGTGTAATCCTAATTAAGTAATTGTGTAATCTTCATCAAGCGGCTCATTGTATCCAGTGTTGTAAAACTCGGCCTAGGCGGCCGAGTACTCGGTGAGTACTCGGGACTAGGAAGTGTGTTGACGCACTTTTTTTCAACTCGGTCAACCTTACTCGGAATCGGTCCAACTCGGCGCAACTCAATCCAACTCGGACCTACTCGGACCTACACGGCCCAACTAGGCCTACTCGGGTTAACTCAGTCCAACTCAGATTTTTGCTGTTTTTCATTGATTTTCGTTATATTTCATCAATTCTTGTTGTATTTTTATTATTTTTCAGTAATTTACTTTGAAAGATGACTATTAAATTATTACTTTGTGTGTACATTTAATATCAAATTTTAAAATACTATAGTCTTTGAACATATTCTTTTGATTTATATTAATTTTCATGTATTATGTTATAATATTTGTAAACTTATTAAATTTTGACATACATATAATTTCTAAAAAAATAATTTCTTTATAATTTATCATGTCCGATTACTCCCCGAGTACTTCCGTCTAGGTCGAGTACTCGCAACTCTCCAATTAACCGACCTGGCAGGGCGTAACGGCTTTTGCAACCATGATTTTATCTATTGCTAATTATCAAGTCTAATATTGGTCATTGTGTTATCCATTTATCTAATGTTAACTATTATGTTATGCATTGTGTGTTTTTAAAATAATGATTTTTAAATAACACAATGTTAATAATGTAATATTTTTATGTTTTTCAATTTATAATCATGATCATTTCATTGTGTAATCCCCGTCAAACAGCATTATGTCTATTACTAATCATTGAGTATAGTGCTGATTATTGTGTTATATACCCATTGTGCTAATGTTAACCATTGTGTTATGCATTGTGGTTTAAAAAAATGATGATTTTCGAATAATAATAATAATAAATGCAAACTTTTGATGTGTTAAGTTTATTATGTATTACTCATCAGATAATTGTATAATCCACATCAATTCATAAGATTACACAATGGCTTGACGAACTTACACAATTAGTTAAAAAAATTGTTTTTTAATATCAACACTTTACGCGTTTTAAATATAAAAAAATACTCGTTTTTATGGTGTACTTTAAAAAAAATAATGTCATATGCAAAAGTTATGAATGTTTAAAAAAAGAAGAAAGTTGAGAAAGGGGAACATTATCAATTTTGCCTCCAACCTAATTTTGATCAAAATGATATGTGTCAATATCTAAATCCTACTTACAATTTTTACTTTTAAAAATATAGTGTATTTGAACTTTTCCTAATAATTTAATAGCCACATATTAGTTTTAAGATATTGTTTACTAATGTTCAAATTATTTTTTTAAACGCACATCTGACTAACAGATAGAGTTATTGTATCTATAATATATAACATATAATACAATGATGTTTTTTGAAACACGTGTCATCATTGTAGAATATCAAAAACAAAATTCTCGTTTCTCTTTCATAATAAATACGAAAATTATGACAACAATCAATTTGACTTTTCTGTTTTACTAAAATATGTTAAACCAATATTTTTATATTTGTGTTTCTTGTCTCTCTCATATATATTTTTTAAACGGCAAACGAATAATTTTTAAGCCCGGTCACCCGGGTAAACCCATTGGCGAAAAGCCACCCACACTCGCGAACACAGATAGTGTTGTTGACCCGACTCGCCCACCATTCCAAGGGAAACCCACCACCCAAAGGTCCATTGTGGTAAAATATTTGGTCAACTTGAAGCATATTGCACCTAGTAAGACTCCAACCCATGACCTCCACTTTAAAAAGTCATAGGGTGTCTCCTCCTAAACCAGTTGATCTAGGACTCATTGGTTGTTTCTCTCATATTAAATAATAATTATTTTAAATAAGTAAAGTAAACTATCAAACATCTAAAGTAAAAAAATATTTTTTAATAATTTATTAATACATACTAAATTATATGATGTTAACATATTTTATCTTTAAATATAAAGTAATAATTTCTAATTTTATTACTTGTTATAATATTTAGATAATCATTATATTTTTATTTCACCAATGGCTAATAACATATAGAAAATAAAATCTTTATAACACTAAAGGTTTTGACATGTTTTATTTATTTCACCATGTAATACATGAGCTATAACCTAATATGCTTACAGTCCAATATTAGAAGATATTGATGAAAGTGGCCACCATGAACTTTTTTAAATCAAACAAAGGAGGAGTGATGTTCCATGTAGAATCAAGAGCTAACTGTTGTTGGCCTCTAAATGACGATTGGTTGATCGACAAAGATAGGTTATGTCTTAAAACAACTATTTTTCATTAGCTTATTTAGCTTCATGATCTTACAACATTCAAATCTATTGAAAAGTTTGAATGAAATTTAGTCAAAAGATGATGAATGTTAGAACAAATTTCTATACTTAATGTTATTATATGCATATACATTTACCAACTGGATGTACAGTGATGTACAACCAGCTTCAACATTAACGTACAAGGAATTCATGTTGTGCTCATCTAACCTATAGGTGACTGACTTGCATCCTCACTGCTTGCCACGACATTAACAAAGATCCCACTCAGCTTCTACTATTCCGTTTGTCTCTCTCCTACTTCGCAATGGTGGTACTTCATGATTCAATCACTTCTTTTCAAGCCTAACGATTGCAACGATGTCGATCTTCATCAATCAAAACAGCTCTCAGTTATAATTAATGGCTGCTCTCATAAGACGGCAATGACAGTTCAGGAGTTGTAGCGCCGGACACAATCAACTGGGGTCAAGGTAATGTTCAGCCCTATCGGTTCGATTTTTGCTAACTTATGTCTTTTCCGTTGATTTTGGATTATGATGATCTTGAGATTAACAATTAACGCTTTACTTTTCTATCAATTTGTAAGCTTTTTACGGTTGCTGATGGCTTTACCTTAGGTTCATCAAGGCCGTTTTTAACTGTTTTTCTCTTCTTCTTTTTCTTTTTTACATCACTTGGTTGTCAGTTGTTTAATCTGACTACAATATGTGTTGCAAATTTACCTTCTATTTTACATGCTTTCACGCTAAATGTTAGCAAAGTTTGTAGAGGTAGCCATGTTTTAAAAGAACTTGATGGTAATATCATACTATGAGGATATAGCTATTTCATATTTTGATTTTTATTGTATGTGTAAGTTGCCTTTGGGTTTTGATTATTTTGATTTTCATATTTAAAGTTGGTACATATGGTTGCTGCTCAGAAGGTAAGTGTAGAGCAATGCGTCTGTGCGATTCATATTTATCAAATCATGGGGTTTTTTATTTGAGAAACAATATATCTTTCTTTTGATTTATTGTGTTTATTTTTTAACTTTAATATCATGATGATGAATCCGATTGACTTTGTGGGTTTTGGCTTATATTTTTGTATAGTTGAACTCGAATTTTGATTCTAGGGGTTCAATTATTTGTGGGTTTTTATGAACTTTGGTTTACTCTTAAGAAAAGATACAAAATTTGATGAAGAAGGTAAGTTACCTCTTTGTTGTCGAGGCACATTATTTCTAAAACTTCTAGACTTTCTTCTTTGTTGAGTAATTTTAAGGGTTTTATTTTTTTATTCTTCATACCAATTGATTGTTGATCTAATTTCGGTGTAAAAGTTATAGATTTTTTTATTGGGATTACCTTCTTTTGATATTACTTCTTTAGCTTTGTTTTTATTGATGATAATGTAGGCTACATTTGCTTTGTTTACAGCTGTTTGTGTTTATTGATTCGAATTTTGGTTCCTCTATCTTTAGTGGTTTACAAGAAAAGAGTTTGTCCTTTGTTTTATGGATTACAAATTGCTTATTTTGGTGTATGATTTGTGTTTATTTTAGTGTTTGTGTTTTCTATTTCTTGAATTTGTGTGATTGTTTTAAGATTTTTTATTGTTTTAGGATTAAATTTACAAGCCAGAGTTCAATTGTCTATATGTTTGGGTTTTTCATTTGTTTCATGAACTATGCTAATTTTTCCATAGTTACTTTATTACTTTAATCAAGTTAAACCTTTTTATAACCAGTACACCCACCCCACCTGTACATTAGCTTATTACCATGTTTAGAATTTTAACACTCACATCGTATTCATGTTGCCATCAAGATATATCACTACGAATTATAATACCGCCGCGAAGCGCAAGGTTTCATACTAGTTTAATACAAAATATAAAAATTACTCTGGTGCATATTTATGGTTTACTTTGATTTAACTTGCATACGCTACCACTTTAATATCGAACACAATTGCCTTTTAGATCATATCTTACTAACATTACTCTATACTTAAAATAGAAATGGAATGAATAGTAAAATAACCGTTTGTTTTTTAATCTACGTTGGGTGAGTGGTTGTTTGACACATGCCATCAAACGTGTTCACTTTCTCGGTTGTCTTATACACCTGTCTACCCTTCCCTCTTCATACGAGGCGTTTGCAATTGAATCTACGGTGGGTCAACGGTTGTTTGTCTAAATGACGGTGTTGGATAAAGGTGGTGGCAGGCGGGAGAGAAGGTCGGTGACGGCTGTGTCTGACGCAACAGTGGAGGTGGGTTGGATGGTGGACGGTGTTAGTGGTGGTGCGGAGGTGGTTGCTTTTCCCGATAGAAGTGGTGGGCCGACGATTGATGAAGAAAAAATGGTCGGAGACCACCAACTGCTTCTTCTTTCTTCCGTTCATGCACGATTGCTTGGTTCACGGTCAAAATCCAAAATCGTTTAAAGTGCTCCTTCCATGATGTCTTGGAGACAAAGATACTATCTGGGTTTTGATATTAGGGTTTTGCGAAACTCAGGGTTGTTGAAGTGTAAGAAATTGATGAAGTTCTTGATTATAGTGTTGCACCACATCCCCGTATTACACACCTACATACACAAATTTTGAGCATTAGTGATTAGATATAAGTTACTTGAGAGGGTTATGTCGACGATGCATAAATGCATAATATTCTCCTATAACTATATCATATTGTATGTTGTATGCAGGCGATAACTCTTATTTCTAAGCTTACCCAAAAGAAATATATGCCATTCAGCAAAGTAAAAAGCTCCATCAACAATTGGTCCATATGTTTTTTTTTAAAACTGCTAGGAAATTTTTGCTATCATGCGTTTTGCAGATGGTATTTACTTATATAAATTAATAACATTTGACAAATAGTAAACTTTTTAGGTTTATCAGATTATGACGACTATTAATTGTTATTACACTTGCTTCAACCAAACGTCGAGGATTGAGTGTTTACGGACCGCCGCAACGCACAGTAGGAAATCAATGTAGTTACTTTTACATATAACTTTTTTTATGTATATGGTTAGGATTATTTGATAACTCACAAATATCTTCGGAATTAAATGAAAACCTATCATCACACAAATTTTATATGCTTTATAAAAAAATAACTAAGTTAATGTTTACGCATCTCTCTTGTGTATAAAAAAGCAATGAACAATTATAACCAACACATATGTGAGTCATATATAGGTTATACCATCTACACATATGTAACTAAAGAAATAAAAAAATTTTACAAACATTAGTTTGATTAGTTTTTATATTATTCTTAAAGTTTATAATGTATATAAACATACGTGTGTAATATATATATATATATAATATGTAAGGATTCCTTAAGTCTGATGCAACCCAAAACATCCAATGTGTCTCTGCAACATGCACTAAGTACTGAAGTAAAGAATGCTTCGGAAGTTTTACACAATACACTAAAAAATACTCTAAGTGTAAAATCTTCCGAAGCCAAGACCAATATCTTCCGAAGCCAAACATGAAGTCTTCCGAAGCCTCAGAGACAAAGTCTTCCGAAGCCTCAACCCATGAAGACAGATTTCTTCCGAAGACTTTTAGTAAACATGCTTTATCTGATGTACTGTTCCATAAAGCACTTTTCCGCTGCATCTCTGTAAAGTCACCAACTTACATGAGTTGGTGAAAAGGTCCATGCTTTTGGTAACTGTACATTGAGGTCTTGAGTCTGTAACTTTCTATTTTATGTACTTTATCCTTTTTGTAATATATAAGGATGTGAGCTATGACATGTCATAGTCACAAGGTCAAAAGGCAGATATGTCTTTTGATCCTACAATTGATTTTGTTAGTGTCTAGTCAATTGTATCCAGCTGGCTTTCAAAGTATAGCCGGTTGTAGGTTGTAGTATAAGTATTCCAAGTTCTTGTATCTTTCTTTATGCTTTTGTAACACTTGTAAAAGAACTTGAGAAAGCAATATACTGCTTCCTTGAAACCCAACTCTCTTGTTCTGTCTCTTTACTTTACTTGTGTTCTTAGTATCATCATATTGGTTAATCCAGTTCACTGTTTGATCAAAGTTTAGTTGTTCTCCTCATTGTGTTGTTGTGTTGTAATTTGTTCAAGCCCTTAACCGGTCCCGCAATTGGTATCAGAGCTTTTCAGGCTCTTGATATAAGATCTCACCATCTTAAGATCCCTCATACACACAAAAACTAAACTCTCCAAATGGCATCCATCTCAAAGACTAATATGGAGACTGGAACCATGAACAAATCCCCACTGATCACTCTTGATGATTTTGACACCTGGTGTATGAGAATGGAAGGTTTAAGGTCTTTGGATTCAAGAATGTGGGAATCTGTTGAGAATGGACCTTTCATACCCAGCACTCCTTCTGCTACTGGTGCTGGTATGATTCCAAAAGATGTGGCCAACTACTCTGATGAAGATAGGAAAAGAGTAGAGATTGATAGAAAGGCCATGACTGCTCTTCAGATTGCTCTCCCAAACTCTGTATACAGAGGCTTTAAGAAGTGCAAAACAGCTAAACAGCTGTGGGATGCACTGAAGCTAATGTATGAAGGCTCCTTTGAAGCCAAGGAGAACAAGAAGGATCTCTGAAGCAGTCAGTTTGAAAACTTCACCTTCAAAGCAGGTGAAACCATGACTCAACAATACTTCAGGTATGTTGAGATAGTGGATACCCTAGTGGATGGAGGAGTTCCTCTTGAGAACAGGGACATTGTAAAGAAGTTCATGTTCTCACTTCCTAGGCAATGGACACACTACTGTGTGGTGATCAAGAGGACTGAGAACCTCAAAACTCTTACTCTGAGAGTTATATGGGATTCTCAGTGGATACCAGATGGAGATGAACATGCAAGGTTCATCTGGCAACTCCAACAATCAAATGGGTTCAGCCCTTCATGTGGTTGAAAGGGATAGCATAGAACCCCAACATCATCTCATATGCTACCCTGACAACTCACAAAAGGGTCCTTTCATCACCTTCCCAGAGACACCCAGGGAGAACTTTACTCAAGAAAGCCCATTCCATGAGACAAGCTCTTCTCAAGCCTTTGTGTCTACTGATGAAAGCTGTGGGAACTCTCTCTTCACTCTTGAAGACATGGATTGTATTCATCCAGATGACCTGGAGTATATGGAAATAGTTCAGCAGATGGCTCTCCTCACTCACAGAGCCAAGAAGTTCTACAAGAGAACAGGAGGAAGGAGGTTTCCAAGCAATGCAACCAGTGGAAAGTTTGGGCTGGATAAAAGCAAAGTTAAGTGTTACAACTGTAACCTGATGGGCCACTTTGCTAGGGAGTGTAAGGCACCTAAAACAAATGGAGGCCAAACACAAGCCAGACCACACTACACTGACAAAGCCCCTCAGAATGAGAAGCCAAAGCAACATGCTGCTGTTGCTGTTGAAGAGGGAGGCTTTGACTGGAGCTTTCAGGTGGAAGATGCTTCTCCAAACCAAGCACTGATGGCAGACCATGATGAAGCCAAGGTATTGGAACATCTCTGTACTTCTGAATGCATTGCTAAAGTAAATAGATACAGGTCCTACAACTTAGAGATGAGATCTGATCTTGAGTCATTAAACATATTAAAATCTGATTTTAGAAAGTCTGAAAATGATTACAAGTTAAAGATAAGGACTTGGAGAAAACCATTTCAGTACTAAAACATGAACAGATTTTAGAACTCAGATCCAGATCTCATAACTAAGTTGACTGAGTGCCAGGCTGAGCTTGTGATCAGCAAAGCCAAGGCAAGAGAAGAGTGTTCTTGAAGAAGAGACCTTCAAGAACATGATATCCTCATCCCTGCACAACAAAGTATGCTATCAAAATAGACAGGGACTGGGATCAAATGAGATAGCTCCTCCACACACAATCTTGTCTGTAAGATCTCCTAGGTGTGAAACTTATGAAGATGAGCTTCCTCTCATAGATCCTATAAGTGAGGAGGATGAAGAAGTGATAGTGAAGAATTCCTCTGAGAAGAGTGAAGAAGAGGATTCTTCCAAGGGCCACTATCCTTCTGAGGAGAAGAAATCTACTGTGATGACCAAGTCCAAAGAAAGAACTTGATCAGAAAGAGCAAAAGGAAAGCAAAGAAGGCTCAAGAGATCAAGGCTACTTTTGATTCTAAGCAGAGAAACAAGTTTTATCTCTGCAGGTTTCAAAGTAGTTAGGACTGAAGACATCAACCAAGACTCCTCAGCTAAGAGTCCTGGTTCTTGTTCAAATCATCTCAGTGCAAAGAAGAAGACTGAGCTGCTGTGTACCACTGCTGCACAGCCTGGACCATCAAACTCCAAGAACAGTTCACAGCCCAAGAGAACTGTCTCAGCATCTACCAAGATGAAGGTGGAGAAGGGATGTGACCAAAGCCAGTCTTGCTCTCATAAGGAGACTCTTTTGAAGAAGAAGATGTTATGTGTCATGTGTGAAAGTACCTCTCACATTGCTAAGGATTGCCCATACAATCCTAAAAGTACTATCCACATGACCAATACAAAGACTTCAAAGAGTTCTAGGAAGTCTCAAGCTTCGGAAGGAAAGTCTGTTTCCTTCGGAAGCTCCAAATCAAAGAAGAAGGTAAATGGAAAATTACCTTCGGAAAGTAAAATTGGTCTCGGAAGAAAGGAGTTCTTCCGAAGCACTGAAGTCTGCTGCAGTGACTGTAGAATCTTCGAAGGTTCAGTCATCAAAACTTGTGAAGTCCCAAAAGCTTCTAAGGTTTTGAAGGTCAAGTCCAAGACTCCAAAGGTGGTGTGGAAGTCTAAGAAAGACCAAATGACTGAAGTTTCTCCATCAACAACAGCTGAAGATCCCCCTAGTACAACCATAGGATCTATTACTGTTGCATTACCTTCTATACACTTTGTGAGCCCAAGACAAGTAAGGCTTGGGTTTCCAAATGTAACTAATCATTTTCTTTGTGCAGGAACAGCTCAAGACAAACAGGAATGTCTGGATAATTGACAGTGGCTGTTCCAGGCACATGACAGGCAATAGGTCTCTACTCCATAATTTTGAGAGAATTGATGGAGGACCAGTTGCTTTTGGAGGAGATGAAGGTGGTTACATTTCAGGAAGGGGCAAGGTCACAAATGGTAAGCTCAGCATTGAGAAGGTAAACTTTGTTAAGGAGCTTGGGTACAATCTTCTGAGTGTATCCAATTTTGTGATCAGAGTCATAACATGCTCTTTACTGAGCATGAGTGCATTGTTCTCAAGCCTGGAGTGGTCATTCCTCATGAGCATATCCTGCTCAGAGCCCCCAGGAAAGGGAACATGTACAAGATGGATTTGCAAGAAACATCTCCCTCTGGAGAAGTTTCATGCTTTCTATCTAAAGCAAATAGTGATGAGTCTTTCCTATGGCATAAAAGAATGTGCCATGTAAACTTTAAGAACATGAATAAATAAATTAATTAAACATGATTTGGTAACTGGAATGCCAAAGAAAGAGTTTACAAGTGATGATCATTGTGTTGCATGCCTGAAAGGGAAGCAACATAAGGTATCTCACAAGCCTAAGGAAAGAGAACTCCATCACTACTCCCCTACACTTGTTACATATGGATCTCTTTGGCCCCACCAGTGTAATGAGTCTAGGAAGGACCTCTTACTGTTTAGTGATCACAGATGATTTTACAAGATTCACTTGGGTTTTCTTTCTTAGAACTAAGGATGAAACCCCTGAGATTCTGAAGAATTTCATCTTAAAAGTTGAGAATCAAAGTGATCACAAGGTCAAAACCATAAGATGTGATCAAGGAACTGAATTCAAGAACCAAATCCTTGATACATTTTGTGATGAAAAAGGTATTACAAGACAATATAGTGCTCCCAGGACTCCTCAGCAAAACGGAGTTGCTGAGAGGAGAAACAGGACACTTATTGAAGCTGCAAGAACTATGTTGTCTGACTCTAAACTGCCATCACCTTCTGGGCAGAGGCAGTTAATACTGCTTGCTATGTGCAAAACAGAGTTTTAGTAGTTAAGACACATGGTAAGACTCCTTATGAACTTTGGCACAAGAGGAAACCTTTCATTGGTTTTCTCAGGTCATTTGGATGTCCCTGCACCATCTTGAATACCAAGGATCAAATTGCCAAGTTTGCTGAGAAATCAGATGATGGACACTTCATTGGATACTCTTCCCAAGCTAAGGCTTATAGAGTATACAATCTCAGAACTAGAATTGTTGAGGAGTCAGCCAATGTGACTTTCAATGAACACACACCCTGTGTGGCTGGTTCTGGTCCTGATTGGCTGTTTGATCTTGATTTAGTTACCAACTGTTTTAACAAATCTTGTGAGAATGTTTCAGGATCTGCAGAAAATCTAAATACAGGTGATCCTGATCCAAGATTTGAGCTAGGAAGACCTCAACTCATACATCTTCAGCTCCAGTTGGAACTACTTCAGCAAATGAGGTCTCTATCAGCACTACAATGACAAATTCAGCTGATACATCTGGTATGCCTTCAAATTCCAGCTCAGAGGCTCCTCAACCAGATAAAGACACCTCAATTGTAGAAGACAACAATGGTGATGGTGATAGTGATCAGGAATTCCTTGATGCTAATAACCACACCATAGATGACAACATCAATGATGTCACACACTCATTGGATCAAGTTAATCTTGATAAGTGTGGTAATGTGGAGGGTGAATCATCTATGCCAGATCTAAATTTCTCAAATTTGGATCTTTCTCAGCAACTTGCTGTGATCCCTCAGCTAAGGATCCACAAGTCTCACCCCACCACAAACATCATTGGAGATGTTGTCACAGGGGTAAGAACAAGAGGACAAACCCATGAAGCAAATGTTTGTCTTCACTCTTGTTTCTTATCTCAGATAGAGCCAAAGAAAGTTGATGAAGCTCTAAAGGATGGAAGTTGGGTTGAAGCTATGCAACAAGAGCTGCTTCAATTCAAAAGGCAGAAAGTTTGGAACCTTTGTCCTCTTCCTCATGGGAAGACTACCATTGGAACCAAATGGGTTTTTAGGAATAAGAAGGATGATAGAGGAATCATCATCAAGAACAAGGCAAGACTAGTTGTTCAAGGATACACACAAGAAGAAGGGATTGACTACACTGATGTCTTTGCTCCTGTAGCAAGACTAGAAGCTGTTAGGATATTCCTGGCATTTGCTGCATCCAAGAACTTCAAGGTCTTTCAACTTGATGTAAAGTGTGCTTTCTTATATGGAGTGATTGATGAAGAGGTTTATGTCAAACAGCCACCTGGTTTTGTAGACCCTGATCATCCTGATTATGTCTGCAAGCTTGACAAAGCTCTTTATGGGCTGCATCAGGCACCCAGAAGTGGTATGAGACACTATCTGAGTATCTTTGTAAACATGGATACAGAAGAGGTACTATAGATGGAACTCTCTTCATCAAAGGACAGGGAAATGACTTATTGCTGTTCAAGTATATGTAGATGACATCATCTTTGGTTCAACTAATCCAAAGCTCTGCAAAGACTTTGAGAAGCTGATGAAAGACAGATTTGAAATGAGTTCAATGGGAGAACTCAATTTCTTTCTGGGAATTCAAGTGAAGCAGTTGAAGATGGCATCTTCATAAGTCAGTCAAAGTATGTTCAAGACATACTCAAGAGGTTCAACATGACTGATTGTAAGATTGCTAAGACACCCATAGCCAGAAACCACTCCCTTGGACCTGATCTTGAGGGGGAGTGTGTAGATGAACATTTATACAGGGCTATGATTGGGTCTCTTATGTATCTTACAGCTAGCAGGCCTGATATCATGTTTGCTACATGTATTTGTGCAAGATATCAAGCCAACCTAAGATGTCTCACTTAATCACTGTGAAAAGGATTTTAAGATACCTCAAAGGTGCTTCAACACTTGGTCTATGGTATCCAAAGAATCCTAACTTCAATCTGTATGCTTATACAGATAGTGATTATGGTGGTTGCAACATGACTGCAAAGTCTACATCTGGGGGATGTCAATTCCTTGGTGGAAGGGTTGTCTCATGGCAATGCAAGAAACAATCTTGTGTGTCTGCATCAACTGTTGAGGCTGAATACATTGCTGCTGCAAGCTGCTGTGCTCAAGTGCTTTGGATTCAAAATCAGATGCTGGACTATTGATTTAACTTCAAAGAGACTCCTATCCACATAGACAACAATAGTGCTATCTCTATCACTGAGAACCCTGTGCAGCACTCAAGGACCAAACACACATCAACATCAGGTATCATTTAATAAGAGATAACTATGAAAAGGGATTAATTAAACTAGTCAAAGTTCATACAGATGAACAATATGCTGATCTGTTTACAAAAGCTTTTGATGAACAGAGATTTAAATATCTGATATCAGCTATTGGGATGATTAACTTTGAGTAGACTTTTTCTTAAAACTAATTCTAATTATTTCTTCTTAAATATGTGTGTCCTAAGTTGTCTAGTTCATCACTTTCATAAGCTCATGTTTTCTTTGGATGTAAAATTCTTTTTGAAGACTTTCCTTAGATTCTTGAAAATTTTCTGATACTTCGGAAGATAAAATTTTATCTTCGGAAGAAAATCATGTCTTCAAAATAAATAACTGTCTAAGAAATTTTACCTTCGGAAGAAGTCTAAATCTATCTTCCGAAGCTTAATTCTTATCTCAGACACTTATTTGTTTTTAAGGACTTTTTCCTTCCGAAGCAAAATTAACTCTCGGAAGCTTTGTTGTTTCTTATACAAAGCATTCAAGTGTTTATTTCTCTTCCGAAGCAAAATTTTCAAGACTCTCAGGAAAATCTTCCGAAGCCATTTTAGCTTCGGAAGCTTTTTCATTAAAACTTCCGAAGACAATTTACCTTCGGAAGCTTTTCGAATTCCAAGAAAACTACTTTTTGAGCAAAAGTAAACTACTTTTTCAGAGGTGGGACCGACTTCCGGATTTCAAAGTTTATCCTCTTTCATTAACTTTGGTTCAAATCCCTTTTCACATAAATACCCAACGGTTCCCCCTCTTTCTCACTATCTTCCTCAATTCCACTATTCCTCAAACCTAATTCTCTAAACCGCCTTTGCTTTCTACCTTTCTTCACCCTTAAGCTTCTGAAATGGCCAACCTTAACCGCAGAAACAACCCAGATTTCTCCATGCAACTTCACAGGCAACATAATCAGGTTGCTCTGTTAAGCTCTGAGAAAGATGCAAGTTTCTCAGAGATTTGCCAATTCTTAACTCTATCCAACTATTTCACCTCCCTGACCATTGATCCTACTCTGTATGAGGATCATTGCTTGAATTCTGGAAGACCTGCCAAGAGGTCATTATGGATGGGGAGAAGGCACTGTCTGCCACAGTGCAAGGGAGGACAATCTTCATCACTCCGGCCATCATCAACCATCATTTGCAGCTGGATGATGAAGAAGGTGAGTTGTCCTTCCCAAAGGAAGCTGTTAATCATTCCTTTGAGCAGATGGGCTATGAGGGAGATTTCTCTGTAAAGACCTTCAGGAAAGGGAAGGTCTCATCCCAGTGGAAATACCTGCTCCATGTGGTTATCCACAGCTTATCAAACAAGCATGGTGGGTGGGACCAGATTCCTGAGGATCTCTCCTTTTATAGTTCATGGAATGGTTCAGGGGGTCAAGTTCAGGTACTCTCAATTTGTTTATACTAATTTACTTGCAAACTTGGACTCCTTAGAGTATTACATGTTTCCTAGATATGTTCAACACATTCTCAACTGTGAACTGGGCTCACAGTTGAGGGAAACAAGTAATATTCTTAAATTGGGACAGATGAAGCCCGGCATCTTTAAAATAATGAAGAAGCCAACTGTAGGCTTCTCAGGGGTAGAAACAGCCCTAGTCCCCAAAATGTTAGAGCTCATTGCTCAAGGTGACAACCTAGCAACACAAGCTAGTGTTGAACCCACACCTTCTTTTTCTTTACCACTAAAAAGACCACAAATAACCCTCACCTACCAAAGAAAATCCAAACGAACCCCTGCTCAGGCTATTGAGTCTGTGCAGGTCCCCATATACTCAACCTTACAGGAGGAAGTGGACACTAGAGCTCCCACTTCCCTGAGGAGCAAACCACTCCCATTTCTTCACCTATCAGGGCTGAGGTTCCTCATGCTCACCCTGATGAGCTCACAAGCCCAACAGCCTTAAGCCTTCACTCTGAGTCTCAACACTCAAGTGAACAACCTTCAGGGGACAGTTACCATCCCCAGCCTTTAGATCTAAACCAACCAATTCCCAACCTATCCTTCTATACTGATGAAGACTTAGGATTCAGTGAGTACCATGAGTCTCTCTTCTCCTCCCCTACTCAAAGAGAGATGAGTACCTCTGATTCTCCTCAGTCTATCCCACATCAGTCACCTATTACTGAGGTGGACACTTCTGAACATGTTCAGGATGTGGATGTCCATATGGAAGAGGCTCTCACTTTGAAAGTGATTACATCATTAAGACCTCAACCATGGCAACTCAGCCCACTGGCATCTCAACTGAGATTGCTAGTGAGCAGAGGAAAACCAGCAGCCAAGAACCTCAAGCTGGTGGTGAGAGAGAGGACTTTGGTCCAATCATCTCATCCCCCAATGATTCTTCTGATGAAGAAGAGGGGAATTTGAGACTAAAGGTGCAGAAAATGTCAAAAACATGCTCCTATTTAGTCTCTAAGGTTAGTCACCTTGAATCTCAGGTGACTACCTTACAAAACAGGGTCAATGATCAGCAACTTCAGATTTCATATCTAAAGGAAAAACTAGCTGGGAGACCTTTAAGGAGAGCTCAACCAGGAACACAAGAACCTGTGGAAGTGATTGACTTATCCTCCAGCTCACCTATGCAAGTGGGTGATGCTACCAAAAAGGGGGAGAAAGTTATTGCACCACAGAACCTGGGAGTTCTTCACAGAGAATGGACATAGAGGACTCACCATCCTCACTTGCTGTTGTGCATTCTCAGCAACTTCCTCAAGTTCACATTAATGTGGACTCTATAGACTCTATCATCAGGAGTCTCTTTGAGGAAGGTATACCAAGGGCTGTCTCATCTCCACCACAAGGAACTTCAAACTACATCATAAGGTGGAGGTATGATGCTGACAGAAGAGCCCTTATCCTTCACAGAGTTCAAGGGCAACAAGAAGTTTTTGATTTTCAAAGCCTGAACTTCTATGAAAGATTGGATCTAGTCAACATGCCACTTGTCAATCCAAGCAATCAAGACAAGCTGACAGATTGGCTCAAAGAATCCAAGATAGGATCCTTGCAGAGTTCACTCTAAGAAGGAGACTTAGGCAATCAGGCAATGTCATCGGTCAACTGGATGTTGAGGTGGACCCTAAGATTAGTTTCATAGGGGAAACCTTGACTGAAGGCCCAGTGGCAGAACCTGAGACCCCTGTCTCATCATCAACAACTGCTGCAGAGGTTCAAACTCCTTCTGAGACACCTGCTGGTGAAGGTGTTTCTCAGCCTCTCTCTGGCCAGAGCATGGAAGCTACACCAAGCAATGAAGGCCAAGCCTCTATCCACCCTGAGTCACAAAGGTCTGTGGGTGACAAAGGAAAAAGATATGACTCCTGAGGAAATTGAGGAGGAAGAGAGAGAGAGAGGAAAAGGAAGCTAAGGGGAGAAAGTTCCTCTGGGTCATCAAGCTTTATGCAAGCTGCAATCAGGGCTGCCCCCAGACCAAATACTCAAGATGATGAGTTGAGGGCAGTCAGGATTACTTATTTACAGACCAGGAACTATGATATTGATGAAATCATCTCCCTCCCCTTAGAAGAATTGAATGAACTGGCTGACATGGAAGTGTCAAGAGAGATGAAAGAAAAAGAGGATGCAAGGCTACTTCTCCCAATTCAAAGAGGAGAGAGACAGAAAAGACTCTACAAGCATGCTCCCACTCTCTCTCCAGTTCAAGAAAGTCCTGCACAGGAAGATGTGGCTCCACAAGAACCTCAGGTAGACAAAGAAGAAGATAGGATCAAGATGATCAACTACCTGAGTGCCACAGGCTTCTATCAGGCAGATGCACTTCTTCCCTGTCCTATGACTTCATTGAGTTTGAGTACTTAAACAACTTGAACTTGAGCTAGTCAAAGAAGAAAGACAAACTAAAAGGAAGCTAAGGGAAGAAGCTGCAAAGTCAAGAGCCATCATCCAAAGAGTGTGAAGAAGTCTGCTGATAGACAAAGGATGATGAGCTTCTTGAAGCTATATGGATTCTCCGGAAGGAGACTTGGCCCTATGTCTCTATCCACAATGGATGAGCATATAAGGGTGATCAAGCAGAAGATTAAGAGTGGTGAACTGATTGACTTGCACTCTCTTCCAAGTCAAGTCCCACCTGAAGTGGAGGTTAAGTTTGAACAACCTGAGACACCTCAACCCGGACCTCCAGCTGAGCCTCAGCAAGCTTCATCTTCTGATCCAAGGCAGGGTCAAACTCCCTCTCCTTCTGAACCTGTGAGGGAGGAACACCCAACTGAGAAAGACAAGGATGATCAACAGGTGCTGCAGACCAGTCTTCTCAGTTAAAGTCATCTAAGAGGAAGAAGAGAATGGCTTCTAAACCAAAGTCAAAGAAGAAGAAGCCTAAGTCATCTACCTCTACACCTCAGGCTGAGTCAGATCAACCTGAGGAAGTGCATGATGAGGCAGCCCAATCAACTCCAATGCAAGTGGCTCCTCTGACAACTGAGACACCCATCTTGTCCTGGACTTACTCTACCAATCCAGAAAGATGGCATGTAATCAGAGATCAAGGTGTTGAGAATGTCTACTACTTGGCAAGACATAATCAACTTACCTCTGCATGATCTCTTTGAGATGAGAAGATACTATGAAGTCTTGATGATCCTGACCATCTAATGAAGAAGGAATGGTCATGATTGTACTGAAGACCACCAACATCTGAAGATCTTCTAAGTGTTTTGGTAGCATCAGCCTAGGGGGAGTTTGTAAGGATTCCTTAAGTCTGATGCAACCCAAAACATCCAATGTGTCTCTGCAACATGCACTAAGTACTGAAGTAAAGAATGCTTCGGAAGTTTTACACAATACACTAGAAAATACTCTAAGTGTAAAATCTTCCGAAGCCAAGACCAATATCTTCCGAAGCCAAACATGAAGTCTTCCGAAGCCTCAGAGACAAAGTCTTCCGAAGCTTCAACCTATGAAGACAGATTTCTTCCGAAGACTTTTAGTAACATGCTTTATCTGATGTACTGTTCCATAAAGCCCTTTTCCGCTGCATCTCTGTAAAGTCACCAACTTACATGAGTTGGTGAAAAGGTCCATGCTTTTGGTAACTGTACATTGAGGTCTTGAGTCTGTAACTTTCTACTTTATGTACTTTATCCTTTTTGTAATTATAAGGATGTGAGCTATGGCATGTCATAGTCACAAGGTCAAAAGGCAGATATGCCTTTTGATCCTACAATTGATTTTGTTAGTGTCTAGTCAATTGTATCCAGCTGGCTTTCAAAGTATAGCCGGCTGTAGGTTGTAGTATAAGTATTCCAAGTTCTTGTATCTTTTTTTATGCTTTGTAACACTTGTAAAAGAACTTGAGAAAGCAATATACTGCCTCCTTGAAACCCAACTCTCTTGTTCTGTCTCTTTACTTTACTTTTTCTTTGTATCATCTTTGGTTAATCCAGTTCACTGTTTGATCAAAGTTTAGTTGTTCTCCTCATTGTGTTGTTGTGTTGTAATTTGTTCAAGCCCTTAACCGGTCCTGCAATATATTATACATATGTCTCTATCTATATATATATATATATATATATATATATATATATATATATATATCTATATAATCCTATACACACATATATATATTTCTAATATATATATAATCCATGTATCTCGAGCCTATATGTATATATATATCTTTCTCTCTCTCTATCTAATTCTTATATCATCACCGTCTATCTATATCCTCGGCTCTCTCTCATCTCCCTGTCTATATACTATCTCTCTCTCTATTCTCTCTATATCCTATCTCTATCTCTCTCTCTCTCTCATGCTCTACTCTCTCGCTCTCTCTATCTATCTTCTCTCTAATCTCTCTACTCTATCTCTCCTCTCCCCTATCTCTCTCTCTATCCCTATCTCTCTCTATCTTGTTATCTCTCTCTCTCCCTCTCTCTCTCTCTACTCTCTCTCTCTCCTCTCTCCTCTCTCGCTGTCTCTCTCTCTCTCTTCCCCCTCTCTCTAGCTCTCTCTCCCTGTCTCTCTCTCTCTCTCTCCTATCTCCCTGTCTCCTCTGCTATCTCTGTTCTCTCTCTCTCTCTCTCTTCTCTCTCTCTCTCCTCTCTCTCTCTCTCTCTCTCTCTCTCTCTCTTCTCTCTGTCTCTGTCTCCTCTCTCTGTTCTCTTCATCTCTCTCTCCTCGTTTCTCTCTCTCTCTCCTTTCTCTCTCTCTCTCTCTTCTCTCTCTCTCTCTCTCTCTCTTTCTCTCTGTCTCCCTCTATTCTCTGTCTCCTCTCTCTCTCTCCTCTCTCTCTCTCTCTCTCTTTCTCTCTGGTCTTCTCTCTCTCTCTCTCTCTTCTCTCTCTCTCTCTCTCCTCTCATCTCTCTACTCTCCCTCTCTATCTCCTCTCTCTCTCTCTATCTCTGTGTGTGTGGATCTCTCTCCTCTCTCTCTCTCTCTCTCTCTCTCTCTATCTCCTCTCTCAATCTCTCTCTCTCTCTCTCCTCTCTTCTTTCCACCCCCTGCCCTGTTCCTCCCTTCTCTCTCCTTCTTAAGATATTTACTAGTTTTTAGACAATCCTAAATGTTAACCAAATAGTGATGCTAAAGATTCTTGGGCCGATAATTACAACTAAATTTATCACGCAGGCCTAAAGCCCGTTTCTTCCATGGGTTTGTTTTTGGTTTTGAGTAATGAATGGTGGTTTTTAGAAATGGGTCAAAGTTAGAAAATGAGTTGGGCTAATAACTGCAATTTCAGTAACAATCAGTATAGTGTTGGGTTGATCGTTTATGATGAATTGCTTTGAAGTTTGAAAAAGTTCGTATAAACCATTATAGGTATTCCTAAAGTTATTTCAAAAAAGGAAAAAAATATTCATATGAGAAGGTATGCATAATTTATAACATTTGGTGCTTTAAGTCAAAACAAGGGTGTTACATTTGTTCTATTTAAGATGTTTGTACAAAAGTAGAATTAGATAACACGTCATCAATATTTCGGCTATGATTATGTAAAATAAAAGAAGAAACCAAATCGAGAAAAAGTAGTAGTTGTTAGGCTATAATTTAGGGTTTTTTACCTGGTACATGGCTTTTAAAACCAAACCAAGTTCTATAAGCTACATAGCCTTCAGTTCAAGACTGTAAAAAAACCGATCTCCAGGCCTTTAATTTAAAAACCGGTGAAAGTATCACCCTATGTGCTATGAAGCTTTTGTCAAAATTTAGAGTCGTTTGGACAGTTAGATCTCCACGAATCGTTCGATCTTTGCTACTATGTCACCTAAAAGCATGATTTTTCTTCCCTTTCTTCTTTCCTCCTTGTTCATGATAAAAAAAATGAGAAGAGGGGTTGGTTTCACATACTCGTAACCCTATCTCATGTTTTTCATGCATGTTTGATCATTTGATGATTACTCTATTTTTTACTTTCTTGAATACATGTATCTTTGTTTGGTTAACTTTTAACTAAGGCGGCATCATAAGATGATGTATTAGAATTTTTCACCCAAGATTCCGGTCATACATGCATACTCAAAATTACTATATGCTTTGTTACATTCTTTAAACTTCATAAATTTGTTAATATATTTAAGTAGCATTTTGATAACTAGTTAAACAATGTTCATACAATATTATTGGTGGATACATGGTCACATAGTGTAAAATGCGCTCATTGTTTTTAGTGACAACTAAAATAGAAACATGTAAAACAAATACTATATACAATTAGTAGTATATTCATATCCTAAATTTTCCACTCACATGAGAGGATGACCGAGAGATTGATCAATGCAACAAATCAAGGAAGAAATAGGGACAGAAAGAAGCATCACGGTCGATGCCACGGTTAATCAGGATTTGATTGTTCTAGGTATGGTAAAATCAAAGATCATACAATTGAAGACCAAAATAACACGATTGACTGTATTGAATTTGGAAATTATATATATACTAACTAGGTTATAACCTGTGTGATACATAGACTGAATACATAAGAAAATACGAAATGAAAAAAAAAAATATTCATAATTCATAGATCTTTAAATTATATTTTGTATATAACATTTTATATTGTATTTATAATATTACCATATTTATCTAAGATTAATAGCTTTAATTTCTTTACTTTATACTTTATTAAAATATTGTATTATATAGATTTCAAAGATAATTAGAAATTTTGTTAAAATCACAAAAGGTACAAATGTAAAAATATTTACTAATTGATAATTAAAATTGTTAAAAAAAGTTAATAATTATCAAGCTTGTCAAACATTTTTAATAACTTCAATAAGTGGAATAAATTTATTTAGAAAATCAAATACGGTGATATATGTAGACTTAAAAAATATTATAAAATTTTGATTAGGACTGCAAACGAACTGAACGTTCAGTGAACAGTTCGTGAACTGTTCAGCGGGAAGTTCGTTTATGTTCGTTCGTTTAGTAAATGAATGAACACGAACAAAAAAATTATGTTCATTTAGTTAAATAAACGAACATGAACACAAGTCGTGTCCGTTCATTTATGTTCGTGAACATTTGATAATGTGTTCGTTTATGTTCGTTAATGTTCGTTCATGAATGTTCGATAAAGTGTTCGTCTATGTTCGTAAAGATGTTCGTTTATATTCTTAAATTTTGTGTCAGATTTTTTTATGACTATTATATCAAGTATTTTTTGATATTTATGTTAACTACTCATTTAGTTTTGATTGATTTTTTGTAATTTTTGTAATAAAAAATATAAATTTTATTTTAAAATAAATCTATAATAATTTGTATTTGTTTGTGTTCATCAGCTTCTTCGTGTTCGTCATGTTCATGAACAGTTGTTTGTGTTCATTTGTTTTTGTTTGTGTTCATTTGCTTTCGGTAAGTGTTCGTGAACAGTTCATGAACATTTTCATTTTCTTAATGAACAAACACGAACAAGAAATCTCGTTCGATAAGTGTTCGTGAACAGTTCATGAACAAGTTTATTTCTTAACTAACAAACACGAACAAGGCCTTGTTCATGTTCGTTCGGTTCGTTTAATTTGCAGCCCTAATTTTGATTGAGTCAACTATTGATTTGTAAGTTAATTTATGTATATTAGTTTTAATTTTTAATTTCAAATCAGGATTGAATTAAGAAAACTGAATTAATTAACTGTATTTGAAAATAGATTTTAATTTGGCGGGAAAATAAGCTAGGAGGTGCTCTAGAAAGATGCCACGTGGAATATAAGTTATTCCTTTTTTATATAGTATAGATTACTAACTTGGTTATGCATTGTGAGTTGTATCATGTGCTTAGTAGGTTGTACACATCTTTAGTCTTTTTTAAAGCTTAATGGATTTGAATACTCCCAACTATTGGGAATTGACCGCTGCCACCCCCAAGTAAAATTTTGGCGAATATAACTCCCAAGTTAACACTTCGGTGTCTATATCACTCGTCGTTTATTAGAACTCTAACATATTAACTATCTGATGATGTGGCACGCATACGTGTACATCATCATATGCGTGTATTTTGTATGTACATCATCAGATGTGTGTATTTTGTATGTATATAACAAACGGTGAGTGATACAGACACCGAAAAGTTTACTTGGAGTTATATTCACCAAAATGATACTTGGGGGTGGCAGCGGCCAATTCTCAATAGTTGGGAGTATTTAGATCCATTAAGCCTTTTTTTAATCTTTAGTTTTTTATGTTTTACCCCAATAATTTTACATATTTTACATTTAGCCATAACATATTTTGATTTTAACTTTGGTCCCCCTATATTTCACATATTTAAAAAAAATTTTTTTACGTTTCAGTCTAAATTTTACAATTAACACACCGCAGACTGTAAATGAACCGAACATTCATGAATTGTTCGGCGGATAGTTCTTTTATGTTTGTTTGTTTAATAAATTAATGAACATGAATAAAAGAAATTTTGTTTATTTAATTAAACAAACAAATATAAACACATGTTTTGTTTATTCATTTATATTCATGGACTTTCGCTTGTATATATATACAAAAGGTATTATATAAAAGGTATGATATGTTAATGTTTGAAACATAAGTGTATTATGTTAAACTAGAAACCTAAAATTTGAGCGGAATTTCAATTTTCATTAATATACCTAAAAGTTTTAAAATGATTTTTTTGTGATCATTTTTGTTTGTTCAATTATATTTGTTTATTATTATCATTTAATGTTCATTTGTGCTCGTTTATATTCATGAAGTGTTTATTTAGTTTTTTAACGAACAAACATGAAAGAACACAAAAATTTTTGTTTTCTTAATTAGCGAACATGAAGAAAAAAGCATGTTTGATTATATGTTTGTGTTCGATAAAAGTTAAATGAACGAATACAAATATACTAATGTTTTTGTTCATTTAGTTCATTTACAAGTTTACTCTTTCTACAAATGACAAGTCCAACCATCAAGAACGCTAAAAAGAAAACCAACATGCATCAATAGTTATACTACATGCAAAAAGAATAGTAAATCACAATTCATGTCTTTTGTTTTCTTCTAATAACATGAAGTATAATTAGTAGGCCATACATAAACTTACATATATGTATTGAAAAATGTAAACAGGATAATGTCATTAAGAAGTGTAGACTAGTAAAACTTAAACTATATATTATATATGTATTAATTAAAGTCTTCTATCAATATATAGTCTTCTATCAGTCGTAGTAGTTTGCGTAACTGACATAGTTGTAATAACAAAGTATCTTAATACAATGTATGTTCAAAAGTCAAAAACAAAAAAATATTCACCAAAAACACCGAATCAAACTTACAAATAGCATGGCAGTTAATTAATAGTATTGGACTTTTGGTTCCGCTACCAATCAAGCCTTAAACTATTTTTCTTCTTTTAATACATGCATTACAGATGATGATATAAAATGAGTTTTTTAGGAAACATTCTACGTATTTCAAATAACACAAGTATCCAGGTGTGCTTTCTATATATGCCGATCATACGACGTCGACTTACAAAGGTTATAGCTTGAGGTCAACATAAGGATAAAATCATCTATAAGATTACAAAAAACATAAATTTTAAGGTACCTTATGTGACCCTACTAGCTTGGACAAACAGGTAAATGAAATACAATTTACTTTAAAAACATAAACCTAATTAGATAGACTATAATAATAAACTAAAGAGTAAATTACACAGATAGTCCTTGGAGTATGCGCATATTGCAACTTTAGTTTTAACTTTCAATAAATTACAGATGAGGGCCTGAACAATGCATGATATGCACACCGGCAGTCCCCAACGCTAACCGAGGTTAAATTTATCTGTTAGTGTTTTTAAAAATACAAAAATTCCCTTTCCTTTTTATCTTCTTCTAACACCCACCACCACCACCACCACCTCTACCCTCAACCCACCACCATCGCCGCCGCCGCCTCTACCCTCAACCCACCATCGCCGCCGCCTTTTACCCTCAACCCACCACCACCACACCGCCTGCACCCTCAACCCACCACCAACGTCGGCACCTGCAACCTCAACCCACCTTCACAACCCACCGCCACCTTTAACCCACCCCCACTGTCGCCAACCCACCCCCGTCGTCGCCAACCCACCACCACCGTCGCAAACCCACCACCGTCATCCTAAAGCACCATCAACCATCACCACCACCCTCAACCCACTATCATTGTTGCTACCTGCACCCTTGACCCACCACCACCAATCAAAAAACCACTCGTTGTTACCATTAAATACGATAACAAGCTGAATCATCGGATTTGAAGAAAGAGAGAGAGAGTTTTAGAAGAGAGAAAGGGGGAGAGGGGGAGAGAGAGAGAAGATGAAGATAAAAATGAAGATGAAGATGAAGATGAAGATGAAGATGAAGATGAAGATGATGAAGATGGAGATGATGAAGAAGAAGAAAAAGAAGAAGAAGAAGATGATGATGATGATGATGATGATGATTGATGATGATGCATATTATGATGATTATGATTATGATGATGATGATGATGATGATGCTGATGATGTGATGATGATTGCTGAAGATGAATCTAAGATGAAGATAAGCCGCCGCTGAAGCTGAAGCTGCTCCGCTGCCGCTTTCCGCCGGCGCTGCGGGAGCGGGTGAGGTGTGCTGGTGTGGGTTTGGGTGGGGTCCTTTCGGTTTTTTATTTGTAAAAATTTATTTTTGAAAATTAGGGGTATATTGGTAATTTTACATTGACTTAACAGAGAAACTTAACCTCAATTAGCGTTGGGGACTGCGATTGTGCATATCATGCATAGTTCAGGCCCTCATCTGTAATTTATTGAAAGTAGGAACTGAAGTTGCAATACGCGCATACATAGGGACTATCCGTGTAATTTACTCTAAACTAAATAATATAAGAGAAAAGTTGACTATAAAGTTTTGAAAACTAAGAAAATGTAAAAATAATTAAGTGACAATTATGTATTAAAGCTTAAAGGATTTCATTCAAACAATCATCAATTTGAATTATGTAATCATAATTCTACTAATCAATCACACAATGATTCATGGAAACCAAAATTATAAAAATCTCAAATTAGGTTTAAACATATACAAAGTGTTTAAGTAATCAAATCATGAATTGAATCTAATAAAACTTAAAAGGTTCAAGATCTAATCTCAAAACTAAGTTACAAGCTAAGAAAAAATAAAAACTTGCACAAACATATCCCCCTAAGTGAATTACAATTAATTTAGCCTTGCATCATCATTGATTCATCAACACAAATGTAAATGATCGTGTGAATCCGGATGAACTTGATGTTGGAAAGCCTTGGAATGGTGAAAGATGGTCACTTTTTCGTCCTTGATTGCAGTCTAGAGAGGTGTCTTTTATGGGTTAATCCCTTTTTAAAATGACTCAAATTTGGTCAAAATCCACCAAATCAAAGTTCCCCGTGTTACTGACTTAGTGGAGTGAACAGTGGCAACAGTGGCGCCTACTAGCGTAAGTTGGGTGGAAATCTACTGTTCAACGTTGGTTAGTAACAGTAACGACGTCGGTGGCGGCACCCCTTGCAACAACTTTGATTTTCATTTGTAACTTCTCGAGATCTTTCTCTTGATAGGTCGTGGGTCCCGTAGTTCTTTTCATAGCTCAAGTTATGCATGTTTAAAATTACCATGGTCTTGCAACTTCTCTTTTACATTTGCTCTCCTCTCGAGTTCCAATTTTCATCTCGTTTCTTCTAACTTTTTCATGTACTTCATGTTTAACCTATAAACACAAGAATATCCCAAAATTAACTCTATTTTTTTTAAATTGATACGTAAAACACGGAAATAAAGACTTTAACCATTGACATTTCACCACCCGATCACAATCCTCATATGTACCTTTTGCTTGTCCTCAAGCAAAGCTCAATTGTAGTTTATAGACCTGTCATTACAAATACATGTTACTAATCATTTATCAAGGCTCAGTTAAGGTTCGATGTAATACCCTTATTCACAAGACTTATATCGTTCAATAGATTTACATTCTAGCAAGTTACTGATATACGAGTAAAAACATGAAATCACCCAACTAAACCTAACTTGCTTTTGACTTTTATTCTCATGCACACACCTCTCACAATAATTGACTCCTCTCAGCTTATATCTGGACTAGTAAAATATGTACTAGAATAACTATTCAATAACCAAATATGTCATCTTGTTAGCATAAGCTTGTATAGCAATCACACTTCCACCACTTACATAGATGTATTAACTTCCTAAAAAAGCACATACATGTATTAAACTTCCTAAAAAAAGCTCCAGTGTATGTTTAAAGGGGAAATTTTGGTCCCATAAAAGTGTACAAACGTTGGAGCATATATGTTAGGGTGTACAAATTAAATCACCAAGAAAATGCAATTTAACTACTACTAAGATATAATAAGATTGTAAACTCTTATGTAACAAAAGTTGATAGAGCAAACGGGCATAATATTGTTTTGCGTATTTAGTGACGCATTTTAGTTTACACAAAATAATTACATGGGTTTAGAACCCCAAAAACCAATTCAGAGTATTAGTTGATTTCATCACCAAAATTCAGCAAACACGATCTAAGCTCATGGTTAAGTTATGGTAAAACCACTATACCCTTATGATACTTCTATCCAAAAACGCCCATAAGGTCAAGACAACCCAACTTAGGACACATGAAAATCAGCCATGCACCATAAACCTATGGCACTTCATCATATATAGCTTTAATCTCCTTGTGATAAATTCATGAAAAAAAAACCATTTTGAGCACAAAAACCTCAGTTTTACCTTCCATATTCACTAACTTCCTCAAATAACCATATACAGATTAATGCATAAAACAAAACCATAAATTAAAGTAATATAAAATATGCAATAACTAAATTATACATTTCGCATTGGGATTTAGACATCCACAACACAACATTTACTTTATGAATTTATTAATTTTGGTACAATATTATACAAGAGTTTACCGGTATATTTTGCCACTAGATCGATATCAACAATTTGATAGCCAGTTAGCCACTAGGGGAATCTAAATCCAACATTAAACACTAATTTATTATCCAACTTTCTTCCACTAGAGAATTTAATATCCCATATATTCACTTGAGGGTTAAATCTTCCAACTCTTCCACTTGGATATAAGATCCAATCCATCAAGTTTAAGATATATATAAAACCCTATTAAAACCACTTGGGGATTTACAATTAAGTTTAGCAAATTCTCTAATGTTTTGTGCATGATCACTACCTTAAGCATACAATTTAGCAAAACTAGCTACGCAAGTAAGAACACAACAATTCTAGGCATAGACTGCATACAAACACATAACTTAGAAAATCATAAAATCAATATTAAAATTTTCATTTTGATACATTCTCGTTCTGGAAAATACTGTGCACTTTTTCCGAGATTTAAAATCTTCCTTAATACAAATCCTACCCAAGTCATTCTTAAAAAAATATTAGATCGAGTAAACACGATAAACATTAATTTATTAAGAACAAATTCAAACACATTATCAAGCTTTACACCTCTATTTATACTAAATCTATGTGTATATATATCGCTTTTAACGTAACTCAAACACTATTAAATAATCAAATAAATAACTATACTTAATATTAGTATAATCAATTAATAAAACTAATAATACTATTTATTTTATTTATTTAATCAAGATTAAACTTTCATTTTTCCACTTAATTAATCTTGTTCTGTATCATCTATATCTTGAATTCCAACTGTAACTCTTCTACTTTAATCCTCGGACCGTTTACCTCACATCCTTCTATTTCATCCACTCCTTGATCACACAATTCATTGTCTTTAGCCGAATCACTCGATCTTGACAGTCAAATTGTCTTTAGCCGAATCACTCGATCTTGACAGTCATATACTCATATCTCTATCATAATGATACATTTATAAAATGCTCACAACTTGTTTCTTTTCTTTTCCTTGCGTTATACAAGGCTTATTACCTTTGTCTCAATTTAAGAAGCATTTAGCCCTTCACAATTGTTGCCTTAAACAATTGCCATATTCTCTTCTGATTCTTTACTTTCTTGATCAACAGGCCACCGACTTACACAGAATCACTTCACTTCTGATTCATATAGAATCACACAAATTTCTTTGTTCTCAATCGACTTATACAGAATCATTGTTTTAATCACACAAATCTACTTCCTCTCTTAGTCTTCTTCGGCTCATACCGAACCAATCTCCATGGCTTACTTAAATACTTAGTCTTCTTGACTCATACAAAACCTTTTTTTTGGCTCACACAGAACCTCTTTGGTGGTTTTGCTTTTTGACTCAAAAAATCTCTTTAATCTTTCTCTTGCTCGGTTGTCCTTTGGTTGTTCTTCCTTGATAGCTTACATCGCTCTAATACCAATTGTTGGAAAATATTGATTGAGCAAACACGATAAACATTAATTTATTAAGAACAAAACCACACACATTACAAAACCTTACACCTCTATTTATACTAAACCTATATTACTTCTAACCTAACTCAAACACCATTAAATAATCAAATAAATAACCATACTTAGTATTAGTATAATATAAACTTTATCAAATAATTAAAAAAACTAATAAAAATATTTATCTCGTTTATTTAATCAAGATTAAACTTTCATACGTCAACTGTGAATTGCTTACCACAAAAAGCCCACCACTTATTGCATAATGCACAGTTTGGGTCAAAAAGACCAAACTTTACCAACTTCATCAAAAGGCAAAACTATAACTCAAAAATAACTTGGGCATTTCTCTTAGTACCAATTAGTAATTAAGGCTCATGCGTTGCAACGGGGACATAAAATCATAACAAATAGCACCAATGTTACATTAGTGTCAACAACTACCAACACTTGTAAAACTCATATTAAAAAATAAATAAAAACGATAATAACAAAACCAAACGAAAAGTATACCTAAAAACATTGAACCACACGCGTGAGACGTAAAACATAAAAAACAGTAATTAAGTCAATCTAGAACCCGTGTGTTGTGACGGGACCATTAAACGGGGAAAAGTAGAATGACTAACGTTGAACCACACGTGCAAGTCACATCGTGTTAACTCGTATAATTTAGACCGAAACAAAAAAAACTTAAAAAATAAAAAGTATATGGGATCAAAGTTGAATGTAAAAAATTATGGCGGGCTAATTGTAAAAAAATGTAAAAATATTGGCTTAAAATAGAAAAGTTAAAGATTAAAGAAAGACAAAAGATTATACAATCCATCAAACACATAGTACAACTCATGATGTATAAACAAGTTGATAATTAGTATTTTATAAATTACCAACATTTTCGTAGTTTTCAACTCAACTTTTACCATTTACCAAATATTAACTTGACCATTCGTCATTTTAAAGCATCAAAAAGGGTTTGGGTCATTTAAAAAAGCACAAAAAATGGAAATTTAGATGGAAGAGGACTTACCAAGTTAAAATTGATCACTTCCAATTAGTTTCTAGAAGTCAATTTAATTCTGCCTGGTTAAACACACATTCAAAAAACAGAAGCATAATTATTTTTGTGTGTGGTCTTTTGCAAAGCCGCCTCAACAGTTGATATATATCCAGGGATTTAAGTTTGTCTTTCGGGAACTTGTATATATAAGTCCCTCAAGTGTAGTCAACTCTAAACTCCACCACAACTTTGAATATTTACACTTTTTACCCCCAATATGATTTGTATATGATTCTTTTGGTATTTTGGTCTAGTGTTTATCAATTAAATTGAACCATGACGGCATATTATGAATGAGTATGTATATCATAGCTTAATAACTAAAAACATTCTTAAGATAATATTAGATTTTCATGACAATATATAGATCAGGCTTCAAGTGATAGTCAAACATAGCTAGACGTTATATAAAGTATAACCTACATGAGCTTAGATATTTTACGGATCCAACATGAGCTCTACTTTTCACCTTTAACTTCTTTAAATGAATTATGTGATCGAATATATATCAGGTACATGTTAAGTTAACAAAGCTACACGAATAAATAGAAGTATATATAGTAGAAATGAACATATTGGAAACATGTTTTTAAAGCATGAAAATATGTTGTAGGATTGGGTCCCTCAGGTCTCGGCATAAGGATAACACATCCAAATAGACCTTGTTTCCGAGAAAACAACCGTATGCTACAAAATATTATCAAAGTGATCAACATTTTCTAAACTGAATTGTTCTATCTTGGTCTTCCTGGTCTAAAAGTAACCATTATAATTTATGATTTTTTATAACATATAAAATATAAACTGGAGAATAATATTCATGAGAAAAATTAAAGTATAAATAATTTTTCTGTTCTAATTTCAAATAAGCACTTGTCTATCTAAATAAAATAAACCCTCATGGTTAGAAGGATAAAAAATACGACGTTGTTGGAGGGTTTAATATGAAGATTGAGATCAATTATTTTATACTCTTATAGAATTAAATAAACTAAACATAAACATATATAAACACTTAAATAAAATAAGTTAGGTCAGTCGATCAGGATGTATCATTTAGGACTTGATTTATGGGAAGGAAAGTAGATTCTAGTACTAATTTCAAGTTGTTTGTGAGGCCCAGTTTTTATTGTAGCATATGACATTTAACTGAAAACTTAATGTTTCATGATTTGGGAAATTAAAGCCTAATATCAAAAGCGTACATTAATCATTTAAATAAAAATTTGTATTCCGTGATGTAAAAGTGAAAACAAAAATACAATAAGTTAATTACTGTTTTTTTTGGATTGTGTATATTATCTTATTTAGTACTTTAACTTTGTAGAATTAAAAGGAAAATCCAGTAAAATTTTAAATATCAAGGAATTAATGTTTATACCAGAAAAATAGTTTTGTTTTTATGTACTCACTTATTTTTGGTCGGATACATGTTAAAATAACTAGATGTTCTTTTACCAATAATATTTAACCTAGAGATATTTTGAAAACCCAACAACCAAAATATAACCCAACAACCAAACAATATTGTGTTTAAATTTCATATGACAAATAAGGGTAGTAAATATGTTTGATACAAACATAGATGACTTAGATGAGTTACCTAAACCACCTAGGCACATAGAATTGATTATTATCCAAAGTAAGTTGAAAAGGCTAGATTAAATTATTCTAACCTTCATGTGAGCTTGCTTGGAAAACCTTGGAGGTAACATAAAACATGATGATCACTAATTAAATAAAGACAAACTAAAGCAGGCAAAGTTTATGATGCATGAAGATAAACAAACATAAGCAACCTATCATATCAAACAATACAAAACTTTGCCAACTCCTAGAATTCACATCCACTTGCATATAACATGTGAAGCACATTGTGGATTTTGAACTAATGATAAGGTTGCTAATTTGCTATCATGTGGCCCTGAAGGTTAAGGGTTACAGACTTACACTCTTGCAAACAACCCTTGCAATAATGTAGTGCAAGGATGCATACAACCCTTGCAGTAATGTAGTGCAAGAATGTATACGGTTTACGAGAGCTTAGTGCACCAGGTTTCTCTTTTTCAATACATGTGAAACGACAATCCTAAGTCATCGTACAATACATCTTCAGCTAGTGTTTGTAAATTTGCATAAGAATTAGGTACAACCTTTCTTGGTCTTATATCAATTTGTCTCCCATAAAACATTTTAAATTATTAAGCATGCATACAAACTCCAGCTGACTTATATTGTGTGGGTTAAAAAATAGAAAATCACGTATCACATAAAAACATAGCAATGAAACTCTAAGTCATACAAGAAACAATAAGAAACAAAGATATAAATATATGGTTTGATCAAAAGATGATCTTGTGACTATATAAATGACCGGATTAGCATGTTAATCCTTTTCATTTATAGTAGAGTTTAGAAGTTACAATCACGTCATTGATATTTTTAAGTACTACGCAAAGGATTGAATACTATTTTTATTGAAGATGTATTAGTAACATGACAAAGTAAAAATAAAAAAGTAACACAAACAAAATAGAGAAGAAATGAAAAAAGAGAGTTATGAGTTAGGTGTGATTCCATAAATAGGGTATTCCAAGTGTAAATATTAGTATGATAAAGTTGGAATAAGTCTAAGGCTATCATACATAAATATGTGTAATGAAGACTTTAATTAGGGTGTGGTTGGATTTGTTAGAAATTTGGTTTAAGCTTTAAAAGCAGTTGGCAAGTTTCTTAGGTTGTACATTGGTTATCAATTCACATTACCTACTACATACCATACACACCTCTATGAAGCATTTTGGTTAATTTATAACATGGTACTACTATACACAATGCTATAGTGAGCTGTTAACATATTCAGGGACATCATTGCACACCCCTCAAACTAAATGAATGAATAATGTCTAAACAATGAATGAAGAGGGGTCTCAACTGCAATTTGATTAATTGCAATATTTACTTCAAATTTCCCTTTTCTGCACCCATCTTGGGATTTTTTCCAACAATTAATGCCTTTCCTGCCCCTCAATTTACAACTCTCTCGTCTTCTACCACACCTTCTTCAATTCTCTTCCTCCTCAATCCCTCTCTCCACCATTAAATTAAGCTTTAAAGCAAACCCATCTCCCCCCCCCCCCCCCCCCTCTCTCTCTCTTTGAGTTCTTGTTTATATATAAGTATATGTGTAATGGCCTTTGAGCATCTAAACCATCAAACACATCTCACAAGCGGTGGTGCGGTTCTTGATCAACCCCTAATCCTTTTCTATCTTGTTCTTGATCAAGATTTGCCAATTTCAAGGTAAACTTGTTGTATATATGAATATATGATCAAGGGTCATGGTTAACTATGTTTTATAATCACGCGCTTTCTCTAATCATGTTATACATGATCAAAAGTAAGTTCTTGAGAAATCAAGATTGACTTTTTACCAAGATTTTGTGTTTTCTTTCTACATGGGTCATCGTTAAATATGCTTTCTAATCATGGGTTTTCACAAAATAAGTTATATATGACCAAAAGTGTTAATTTTTCAATAAATCAAGGTTGACTTTTTATCAAGATTTTGTGTTTTCGATCTGTCTACAGTTGACTTTATATCATCAAGAAGCAAAGCAAAACAATGAGTCGAAGAAACAGTGGAGGTGGTGGCCGGAAGCTTGACTTGAAGCTGAATTTGTCGCCGCCGATAGCTCAACGACGAACCGAAGAGCTACCAAGCGGGTCAACCACCATGTCTCCGACGAGCTCTTGCGTCTCGTCGGAGGCAGAGCTCCGGTACTCTAGCAGTCCGGAGGCTACATCCATGATGTTGGTTGGATGCCCAAGGTGCATGATGTACGTTATGCTTGCTGAGGAGTACCCTAAGTGCCCTAAATGCAAGAGCACCGTTTTGCTTGATGTCCTTCATGACAACTCCACCAAGAAAACAAGAAAGACTTGAATGTTTGAATGAATTGAAGAGGGTGAAAAAGCTTTTATAATTTAGCACTTAGTATTATTAGTAGGGTTTTCTTTTTATTTTTTCAATCATCTATTATGGATAATGTTATTTACACTCTGGTTTACCGTTGCTTATGAGTGGAGTTTAAATGACAATACCCTTTTACCCTTCTACTTTTGTTATGTTCATCTTTGACCTTGGCTAAGTAGTAGTATTTAGGAGGTTATAAGCGTAATTTTCGTTTGTTATTGTAAATTTAAGTCAACTATGGGTTACTTTTTATTTTGTGTATTTTATGTCTAATTGACTTATTGTAGTTTTTGCTATATCCCACGTGGACAAGCCACGTCAGATGACTTTCATGTTTGACACGTGTAGCATCGGTAAAAACTCCCATGAGGATAGGAGAAAACAAATAACAAGCAAATATACACCGTTATATATCTTGATGTGTAGTATAATTTTGTGTATATGATTTAGTATTTGATATTCTGTATTATATTTCTAAGTTACAAAATTACAAACTTAATAAACAAAATCATTCTTATTATTATTTTTCGAACTAATTGGTGTTCTCTCATCATAATTTATAGATCACGAATTTAAGTTCTGTTACTAATTATGCACTAGATAAATACGTATTAATGTCATAATGATACAATAATAGTAGATAACTTATTGAAGACCTCGTGTGAGATTATATTTTAAGATTATTTTGTCATATAATAATATAAATAAAATTGATAAAAATGTGATAATGATACTCATCGGTTAGCCTCTTATACATAGTATGGAGAAAAGGACGTTCCTTTTATTTACTTTGACCACAGGATTCTATTTGGCTTCCAAATTAAATTTTATGTGAAATTTTAAAAAGGATATTAACACCATATTTGGTTTCTTTGGGGAAAATATGAAGTTCATTAATTAAACCTATATATTTCGATTTACTATCTTACATCAAAATTAGTATAATGAATTCCGCTGACTTCGAAATTGCTTACTCTTGGTGATGAGTTGAATTAGAATATGTTTGTTATTGTAGCACAATTGAATATAAACTTTAATGTCACAATAATGTATATCCAATAAATTATTTTACTTATAAAACTATAAAACATAGTTAATTACATAAAGTCTTTGTAGTTTACCTATAGTCACGTCTTTAGAGTTTAAGTTTAAAGCATTGTATGTTTGAGCTTCGGGGTTTTATAACTTTTGTTTATAAAACTAACTCTTGTTAAAAGATCTACTAATTTATGTAAAATTACGTTTTTACCATTCTACAAACCTAAGAAACGAAAACCTATTGCTACCATAAGTACCTACAACATATCACATATCTTATTCGTTGCTTCTTCTAAAACTAGATTTGCTAGCACCCACAACCAAGATTACCGCAAGCCGCCATAATCATCGCAACAGTGCATGCAACAATGAGTACCACTACTGAAAGTCATCATAATCATCCATTACTATTAATCAAAGGCAACCCACTTGACATACTATGATGCGGTGATTAAAGCAGCCAACAATAACCATCGATGGACCTAAAATTTCAAGTAACAAAGAAAAAATGAAAAGCCAATCAAATCTTTCCACAAAAGAGGTCATTGGCATCGAGCACCAAGCACCGCAAGCCATCCACCTTCTAAACCATTGCAAACTCCCCAAGTTTTGATTACACCAAAGCCAGTACATGGTTGCAACCCTTATCGTTTTTTGGTGATCAACATCTAACCACTCAAGATGTAACTAAAGCTCTTAAACGTTTAGGAATTCATTTAAATGTTAAAAGATAGTTGAGGTATTTACTCCACCAATGAACAATTTCTAAGTTTTTCGTTTAAGTGTGTAGACTCTAATGGCAATGATTCTTTCATCTAGTGTTTTTCTAGGACATGCAATTTATAATGGGATCACATATAAAGGTACCCCAAACCCACTATTTTATAGTCGCATGACTTAGGGTTTAAGTTTCCTAATCTCTATTTAGATCTAATTGGTTAGGATTATCTAAAACTTAACCCCAAGTTTTAGTTATATAATATTAAATTGTTTTAATCAAATCATTTTATTAGATGTATTATTACTTACATATATAGACACACACAAAGTAAATGACTAAAAGAAACTTTTTAAACTAGAAGTGATAAGTAACACCTTGTATTTATGAAATAAGCTAAAAGATCAAAGTTTGGGTAATATGTCAAAAGCATCAAAGTTTTGTGTTTAGATGGGGCTTTCATTAAGGTGCAACCCTAAATTACTTCTATTTAAAGGATGGTAGTCGACGCTCTTCCTTCTCTTGCAAGTCACAGTTCCTAAAGAATATAATGAGAGAAAGTGGTTAAAGAGAGAAAGATTCAAGAACAAAAAGAATATAATGAGAGAAAGTGGTTAAAGAGAGAAAGATTCAAGAACAAGCAAAATTGTACGTATTTTATACCTTGATTCACATACAAAGCATGGATCCAAGCATGAGTCATGCCAAAAGAACTTTTAAGGATTAATGAAATAATAAAGTTTGAATTTTGGTATATTTTTGCTAGATCTCGATAAGAGAGGCTTTATGTCTAGTGTTTGTTCATAGCTTCATCAAAGGTAAGTTGTAGATCCTTTTATTTGTTCTCTTGTTTTTCATTGATTTTTGGATGATATATATACACTATATGATTATGTTCATAGATCTACTGAGTTTCACGTTAAAGTTGATGTCTTGATGTGTATCACAACTAAGGTCATGTTTATAGCCTTCATGTATGCATATTAATGTTTACCTAAAGAACACTAAGAGTATGTTTGCATGATTCAAAGAATTAAAAGTTGATGAAAAATGTTATTTAAAAGGTCATAACAATAGAACACTAGGTTTTAATGTCGTTACCACACCTTTGTATTTGACCTTCTACCTTCGTAAGCATGATAGAAACCTTCTCAAGTATCACTACCCTTGTAATTGTGTCATAACTTTCGTAATTAGCTACACTTAGCCATTTTAGAGTCAAAGTGTGCACCCTTACGTACCTAACACCTACACAACTGGTATAACCTATTCCTCTGTATGTCGCAACACTTAGAATAAATCTCAATGACCAATCTTCGCAAATATCGATAACCACTGCAAGTGGATCTTCACATCTATTTATACTTGGTTATTTCAATGACCAAGATAGCCTTCGCAAGTGCTTATAACATTTGTAATTGGACCCTTTTAGTTGAACAATACAACACTTAGCCATTTTGCTGATAATCAAAAGTCTTTCCAATTGTTTCAATGCTTTCATAACTAACTCAATGCACCGTAAGTGTCTCAATACCTTATAATTGATCAATGTCCTTTTATAGCCTCACACACTTAGTAACTTGCATTAATGCCCAGCAAGTGGGTATAACCTCCATAAGATACTATAGCCTTCAGATCTTTCAACACTTAGTAAAACTTCAAAGAGTAAAGACTTTTGTGTATTTCACTTCCCAAACTTAAAGCTTTTGTATCTAATGGTACACTTGTATGGTCATGGTTTCTTTAAAGATACACTAACTGATAGAAAATGATGAACATTACTAATGGATGTTAAAGGTCAAAGTATGTCATTATTAGCAAGAGTTAATGTGCAAAGTGTTACGAGTCTAGTATAGGCTCATTCAATGTTATATGTATATGTTATGTAGGCCAGTAGCACGTAGGGTTTGTGTGTTAGTGGCATCTTGCTTCGTGCAAGAATTTTGGATTATGCAAATATCTCACAAGAGTCCTGCCTCGTACACGCATGCCGTTTATGTCTTGTCTCATGCAAGCACGTCAAAACTTTATATGAAATATACTACTTATAGAACCAAACAGAATATGATGGGCGACTTTAAGGGCGACAACAGTTCGCTAAATTCAAAATATGTACGTGCATAACCACAAACTTACAAAAATCAATTATTAAAAAATCACAATTGATTCATTGATTTCTCAATGTACTCCATTTTTCGATTATGGTTTAGTTAGCTGTTTTACTTACCCTAACTTGTTATAACCGTGATTCTCAATGTACTCCATTTTTCGATTATGGTTTAGTTAGCTGTTTTACTTACCCTAACTTGTTATAACCGTGGGGTGTGATTTACTTAAAGTCATTGAAAGTAAATGAAGAAGTAAAAACAAATGAAAATAACATCTATGTTAATTCATATTAGTAAAACATATAATAATAAAATAATAATAATAATAATAGTAGTTGTATAATATTTGTTTTTTTAAATATATTGATAATAATAATCATTTAATAGTAATTGTTTAATAGATTTTTTAAAGTAATTTACATGTAACAGTTGTTTTGGATTGGAGTGGGACATAATTACAGTTCGGTTCGATCGGGATTTCTAGGTAACCGATGGTTTAAAGGTGTTGTATAGATTTAAACCAAATCGATTGACTGCCGGTTTGATTGTTTAATTTTTAATAATAATAACAAAACAATAATAATATTTTTAATTAGACTATTAAATAATAATCTTTACTAATTTGTTTATTGAAGGTTTATTGAACGTTTTAACGGGTTAACTTTGACACATTCACATCCTAACACGTTTAATTTTTTTTAAATATCAATTTAACCTCCTTAGATTTTTAAAGTTTTAAGTTAAGTTTACGTGTCAGGTAAAATATAAAATGTTTCTATGCATACTTGTAAATACATTTTAAAATTGATCTATGTTTCGATGTTTGATTTCGTTTTGAAGTAATTTTTTCTGAAATGAGTGGGGACACATATAAAACGTCTTTGTTCGATTATATAAATCCGTATCACTCTACATTTTAATGAATTTTATTTCGAAAACGAGTCGGGACGATCATAAACTATATTTTATCATGCCGCATACGGCACAACTACACATGTTTGTTATGTACATTTTGAGTTGTACTATGTTTCGATATAATTTTGTTTGGACGTTTTCGTTAAACGGTATACATTAGAGTTAGTTTAAGGTTCGACGTAAAGTTAGTCCGGAGGCAAGTTGAGTCGATTATTAGTCTATATGTTATCTCGTCCTGTATAATGCTGTCGCAATATGTTGTCGTATTCATGTTTTAATATTTGCGATCATGATGAAATTCCTCGCGCGACGCGCGGGTCGGGAAAACCTAGTTATAATTGAAGCAAGAATTAGAAGTTTAAAAGGCTATGTTGTTGCAAACTGAAAACTCACAAATGGTAAATAAGTCATTTTTTTTAGTGAAACCCATCAAAATAAACAATTTTAACTCATGTTTTTATCAAAATGGCCATTGACTATTGATATTTTTCAAAATAAACGTTGGCTTTTAGCCTATTGATCATATTCAAAACAAACCAATCAGAAAACATCAAATAAGCTCCGTCGGCTAAGGAGTCTTAAACCTAACCTGAAAAAAACCATGAAGTTTAATATGGGTTTACGAGAACAACCAATCAAACGAAGACATGTGTAAGAAATGGCTATACTTTTAACTTATGGCTAAAATTGTAGCATTTTGCCTTTTTTTTTCAAACAACTAAAATTTAAGCTAATTTATATATGGTTCAGATTTAGCATGCTTTTTTCACAAACAAATAAGACTTAATCTAGTTACATAATAATGTAACAAGTGAGTGAAAGGGTTTTAGGTAAAAGAAAATAGTATTTTTATGATATTATATGAAAGTTAAGCTCGAAAGTAGATTAAATTATATTGAAAATTCATTACATTTGTAATCGGTACGCCTATTTGCAATTCACTCATAAATATTGATTGAAGCCTTCAATGGAATCACAAGAAAAGTAAACACCAATTGAATGAACATCTACGCAATTGAAAGATGGCATCACAAGTTTTCTTTTCCTTTCTTTTTCATGTTTATATTAATACACTATTTTAATAACGATAGGTGTTAGTATCTAATTTTACGGTGATATTTATTTAAGATTGAGGGTGACCTAATAATATTTAATAAATATTTATGAGTTCCCAGAATTCAAAACTTTGAATTTTATATAGTTTACATTGATAAATCTTAAGATTTAAGACATCCCAGATTTCATATTTGAATTATACTGCATAACTAATTTATTATAAAAGAGATATGTGGAACTTTAATAAATTAGAAAATTAGAATATACTTTTTAGTGAAATAATTATTAAAATTGATTTGCGGTGGTTTAATAATAATGAAAAAAATAAAGAAAAAGGTCTAATAGTAAATGTGGAGTTAAGGAGGAATGAGATGGGGTAGTTCAGACATTGAAAAATGAAGAGCAATTGTATTTTAGTTTTGAGAAAAATATTAGCACAATTAAATGCAATTATTTATTGAGACAGTTGAGAATAATGAAGCCATTACGTCAATATGATAAATACAAATTTAATTTTCTATACTTTTAAGTTTTTCTTTCTTTTCTATGCTTATCTTCATTTCCTCTATTAACACTACTAATAGATGTGTTTAACTGTAGAAACCTGGTTTTCTTATTGCTTTTTAAGTATGTTTAATTATGTAAAAAATATTAAACATAAATTTAAAAACAAACAAATGTTGAGTTTGTCTTTCTATTTTAAGAATTATTAATTAAAATTGTTTAACAAGAGAAAACAGTTTTTCTCTCTCCCTCTGATCTCTCGCTGCATATTTCTCCTTCAACACATGTATTTATATAACTCTTGATTAACCATCCACTATATCACCCAATTAAATTTAAACAATATTTGCCTCCTCTTAATTACCATTTGCAAGTGTCTAATATTTATACATGTATTTAAACTTTGGGAGTTGCCTTTGCCTTTATGTACACTAAATGCCATCCTTCATTGCAATTAATCCTATTTAATTCCATGTTCTCCAATTAATTCAGTTTTTAATTCATTTCACATCTTTTCCAACCTCCTGTCTTAACTCTTACTATACTATTCTCTCTCCGTATATATGTATGTATTTGTACGCATACATACACACACCTATGTATGCATGTGTGTAGTATAAAAAAATTGTACGTGTATATATACTATATACTGTTTTACTATAACTTTTTAGTTGCAAATGTAAGTCTTTGTGTCAAAAGAGCTGAATTCCTCTCTTGTGGTAAACATATACAATTGTGTTGACTTTTAACCACGGTCAAAGTTGAGATCCATGTATTTCAACAATAGCCAACTTTTGAAAATTCATGATCGAAGAATGTTCTTTCATGGATCAACACGAATCAAAACAATCTTATTTCACCTAATTAATGCAAAAACCGAAGGCATGTGAACATGCTAATTTGATCAAGAGATATTATCTCGTATAGACGAAGCACAAATATCCTTAAATTTAACCAATTATACGTAGCCGAATGACAATTCACCAAAGCATGGTCCATTGACCCCATGAGATCAACATACAATGATCAGTTAACTCCAAAGGGACCACAACCAATGATCGGTTGAATCTACAGCGGAGAGGATGAGGTTGCACATAGTGAGTTGGATTTTTAAGCTCGTCAAAGGAGTGATCATGAGAATTGCATCGCCAATGTGGAGATCATCATCAAGACTAATTCAAAAACATCTAGCAATCACATAACAGGTATCTTCTGTTTAAATAGTAAAGAATAAAAAAATGTAACATCCTAAGATTCATAATTTTTGAAAGATAATATGTTTGAAAATAGTTGAAGATGTAAAAGTCTTAATTAAAATACATGGCATTTGGATATAAACAACTTGTTATAAATCTTAGGTTAGCATATGTATACAGATCATTATGTTTTCAATGACAAGATATATTGTTACATAAGGGGTGTATTATAAGTTTATCCTAAAATTAAGGGGTGTGATAGTTGATTTTAATGCATTGTTTGAATGATAGATACGTTTTACCATAAATGTCTACTCCCTAACTTTCGTCTTGTCTTTGTCATGTAATATTAACCTTAACCTAAAATTAATCACAGATCACAATTCACACACTTAGCAAATATGTGAATATAAGAAGGTTTAAGACCACTAAAAATTATAAGCTCTTGATGATCGGAAAACAATTAGAGAATTTTCTGCAAAATGTGAAATAGGATTGCAAGAAAAGTATCATAAATCTAGGTATACTAGTAACATGAAAGTATCATTTTTAGTGTCAACACCTTATCAAATCCACTTGCAAGCTACTCCCACAACTCTTATACCAAAGTGGCTCTTACTTCTTGTCCCTTCAATAACCTTAATGCCCCAACTTGGGTCACACGCTCACTTACTGAGCCCAGCAATTAAGCTTATAACACGAGGACTTCGTTAGCCCCCTGCTAGCCTTCTTTGAATACATATATTCATTGTTGTTGTTAACATAAAAAATAAAAAAACACCAAAGTATCGCATATAGGCGTGATAGCAGACCTTAAAATAGTAGATTGAGTTGTAAGCTTGCGCCAAGCTCAACCCTGAGCTAATGAGAAGTCAAAATTGACTTAATTGCCCATAGTCTCAATCTTCAAAAACTTTCATTTTCACTTGTAAAATTCACTAAATACTATAATTAGGCATCCCAACCCCATTTGCACCAAGTCTATATGGTATCAAAACAATTTGGCACTCAAATCAGCTATCCAATTAAATTGTGTTGTTGGATAAAAAGTTAGCAAATCAATAGTATGGTTTAAAAGTTATGATTTAGGGGCTAGTGTTGTCATATTGAAACTATGTTTGTTAATAGTCTGTTAACGAGTTGTTTAGTATAAAAGGGAAGTTAGGGTTCATTCTAGCAGTGTTTATGAAATTGAGTTGTTTCTCTTAATCCTTTGTAAATCTTATTGATTCATAAGTTCAATAGAAATATTGAAGTAGTAATTGTTCTATTGTTCTCAATTTCATGGTTGAATTGTTTTATCTTGTGTTGAATACTTAACAATCGGTATCAAAGCCTTGTGTTGATAACTGGAAGAGAAGGGGAGAAATTGAAGAATAGAAAGAAACCATAGTGTCTACGAAGTTTGATATGGAGAAATTTGACAGAAAGAATGACTTTAGTGTGTGGAGATTAAAGATACAAGCATTGTTAGTTCATCAAGGTGTTGTTGATGCATTGGGTGGTGAAGCGAGTTTGTTTGCTGCTCTTACTGATAAGAAGAAGAAATACATTATGGAGAAAGCACATAGTACGATTATATAGTGTCTTGGTGATCAGGTCCTAACAGAGGTTTCTAAAAAAATAACTGCTCTTAGGATATGGATGAAGCTTAAAAGTCTGTACATGATGAAGTCATTCACAAATCGATTATATATGAAGAAAAGAGTGTACACTTTTCAAATAGCCATTGGAAAATCCTTGGAAGATAATGCAGACGAGTTTAATAAGCTTGTTCTGGATTTGGAGTACATTGATGTGACTCTAGAGGATGAGGATAAAGCGATTATTTTTCTTGATTCATTGCCATAGTCCTATAAGCATTTTGTAGATAACTTAATGTACTATAAAGAGAGTCTCTCAATGGACAAAGTCTTGGCGGTGATAAACTTGAAAGAACTCAAGAAACAAGGTGATCTTAAAGATGAAGGAGGATAAGGTCAGAAGAATATAACAAAGATCCTTCAAAGGGAAAGACAAATCAAGATTGAAGTCTAACTTTAAGAGAAGATGTTTCATGTGTAATTCTGAGAAACATTTTAAAAGGGACTGTTAGAGTTGAAAAGAATACACAAAAAGACAAGTGGGTTTAAGAATTCTAGCAATTATATTTAATTTGATAATGTATCATATGGGTATGATAGTGCTAATTTCTTGATAATTACTAAAGAAGGCAACCAATTAGATTGGGTGTTAGACTCAAGGTATTCATTTCATATGACACCCGTGAGGAATTTCTTTAAAGATTCTAGCGATTAAGAAATGGGTCATGTCAAGTTGGAAGATGATAGGGCCTATATAATTCTGGGAATCGATCTAGTACTTTCAAGCTTAGCAAATGGACAGAATTAAAGGTAGATGATGTCAGATATATCCCTAAATTAAAAAGAAGTTTGGTGTCCATAGGTGTAACACCTAATGGCAACCTCCCACATATTCGTTGGGGCAAAACCTCATCGAGTGCGATGAGTCCCTTATGGGGGGTGATTGCAACACCTAGAGGCGTACCTCCCACATTGTCCGTGGACAGGAGAGATTCCTGGCTCATAAGTAATGACCTGCCTCTTAAATCATCGACGCGTTTTGGGCTTAGTTGGCTGTGGAGCCTAAAAAACTCCACAGTTAAGCGTGCTCAGGTGGGAGTAGTACCAGGATGGGTGACCCCCTGGGAAGTTTTCACCTGGGTAACCAAAAACAAATTCGTGAGCTCTTAGTGAGCAAAGCGGACAATATTGGTGATTCGAGGGGCCGGGTGTTACAGAGTGGTATCAGAGCCAATCCTGTGCCATCCGGGATGTGGGGCAGAAACTCATCGAGGACGATGAGTCCCTAAGGGGGGGTGATTGTAACACCTAATGGCAACCTCCCACATATTCGTTGGGGCAAAACCTCATCGAGTGCGATGAGTCCCTTATGGGGGGTGATTGCAACACCTAGAGGCGTACCTCCCACATTGTCCGTGGACAGGAGAGATTCCTGGCTCATAAGTAATGACCTGCCTCTTAAATCATCGACGCGTTTTGGGCTTAGTTGGCTGTGGAGCCTAAAAAACTCCACAGTTAAGCGTGCTCAGGTGGGAGTAGTACCAGGATGGGTGACCCCCTGGGAAGTTTTCACCTGGGTAACCAAAAACAAATTCGTGAGCTCTTAGTGAGCAAAGCGGACAATATTGGTGATTCGAGGGGCCGGGTGTTACAGAGTGGTATCAGAGCCAATCCTGTGCCATCCGGGATGTGGGGCAGAAACTCATCGAGGACGATGAGTCCCTAAGGGGGGGTGATTGTAACACCTAATGGCAACCTCCCACATATTCGTTGGGGCAAAACCTCATCGAGTGCGATGAGTCCCTTATGGGGGGTGATTGCAACACCTAGAGGCGTACCTCCCACATTGTCCGTGGACAGGAGAGATTCCTGGCTCATAAGTAATGACCTGCCTCTTAAATCATCGACGCGTTTTGGGCTTAGTTGGCTGTGGAGCCTAAAAAACTCCACAGTTAAGCGTGCTCAGGTGGGAGTAGTACCAGGATGGGTGACCCCCTGGGAAGTTTTCACCTGGGTAACCAAAAACAAATTCGTGAGCTCTTAGTGAGCAAAGCGGACAATATTGGTGATTCGAGGGGCCGGGTGTTACAATAGGTACAATTGAAAGAAAAGGTTTTCATCTAAGCCTAAAATATGGTAAAACAAAGGTTATAAAGGGATCAATGGTGGTGCTCACAAGGTCAAGAAAAGAGAATAACACTTACCTGTTAGATGAGGAAGTAAGTTTGGGAAATGATTCCTTGGTTATCAATAGTCTGACTAGTAGTGCTTAATTGTGGCTTTAAAGAGTAAGGCATATTAGTTAGAAAGGGTTGGTAGAATTGAGTCAATAGGAAATTCTTCATGACATATTGGGTTCTGTGAGAATTATGTATTTGGTAAAGCACATTGGGTGAAAGTTAACAAGGGTAAGCATACTACCAATTAATAAAATTATTTCATAGGCCATGAAGATGAAGCATAAGTTATTATTTTTTATAGCGGACTTCTCAAATGCTTTTGATAGCCTCAATTGACGTTTTATGGACGAGATTATGAAAATGATTTCGTAACATCCTTACATATCTAAAATTGAGTTAAAAAGAAAATAAAAGTAGGCTTTCAGTTATGAAATAAGTACAAGGTTCAAAAGTGACAAAATAGGAAAGAATAAACCTTCATAACTACAAGGTTCAAAAGTGACAAAATAGGAAAGAATAAACCTAAAAAGGTGTTAAGAGAGAAGTTGTTGGTTTTAAAGAGAAAATGTGACATTCATCTAAAAGGTAAGAATTTTCATGTATTTTGATATATTTAAATTAGATCTATGCTTAGACATTATTATAGATCATTTGTGATGATAAAGTCGACACTTTACATGAGTGTATGTAGATCTTAGTTAATACTTTTCATGGTCTAGGATTCATCGAATATCATCCAAAAGTGAGTTCTAGATCCTTTTTTTCTTATTTTTACATTCTTTTGGGGCTAATATGCAACCTGATATAATATTGATAAATCTTGAATGATATTCACCTTAATGTTTGCAATTTTATGTGGGATTTACATATGCATGCAATATGATATATTCTTGATATAAAACCCTAAAATGATATGTTTAGATATTGGAATGATGTTATGATATAAATGAATAAGTTTATGAGTGTACTATAAGGGAATCATTGATGTGCAGATGTAACAGTTCATTTACACATGTGTTGTTTTTTTCACTTTAGTAGGATATGTGCCTTTAGCAATCTCACTTGATACAAGTTACGCCTTATGTACACTCACCTAATAAGAGTTGTGCACTGTGTACACTCACCTAATAAGAGTTGTGTCTTGTGTACATTCACATGATAGACACATTGTCTTGTGTTCCCTCACACAAACAAAAGCTATACTTTTGTATGCTCACCCGTCATGAGCTAAGAAATTTAATGCGTTCTCACCCGCTAAAAGAACTTTGTACTTGTACACTCTCAAGTATAAAGATAAAGTAAACTAAATGAAATGATAAATTATAATACGTGTTAAATTACCGTCAAAGATAATAATAATATAAATTGACAGATATAGCTAAAGTGATAGTTAATGGTAAAGATTAAAGTAAAGAATGTTAATGGCTTAATTATATGCTAAAGTTAAAACTAAAATTCACTCAACATCACTAAATTATATATGTTTATTTGTTTGACTGGTATGATAGCTGATGTGTGTTGTCACACCCCAACCTTGACGGCGAAAACATCGAGATGTGAGGGTTACGATTGTTCACAGCCACATAACGCTACTTATTAATTCCATATATATTATTCATAAGTCTCATTAATAACATTACAAGCAAAGTTTCAACAAAGAATACATCATGTACAAATGCTACAAATAACATGAATCATCCATTTTATCTCTAGGTCCAATCCTAGATGTAATAAGCTTCAAAGAGTAAAACACAAACTTGGGGTATACCTGAAACATGTTAAAAATAAAAGGTCAACATAAAAATGTTGGTAAGCATTCCATAGTTTTCAATACATAAGTATATAAAAGATGGCAATTCAAGTCATAAGTTAGTGAATAAAGTGATTAGGGATGTTATGAACAATGCAACAATCAAACCTCGACAAAGTTTTACAAGTCTCAAACGTTTACAAGATTATACGATCAGCTAAGTGTACTTGGATCAACCAAAGCAGGCTTGTCTGGCCCATAGATCTATGACTTCGCTGGGCTAGCAATAGTTAATGATTGTACATATAACGCCATAACATGGTAACCACAAAAGTTTAACTAACCACAACTTTGCATGATGAATTGCCATAAAGATTACAAGTCTCAAATAAGTTTACAAGTGCAATGATAATAAGTTAACATGTTTCACCCCAAAGTGTGAAAATAAGCAAAAAGGGGTATGGAAATACTCACAGATGTATATAAGATGATGATAAGACTAAATCGAGGCTCCAATGATTTCTCTTAAAAGTTGCCTAAACGTATATGTTCCAAGATTAAGTTCGATAATAAGATTAATAACGAGACGTGAACTGGGGTTTCAATTGGAATTTGGGGGTTTAAATAGTTAAATGAAATAATGAATCGTTTATGTTTTGGTTCAATAATGTTGAAATCGATCAATTAAATATAAGAATTATAGTGAATGATTCAATAATTAAATTTATTGAATTATCATGATGTGTGGAAAAGAAATAATTAATTTAATAATTATTTAAAAATTTGATAAAAGGTACTTAATTAAATATTTATTTAGATGACTTTAAAATTATTTAAAATCGTTTTATTTAGTTTGAACATCTAAACGATTTATTATAAAAATCTTACAACTCTTAGTAATAAGTATAATATATCGTTTTACAAGTTTCAAGAGTTTACGTAATGGTATAACCTATAAACTAGTTATGCTATAATATGGTTAAAAGAATAGATAAGCAACTAAATATTTAAATGATTATCCAAATAACTAATTAAATAATTATTCCTTTAACATACTGATTTATAAAATGTAAATAAAATCATAATCAATCTATAATTAAAGATAATGTAAAGACTAGAGATAACTTAGTGATTTCAATAAATTAATTATAACATTTGTTATTAATATTTCATATGAAAATTGTTAAGATGTTTAAAGAAATAATTTATAGAAAATAATTAGATAATCTTTTTAATAACCAAAGTTTATAAACTGATTTTTTATAATTTATAAAAAAAAAATTATATATCCTAAACATTTAAAAGCAGAAAAGAAAGAAGGAAAAAATAACATTAAAGAAAAGTGGGCTGAGGGTTCCCGGGTTCGAACCCGGGACCTCAAGTCCACAAAGCACGCAAATTACCAGTGAACCAAGGCATACAGCCGCGTATAGATTTGGTATTAAATATTTATAAACAATAGTTCAAGAAAACCCCTAATTCATATGAACCCTAGTTTCGGGTTGCATCAAATTGAACATCCAAATGATGTGGTTAACGAAATCAAGAAAAGGGCTTTGATTCCTTGAGTAAGACCGAGTATGTAGATGTGTGTAATTACCAGAAAGATGCTCGAATCACGTTGCAATGAGAAGAGACGGTCGCGACTATTTGGATGTTGATTCAAGGCGAGAACGTTGATGTTAATCAAATTGACTTTGCAGATAGGTCTTAGGATCAATTTTAAGCAGAAGCCCTCTGTTAATTCGGTGTAATAGGACTTCGAACATGGATCTCCATTAAGTTGCAGGTCACGATGAAGATGGTGATCAATTTCAATGAAATTGTGTTTATCAGGTGAAATTGGATGTGATAATTGTAACATCTTGTATTTTTGTTAAATTAGGCGTTAACCTTGTTAAGTTCTTGTAAGGATCATTTGTGTCTTTTATGAAACTTTGAGGGCTTGTAATGCATGTTGAGTTAAGATAGATGTTAATAAATTAATTTGTTTAACATTGTTAATAATGATAACGATATTGTTATAATAATAACAATTGTTAATTTTAATGTTAATAATAATAATAATAATAATTATTGCTATTAATAATAATTAACAATAGTATTAATAATCATCAAAATAATATTAATAATAATAATAATGAAATTGTATAGTTACTAAACTTATTAAGGTTTTAAAACTTCAAGTAATTAAACTTTGGGGGGGTTAATGTCAATTTAGAAACTTTACTATTAAAGTTTGTACTTTAAATGTTAAATGTATAACCATAGGGACCAAACATGTATATTCCAAAACCCAACCCCCCACCCTAATTCCCTTCCCGCAAATCCGGCAAAGCGCCGGTGGCTACTCCGGCCAAGTCCGGCGACGGCCAAACCCATTGAATACACTCGTTTTTCGACCCAAAACCGCTCCCAAATCATTTTAGAGGATGAATCGAACCGTTGGGCATCGTTTAACCGCAATTAAGTGTCCGTTTTCTAGGTCAATCGATCAAGTAACCGACGAGAAATAATCATTCAACGTTCGAGCATTAAAACTCAATTATAACTCAATTAACTAAACCTAATCAAACGTTTATCTAAGTTTAATCGATTGCAATTACCAATTACACCTGAAACCCACGGATTCACCTTGTCCGATTATCTCTTTCGTCGCGAACCTGCAACCTATTCGAAACCCATCATCCAAACTTTCTAAACTTCGATTGATCGAGGGAATTTCATCAAGAACTACATTCGAAGCTAACTGCAAGCTTAATTGGGTTTTCATTGAAGTTTGCTCATCCATTGGATAATACGACCGAGAGTTCGTCTTCGATTAGGATCATCTTCAATCTGAAATTAAACGGGTAAATTACACACATGTACATACTCGATTTATCATGGGGAACAAAAGCCCCATGATTACAGGCTTTTACATAAACGATTTGCTTGTCAATTTGGGGGAGAATCGAACTAGGGTTCATGAGGAATTGGGGATTTATGTTCTTGTGTTGGTTTTAAGAAAAGAAAGCCGAGCCTTAACAGGCATAGGCTACCCAGCCTAATGGTAACACTCTCCCTTGTCAACCTTGAGGTCCCGGGTTCGAACCCGGGCCACCTCACCTATTTTTTTATTGGCTTTCCAGCCTTCAAAAAAATTAAATAAAATTTCTAAAAATTATAAAAATCAGTTTTAAATATTTTGTTTATTTTAGAAGCTATCTAGTTATTTTCTGTTAATTTGTTTCTTTAAAACTCCTTAATAAATCTTTTTATGAAATGTTATTAGAAAATGTTATAATTAGTTATTTTCATAAAACAAGCTTTAAATAGTTAAAATCACTAAATTATTATATGGTTTATATGATATCTTTAATTTTAGATAAATTATGTTGATGATAAGATTTAATTTATATTTGATGAATAAATCATTATAAGGGTTAATTCAAAAGGATTAAGTACGTTTTCTTCGTTGTATTAAAATGGAGTCGATAAATAATATTATTTATAAAAAACCCCCAAATCCATATTGGAACCCTAGTTATCGTTATATCGTTAACTTTATTATTGACCTATATCTTATAATATATATAGGTGCCTTGTGAAGTACATCTTGAAACGACGTTTATTATTGTTATTATTAACCTTCATAATATACTTATTGATCAAGTGAGTTTTCCTTGTCCCCTTTTTATAATTTCACACATATTTGGGGTGAAACATGATGCTTATATTTCATACACGTTTAAACTTTTGAGACTTGTAATGCACATGCAATTCTACTTATTTTTGGTCATGGTTATTTGTGTTTTGTGAGTGTTTATATGAGATACATTATTTGTTTACAATCATTAACTATTGCTAGCCTGGCGACGTCTTAGATCTTTGGGCCTGACAAGCCTATTTGGTGCTAAAGTCGAGGTATTGCCGACTCCTAGGGGCCGTACGCTTGTGCACTAGGGAACCAAATACACTTAGCCAATCTTATATACTTGTAATCAAGTCGAGGTTTGGTTGTAACGATATGTGTTCTATAACCTTACTAGCTTATAATCCATGACATGAATTGCTACTTGTAATCTTATTATGTATGAAAACTTGGAAACTCACCAACTATTTTTAGTTGACTCGTTATTTTCATCATGTTTCAGGAAATCCCCAAGTTTAAAGTGGACATTTGAAGCTTGCAATAAAACTAGGATTTGGACCTAGTTAATAAACAAAATGAACATGTTTGTTATTTCATGTTGAAACTTATTTCATTATTGAGACTTATGCTTGTAATGTAATTTTGAGACTTATGTTTAATATATTTGAATTTAAATATAGCGTTATGTGGCTGTGAACAATCTTAACCCTCACACCTCGACGTTTCCGCCGTCAAGGTTGGGGTGTGACAGATTGGTATCAGAGCCCATAACTATAGGGATTTAGGTTATTAGAAATGTGACCTAGACTATAGCTTATGCATGAACCTCTTAGAATAATATTTATATTCTTGGTAATATATATATTGTTACATGCTACATAATGCTATACTTTACTTATGTGCAACTTGATGCCTTAGCATAGGTTTGCCTTGTAATTGTTTAAACTTAGTTACTCGTCTCCCTAAACTTACCTTTTGACACTTTGACTCTCCCCGAAAAATGAAACTTCTTAATCTTATTCTCGTCGACACGTGGAAATTGTATACTTATGCTTATGACTTGAATCCTTAGACTTATGTCTAATCTAAGTAAAATCTCATCAAGGTTTTGATTTCATGAACCTAAGATATTTGTGTGACACATAGACACCTGTATTCTGGATTTCCTGGCAAAAGGCCCTCGGGCTAAGGCAAGCATATCGCATAAATCCTACGGGACTAGTTATGCTTACCTGGGGATTTCTGGGATGAGTGATAAACTATGGTCAACATACACGAATTTCTAAGGCAAGTGGGTCAACTTACCTTGACGTGTCAACGTTTCCAAATGGTAATGCGTTACCAAATGGAACCATTCCATGTGCCTTACAACTTTAGCCTTATCCTTGTTGAACTATGACCCGTGTTATTCCAATTCTCGTATCTAACTCATTTTGTATATTCCAGCATGTCTCGTCATCATGGAAAGCGTGGAAGTTCCGATCGTAAGTTAGCCGCCATGATTGCTCGCCAAATGGCTGCTGTCATCCCGACCATGGTTGCTGAACTTAATAGCACCTTACTGACCAATGGTAGCAACAATGGTAATGGTCATGGAGAGAACAGCAACAACCAAAATGGGAACAACCAAAACGGGAACAATCGAACTTGCACTTTCAAACACTTTAGCTCTTGCAAGCCCACTAGTTTTAGTGGCAAGGAAGGAGCCACTGGTCTTCTTGAGTGGTTCGAAAGCATGGAGAATACCTTCATCAACTGTGAGTGTCCCGAGGCACTCAAGGTTCGTTATGCTACTAGTGTGCTCCAACAAAGGGCACTTACCTGGTGGAATAGCGAGAAGAGAAACCATGGACCCGAAGCTGTGCAAGCACTTACTTGGGAGGAGTTCAAGAACATCGCTATCGCGAAGTTCTGCCCACGAAGTGAGTTGCAAAAGTTGGAGGAAGAATTCTGGAACTTGAAGCAAAATGATGGTGATCATTTGGCCTACTCAACTAGGCATCATGAGTTGAGTTTATTGCTGCCTCACATGGTCGACACTGTCCCCCGCAACATCGAGAAGTTCATTAAGGGGGTACCACCCCAAATTCAAGATGCTGTGGTGGGTAGCCGACCCACAACTTTGGAAGAAGCCATTACTATCACCGCTCAACTCACCGAGAATCATATACGAGCGGGCACCATGTCTGTAAAGGGTGCAAAGAAGGTAGAGAAGACGGCTACTGAGACTGTTAAGGAGACCAAAGCTGAACCGTCTTACAACAACAACAACAACAACAAGAAGCGCAAGTTCACACCGGCGCGCAACTATGCTGTGGCTGCACCTAAACAACCCCAAAGACAACTTGTACCTGCGGCTGCACCTGTGGCACAAGTGCCTGGGGCTAGGGCTTATGCTGGTCCCCAGCCTATGTGCAACATTTGTAGGTACCATCACCCGGGAAATCAACCATGCCGTATCTGTACATTATGCGGTAAATATGGTCACTTGGTGGCGACTTGTCACCGTGCACCTAACAACAACGCCGCCGTGGTCACAAACCGTGTTTGCTACAACTGTGGGGAACCTGGTCATTTCCGCCCACAATGCCCCCGTCTTGTGGGTAATGTTCCACAAGCTCGAGGACGTGCTTTCAACATCAACGCAAATCAAGCACAAGCAAACAATGATGTGGTGAATGGTATGTTCACTTACCTTTAACTTTTGTGACCTATTTCTTTTCATGTGTTACCTATGTCGTTAAATACCTTTAAAATTGAACAGGTATGTTTCTTATTAATAAAACTTATGCCTATGTCCTATTTGATTCTGGAGCCGATAAGAGTTTTGTTTCGTTAGAGTTTGAATCCATACTTGCTAGGCCACATACGAAACTAGAAGACCTCTTACCGTTGAAGTCGCCGATGGAGAACCGATCACCGTTGACATCGTTATTCGTGATTGCATCTTAAGCCTTGACACGCATGATTTTCTTATCGATCTTATCCCTATGAAACTTGGAAGCTTCGACGTCATCATTGGTATGGATTGGTTAGCCAAACACCATGCCGAGATCATTTGTTTCGAGAAGTGCATTCGTATACCGTTACCCTCTGGAGATACTTTAAAGTGTTCGGTGAGAAATCTTCCAAAGGGCTTAAACTCATGTCTTGCACTCAAGCCCGAAAGTGCTTAAGCAAGAAGTATATGGCCTTCTTGGCTTACGTGGTCAACACGAAAGTCAAAGGGAAAGAACTTAAGGATGTCCCTATCGTACGAGACTTTCCTGAAGTATTTCCCGATGACCTTAGTGGTTTACCTCCCGTGCGTGAAGTCGAGTTTAAAATTGACTTGATACCGGGAGCAAACCCCGTGGCTAAGTCACCATATCGACTTGCACCATCGGAAATGCAAGAACTCTCTAGTCAACTTCAAGAGTTATCCGAGAAGGGCTTCATCCGTCCTAGTTCTTCGCCTTGGGGTGCACCTGTTCTATTTGTGAAGAAGAAAGATGGAACGTTTCGTATGTGCATCGATTATCGTGAGCTTAACAAGCTTACCATCAAGAACCGTTATCCTCTTCCTCGTATCGATGATTTGTTTGACCAACTTCAAGGAGCTGCTATTTTCTCGAAGATCGACTTACGTTCTGGTTATCATCAATTGCGAGTCCATGATGATGATATCCCAAAGACCGCGTTCCGTACTCGATATGGGCACTATGAGTTTATGGTGATGCCTTTTGGCTTAACCAATGCTCCTGCTGTCTTCATGGATCTCATGAATCGAGTATGCAAGCCCTATCTAGACAAGTTTGTGATCGTCTTCATTGATGACATACTTATCTATTCAAAGTCCAACACCGATCATGAACTACATTTGAGATTGGTTCTTGAGTTGTTGAAGAAAGAGCAATTGTACGCGAAGTTCTCGAAGTGTGATTTCTGGCTCGAGGAAGTTCAATTTCTAGGACACGTGGTGAATAGCCAAGGAATTCACGTTGATCCTGCAAAGGTGGAAGCTGTGAAGAATTGGAGTGTTCCTACAACTCCTACCGAAGTTCGTTCTTTTCTTGGTCTTGCTGGTTATTATCGGCGATTCATTGCCAACTTCTCGAGGATCGCGAAACCGCTCACTACTTTGACACAAAAGAATAAACTATTCGAGTGGGGTCCCGAGCAAGAAGAAGCTTTTGAAGCGTTAAAGCACAAGTTGTGCAATGCTCCTATCTTGACCCTACCCGATGGAAACGACGATTTCACCGTGTATTGTGATGCATCTAAACAAGGCCTTGGTTGTGTTCTCATGCAACGAGGGAAGGTTATAGCTTATGCATCGAGACAATTGAAGGTTCACGAGGTGAATTACACAACACACGATCTTGAGCTTGGTGCTGTTGTCTTTGCTTTGAAGATTTGGAGGCACTACTTGTATGGTACGCAATGTATAGTCTACACCGATCACAAAAGCCTTCAACACGTTTTCAATCAAAAAGATCTCAATATGAGACAACGTCGTTGGGTGGAGTTGATTAGTGATTATGATTGTGACATTCGTTACCATCCTGGTAAAGCAAACGTTGTAGCCGATGCACTAAGTCGAAAGATTCACAACAAGATGATCTCATTCCAAGAAATTCGCGATCGACGCCAATGGTTTGATACTTTGGGTGAGTTTGATACTGAGATCCGACTTGATGTCAACGAGACCACCGTATTGCTACAAAACCTGAGGATAGATAGTGACATCGAGTCTAGTATCCTGGAGGCTCAACAAATGGTACAACGAGAAGGAAGAATGAAGGATGAGTTGGAGCATAATCTTCTAACCCGATTGGAAACGAAACCCAATGGGTTGATGTACTTCGCCAATCGAATTTGGATTCCAAATCGCGATAACCTCCGTACCTTCATCATGAACGAAGCTCATCAAAGTCGTTATTCTATTCATCCTGGCTCCGATAAGATGTATATGGACCTGCGTGGTCAATATTGGTGGCCTGGAATGAAGAAAGACATAGCGACTTATGTAGCTAAGTGTCTCACGTGTACGAAGGTTAAAGCCGAACATCAACGTCCAAGTGGATTACTTGAGCAACCCGAGATCCCTATGTGGAAGTGGGAACACATATCCATGGACTTCATAACAAAGCTACCCCGAACCTCCCGAGGACATGATAGTATATGGGTGATTGTTGACCGATTGACTAAGTCGGCACATTTTATACCCATACGTGACACTTACAAGACATCAAAGTTAGCTCGTATTTACGTTGATGAGATTGTAAGTCGTCATGGGGTACCTTTGCATATCATATCCGACCGAGATGCTCGCTTCACTTCACATTTTTGGTCGTCTATGCAAGAACTCTTGGGTACACAATTAGATCTAAGCACGGCTTACCATCCTCAAACTGATGGTCAAACCGAGCGAACGATCCAAACCTTGGAGGATTTGCTACGCCTTTGTGTTCTTGACTTTGGTGGCGATTGGGATACGCATCTACCGCTCGCGGAATTTTCGTATAACAATAGTTACCACTCGAGTATCAAGATGGCACCGTTTGAGGCACTTTATGGTCGAAAATGTCGTTCACCGATCTGTTGGACCGACATTGGTGAAAACTTCATCACTGGTCCTGAACTTATACAAGAGACGACCGATAAAGTTTCTATCATTCGTAAGAACCTTGAAGTGGCGAGAAGTCGTCAAAAGAGCTATGCTGACAAGCGACGAAAGCCATTGGAATTCCAAGTTGGGGAGATGGTTCTTCTTAAGGTTTCACCGTGGAAAGGTGTGGTTCGCTTTGGAAAGAAGGGCAAACTGGCTCCAAGATTTGTAGGGCCTTTCAAAATCCTGAAAAGGATTGGGAAAGTGGCTTATAAACTGGAACTACCTTCGACCTTAGTGGAGTTCATCCTGTGTTCCACGTCTCAAATTTGAGGAAGTGTTTGGCCGACGAAAGTCTGTATGTTCCGTTGGAAGACATTCAGATTGACGAGTCATTACATTTTGTTGAGAAACCTGTTGAAATCATGGATCGCATTATGAAGAAAACTAGAACCACAACAACCCCAATCGTCAAGGTTCGTTGGGAGAATAAACGTGGCGCTGAATTTACTTGGGAACGTGAGGAGCACATGAAGAAGAAATACCCGTTCTTATTTGTATAGTTTCTTTTCTTTTAATTTCGGGACGAAATTCTTTTAAGTTGGGGAGACTGTAACATCTTGTATTTTTGTTAAATTAGGCGTTAACCTTGTTAAGTTCTTGTAAGGATCATTTGTGTCTTTTATGAAACTTTGAGGGCTTGTAATGCATGTTGAGTTAAGATAGATGTTAATAAATTAATTTGTTTAACATTGTTAATAATGATAACGATATTGTTATAATAATAACAATTGTTAATTTTAATGTTAATAATAATAATAATAATAATTATTGCTATTAATAATAATTAACAATAGTATTAATAATCATCAAAATAATATTAATAATAATAATAATGAAATTGTATAGTTACTAAACTTATTAAGGTTTTAAAACTTCAAGTAATTAAACTTTGGGGGGGGTTAATGTCAATTTAGAAACTTTACTATTAAAGTTTGTACTTTAAATGTTAAATGTATAACCATAGGGACCAAACATGTATATTCCAAAACCCAACCCCCCACCCTAATTCCCTTCCCGCAAATCCGGCAAAGCGCCGGTGGCTACTCCGGCCAAGTCCGGCGACGGCCAAACCCATTGAATACACTCGTTTTTCGACCCAAAACCGCTCCCAAATCATTTTAGAGGATGAATCGAACCGTTGGGCATCGTTTAACCGCAATTAAGTGTCCGTTTTCTAGGTCAATCGATCAAGTAACCGACGAGAAATAATCATTCAACGTTCGAGCATTAAAACTCAATTATAACTCAATTAACTAAACCTAATCAAACGTTTATCTAAGTTTAATCGATTGCAATTACCAATTACACCTGAAACCCACGGATTCACCTTGTCCGATTATCTCTTTCGTCGCGAACCTGCAACCTATTCGAAACCCATCATCCAAACTTTCTAAACTTCGATTGATCGAGGGCATTTCATCAAGAACTACATTCGAAGCTAACTGCAAGCTTAATTGGGTTTTCATTGAAGTTTGCTCATCCATTGGATAATACGACCGAGAGTTCGTCTTCGATTAGGATCATCTTCAATCTGAAATTAAACGGGTAAATTACACACATGTACATACTCGATTTATCATGGGGAACAAAAGCCCCATGATTACAGGCTTTTACATAAACGATTTGCTTGTCAATTTGGGGGAGAATCGAACTAGGGTTCATGAGGAATTGGGGATTTATGTTCTTGTGTTGGTTTTAAGAAAAGAAAGCCGAGCCTTAACAGGCATAGGCTACCCAGCCTAATGGTAACACTCTCCCTTGTCAACCTTGAGGTCCCGGGTTCGAACCCGGGCCACCTCACCTATTTTTTTATTGGCTTTCCAGCCTTCAAAAAAATTAAATAAAATTTCTAAAAATTATAAAAATCAGTTTTAAATATTTTGTTTATTTTAGAAGCTATCTAGTTATTTTCTGTTAATTTGTTTCTTTAAAACTCCTTAATAAATCTTTTTATGAAATGTTATTAGAAAATGTTATAATTAGTTATTTTCATAAAACAAGCTTTAAATAGTTAAAATCACTAAATTATTATATGGTTTATATGATATCTTTAATTTTAGATAAATTATGTTGATGATAAGATTTAATTTATATTTGATGAATAAATCATTATAAGGGTTAATTCAAAAGGATTAAGTACGTTTTCTTCGTTGTATTAAAATGGAGTCGATAAATAATATTATTTATAAAAAACCCCCAAATCCATATTGGAACCCTAGTTATCGTTATATCGTTAACTTTATTATTGACCTATATCTTATAATATATATAGGTGCCTTGTGAAGTACATCTTGAAACGACGTTTATTATTGTTATTATTAACCTTCATAATATACTTATTGATCAAGTGAGTTTTCCTTGTCCCCTTTTTATAATTTCACACATATTTGGGGTGAAACATGATGCTTATATTTCATACACGTTTAAACTTTTGAGACTTGTAATGCACATGCAATTCTACTTATTTTTGGTCATGGTTATTTGTGTTTTGTGAGTGTTTATATGAGATACATTATTTGTTTACAATCATTAACTATTGCTAGCCTGGCGACGTCTTAGATCTTTGGGCCTGACAAGCCTATTTGGTGCTAAAGTCGAGGTATTGCCGACTCCTAGGGGCCGTACGCTTGTGCACTAGGGAATAGGGGTGTTCATCGGATCGGATTTCGGATTATTCGGATTATTCGGATCGGATTATTCGGATTTGAAAATTTCAGGGCCCTATCCGAAATCCGATCCGATCCGAATAAGGATTTTTCTATCCGATCCGAATCTATCCGAATTCAATTCGGATCGGATTCGGATATATCCGAATAATCCGAATTTATCCGAATAATCCGAATAAATCAAATAACAAATTTTTTCTATTTTTTGTTTTTTTTGCTAATTTTTTATTTTTAATATTTTATAAGTTAGAAATCACAATAAAATATATAAAACTAATTTTTTTTAACTTGTACGCAAATTCAAAAATTAAAACATAATAGGTAGTTGTATGGAACCCGGAGATTTGAATCTCTAATTTAGAACGACGGTCTATTATTGCATAATTATTTAAGATTATGACTAGAATGTGTAAATATTCTTGTATATTGAGTTGAAAACATGATAGATAGTTGAGTAATGAGTATTGGGCAAGAAATATAGTTGAAGTCTTATTCGGATTATTCGGATATCCGAATAATCCGAATAACCCGAATAAAAAAATTGTGAAATCCGAAATCCGATCCGAAATCCGAATAAGGAATTCGGATTCGGATGAGATCCGATCCGAATATCCGAATAAGGATTCGGATCGATTTATTCGGATTCGGATACGGATCGGATATCGGATAGTTTCGGATATCGGATTTTTTGAACACCCCTAGTAGGGAACCAAATACACTTAGCCAATCTTATATACTTGTAATCAAGTCGAGGTTTGGTTGTAACGATATGTGTTCTATAACCTTACTAGCTTATAATCCATGACATGAATTGCTACTTGTAATCTTATTATGTATGAAAACTTGGAAACTCACCAACTATTTTTAGTTGACTCGTTATTTTCATCATGTTTCAGGAAATCCCCAAGTTTAAAGTGGACATTTGAAGCTTGCAATAAAACTAGGATTTGGACCTAGTTAATAAACAAAATGAACATGTTTGTTATTTCATGTTGAAACTTATTTCATTATTGAGACTTATGCTTGTAATGTAATTTTGAGACTTATGTTTAATATATTTGAATTTAAATATAGCGTTATGTGGCTGTGAACAATCTTAACCCTCACACCTCGACGTTTCCGCCGTCAAGGTTGGGGTGTGACAATAATCGTTTAGAGATAGATAAACGATCGTTTTGGTTGAGTTAATTTGATTATTATCAGTGTTTTAATGCCGAACGTTGCAACTCGGTGATCGACGGTTACACGAGCTCGAAACGCTCTTGTACCGATGTTAAACCTAATTAAGACGCATCCAATAGTTCGAAACCTTCACTTGAACGGTTAGGAATCGTTTTGTGCTGTTGAAACTCGAAGAATCGTGTCCTTTGGCCTTGCCGGAGCTCGCCGGACTCGCGGCCGGAAGTGTGGCCGGGAATTCGGGAAGGGGGGTTGGGTTTTGGTTTCAAGATTCTTAATTTGACAACCTAGGTCCCTGAAGTATCCAATTTTTTACATTTTATGTACTAACTTTAATATTAATGTTTCTAAATTATCAAATAGGCCCCCTTAACTTTTAAATCAAAGTTTAATAATTCTCACAAATTATTATTATTAACAACAATATTATTATTATTGTTATTATTATTAGCTATCATTATTATTAATGATATTATTAATAATAATAATATTACTACTATTATTAGTTATTATTAAGATCATTATTTATGTGTTAAGTAATAATTTACATTGTTAACTTTCAAAATAAAGAATTAAAACAATTAAGACAATAAGCATAAATGGCCCATAAGTTTCACATATGGCAACAATGACCCTTACAAGTATTAACAATGTTAACTTATAGTTAACCCGAAAATACGTGATGTTACAGTCTCCCCAACTTAAAAGAATTTCGTCCCGAAATTAAGAATGAACTTAAATGAACAAAGGAATTGTAATGAAAGGTGGGTGTTCAACGAACAGTGTTTGACGTTTGATTACAGGTGGAACGCTTCACTTTATGGAATCTTACAAGATTCTTAACATAATAAACGCGAGATGTTTTGAGATGAAACGTTGGAAAACGATGACGAGTTACCGTGGTACCTTAGATTTATAAGTCACAACTTCTAGAATATAATTTCGTAGTAAAATGATGTCTAGAAATCAATAAAAGACCACAATTGTAAGAAAGGTTAACCGTCAGGATTTAAGAATCCCAAACGTCACTATATGAAACGATCTTAACGCATATCTTGTGAATATGTATCTCTCCTTTGACCAATCATCGGTCTAAGAATAATACGATATGCGAAGATTTTGGAATAAGTTCACGACGATGGTTAGGAACATTATTAAAAGCAGAAAACGAGTTGATCATCCAAATTAATGATCGATGTTTAACGACATACCACGGTATACGACTATTTGAGATAGATACAAGCCAATTTCTCGACCCGTTAACCCATATGAGTCAATATGAAATTAGTTAATCGGTCTATAATGCACCATTTGTCATCATGGCATCTAAGATAAGAGGCACTTAGTGATGAAAAGTTAAACAGGAGATTCATAGGATCACGAATGTTAGACTTTGTCATATGTGAAGGTAAGACACTTGGACACATACCAAGTTATGCCTTTTCTTTTATGCCAAACCCATGACTACAAATTACGAAATTTTATGAACCTTTATATCCGCGTCACAATGTAAGTATTAACGAGTCTCGTTGAACGAAATCAAGATAGTGTTTTAATGATTTTCAACGGTTAAAGATTAAAGACGATTTAAGAAATGACGCGAACAATAGGAAATGTACTTATATTTTGCAAGGTAGCAAATTTCCAAGTATAGTTTGCATACGCAGTTCAACAAACCATAAGCACAGCTGAGAACATTTGTATGACTAGAAAGACATGAGCATAAGTTGATAATGTCTTTAGCAGAAAGATTGCTTAGGAAGGCTACCATCGCGCAATCATGTGTTGATGATATCCCAAAATGAAAGTTGATAAGTAAGGAATAAATGGTTCGATGTCGCTAGATCGAGTTAAAACATGAAGATAAAGAGAAAGAAATCGATTTAAGAATTCAAATGCTCCAAGCTCGGAATCAAAATCAACCTAGAGTGATCGGGTCTCCTTTCAAGTTCAGAAATCATGATTTGGATTGATAGGTCCAAACACTAACATTGGTTCACCCTTCAAGTTACTATATGTTTCTTGTCACTTGATTAAAACCTTGGTAAGTTGGAGATCAAGAAATGAGAATAGTCATCAAGGTGTGGTTTTCACTCCTAACTTGATGGTGTATTCCAAAGGTATGACCACTAACTTACCAATCAAAAAGTTCGATCCCAACTTCTTGTTGAGGATCCATAAAAATAAGACGAGGTAACTCACCATTAAGGTAAGGGAAATCACTCCTATCTTAACGGTGAAGTTTTACAAAACCAAAATATAACAAGATGAACTTTTTCATCAAAATCCAGAATTCACTCCTACTTTGATGAAGTCGTCTCATTTGAACAAATACAATTCTTAGAGATGATATTATCATCAAGGTATGGAATTCACGCGTATCTTGATGATTGAATTTCATAATAGCAAGAAAACAATCGAAGATTGACATTTGTCACCAAAGTACGGGTTTCAATCCTATTTTGGTGAGATCATGTCATTTGTGAAATGCCATGCCAAAGAAAATAATTGAAGTCAATCCTCGGGATAAGGAAATCACCCCGATCCAGAGGATGAAATTTTATAAATCACAATTGGAAACCATTTATCGAAACGAATAGAAAATCATCAAAGTAAGGGAATCACCCCTGTTTTGATGAGTTAGAATCATTTAGGAGATACGAGTGTTCTTAGTCATAGGTTGGCTTGCAAACACTTGCATCTCTCACGGTGCAGAGGGTACGGAGTTTGACTTAACGACGAAAGGAAAATAGTATCAATTAGAAATTCGGAAAATTTCATGTTACATCAATGTAACAAAAGGAAAAATCATGCTTACAACTTAAGATCAAAGTTCGAGATAGCAGAATTGTTATGATGGTGTTCAAATCTTGAATAATTTAAATCAGGAAGGCAAAATCAAGGACAAGAATGATTCGACATCATAATGAGATGTGAACATTCGATTCACAATCGAAGGGAATACATGGACTTCTCAAGATATGAGATCAGCCATAACCTTATTAAAGACATGCGTACTTATAAGTGATCACTCATCTCAAGGGTTTTGAGTCAAGTAAATGGATTCAATGATCAAGTCAAATCACCATTTACACTTTGCCTAGACAAAGTATCTCGAGATGTAGGAATTCCACCTATAGCATTGCATCTTCTTAGTTATGGGACACATCCTTAAGAAGACTTGAGAACCATAGGTAACGGTTTAAAGTTTTTGATGACCATTTGGTTTAGATTCCCAATATCTTTGGGTATATTAAGATCCATGTTCACGTTGGTCAAGATATAGAAATAGTTACATGAAACGCTCAACGTATAACGGTGTTTAAACGTAAGAGTTGAAATGTAGGTTAGGTTCAATATTAACAGGAACATTATGTATGATAAGAATGAAGAGATACCAGTTCAAGGAATCAAAGATTTTTAAGATACAAAGAGGATGGTTCCATTTGGTAACGCATTACCATTTGGAATCGTTGACACGTCAAGGTAAATTGACCCATTTGCCATAGAGACTTGTGTATGTTGACCATAGTTTATCACTCATCCCAGAAATCCCCAGGTAAGCATAACTGGTCTCACAATGAGATTTATACGATATGCTTGCCTTAGCCCGAAGGCCTTTTGCCAGGAAATCCAGAATACAGGTGTCTATGTGTCACACAAATTTCTTTGGTTTATGAAATCAAAACCTTGATGAGATTTTCATAGATTAGACATAAAGTCTAAGGAATTGAACCCACGATGATAAGTGTAGATTCCACATGTCGTTGAGAATAAGTTTAGGAAGTTCATTTGTCGGGGAGGGTCAAAGAGTCAAAGTTAAGTTTAGGGAGACAAGTAACTAAGTTTAAGCATACATAAGGCAATCCTATGCTAAGGCATCAAGTTGCACAAAAGGCATAGCATTATGTAGCATGCAAACAATAAGTAAGCACAAAGTATAATGATATTTCTATGAGGTTCATGCAACTATAGTCTAGGTCACCATTTCTAATAACCTAAATCCCTATAGTTATGGGCTCTGATACCAATCTGTCACACCCCAACCTTGACGGCGGAAACGTCGAGATGTGAGGGTTACGATTGTTCACAGCCACATAACGCTACTTATTAATTCCATATATATTATTCATAAGTCTCATTAATAACATTACAAGCAAAGTTTCAACAAAGAATACATCATGTACAAATGCTACAAATAACATGAATCATCCATTTTATCTCTAGGTCCAATCCTAGATGTAATAAGCTTCAAAGAGTAGAACACAAACTTGGGGTATACCTGAAACATGTTATAAATAAAAGGTCAACATAAAAATGTTGGTGAGCATTCTATAGTTTTCAATACATAAGTATATAAAAGATGGCAATTCAAGTCATGAGTTAGTGAATAAAGTGATTAGGGATGTTATGAACAATGCAACAATCAAACCTCGACAAAGTTTTACAAGTCTCAAACGTTTACAAGATTATACGATCAGCTAAGTGTACTTGGATCAACCAAAGCAGGCTTGTCTGGCCCATAGATCTATGACTTCGCTGGGCTAGCAATAGTTAATGATTGTACATATAACGCCATAACATGGTAACCACAAAAGTTCAACTAACCACAACTTTGCATGATGAATTGCCATAAAGATTACAAGTCTCAAATAAGTTTACAAGTGCAATGATAATAAGTTAACATGTTTCACTCCAAAGTGTGAAAATAAGCAAAAAGGGGTATGGAAATACTCACAGATGTATATAAGATGATGATAAGTCTAAATCTAGGCTCCAATGATTTCTCTTAAAAGTTGCCTAAACGTATATGTTCCAAGATTAAGTTCGATAATAAGATTAATAACGAGACGTGAACTGGGGTTTCAATTGAAATTTGGGGGTTTAAATAGTTAAATGAAATAATGAATCGTTTATGTTTTGGTTCAATAATATTGAAATCGATCAATTAAATATAAGAATTATAGTGAATGATTCAATAATTAAATTTATTGAATTATCATGATATGTGGAAAAGAAATAATTAATTTAATAATTATTTAAAAATTTGATAAAAGGTACTTAATTAAATATTTATTTAGATGACTTTAAAATTATTTAAAATCGTTTTATTTAGTTTGAACTTCTAAACAATTTATTATAAAAATCTTACAACTCTTAGTAATAAGTATAATATATCGTTTTACAAGTTTCAAGAGTTTACGTAATGGTATAACCTATAAACTAGTTATGCTATAATATGGTTAAAAGAATAGATAAGCAAGTAAATATTTAAATGATTATCCAAATAACTAATTAAATAATTATTCCTTTAACATACTGATTTATAAAATGTAAATAAAATCATAATCAATCTATAATTAAAGATAATGTAAAGACTAGAGATAACTTAGTGATTTCAATAAATTAATTATAACATTTGTTATTAATATTTCATATGAAAATTGTTAAGATGTTTAAAGAAATAATTTATAGAAAATAATTAGATAATCTTTTTAATAACCAAAGTTTATAAACTGATTTTTTATAATTTATAAAAAAAATTTATATATCCTAAACATTTAAAAGAAGAAAAGAAAGAAGGAAAAATTAACATTAAAGAAAAGTGGGCTGAGGGTTCCCGGGTTCGAACCCGGGACCCCAAGTCCACAAAGCGCGCAAATTACCAGTGAACCAAGGCATACAGCCGCGTATAGATTTGGTATTAAATATTTATAAACAATAGTTCAAGAAAACCCCTAATTCATATGAACCCTAGTTTCGGGTTGCATCAAATTGAACATCCAAATGATGTGGTTAACGAAATCAAGAAAAGGGCTTTGATTCCTTGAGTAAGACCGAGTATGTAGATGTGTGTAATTACCAGAAAGATGCTCGAATCGCGTTGCAATTAGAAGAGACGGTCGCGACTATTTGGATGTTGATTCAAGGCGAGAACGTTGATGTTAATCAAATTAACTTTGCAGATAGGTCTTAGGATCAATTTTAAGCAGAAGCCCTCTGTTAATTCGGTGTAATAGGACTTCGAACATGGATCTCCATTAAGTTGCAGGTCACGATGAAGGTGGTGATCAATTTCAATGAAATTGTGTTTATCAGGTGAAATTGGATGTGATAATCGTTTAGAGATAGATAAACGATCGTTTTGGTTGAGTTAATTTGATTATTATCAGTGTTTTAATGCCGAACGTTTCAACTCGGTGATCGACGGTTACACGAGCTTGAAACGCTCCTTTAACCGATGTTAAACCTAATTAAGACGCATCCAATAGTTCGAAACCTTCACTTGAACGGTTAGGAATCGTTTTGTGCTGTTGAAACTCGAAGAATCGTGTCCTTTGGCCTTGCCGGAGCTCGCCGGACTTGCGGCCGGAAGTGTGGCCGTGAATTCGGGAAGGGGGGTTGGGTTTTAGTTTCAAGATTCTTAATTTGACAACCTAGGTCCCTGAAGTATCCAATTTTTTACATTTTATGTACTAACTTTAATATTAATGTTTCTAAATTATCAAATAGGCCCCTTAACTTTTAAATCAATGTTTAATAATTCTCACAAATTATTATTATAAACAACAATATTATTATTATTGTTATTATTATTAGCTATCATTATTATTAATGATATTATTAATAATAATAATATTACTACTATTATTAGTTATTATTAAGATCATTATTTATGTGTTAAGTAATAATTTACATTGTTAACTTTCAAAATAAAGAATTAAAACAATTAAGACAATAAGCATAAATGGCCCATAAGTTTCACATATGGCAACAATGACCCTTACAAGTATTAACAATGTTAACTTATAGTTAACCCGAAAATACGTGATGTTACATGTGTAAAGTGTGTGTGTATATATATATAAATACTAGTAATGATTTTTCACACAACTGACTTTTAATTTAAAAAAAGATTATCTCCTTAAGACTAACTACACACAATAGGTAAGTGCACCTATTGTATAGTAGTATAGCTTAATGTAAGAACTGAGTATCAATCCGTGTACACAATGGCTCCTAATACAAATCATCATCACTATTTAACTGATTAGTTGAGTTTGGATTTGTGAATATTATAATCAACCAAAACTATTAGCAAATTAAACTAATAAATTAAGAAAGTAAAGACGAAAATACACAATCAATTAAAGATACCACTTGGACTTTGACTCCACTTAGCATAGAATTAACAACTAGCACAAACTCGAGGTGAGATCATTTTTTACACATGATACATGGAATTAGCCTAAACCCCCCGTCAAGGATATCTAGACATATAACCATTCGAAAAGCTAGAATGATAAACACACAATAAAGTTATGCCATAAATAACTAATAATACAATTATGTCAATGTTAAGGATGAATTAGACTCCCGCTAAGGTTACCTAATTTTATATTTTTTTGAAAAGTTAACACGACAAACACATGACAACCACATTAATTTGCGTAAAATATACAAAAATATAATTAACCTTCAACTCGTGAACATCAAACCATAATTATAAAATCAACTCGTAACCAATGACATGAGAGATTTATGACATACACTATGGTTTTCTCAAACATAAGCATAAGATGCATATTTACCTAATTTTACTAAACCCTCAACCTTCATTCACAATTCCTAGTCGAATGTCGTAAAATTACATACAAAATATGCAATCATATGGCTTAATATTGTAAGAACATGAGGTTTCTCAATATAACATGCTTACAACACCCTTAAGATTGAACATTTCATCAAACTAGAACAAATACACATAATCATTGAAGTATAATCAAGCTTCATCATGACGTTAACATAAACAACACCAAGAATCGTGTACACATTATTAAGTCATGCTAAGTTTTATCTAAACCAAGTGATAATAAGAGTTTAGCCCATAATGTTTACAAAAAACACACCCAAACTCAAGAACATGAAATAACTCATAGTAATTCTAGAGGAATTCAAACCAATTTTGAGTGGATAATGTTAGATCCTTCTAGAAAAAATCTTCAATCTTTTCCTTTAAAACTCCCAAAAACTCTTGAGAAATGCTCAAAAATACCTCAGGGTTTGAGGTAGGCTAGGGTTAGAAAAAAAATAAAATTATATTGGAAATAAGATGTGAAGGGGTTATAAATTCGTTTTCTTCCCGAATATGGCCATATCTAAAGTAATATGACTATATTCAGCTTTAATAATGAATTATTTAGAGTTTGACAGTTTATATGGGCATATTCAGCTTCAATATGTTCATAATAGAAGCATTTTTCCACTTAAACTTCTTTAAATCTTGGGTTTTCTTCACAAAAATCATCGAGCTTCGTCCAATAACTACAAAATTCAAATAAAACATAAATAAGTATCTAAATTATGAATCTTGTAACAAAAATAACTTAAAATGCAAAGAAATATATATATATATATATATATATATATATATATATATATATATATATATATATATATATATATATATATATATATATATATTATAAACATGTTAATTTAGTAACATATCAATAGCGGATAAAGAATGACCACTAGGCATAGATTGTAGAGCTATTCAGCTATATGAAAGACTAGCATTCTAGTTAAAGAAAGAATTAGTTGAAGTTTTGATTGCAATAATTATAGACGCTATATGATGTAATGGTATTTTAATTCTGCTGCTATGAATATAAGGTTGGTTAAAGCTTAAGAACTATGTGATTCTAATGTCCAAATACAACTATGAGGTTATATATATACTAAACGAAATTGCATAATGCTTTTAGTTAGTATTAGTTTGCTTAATTATTGTAAAAGAAACCAATCTCTTCTTTACACTAGCAATTACTGTTTAGATATTCAATTTTTTGAACCCAAAGAAAAACCTTGTTGTGCAAGCCTAAGGTTTGTGGTCTGACATCAATGAGCATGCAACAGGTTAAAGTTCTTAGACTATTCAAACCAAAATTTGCACCCCATTCGGGCAAAAGTAGGAGTAAAACATAACTAAAGAATCTTAACAAGCATTAAATCCATTTCTTATAAAGCACTTCATGGTTTTTTCACCCACTGGTCTAGGACAAATTTGTACTAATTTCCTCCTTCTAGTTACATATCGTAATCAGGATGGCTTAACCTCTTTGGGGGGGGGGGGGGGGGGGGGGGGGGTGTTGAACTTTGACATACTCCTATTGTTTACAATTAAGAGAATAGAGGGAAAAACTTATTGGTGGGAAGTATATGATTGAATTTGATTAACATGAGTTTGTACATAGGTGTCTTATATATACATACATACTTGGCGGTTAATACCAATCATTTCAACTATCAAATGATAGTTACTTACTACGGGATTAACTGTCTTACCCCAACTAACCAGTTTAACATACATTAAGACATAACTTTAGCTGTCACATAATGGTTTCGATCATAATACTAACTTAGGATGCTTATCTAAATGTTAATCATTTTCTTCCAACATTAGCATTAAGATCTTTAACTTCTGCTTCATTATTCATTGGAAGTTTTGGATCTTTTCTTGGGAGGAAGATACACATCTCCCCAAATCTTTTGTTCTTTTCCTTTAGTAGTCTTGGTGCTTCCTGTTTTGATCTTTATTTCTCTTCCTTTGTACTTAAGGTAATAGCACTCTAGCAATTCCAAATATCATAGATAAATTATCTTGATTGAGTTGATGAGGTTATTTTGATTTGCACTCGTGAGAAATTTTTAATCGTAGCCCAATTGAGTTGTTACTTCTTCTATTTGTATACTTGTTGATGCCTTCATATCCCCAATTCTTTTGCACCACCATGTAAAGCTTTGTGCTATTAACTCGATGACCAAATATATTTCTCAATGGTATAAGTTTGGTGCCTTAATCTTTAAGAAGTCTATTCTAAACCACTGCACAATGCTCTTGAATTCTGCCTCAAAATTTCTCTTATGTTGTTCTATCTCTGTTGCCATATGAATAAGTTCTAAAAATATTATGCAATCTTGTAGTTATAAGACATTTGTTGGATGCTTGATTGGTGCCTTACCCTAGTTGAGCCTTTGATTATTCTTGTTTGCTTCAATTGCAATATCTTCAAAGTATTTTCATAATTTTGCTTGTTCATTACCTTCATAATCTTCTTGAATCTTTTGTTCTAAAAAATCCCTTGTATTTTCGGTATCCTTCATATAAACATCTTGATTTATACTTGAATAATTCTTATCATCTAGTGTATTCTCTTTCGAATTACCTTCTGATCTTTCGGTTGGATACGTACAAAAAAAGCAATTTTCATGGATTACACGTTTTGTGATTGAACATGTACTCCCGTCAAATATAACTTTAAATCCTTGATTTGGCTAATTTTCCTATACTTAACATATTCTTTAGAATCTTGAGAACTGGTATATAAAAAACTTCCTTAATTAAGTGAAATCTAATTATTGTTTCAAATCACGATAGTTCCTTTACCTTTAAAAAACTCTTTAGTGTATCTATTCACATAACTTTCTATTCCAAACGATTTTGAGAGTGTAATAAACAAGCTTTTGTTTCTTGTTGCATGTTGCTTTTGTATGAGACTTGCATATCATAGGCAGTCCCATGTTTGATCGTCGGTTCCCTAAACTATATATTCTTTGTTCTTCATACTATTTGGATAATTTTTCCTATAATGGAATGGTTGATGGTAGTAACTACAAGGCTCTTGGATAGCCATTGTAAATACCTTTTGGTTTGACTTGTTGATTAATTCCTTCTTTGACAGCCTTTTTGTTTTTTGTCAAAGATCAACAACTTTTGAAATTGGAATCGCTTGCCTTGATTCGAAGAGAGTCTTCATCACTACTCTCTAAATTCTGATCGATCTGATGATATACCTTACTGCCTTTCTCATGACCCATTTACATACAACGCGAGAAAGAATGAGAAACTCTCACACCCATAGATTCTCCCTAACATATATGCATCTTCTAATTCCAATAGCTAATAAAATCTTCCACTAATATTACTTGAATCGTCACCCTGGTGCCATGGTGCCAAAACTACCTGTAAATAACCGCCAATCCGAGGGGTATATATAGTCCCGAATGTTGTAATTTCTATTATGTAATATAAGTTTCTATTGTGTGATTCTCTCTACGTATCAGAGTGTGTATGTGCAGTGTGTTATTATGAAGAACCAATTAAGTGATCGTAAAGATCCTTTAATTGGTATCCAAGCGGAAACGCTCCTAGGAAGAGAGAAATCTATGGTGAATCGTGTTGTCAAGAATCAGAGAATGGAAGATCAATACGTGGTTAGAGGAGTTGATGGTGCAAATGTTTTGGTGGTAAATCTAGTGCTTGGATTTGGTCAGGAGGACTAGGGTGAATCAAGCAATTGGGAGATAGCAAGGATTCGAGTATGTAGACACTTCGTATCGAAATAAGTGATCTTAATATTGATCATTAGGATTAGATGGAAGAAAGAATCAGTTTGGCAACAAGAAAATTTAGAAACATGGCAAAGGGGAGACGCGCAAAAAGATCAGTAAAAATCATGTACATCCCTACTGTAATCGACCTGGTAAGTTTAAGGAAGTATGCAAAAATAAATTTTAATTTTTCGAGTTCATGTTAAAGAAATGGAAGGAGGAAACTAAAATGATATATGGTATGTTGGTTTGTATCGTAACAAACAATCCATCGGGAATAAGAGACTATTATAGAAACTTAAGAAGTCATTTGGGATCAAAACATACTTGCCAAATTCATTAAAGCTTACTTTCGGGTTAAAGGGCAAGTTTATTTGAATTCAAATGGCAAATCATGGAATATTGAATCAGTTTATTACATTCCGACTATGAATAGGAATGTGCTAAGCGTCGAACAATTAGCACTACAAGGATTCGAAGTTACATTTGAAGAAACTTTGTGTTACATCACAAAAACTTTTAAAGACAAAAGTGATCGGATGGTTGAAGATGATAACCGAGAGTTTGTGAATCAAGAAAAAGAAACTGTTATAAATACAAGATGGAAAGATGTTGATTAGTTGGATGAAACAAAGATAATGTAAGACCACTTTGATAAATTAGATTTTGAAAGAACAAAAAATGAAGTCAAGGTGGAAGATGGCAAAGGGAAAGAACCGGTAGTCGAACAAGAAGAGGAAGTGACAAACATAGTAGATATGATCGTCTTACTAGATCTATTAAAGTCTATGAATTTGGGTGTTATACAAAAACAGTCCATTAAAGAGAAATTCAAGAAGATGGTGAAATGCTTTGTGAAATACATTTTGAAACAACAAAGTATATTCCCACCAAAGATCAATGGCCAAGCCATGGATCTATATAATCTATATACGAGAGTTCAACTTAATGGAGGAAAGACAATGGTGAACAAGAAAAGTTTCTAGCCCTTAATAATAGCAGACCTGGGTATGAATTTGAAGAATTATATGAAGTTAGTGATGATGTACAATGAATATTTGGATGAGATGAAATGGTACTACTGCACATTGAAAGAAAGGCAAAAGGAGACTGAAAGTATGGTACTCAAAGAGGGTGAATGCATCAGTGACAAGAAGGACCATGAAGCAAAAGAAACTTTAGGCGACATGCTATCTATCAAGAAAAGAAGAATGAATACAGTTCGAGATTGGCCACCACACTATGGTCCGACCAAGTAAGAAGTGATCGAAGCATTAATATCAAGCTTAGGGGGGACATTATTGGAAGCGTAATCTTGACATCAATAATAGTTTAAGTAATATACGTAAAGTATATTAAGTTACACTTGTATTCTATAGTCTGGGTCAACTTGGGTCAAGTAAGTGTAGATCGTGGGTATTATGGCAGTTATGTTACCCAATGGTTGGCGTCAAAATTAACTGTAAATAACCGCCACTCCAAGGGGTAGTATAGTCCCAAATGTTGTAATTTCTATTGTGTGATTCTCTCTGTGTATCAAAGCGTGTGTGTGTGTTCTTTTGAAGAATCGATTAAGTGATCTTAAAGATCCTTCAGTTCGCATGCACATGAGCTAAAAATGAGATCCACTCAACAAAAAAGACTCAACCACATAAACTTAAACAAGTAGCTTAACCACGTAAACATTAGCAAGTGGCAACAAAAAACATGTTTTCTATATTATATATACAATACTCCAACAAATATAAAGAAATAAGCTTTTTAATAGATGAATACTTGCATTTAATTTGGTACATGGTTAATTTGTGACTAGTGTTGGCTTGTGTTTCTGTCTTCAGCACCATACATGATGCCTAGAAAAAAGGTTGGTTAATCATACATATGAATTTATTATATACCGGCAAGTTTGTTTGTCGTAGCTAATTTTAGTATTTTACCCTTGAAGGTTAACTAAATACTAAATAATATACACGTATTATATAATCACTCAAAACCCTCCTAAATTAACTAACAGCTTTATGAAAATTGTGATAATCACTCTACACTTCCTCTATAGTACTGCTTTTGTTTATACTCGAAGGTCTCTTTTATATGAAGTATATAAAATTGATATAATGAATCATCTCATCTAAGTTGATTGTATCATTGTCTAAGCAAACAACATCTACATATCTATCAAATTCTGGAGACCAATTTGTGTTGACAATTGACCCAGACATTTTATAGAAAACATAGAACGTAGGCATTCATTCAACATACTACATTAAAGTCTTATTTTATTGTTCAATACTCATTTTAAGAAAAACACATATACCTGATGTCCACTACATTAGAAAAGTTTGTTACTATAATTTGTGTCATGGAAAACGCTCACTTGAAATAAGTGATTTTCTAGTTAAACTTAAACTCTTTAGCTAATGAGATATTACAAACGCTGCATACTAAATTGATACCACACCTGAAACGTTGGCTACAAATGATGCATTCTAATAAACACATTCAAATTTCTCATTTTTTCAAAAATTCCAGAGGCATGTGTTCACCATCGTGATCGTGATGTATATATGATCCCAAACCTAGACGAAATTTGGGAGCCCCAAGCTAGGGCTTTTTTCCCTATGCTTGAGGGTCGGTCCTGATCAAACTCACAACTATAGCTATCGATATTTCATCCATTTTAGATTTATTTTTGACATATCTGAACTAATTGTGAATTTCTCAACAAGAACAATACAAATTCATAAATTACTAATTATATATCTCATATACAAATATAATAATTTGTGATCAAAAATAATAAAAACAATCATATTTTCACTAAATTTTCTAACAATACAAACACAATATCCTAATTGCAATGAATCAAGCTTGGCTCAATAATGATGACTCTTAAAACCTAAGTCCCAATTTTACTTGGAATATGCTCATCAAAGATCAAATTCTTATATCTCGAATTCAATATAGAAACAACCAAAAGTGTTTTCATATTTTATTTGAAATATTAATTATTCAGACACTTTAACTTTTGTTCTGTTGTGTCTTGGGTTATGCCTTAGAGAGATTAGGTTGTGGATGATTTTAAGAGAAAAGAGGTGATGTAGTTTGTTTAATAGCTTTAATACTTTTTCTAATCACATTAAAGTAATTATGTTTTTAAGTCATGATTTATTAAGTGACTATTCCAAATTGTTTTTCGTCGTTCTGGTAAAAAATTGTGACCCTCAATTAAACCTCTTTCTATGTGTGTATTTGGGTACCACTAATATATAGCATAGGCAAATCGTGTGTATAAATGCATGAAATCTTAAGAATACAAACAAAAGAAACTTATTTCAGGAAACAATATATACAAGCAGACGTTTTAAGCTTTGTTATAGTTAATTATAAAGATCCATGAAGTGGTCTTATACTTACTTTAATCAATGTAATCAGTTCATGTATATTGTATAATGTATATCATATTAAAATTATAAAATGCAACTTTAACTTTGAGCTGAAAGTGTTAAAACTACAGTCATATGCGTGGGCCGAACTTTGACCAAATGACATCGTCTTACCTTTTAACCTATTATACATTTGTCTTGAAAATGAAATGAAATGATAAATTAGTTATGTTCATGAAATCAAATAGTCAAATTAAGTTGTTTCCTGAAAAAATAATATCATCTATTATCACCAAAAAATAAGAAAACAGATTGTAATTGTCACATCCCGGCGGAAACGTGAAATGTTTAGATGTGACTTTTGGCTCAAAACACATTAATTACAAACATAAGCATTTAAAGTAGTTAAATAAACTAAACTTTCATTAGATATATATTTTGGGTTACATCGTACATACAACATTTGTCTCACATGAGACTATTACATTAGTTCTTATCGCCCAACATCAAAAGGTTTAACATATTTGCTACGTAACATTTCCCAGCTAATAATGGATGTAAACATCCACAAAGAGGCTGAAATGCATCAAATATATCATCACCCAAACACACAACTTCCCTATGTAATCATACCATTCATTGAACAAGCTGAACGTGTACACGAAATTATAAAACATATTGATTACCTGAAAAAATACACCCAAACAGTCAACATAAAATTGGTGAGAACATATGTTTAATCAATGTCATAATCTTTCTTAATTATTGGTTAATATTTGATTAAGTTTTGATCTTATTTTTTTACTTATTAGGTAGAAGCATGTACCAATCAAATCACTAATTATACAATCTTATGATTTGATAATTTACATACATGGTTTAATAACTTACAAAATTCACAAAAGTTTACATACATGCACACGTAAATACTTTTGCATGCATGCGTGTTCACATATCATATTCATATATACATGCATGTTCAAATATATATACAAAATTCTTATAAAGTTATTCAAATAAAGTCACTTTAGCAATCTCTAATAAAATATATATATTACTAACTTATAATAATTCTCGAGGTTTTAATTTGCCTAACCTTAGTTTTAGGGTTGTCACAGTAATCATGTCAATTATGCATTGTGTCTTTTTTTAAAACAGGAAAATCCAAGACTCGCATCTCTTGACAACACCCGAGATATGATATTGGAATTCTCGAATTATTGGTTATCGTTGAAAGTGTATGTATATTTTTGCTACCCTCAAACAACCGATATACATAGGTATATATAGAGGGATAATCCTAATGCTTAACCCTAATGGACTTAATTACATTTGAATTCAAACCCTAAGACCACACGGCAACCTAGAGAGGGTGGGGAATTCCCGGGCCGGGGTGGGAGCATCCCTCCTGGTCAATCCCGGTTTCAACTTCTAGTCCTTGACCTGGTGAATATCCACCCTGCTTCATTGGTATTATCATGCCCACTTTCGACTGCTGATTCAACGCTATGGTAAAAAATGGAAGGAAAAAAATCTAATATGACAACTCGAGAAACCTCGGATGACTCCCTCACCCCTAGTGATTTTAATTCTTGACCAAGATATCGGCATCAATGAACTTGAGCTAACTAATAAACAATCTGTATGTGAGTTTGTGATCTAGATGCAGTCAACAACAATCTTTCAAACCAATTTTTTATTGATGCTAGTTAAGTCAAGCTTTTGTGATGAGGATTATTAGCAATTTTATAATGCAATCTTTGACCACAGTTTGGTGCACCAAACACGAAGTATATTACAAAAAATCTATAGGAGGTCAAATATCAATTGTTTACTACAACATGACTTAAAGTTTAGTTGAAAACTAAAGTAACTTGAGATGTAAGCTGTGAGCACCCCACATGATTTCTTATATCATTCATTTTCAAAAACCCTACTTGGCTTTAAGTGTTAATTCGGCCCCCAACACACAATATTCACACGTATATAAAGGAAGAATGCTTAGTGTTTTTCTAACCCTCACAGATTTCATATATACTAAACCTTACTTAATTCGAGTAAAACAACTCCTTGCACCAAAAGAAAAGAAAACTAATCCACTAACCAGCTCCTTTTAACTACCCACAGTCTATTAATACAATAAAAAAAAACATGCGACTAAAAAAATTATATTCACCCGTACCTACGGATGTTTATGATTCGGTTTGGTGAGTTGTGACGTAATTTTTGGGCCAAACCGGTAACCACGATTTTTGAAAAAACTAAACCAAACCGACCACAATGGTTAGGTCGACGGATCAGCCGGATCGACAAAAACATTTTTGTTTTGGTGGTTCTCTTGCTTTTTACTTGCTGAACTTGCTAACTTTTTGTAAAAAATTACTTGCTTCATATGATTAAACATAAAAACAGTATGTCTCTTTTTGGTGATGTTGTTGTTGTTGTTATAGGCTGCTACTTTCTACTGATGCTCATTCTTCTCTAGTAACAAGGCTGGTGCGCTTTGATACCAATTATTGGCCCAAATGTGAGTTTAAAACAACATAAATGGTGTGCTTGTTTTCTTTGACCATTCAGCAATGTTGATGCATGTATGTCCCTAGATCATGATTTGTAATGTAATAGATCTTGTCTGTCTGATTATGATGTAATTTGTTTTGATTAATGAAATGACATGGATTGTTTGTTATTGGTAATGTTTAATATTTCATTAATGAGTCGTGATTGAATTGATTGGGTTTATGATTGTTTGAATGGTTACATAAAGTTATATTAATTAAAAACATTCAAACTTAACTTAATGAAGTTCTCATGCGAATGGCCCATGCGAATGGACCACACGCATGAATAACTTCATACGATTGACTCAATCGCACGACTGAACCAGGAGACTGGATCAGTCGTATGATTGACACATAAGATTGGCTCAGTCGCACGACTGAACACTCAGTCGTGCGGATGAATCAACCGCATGGTTCAATTGCACGACTGAACCATACTTATGGCCCAGTCGCACGATTGAACAATACTAACCTATAAATAGACCCAATTCGTGGAAAAACGTAAGCATTCATACCATTACGATTCCAGACGTACCCTAGCCGTCCAGAGACCTCCCAAATCGTTCTCCAAGTTCACAGAACACATTAGATCGATTCCTAATCGACTTCTAACGTTAGATTCAATTCTTGATTGATTCTTCGTGTGTTCTCACTGATTGGATCGCCAATCAAATAGGATTCCGCACTATTTGAGTTGGTTTAACACGCTAATCACTAGGTATTTCGTTCAAATACCAGGTCCTAACAAGTGGTATCAGAGCTTTGGCTCTTGATTACGTGTTGATTCAATCAAGATTGCATAAAAGTTTGTGTTTTTGCACTAAAAACGCAATCTTTGGTGTCAAAAGTGATCTTGGACGTTCCCTGCTCATCGAAGTTTGGTTTCTACGGACTTAGGCGATTAGGACTTGTGAAATTTCGAATTTTTACGGCTGAAACCCGTCAAACCTAGAAAATTTCGCAAAACAGCAGCTTCAGTCGCACGAGTGACCCATTCGCACGACTGGACTCCATTCGCATTGCTCATTCGCACGATTGGACCTAGTCGCACCTTCATTCGGCCGACTGAACCGTTCGTTCGCATAGCTCATACGCACCAGATTCATTCGCACGACTGAACCAATCGCCCAGTTCAGCCGCACGATTGAACCAGTCGCAGAGTTCATACGCACGATTAGACCATTCGCATCCTTCAGTCGCATCAGTGAAAGTTTGTTTGATTAGATTCTAAGTTATTCGCCATGGAAGATCAGATGTCAGCCTTTACTGCTGGGAAGGACTCGAGGATACAGAACCTGCTGCTGCTTGAGAGTGAGGTGGGTAATCACAATAAACCACCAAAGCTCTTGACTTTAGATGAGTTTCCCCACTGGAAACAACGTTTTGAGATCTACCTCAATGGAGTAGATCCTAATCTGTGGGAAGCCATTGAGATTGGGTATAGTACGCCGGTGGGAGCTGATGGAGTTAAGCTAACGTTAGGTGGGATGACGGACGCACAGAAAGTCAAGTACAATGCAGAGAAAAGGGTTTATGCATTGATCACTCAGTCTATCCCCAAAGACATATTCCACCAGTATTCAGAGAATAAGCAGTCCAAGAAACTGTGGGATGAGCTAGAGAAGAGGTATGATGGGAATGCTTCGTTGAAGGCAATCAAGGCAAAGGAGTTAAAGAAGGAATTCGATAACTTCTCATCGATTGGTAACGAGAGTTTAGACGATGTCATAGATAGATTCTACCACTTGATGAGCGAACTGCATACACATGGAGTGGAAACGACCATGGAAGAGAAAGTGAGTAACTTCGCAGACGGATTGCCTGATAAGTGGGCTTCATTCGTGTCTAACCTGAGACAGAATGGAATGCTTGTAAAGCTGGATATTAATGACTTCATTCTTAAGTTGCGAGAAGAAGCACTAAGGATGAAGTACAGAGCTCAGAAGTCTTCGTACACACAAAATCCAGCTTTATACAACGCCACGCCTCAAGCTAAGACATCTGGAGCGCCTCTCCAGACTGCTTTTGTGTCTAGCTCGTCAGGTCCTTCACATGCTTCTCCTTCTGGATCAGACACGTCAGGGTCGTCTTGTACCCACTATATTGGATCAGAAGCAAGTGCTACCAAACTGAAGACCGAGAACCTCGGTAATGTGACCGTAGAAGTAGCTCGAGAGCATATGGATCTTTTAGCTGCAGTGGTTCATTCATATGATGGACTTGTTGCCGGGAAGATTGGAAACTGCCATCTGGCAGATGAGGACTACGAGCAGGTGGACGAAATGGAGCTTGAGAGGATGGATATAATGTGGGCCTTAGCTAGTGCTGTCCGAAGGGCGAAGAAGTTTGTTAAAAAGACTGGACAGAACTTGGTAGCTACTAAGGATACCACATTTGGCTTTGACAAGAGCAAAGTGACCTGCTTCAACTGTGGAGAGAAGGGGCACTTCAAAAGAGAATGTGTCAAGCCAAAGAAGACGGGTAATGGGAACCCGTTCTCGTCCTTTACTCGCCAAGACAAGCAAGCTTCCAGTTCTACTTCATCAAACAAGGATCCAAAAGCCTTGACTGCTCATGATGATGAAGGACAGGATTGGAGCTTTAGGTTTGTCTCACCAGGAGAATCAAACATTGCCAGTGTAGAGGATATTGATGATGATTCTGCGAGTGAAGGTGATCTAGCAGTTGAGATAGCGATGTCACATAGTGAAGAAGCAACTGCAGCCGAGGTCAGTTACAAGCCAAAGGAGGAGACTTCCACGTCAGAGACAGAAAAGACAGAATCACCAGAACCAGAGACATCTGATGCTGCGTTGATGGCTAGCTCTTCTGAACCAACTCAGGTAAGTACTACTGACCAAATGTTTAATAATCATGCTTGTTCTGATTGTGATACTTTTAGGAATAGCATAGATGAAAAATTTGCTAGGTTATTAGATCATAATGATAACTTAGTAAAAGATTTACAACTGTGCACTGAGGCTAATAGAGTATTAAAACAAAATGAGCATAGTTATAAAGAAAAGATAGACCTATTGACTAAACAGCTTAGGGAAACCGAAGTAGTTGCCTTTAACCAAGCAAATGACATTAGGTACTATCTAAACTCCCTAGAAGACACTAAGAAGCAAAAGGCAGTTCTAGAAGTAGAAGTAAATTCATTAAAACAGAAACTGCATAGTTGGACTAGTTCTTCACACATAGTTCAACACTTAGTGAGAGAAAGAAATAACGGGGAGGGATTGGGTTACAAAGTGGTTCCACCACCACCTGAGACCTTGATGAACACTAAGACTAGACCAGTAAATAATAACCCCATCAAGGATCACGTGGTGTCTACTCCTCTTGTTAGTGATCCAGATACCTCATGTTCATCTACTGAATCTGGACACAAACAAAAGGAGGCCACTTCAAAGGCAAAGGGTAAATTGCCTTGTGTTAATCTGGAAAATGAATTTGAAAAAGTTAACTTAAAGTCAGGGTCAAACAGAGTCAAATCAGAACCTAAAAGGACTTCAAATGTTAATTTTTCACATGCTTCAAGTCAAAAACCAGTTAACCAAAAAGAGAAAGATGTTAAACAGTTAAAACAGTTACTTTTGTTAAACCAGAGAAAACATCAAACACACAAGAGTCAAAACCTAAAGTGATTGATGTTACTAGAGTGTCACGCACTTCTCCACAAAGAAAGTCTACTCATAAAGTTGATAGCCGGTCATGCTACAACTGTGGAGAATGTGGACACATTGCTTCCTATTGTCCTTTCTATCAGACACCTAGGAAGAAGATTGATCTTCAGGACTCTAAGCCTAGGTCTTCTAAGAGGAGTTCTCTGACTCCACCTAGAAGAGCTAGTGAACCTAAAGTCCAACCTGTAAGCCAGACGACTGTTTATCATAAACAGGCCTTGCACAAATCTGGCTTATGGAAAGAAAAGTCATCCTGCGTGTCTGATACTGATGACAAGAAGGAACCTGAGCTACCCTCACCCTCTAAGGGTCAATGGGTGGAGTTTATGATGTGTGATGCCTCTGGGAAACCCAAGCCAGTAAAGGCTTGGGTTCCTAACCTAAACTAATTCATTTACTTGTATGTGCAGGGTGTTCGATACAGTGCTGAGACTAACACGTGGATTGTAGACAGCGGAGCATCCAGGCACATGACAGGAAATAGAGCCCTTTTATCAAACGTCAAGCAAATAAAAGGAGGGCATGTTTCCTTTGCTGGAAACAAGGGAGGCTATATCACAGCTCAGGGAGAAGTGGGAAATCAGAAAGTTAAGTTTGATAAGGTGAACTACGTTCAACAACTTCAGAATAACTTACTTTCTGTTTCCCAAATCTGTGATAAAGGATTTAAGGTCATCTTCGACAACAAGAAGTGTTACGTGCTGAAGAAAGACTACGTGATCCCAGAGGACCAAGTTCTGATGACTGCTTCAAGATATAAAGACCTTTATGTCTTGGATCTGTCAACAGCTGCTACAACGGATCATGAGGTTCAGTGCTTTCTATCTAAAGCTACTGAGAAGGATTCCATCTCCTGGCATAGGAGAATGGGACACATTAGTCAAAGGAAGATGAATCATTTGATTCAGAAGGATTTGGTGAGAGGAGTTAATGTCAAGAACTTCCAACTTCCTGACTTTTGTGTAGCTTGCAAGAAAGGCAAACAGACGAAGAAGTCTCATAAGGAAAAGAAAGTTCATTCAATAGAACTTCCTCTTGAACTTCTTCACATGGATCTGTTTGGTCCAGTCAGTACAAAGAGCATTGCAGGCGACTTGTACTGTTTTGTGGTCACTGATGACTACTCAAGGTTCACTTGGGTAATGTTTCTGAAATCCAAATCAGAAACATTTGAGTCATTCAAGGAGTTAGTAACCACACTGGAATCTCTCTACAAGCTAAAGGTTAGACAAGTACGCTCAGACAACGGGACAGAATTCAAGAATCAATGGATGGAGGCATACTGCAAGGAAAAGGGAATTGTGCATCAATTCACTTCTGCCTACACGCCTCAGATGAATGGTGTTGCTGAGAGGAAGAACAGAAGCTTGATAGAGACAGCACGGACCATGCTGGCGGACTCGAAACTGCCTATCCAATTCTGGAATGAGGCAGTGGCGAATGCATGTTATACACTGAATCGAGTCCTAATAGTCAAGCGCCACGGAAAGACATGTTACGAGCTACTACAAAGACGCAAACCGAATTTGGAGTATCTTGAACCTTTTGGCGCGCCGTGCACACTTCTGAAGAAGACACAAGAAGGCAAATTCAGCGAGAAGGCGGATGAAGGAATCTTTCTAGGATACAACATACCGAACAAGCGAGTTTACAACAACTCAACGGGTCTTGTAGAAGTGTGGTGTAATGTTGACGTTCAGAGATATACCACACCACCTACAGGCAAAGGACCCGCCTACTTCTTCGACTATGATGGATTCTTCAAGTCCTTCAACATCCCTCTCTCTCCCTCGGATGATGAGTTAGCTACTAGGATGATGTATGATATCCTGAATACACCATCTAGCTCACAGGGAGAATCATCTACTCAGTCAGGGGGAGTAGTCAATGACAGTGACTCCTCCTCTGAAGATGAAGCTGAAGCAGATGACCAGAACAGTCAGGAGGAACAGGTTCCAGTTCCTGAAAGTCCACAAGCATCTACCAGTGATGCACCTTCGACTTCGGAACCTCAAACTCCAACTACCTCAGATGCAGAACCAAATGTTCATAATCTCGGTTCTGAGGTGGCTGTTCCTACTACTCCAGGATCACGACTAAACGTCTATCATCCCCTTGACAATGTTATTGGGGATGTCAGATCAGGAGTACAAACCCGAAATCAGCTATACTCAGCTGATTACGCCTCGGTTATGGAGAAGGGTTACATTCATGATGGTGCTTATCGATGTTTTGTCTCGCAGGTTGAGCCAAAATATGTCAGTGAGGCACTAAATGATGAGGCGTGGGTGAGTGCCATGCAAGAAGAACTTCTGCAGTTCAAGAAGTTAGGTGTATGGACTCTGGTTGATAGACCTAAAGGTGCTAAAGTCATTGGCACCAAATGGGTACTAAAATGCAAGAAGGATGACCAAGGGGTCATTATCAGGAACAAAGCTCGATTGGTGGTTCAAGGTTTTCGCCAAGTCGAGGGGATTGACTACAATGAGGTGTTTGCACCCGTGGCAAGGATGGAAGCCATTCGTATCTTCCTTGCCTATGCATCGTACATGAAGATTAAAGTCTACCAATTAGATGTGAAGAGTGCATTCCTTCATGGGGAAATCAGGGAAACAGTCTATGTAAGTCAACCCGAGGGATTTGAAGATCCTTATCATCGGGATAGAGTTTACAAGCTCGACAAGGCTTTATACGGGCTTCATCAAGCTCCTCGAGCTTGGTATGAGAAACTCTCGACTCATCTTGTGAAACACGGCTTTCGCAGGGGAGTCATTGACTGCACACTGTTTATTAAAGAAAAGGATGGCGACCTACTGCTTGTACAGATCTATGTTGATGACATAATCTTCGGTTCAAAGAACGAAGAATTATGCAAAGAGTTTGAAGCAGTGATGAAGAAAGAGTTTGAGATGAGTGCTATGGGGGAGATGAAGTTCTTTCTCGGGTTACAGGTGGATCAGACACCAAATGGGATCTTTCTACATCAGACCAAGTATGTAGGAGACATTCTCAGTCGCTTTGACATGGAGAATGCTTCTGCTGCTGGGACTCCACTTGCTACGAATCACGATATAGCACCTGATGAGAATGGAGATCTTGTAGATGCCACGATGTACCGAGGAATGATTGGATCCCTTATGTATCTCACTGCCTCAAGACCTGATATTATGTATGCTACATGTTTATGTTCTAGATATCAGGCTAAACCTAAGGTCAACCATCTGATCGGGGTCAAGAGGATTTTTCGTTATCTGAAGGGTACACCCACACTTGGATTGTGGTACCCTCATGATGATGACTTTGAGCTTACCGCGTATAGTGACTCGGATTACGGGGGCTGCAAGATGAACTACAAGTCTACATCAGCAGGGTGTCAATTCTTTGGGAGAAGATTAGTTACCTGGCAGTGTAAGAAGCAGACATCGGTTGCATTGTCAACCTGTGAAGCCGAATATGTTGCTGCTGCAAGTTGTTGTTCACAAATCATCTGGATTCAACAGCAAATGCGGGATTACGGTTTAAAATTCTCGTCTACTCCTATTTTTGTTGATAACTCTGCTGCAATTGCAGTAACTAAAAATCCGGTTCAACATCCTAAGACCAAACACATCGGTATTAAATACCATTTCATAAGAGATTGTTTTGAAAAAACTTAATTGATGTGGTTAAAATTAATACTGATTTTCAACGCGCTGACCTCTATACTAAAGCCTTTGATAAACCACGTTTTCAATATTTGCTAGAGGTCAACGGCGTTAAAAGAAAAGTGAGGTAATTCCTGATGATAATAATGTGTAGTCCGATGTAGTTTAGTTAAAGTTTATTTTATTTTATTTTATTTTATGTGTTTATTTTCGTCAGTTAAATTTAAACTCATGTTATTTTGCTGTTTATTAAAATCCTAAAATAATTAAACCAGTAATGATTTTAGTATTTTAGGGGGAGAATATGTCAGCAAGTTAACATTAAAAAAAACAAGGGAGAAGGAGTAAATAGCTGATATAAGGTAGATCGTATCTGTGATACCGATTCAAAACCTTTGGAAAATGATAGTACACAGGAACAAATCAAGAGGGATTTTAAAAATTTAAGTTTTTACAAGATGCAAAATTTAAAGTATAAGTCTGTGTAGTCTAGGCAATACAAAAGGGAAGATGATAGAAAACTGGTAACTCCTAAGGTAACACAAAGAAAGTAGACCTAAAGGTTGCTAGACCACAAATGATATGTCGGTAGATTCAACACAATAGATGATTAGACCTGACTGGTGAACTCAAGATCAAACTAAGTTGTTCAACTGACTGTGGGCTTCCATCTTATCACTGGTTAACACAATCAACAATATTCCAATAAGGGGAAATGAGCATTTAAACGCCACAAATGTGTGCGGATGACCATAATTAGAGCAAAGCAAAGAAAAATGAAAGACAAATGCTATAAAGCTAATGACTTATGTTGTTGGTGCATTTTGTGCAAAATAAAATAAGCTGCTCTAACAAGGAGATAGGTTGTGTGCCTCTCTGCTGTGCGATGGCACTGACCTGAGGATAAGCATAACCTAGATATTCTAGAATTCATTGTTGTTTGCCGCCTCTCTGCTGTGCGATGGCACTGACCTGAGGACTGGCTTCTCTTTGAAAGCTCTAAGAATAGTCTCTTCTTGTAATAATACCCGTAGACCGCTCAAAAGCTCCTGAGGAATGTTGATTACCATATAAGTGTGGGATCCACAAATGTTAGTTGAAATAATTAAACCTAAATCAGTCACCAGTCTGTGTCAAAAGTCTGTGTATGGATTTAAGTGGACAAACATATTGACAATCATTGTGGCTACAATTCTCAAAAGTTCAAATCAATGTGACAATCTAAGAGTTTCAGTATGATTTCCTTAAGTTGCTAACGACTCTGGATGAACACCAAGAATTGAGCATCAAAAGATTTTGATAACAAGTCCCAAATGATTTGACTTGCCTGTATGATTCCAAAATTGAATTGGTCCAGGTGTGATCAATCCAAGTTGAAGCTGTCTATTCCGGAACCAAATCCCGTAGATGTCTATCTTAGGATTTATCTCTCACAAAAAGCCAAAAACAAGTTTGTTTGAGTAATTAGTTTAAATTTTCTAAGTTAGTTAGTAGTTTTAATTTTAATTTTATTAGTTTGTCGGACTACATCAGGAAAATCAGAAAGGAATCAACTCACTAAAAAGGGTCATGTCTGAGATGACCACATGTGCTTTAAAAATTTAAATCAGTCACGTCTGAGGTGACAAAGTGTTTAAAAGGGTCACGTCTGAGGTGACTAAATTGGTTAAAAGGATCACGTCTGAGGTGATCAAAATGTTTTCAAGATAAAATGATCATGTCTGAGATGATCAAAGGCTCATAATGTTAATTTCAAGAGTTAAAAGGGTTCTAAATGTAAATTGGTAATAATGGCAGAAAATTAACTAAGTGTGACCCATTCGCACGATTGGACCATGCTAATGGACCAACCATGCGAATGGCTTTCACTCGCACGAATGGACATAAGAATGTGCAATTCTCACGAATGGCCTATCAGAATGGCCCATTCGACCGATTGGAAGGGGGCGAATGAGTCAGTCGACCGACTGAGACTCATTCGGTCAACTGAACATGCGATTGAAAGGCACGACTGAGTCAGTCGACCGACTGAACCTCAGTCGGTCAACAGCATGCGACTGACTGGGCCAATCGCACGATTGAGCCTGAGTCGCCCGAATGAACTGGGCGACTGAGGCCAGTCGGCCGACTGAACCCAGCTTCGGTATTTAAAGGGCACAGTCGATACATTTCATTCACCTCACCCAAATCGCTCTCAAATCGCATACCCTACCGTTACTCTGCCAAAATTTCATTAGACTTTGATTTCTTCTTGATATTGATTCACTGACTCTCGGTATTGATTATCCAGGTAGTTTGAAGACTCATCTTACCAAAACATGAAAGATTCAAACCCTAATTTTGATTACTCGACTGTGAAACAAGAACCGAGACTAGGAAGACCTAATAACCTATCAAAACTAAGCAAAATGTTAAAATTAAGTCTAATAGGTTATTAGTAACAAGAATGCGAGTCTATTGAACCGGTTATCTATGTTAAAACACTTGTTTTGTTGAAGATTCGAACGATTGGCGACTGACTACAGGACAGGCGACTGGTCGCCCGGATGAACTCCAATCGCACGATTGAAACTTGCGATTGGACAAATCGCCCGAATGAACCATGCGATTGAGCTCAGTCGGCCGACTGAACCATTCGCAGACTCAGTCAGCAGACTGAACCCAATCGCATGTCACATTGACCAGAATGAGTTCAGTCGCATGAAAGAACAGACGACTGAATTCAGTCGCATGATTCATTCGCACGAATGAATCAGAATGAGTTTCAACATTACACTTAGAACAGAATTTTCATGTCTTATGTACTAATGGTTCTATGTCATGTATGTTTCAGGAAAATGGTAGAGAGATGGTCCATAAATCCAAAGCACAACATCTGTGCTCATTTGGATCACACTACCAGGAACGGGGCCGAGTTTACCGACATTATAGCCTTTCTTAGACGGTCCAGGATTCATAAGGCTATCTCCACTCCTTGCACGCCATACAGATCACTCCATCAGGCATTCTGGGAGAATGCCTCTGTGGACCGCTCCCGTGAGCCCTACTGCATTAGGAGCTCTATACTGGGTCATGATATGAGATCACTGCTGCCGACATCCAGAGGGTCCTCGAGTTTGGGGATGATACTGATCATCCTACTAGATTACATCCACTGACAGTGCGAGGATGCTTTCTGAGGATAAAGTACGCTGGGGACATCAACTCAGGTGTGCTCAACAAGAGCAACCTGAGCCCCCAGTACAAGTACTTAGCACACGTGATCCTCAAGTGTGTTGCATCGAGGAGGGGTGGGTTCGACGACCTCTCAGACCAGATCCAAAATGCCTACGTGGCACTGGTGCTGAACCACCCCTTCAGCTTTTCTAGCATGATATTCTCCTACTTGGTGGAGAACTTGGAGGCCAAGGGAAAGGAGGGGTTTTGTATGTACCCCAGGTTCTTACAGCTCATCTTCAACGAGAAGCTGCCACATCTGCCCAAAGAGAGTCATGATGCAGTGGCTTTAGAGATCATGGATGATACGACTCTGGGCCGGATGAGAGTTTATAGGGGGAAGCAGGTGAAGCCCCAAGTGAAGAGATTGATTGGCCACCTGGCCAACGAGAGGTATGTGGCGCCAGGCAGACGCAAATGGCGTCATGAGGACAGTGACTCTGATGATGAGAGGCTGCTCCTCCCAGAGATGGATTCTGATGATGATGATAGCGGAGACGCCGGGGATGATATGCCTGCTCCACCTAGAGGCACTGATTCAGATGTTATTCCCCCGGGGTCTGCCCCTGCCGGAGAGGTTGCTGAGACGGCCGGTTTTCATCAGGAGTTTGTTGTTGGTGATCAGGAGGAGGAGGAGTCTGATGAGGAGCCCCTCACGAGGACTGTGGGAAGCAAGGTTGTTCCCACAGAACACGGGCTAAGGGTGGTTGGTGAACACCCTCGGGACTCCAGAGAGACAGAGACTGACCCGAGCTATGCTCCGGGTTCAGCGGGCAGAGCTGCAGGGGGAGCATCCACTTCCACTGGGACTAGGAGGAAGAGGATGGCTCAGCCCCATGGACTTAAGAAGAAGAAGCGTCGACTGACCTTCGTTACCACTGTAGCCTCTACTTCCACCACCACAGCCACCACTACCACCTCCACTGACATACCCCCATCACCACAGCCACCACATCCACCACTGCTACCACAGCCACCACCTACCTACCACCACTGTACCTTTCCCATCCACCACCATACCATTTACACCTACATCACCTTCACCATTTTACCGACCCATATTCACCACTGCCACTACCACCACCACCTCACATCATGCAGGACCATCAGCCCAGTCCTCACACTTGTATGGATCACCTCTACCTCCAATCGGGGTAGAGGAACAGCTGTCGGCGCTAAACCGTATGGTGATGCGCTTGCTAGCTGCAGATGAGGAGAAAGCTGCACAGATTCGCCAGCTGACCGACCTGACTGCTGCCCAGTCTCAGCAGATGGCAGAGCAGGCTCGGGTGATAGAGCAGCAGACCCAGCTGATGGATGCACAGAGAGTCGAGATGTCCCAACTCCAGGACCAGCAGGCCCAATCAGCCAAACGTATAGAGGAGTTGGAGACTACCAACAAGACCATCATGCTGCGGTTAAAGGGATCAAAGGATGAGCCCTTAAAGATAAAGGAGGGTGATGGAGATGATGGAGATGGTGATGACGAGGATGAAGATGATGATGAGGATGAGGAAGAGACAGAGGAAGAAAGGACAGAGGGAAAAGATGATGATGACGAAGCAGAAGGAGGGGATGCGGCTGCATCGGCCTCTGCTTCAGGTCAAGAACGAAGATCGAAGAATCGACAGGACCAGTCATCTACCACCTCTGCTCCTCCGAGCGATGAGACCATGATTCAAGACAAAAGTACAGATTAGATGTTTTATGTATTTATTTATTTTTGTGTTTGAATCATGTAATGAAAACAAATGTTTTGAATGTTTATATATTAAGTTAATGTAATTCTGTTTGATTACTTACTAATGATTTATGTGTTGAATGTTTAAATCAAACAGATCCAAATTTTCAAAGAGATGAGTTTGATATTGCTCCCCTTCAACAGGTCAAGACTCAACTAACCATGATTCTTGATCTGCAAGGGATTGTAAGAAGGTCTGTGAGTTATACCCCTGAAGAAGGGGAAATAATTCATGACCTATCTAACGAGCAACTGGCAGAGATGTTCAGACTCAATCCGGATGAAATCGTCAAAGATGCTCCAACAGTTGATTCGACTAGTGATGAAGAGCTAAATGATGTTGATGAAGTCGAGGTCGAAGATATCACTGCAGAAGAGTATCCTCAGTATGCTGACAACGAGGGTAATGTGGTCCCCAATCTGGGTGAGTCCCTAGTCAGTGATACTTTTGAGGTACTGAACAAGATGGAGCAGGAAACGGAGAAGGCAGAAGGAACAGCCCAAGCCTCAAATGATGAAGTTGACATTCGAAAGGCTGAGTGGGCTGCCTGTTTTGAAGAAGTGAAGCCCAACGTGCTGCACCAAAGAAAGATGCCTACACCAAGCTCTACAGAGTCAAGAAACACCACAAGGTGTCAGGCAGGATTATAGCATGGGCTTATTTTGATGATCTTAACGCGTATGCAGTTAAGAGGGAACAGGGCATAGAGTACTTCAGATTTCCACATGATCTGAAGACTCTACCTGGTTTTGAGCTCAACCAGCTGGCTAAGCTAAAGCTTTTGTATGCTGACCCAAGGAAAATGTCAGGCTGGTTCGAGGCTGCCCTTAAGAAGGAGTACCACACCAGATGGGTTAACTTCAGACCCCAACAGCCTACTAGGTACATAAGAAGGTCTGAGGTTGATGCCATTACTGGCAAGCCCAAGATTGTGTTGAAGTGGAGTCCTCCGCGCACTATGTCGAGAATCCCTCTCAGGGAAATGCCACAGGACTTCACTCCACACTTCAAATGGTGGTACTATGATTGGAGAACAGCTGAAGCTGTCATAGTTCTAAAAAGAGGGCCAAATGGATACAATCAGGGTATTCGACCCGACGTGGCTAACCAACTTGTCTGCTAATGATGTCTATACATTATACAAGTGGCCTCTGTTCTATGACACTCAAGATATTGTACAAGCCCTCCAGTTCCAAAATGTTATACGACTCTGCTTTGCGTTTGAGATTCACGCAGGAGTCACCAAAGAGGAGAAGTACAAGAAGTATAAGGAGGTTATGCAGAAGACAAGAGATTAGATAGATCTAGGTCCAAGGGGGAGTTTGTTGATGCATGTATGTCCCTAGATCATGATTTGTAATGTAATAGATCTTGTGTGTCTGATTATGATGTAATTTGTATTGATTAATGAAATGACATGGATTGTTTGTTATTGGTAATGTTTAATATTTCATTAATGAGTCGTGATTGAATTGATTGGGTTTATGATTGTTTGAATGGTTACATAAAGTTATATTAATTAAAAACATTCAAACTTAACTTAATGAAGTTCTCATGCGAATGGCCCATGCGAATGGACCACACGCATGAATAACTTCATACGATTGACTCAATCACACGACTGAACCAGGAGACTGGATCAGTCGTATGATTGACACATAAGATTGGCTCAGTCGCACGACTGAACACTCAGTCGTGCGGATGAATAAACCGCATGGTTCAATTGCACGACTGAACCATACTTATGGCCCAGTCGCACGATTGAACAATACTAACCTATAAATAGACCCAATTCGTGGAAAAACGTAAGCATTCATACCATTACGATTCCAGACGTACCCTAGCCGTCCAGAGACCTCCCAAATCGTTCTCCAAGTTCACAGAACACATTAGATCGATTCCTAATCGACTTCTAACGTTAGATTTAATTCTTGATTGATTTTTCGTGTGTTCTCACTGATTGGATCGCCAATCAAATAGGATTCCGCACTATTTGAGTTGATTTAACACGCTAATCACTAGGTATTTCGTTCAAATACCAGGTCCTAACAAGCAAAAGAAACAACAAATCCCTTGATTCTATGTTGCTTTTACATGTTCTTTTTTGTTTTATGTTGTGATTCATATCAACACCAAAAAGAAAGATAAATTTGATTAAAAACTACATGATCGAGTCTTGCATTTAATTGAATAATGACTCTCTTACTGATTACATGTCTTACAACCTTATAATAGACCAAAGCGTAACCCTAACTTAACTTCCAAGCTAAATAACCTCCTAAAATAAACTTACTATTTTTTTTAACCGGCAAAAAAATAACTTACTATTTACTTGACCCTTACAATAAAACAAAGCAATACTAAACATAAAAATCCATACTAATAATTAACCAACTCATACTCAAAACTTACCCAAAAACTAAACCATGACCCATTCGACTAACCAATGACTCATTCGTCTTCCAACTTGTGTTTCACATGTGAAACAACAAAGATTAGTTTTAACACTAACAAACCTCTTGCTTTCATTGCTAGATTAGCATTCTTGTTTAGGTTTTTCTTTTTTCCTTTCTTTGAACATTGCTTGTTCACATGGTTTCTTGCACTTATTTTTAGGTGCTTGCATTCTTGCCTTCTTGCGTCTAATCTTCAATTTTAATGCCATAATATTGGTTGTGAGAATTAGTTCTGCTCGTTTAGGTTTCCTTTCTTTCTTTCTTTTTTTCAACGACTATAATCACTACTAAAAACACCGCTTCTTCTATCGAGTATCTTCTTCTATGCTTGACTACTTTGTTTCAATCAATAACATGCTTGCTGTTCATCTTCAATTTCGCAGCCAAATGGTCACTCCTCCACTTAGAACATGACTCTCACATAGAATATCACAAATAGTGTTGTATTACATTAAAACAACACAAAACATGCTTATTTTGTTAAAACAGCATTGATCGTGCTGTTTAAGACAAAAAAGCATAGAACATCTTTTTGTAACAAAAGAGCACCTAATGCGTTGTTGAACATTAAAAACCGGTTCTCGATTCTCAACGTTGCTCTTATACCAAATGTTATTTCGGACCCCAAAATACACAAATTTCACACTTACAAATCGAACATAAATGAGATTGTCCCATGTGAACTTATCCTATGAAAGCTTCATATGTCTAATATATAAGTCCTAAATCACCGATCAACTGTTGATCATGTACAAGACATCAGAGAACCGATCTATTTGGGTTTTTGAGATTTGTTAGCAAATTGTGACGCTCACAAGGAGCCAAAAATTGTTAGGTAGACAGATACTTGGTAGAAAAAACCACAAGGAGAAATTATAAGTGTGAGATATGAGAGATAGAAAGAAAATAAAATACTATCAACCAGAATAATGAGAAGATTTGATAATTTATTTTTTGATTTCTTAAATTACCCTTTTCTACTTATTATTTCCTTAAAACTTATGAATTATTACCAAACTGCAATTTGTTTATTAACCATTGACTAAGTGATTTAAAGTCCACATGAATTTATGTGAGTTTTGATGATCATATCTCTATATACATACATAAGTATAACAAAATGAAGCTAAAACAATTATTGTAATATGTTGTATTAGTCCTTGACAAAATTGCATTAGCCTAAATCAACAATTTTGTCAAAAGATGCACTAGATGAAGTTGAATTAGATCTAAAACAATATTTTTATTAGCTGCAATCTTTTTGTTAGCAAATGCAACTTTTTTCGAAAAATTGTTTCTAAAAGGTTGCATTATGCTTATTTTTCTAGTAGTTATACACATACACACACACGTATATATATATACATATACATATACATATATATATACATATATATACACATATATATACATATATATACATATATATATACACACATATATATATACATATATATACATACATACATATATATACATACATACATATATACAGATATAGATATATATATATATATATATAGATATATATATATATATATATATATATATATATATATATATATATATATATATATATATATATATATATATATATATATATATATATATATATATGTTCGTGTTGATCCTCAGTGATTTAATGGTAACTAAGATCAGCGGTTGCTGATTTTAGTAGTAAGTTACTACTGACCATCTATGATAACTATGATTGGAAACAACTTGGCTCGGGAGTGGCAAGTAGGAACAATAGTAGCGAACATTAACAACTAAGCATCAATAGTAACTATTAAGTGGTAGCAAAATGGGAGATAAATGGTACGTGAATTACTATTGATGGTATAATATCACATTAACTAAGTTACCATCGAATGAATTCCCATTGATGGTTTTCATACTGGAAAAAGTTAATACTGATGTTAATGAATATATATCAACAACTTTAACTGCTAATCGACATACTCTTATCATGAAGAGTTATGCCATAACAACTACAACATTGTAATAGTTTTCTAACTTTGGTTTTGTTTCATATATGTTTTCCTTGTTCATTTTCAAAACACAAACGAAAAACACGTAAATCTAAAAAAATCGGTAAACAATTCATTTTTCTAAGACCATCAATACATAATTCAAAAAAATTATCTTGAACGCTTGACAAGGCAAACTATAAATTTCACGACCTATATTACTTTTAACGCTTCACATCAATTTCCAACCTCCTATTTGATACGATATATATAATTTAATAATGTTTCTTAATCTTTTTATTACATTGATATGAAAGATACAAAAGTGATTATTCATAATCCAATCTTACCAAAAGTGGCCCTCACCCCCTAAACATCTTGCTATTAATCTATTGTTCTTGTTTGCGTCTCTATTCCATCCCACCGTTCCCTTGTTTACATTCTTCCTCCGCCTCTCTTTCTCACATCTTCTCTTCGATCGAATCGATCTAAGCCACCTCCTTCGTATTGTGAACCCATGACGCTTGGCTCAGGTGGATCGAGTGTCGTGGGTGAGTTTTCTGATCCGAATAACCTCTTTTATCATCTGGGTTCTTGATCTTTTGATGCAAATCTGCTTCTTACTTGACAAGATTACGTTTTTGTTATATAAAGATTGCGAATCGGGTGAAATTGAATCTTTATTTGGGTTTGTGAGTGGGGATATATGGTCTGACCTAGGTCAATTGCCTTTGTGCTCATTTGTTCGTGTTAAAAGCCTGCTGTGTGTATTGGGGATTTGTGTTGTTTGATGTGTATAATCTTGATTATATGGATTCTGTGTTTCTACTTGCATCTTAACCTTGATTGTACCATCTATATTAGGGCTTGGATGCATAAGTTTTTATCATGAGATTAGATGCTTTCATTGTTGTTTGATGTGAACTTTGTGCTCCATTTGTACCATGTAAATGGTCATCACAAGATCCTTTAAATGTGAAACAAGGTTGGTATTTTGGTTAGATGTTACTGTTGCATATTTGAATGAGAATTGGGGTTCTGCAGACTGCAAGGATTGACTTGATTCTTGAAGTTTGTTTCATGATATGCTGACACAGTTGTGTTGATTATCACTTTGCATAGTATAGAGCCTTTATGAGTTATGAGTCTTGAGTTTTTGTTGTTCAATGTGGTTCATTTTATAAGAAGTTATCCGAAAGCTGATAGTGCAGTGGTTAGTGTTTCAGTTTGATAAATGATTTTTTAAGGTTGTTAGAACTGTTGTTTTGACAATCTGGCTACGAGTTATGGGTTGAGTTCTTAAGAGTCAGTAATTGGCTATTTGGATGTTATGTTCTTGTTTAAGAGTTACTTTCTAATCGCTAACATAAGCTTCATCATTTGTTTAATAATTTTGGCGTCTAGGTGCATATTGTGCATTTGTGCTCTCTTGAAACTTACATGTTGTTAAGAGGAATTCATTAGATTTATTCTCTTATGATTAATTAAGAGAAGCTGTAGCTAATTATTACTTTGCGCTGGTACAAGTTATGTTCTGAATCCTTAGTTGTTTAGTGTGGTCCATTGTGTAGAATTTAACATCGGAAGTACAATTTGTTACTTTGGTTGTCCTTCTCAATGAACATTTACTATTCATGAGGCGTAACCGTTGTTATTACTATGAGATATTTAAGTGGTTGAGAAATAGTACTTAGCTCTTATGCTGTTTTAAATTTACCGTGCTTTATTTTGAAAGATAAGTTGGTTACAGGGTCTTAAATTCAGACATGAGGTTTCATGTATTTGGGAAGGAAAGTATTTCGTTGTAAAATTTACGTGAAGCCTATTGATTTGGATTTAGACTTATAATACCATGTCGGTATTCACCATAATTGTAGTATATTTAGATGAAGTCATTCTGAATCACTTGTTCGTATTACAACTTCCATTGATTATATGTTAGAAATGGTTTTGGATAGGGTTGGTTTGTTTGGTGTTTGGGCGTGTTTAGAAGTTGTAAGGATATGTAATCAATTGTTTGAACATTTACAATTTCTGGATTATTAAAGAATATTAACACATGGAACGACAAAACTTGACATCTATGTGAATGAAAAGATACGTCTTGTCTGATGGGAGTAAACTCTCTCAGTGTAGCATAAAACGAGGTAAGTTGGTAAATTCCTTTACCTTTTGATTATAAATTTTGTTGCAACTATTATGAAACTTGTCACCCGTAACTATCTACCTGAGCCCTAGATAATCAAAAGGAGAATCTATTATCCAAACACAAAAGATTGATAATCAGATATTCAGTTTCAAAACACAAATCCGAACACCCTCTACATCCTACCACTAGACTAAACTTTGTACATGTATGGTAAATGAAGAAAATGTGTGAGTTACATTGGAATGGTGTGCTAAAATGCTTTTTGGACTCTTAATACTTGTTTGTATTCAATATTCAAAATTTTTTTTGTTGCAGTGCCTAGAAATTTCAGATTGCTAGAGGAACTTGAGCGCGGAGAAAAAGGTATTGGAGATGGCACAGTGAGTTATGGGATGGATGATGGAGACGACATTTATATGCGCTCATGGACTGGCACCATCATTGGTCCTCTCAATGTAAATTTTCTTTTATTTTTTTCTCAAAGTAGTTATTTTCTAACGATATTGGATTAAATTACTTTTTATATTTGATAATAAGAACTAGATTTGCAGAATTTAGGCTGTATGCGATGAGTGTTCATATGACTGCAATATAGTGTTATTAAAGATATGAAATGTTGTGGGCATAACGGCGCATGTTTCAACTTCTTTCATTATAATGGGTTGTGAAAAAATACATTCAGTTAATTTACATTTATTATGTGTCGAATTGTCCACAGAATTTGACTCAGGTTCTTTTTAGATTGTTAAGTTAGCTTGTAGATGTAAACGGCTGTTTAAAAATCTGTTTTGCAAATGATTATGATGATAATAATCAGTTTTAGTGTTTTGAATAAACATACTCTTACCTTTTGTTATCCTGTCATTTAAATGTCAAGCAATCAGAAAAATCGGATATGTATTTTAAATAGCCAGTTTCTTACCAACTGCAACAACATGAATAACTTAAGGATAAAGTAAAATCATCTATTTACCCTTCTTTTATCCCATGTGTGATTGTGTAATATCATATCGTGTGGTGTTTTCAGTCTGTACATGAAGGACGTATTTACCAACTGAAGCTATTTTGTGACAAAGACTACCCAGAGAAACCACCAACTGTCAGATTCCATTCGCGGATCAACATGACTTGTGTCAACCATGAAACTGGAGTGGTAAAACCGTAAAAGCTCTCAACTTTCATAAGTCAAAGGTTGACTTTCTGTAATCCATTGTATTTTGACCAATTTTGCATGTAGGTGGAACCAAAGAAGTTCGGGATTCTGGCGAATTGGCAGAGGGAATACACAATGGAAGACATTCTGGTACAGCTCAAGAAAGAGATGGCGGCTCCACACAACCGCAAGCTTGTTCAACCACCAGAAGGTGCTTTCTTCTGATTGTTTGAAGAAATTAACTAAAACATATTATGTTATATGATTTCTGATGCACATTTTCAAATGGTTTGTGAATCAAAATCCTCATGGAAGTCAACAAAATGTAATGGAGAATGGTTTCTTCTCTTTAATGTTGTTTGAATTATGGGATGTTTGTTTGTTTCAAATGTTTAATATATGTAATCCATTTTGGCAACTCAATTGTAAGATTTGGCTGCAGGTAAATCATGTGTTTGATTTGTTTTATTAAAAGCTTTTGTGGCATGCTGGTTGATATAATGATGTCAAAAGACAAGTTTGGTGGTTTCTATTGCATGTGCAGAAAGTTGACACTGTCAAGTGTAAATAAAAAAGTCTTTTGTTGTATTATTAAATCTTTTGTCTTTGAGTATGATTTCTTTGATTGAGTTTAATAAGTTAGAAAATTTTATAATATAGAAATAAAATTTATAGGATTACATTATCCACAAAATATAGAATTAATACGACTTTTGAAAATACTGGCCCTGAATTGGTATTGTTATATACTTATATAGTTAATCCTCTTAATTTTTCTCTAATTAACAAATGTAATGTTACAAGGCAGAAAAGTCTCACCTAGTCATGACAAATATTTAAATGTTGAAAAAAGAGTATATGTTTAGGATTTAACATGCTCAAATACATATTCTTTTTCTTTTATAGTTTTTTCCTAATAGCAACATCTAGGATAAACACTATAGCTTACACCTTTTTATAGTTGATTACATGTAAATGGTTTTTGATTTGCATTTTTTTACTGAAAATTATTAAGTCAAATACATATGTATTCTAGCACTCGCAAATCTGACACTAGCAAAAAAACATGAAAACATCAACATAAGACAAACAATCTTGATGATCAGGCCGGAGATGTCGCCTACAACTTCAATAACAAGATTCATGAATGTCGTCAACGGAGGTATGACTGCAAGAACACAAGCTACAGTTATGTCGTCATAAGAGATATGACTACAACATAGCGAGTGGTTAGTTATGTCGCCACAAGAGGTATGAGTTCAACTAGCGTGTGAGTATAGATCCGCTCCTACATAACATAACATCTAATGACTCGAACCCTCGGTAATCACCAAAGGGAGAAAAATTTATGCAACACGTGGTCGTATGATGGTCCGGGTCTATTTCGGACCCATGGTTTCTTCATCTTCTCCCCCAATCTATATATCCATCGCTAAACCTAAATCAACATCCAACACCACCATCACCCATTCCCTCTGCAACCTCACTCCACACACCATGCCACCACCACCACCACCACCACCGCCACCACCGCCACAAATCGTCATACGATCCGTATTCGCGTACAACATGGAATCCGAATTCAGCCTAATCGCATCAATCATCGACGACTACCCTTTCGTCTCCATGGACACCGAGTTCCCCGGCGTCGTCGTCCGCCCCAACGCCGGTCACCACCACTTCCGCAACCAGAAGCCCTCATACCACTACCTCCTCCTCAAATCCAACGTCGATGCCCTCAAATTCATTCAAGTTGGCCTCACCCTCACCGACGCCGACGGCAACCTCCCAGATCTCGGCCACAAACACCACAACACTCGCTACATTTGGGAATTCAATTTCAACGACTTCGATCCCTCACGTGACCAGCACGCCTCCGACTCCATCGAGCTTCTTAAGCGACAAGGGATTGATTTCGATAAGAATCGGGAGTGTGGGATCAGCTCGGTGAAATTCTCGCAGCTGATGATGACGTCGGGGCTCGTGTGTAACGAGCGTGTGAGTTGGGTGACGTTTCACAGCGCGTATGATTTTGGGTATCTGGTTAAGATTCTGACGGGGAGGGTGTTGCCTGATGATTTGGGTGAGTTTTTGAGGCTTTTGAAGACGTTTTTTGGGGATAGGGTTTATGATGTGAAGCATTTGATGAGGTATTGTGAGAGTTTGTATGGGGGGTTGGATCGGGTGGCTAAGACTTTGGAGGTTGATAGGGCTGTGGGGAAGTGTCATCAGGCGGGGTCTGATAGCTTGCTCACTTGGCATGCGTTTCAGAAGATTAAGGGGCTTTGCAGAGGTGGACCTGAGAAGTATGCTGGTGTTCTTTATGGGTTGGAGGTTTTCTGAGGTGGTTTCTTGATGGTAGCTTGTAGTATTCTGTTTTCAAAGTCTATTAGCAATCAATCAGCTGTAAACTTCCTTCTGGTCTTTTTAATATCAATCTAGCTGCTATTAATCGATTATTTCACTAGTTGTCTCTGGTCTATAACTCTATATATCATATTTGATGAATTGATACATATGCAGATGCAACTGGGATATAATGCGATAAGCATACCCAAATGAGCATGCACATTGGTTATTAATCTTTGTAAATTTGATGGTAGTGGTCTGGTTTTTATTTACTTTGGGTTGGGGGATTCAGATGGATCTCTAATGAACGCTTAGAAGCAGTTTGGGTGTTAACCCTATCAGCTGATAATGATTTCTTGTTTAAGACATGAAGATCATGTTGATGTCTTCCAGTGTTGGAGAATGCGCTCTATTATTTAGCCCTTGCTCTTTGATGTAAAACTTCTAGGAGCATTTTAGCTTTTGTTTTTGAGAAATTAAGCCCTCAGTTGAATAAAGAGCCTTGCTTGGAAGACAAAACTTTATCTTTAATATTGGAAAATAAGCTGCTTTGAGGTTATTATATCTTAACCTCAAGACTCTTGCTGCTCTTCAATATTTTCATAAAATTTGCGTCAGTTGATCTCTTCCTATATATATGCATCTATATTCTTACTACTCTGACTTTATTTACATTACTAAAAGGAAATTAACTTATGCTATTATGGAACTGGCAAGTGGTGCATGCGGCAGTGCTTTATGTATGCTATCGTTATAAAGGTTAAAATGCTTCACAGCCTTAAGTTTTTTATTTTTGTTACTTAATCAAGTTGCCTTATTATAATGAAGTTGTTCTCTTCTAGACTTTATTATAGTTGTTGTGCAGCATGACTTACTAGTCTAAGAGTTGAAATTATGGCAAAACATGCGCTGATTAATCTTCGAGTTAGTACATATGCAGATCCAACTGGGGTATGCTGTGATAAGCATACTCAAATGGGTATTCACACAGCTTATTAATCTTTGAAAATTTGATGTAGTTCTATGGTTTCTATATGTTTTAGGCATTTTGGTCTCTCTAATTCAGACATTATGTCTTTCATTAATCTTCTTAGGGAGTTCAGATTGGATCTTCTATGAATGCTAGAAGCATTATGGGTGTTAATCCTTGCAGGTGATGATGATCTTTTCTTTAATATATGAAAGTCATGCTAAATTGTTCCAATATTAGAGAACGTGCTCGATTGATTTAGCCCTCACTTGTGGTATGTTTGACTCAAATTTTTAGGAGCATTTGAGCTTTTGCTTATAAGAAAATAAACCCTCACACTCTCACAGAAAAAAAGAACCTTGCTTTGAAGACATAGCTTTAGCTTTGATATTGGGGGAATAAGCTGCTTTGAGATTATTATACTATGACCTCAAGACTCTTGCTGTTCTTCAAGTTTTTCATAAATTTTGCAGCTGTTGACCTTTTACTTACTACATATGCACCTATATCCTTACTTCTACAAACTAGTCAGAAGAATTCAAGCACCACTGATACACAGTAGAAGCATATGGCTTTTTATCAATACATATGCTCTAGTCATTTGGAGGAAAAAGTTGGTACTATGATTCTTGATACTGCAGTTTGGATGCATTTGCAGTTAATATGATGTTCCAAACTGCAGCATGAGTGCTTGAATGGTTTCTTTTGGCTGTGATTTTGAACTGGCAATAGTTAAATCACAGGAAATGCTTTACTCTCATAAACTGTGAAACAAGTGCTTGTCTCAAAAATGAAAAAAGAAAAAGAACATTATCTGCAACTATACTCCTGTACAATAGAAATTATGATCCACATTGTTTATGTTATTGATCAATAAACCGCTACGCTATGGCTTAACCACCCATCTGTAGGATGCCTACGATGGATAGTGGAAACTCACAAAATTTGGTCACTCCATGGCGATGTTTATGTTATTGATCACACCATGGCGATGTTTCTTGAGTTTAACTTGTACATTTTAGTTTGGTATCAGTGTGATATATGATTATATATGATAGTTTTCAATATACCTTATGGATAGTATGATTATCTTCATATGGTGATGCGGAAACTCACAAAATTTATAATACTACAACAACAACCATACCTGTAAATCCCACCCATAGCAAGCTATTGGTGGTATCTTGGCCTCTTGGGAGGGTGAAATATAGGCAGACCAGGGATAGAGAGGCTATTTCCAGAGGGACCCCCGGTTGAGAATAAACCGTAGACAATACAGCAGAGGTATATAACACAGAAAGGGTTACCCACCAAGATAATAATAATATTAGCTAATCTGAAACATGCAAAAACCAGGGAGTTTATTTTCCGTAGCTCATGATATGCAGCAGCTGATTTATAGGGAAACTTCACAGGAATCACATGTATGTCTATAAATATTTGGCTTGATATTCAGGTAAATATCTTAACCTCTTGGTTCCTATATTATTTTCTAGTTGGCACAGGATCATTCTTGATGACTTCCTGCATAAGATCCAGTGTAAAATGCTTTTCCAATTTTATTCCTTATTTTTATATGAAGTATTTTTAATTTACTCTTGTAATGCATTTTGTTTTAAGATTTAAGGGGACAAGTTCAAATTAAATGGAAATATTCGATGAGCATATTGAAGTTAACCTGTGGGATGTTCTTTTCATTTAAGGTTTTCTAATTGATTTCATAAAGGATTCATACAAAATTGTTTCCGAATTAATATTCCCTCCAGGGTCTATGGGTAATTGGCTTTTTCATACACCATGAATTTTAAGAATATGGAAAACACAAGACACCCGATGATTCAGTCAGTAAACACAGTGGTTTTGTCAACGGTAAACACATGACATACTTCCTTAATGATGGATGTTACTGGTAAATGTATCATTTTGTCATGGAACTCTGAGCATCCAGATGATAGGGAAATCTGTCCATATCACCTATGTTTGCATGAATTTGGTAATTGAAACATGAAAATCACAAATAAATCTCACTGAAAGGCTTTTGTAACGAAAAACTTAACTGGAATAGTAAAAACTGATTTAGAACACCAGGAAGCTTTTGTCAAGTCAAATGGGTTATACATCACAACTTGTTCACATGTTGGTTGTGTTGTGTTGTGGGCTCCGATCCATCTTGAGTCTGGCCCTGGAACAGCCGCAGACAAGCTGCAGAAAGGGGTTAGGGGCAGCCGGCTCTAACTCTAATCTGCCTAAACTTATTTTTGTTAGGTGTATATTGTCTTTTTATTATATATACCCATTACCCACATATGTACTTGTAATCTCTTGTCTTGAAAGTAATAAAAAGAAACCCTGGTTTGTAGCCCGTGGACGTAGGTCAATCCTTGACCGAACCACGTTAAATCGATGTGTTCTTTACTGTTTTGAGTATTGTGCTCGTGTGTTGTGTGTTTGCTGATCACCATCGAATCACTGCTGTCATTCTACAGCTGCTGCCGCCAACCTGCAATCTGCAAGGCTGCTGATTGCCATTGATAACCACCAGCAGCCACCATTACAGCTGCCGCAAGGCGCTGTGCTGCTGCCAAGAATAGACTGCTGTTCTGTTCTGTTTTTTTGTGCGCTGCTGCTGCTGTTTTCTGCTCTGTTTCTGATCAAAGAACAGCCACAAAACAGGTTCTGTTTTTTGGTATTCTGTTCAGTTTGATTAGTTCAAGTTATTAGTTGTTTGGTTAAATTATTTCCACTGCGTAGTTATGTTTGCTACTACTATTATTGCTATCGTTATCTCGTCACTCGTTTTAGAAATCAATTAGAAATACCGACAAGTTCTTGAGACACCCTCTAATTTTGTTTGTTACTACTATTAAGCCTATAAGCAGTTCCTAGACACCCTCTAATTTTGTTTAGCAAGCTCGATAGGTTGTATTTTAATACTCAAGTCTTGAAACACATGTAAGTTTATATTGATGATATGAAGTTATACACCTCCAGTTTTGTGAGCAAGGAGTCTCTTCGGGAGCAGTCGCTCTATCCTTCGGGGTAGGGGTAAGACTTGCCCTCATCTCACACCCCCCAGAGCCCACTAATTAAGTAGGATTTTACTGGGTATGTTTGTTTGATTATATGAAGTTATACACCTCACCTTAAAAACTTTTTCTCCATTTTTTTCCTAATCTTGTGTTTCAGGTTCTTCAAGGACGAGATACATGCAGGGACTAAGGGTTTGACTTTTTGATGACTAAAAGCTCAGAAAAACCTAATTGAGCAATTGATTCTGGATTAGTTTCTTGGGTTGAATCAACTAACTAGCTAATTCTGACTGGTAGAGTCTTCCACTCACTTCCAGCTCTTTGCTGCTGTAATTTCATCCTCCACAGGTTGATATTCTGATACTTTTCTAGATTATAATATGCAATGCAAATAGATTTTTGATGATAATTGTTGGTTGATGAATTTCAGGTTGTAACATTATCTGTGTTTTTGATTTTACATTTTACACTAATTTAGTTTGCATTATTGCATGCGTAGTTTGAAATTTGGTTTGGTAATCTTCTGCTAGTGATATACTTGTGTTAGATGATGTTAGTAACGGCCTGACTGGTACCCTGGGTTTAAAAAGCATGCCCAAGGTGCCGCGTGGGAGGCAACTTCAGGCACACAGCCTTTGTGCTTCAGTCAACATCAGGCGACATGCATACAGAAAGTATCTGCCTTGAAGCTTTTTGGGGCGAGCTGAGAGGCAACTGCTTTGGGAGCTTTTTGTACCTTGTGGTTGGAATTAGGGCCAGACTTAAGTTGAGGAATAATGGACTTAACAGACAGGTCCAACTCATCAATTGACAGGGCCAAATGCTAAATAGGTAAGAACTATCCGATCACACCATTTTCTTATGTTTTACACTTTTACCTTTTAACTTTTTAACCTACATGGCATATGACAATGACACAAGTTCTGGTCTTCCATCTTCCTGCTTCTGTTACTCGCGCAATCTTTCAATTGGACATTTGATCAACAACCCATGGGAAGTCGTAACTTGACCTGCTGCTCAATCGACTTTTAATCTGAGTATCGGACATCTTAATTTTTCAACGGTAAGTTTCCTTTTCACCTGTTTTAATCGGATACCGATGTTTCCTAACTGAGCTTTAGTTGACCAGAAATCCATCAGAGGGCATTTGGCCCAATGGTACCAATATATTGTAGTGCTCTCCCTAGGTATTGTGGTGAGGGTTCATGATCCATCCTAGACAAGTGTAAATTTAAGAGTAGATTTAGGTTATGTGTGAGTTTGCTATTTAGTCAACAAGATTACCTAAGATCATGAAACTTAATAAACCTTTGTAATACTGGGTAATTCATAGATCAAGAAATGTATGGTTTGGATTAGCTTACCCACTTAATTGATGAAAATAGCTTCTATTGTTTTAAACTGATAAGAGTGCCAACATCTTCCTGTGTCATCAATTTTAACCAAAGAGATGGATAGCTTAGTTTTTTTTTTTGCTTCTGTCAATGTTGTAAAAATCACGACTAGCCTCCGATTAGTCGGCGATTAGTCGCTAATCAGAGGTTGGCCGCTTCGATTTCACCGAATCAGATGTGCTAGGCGCTAATTGGTCAAAGTCGGATCTAGCTGGACCAAATCGTCCAAATCGGTGGTATTCCAATGTCTAAAACTGCTGGATTTGCCGATTCCGGCAAGTATTTGGAATGTCGGTACTGGAACAATGAAAGGGGAAGGAGAACGGCGGGATTGAATGATGGGGTAATAGGGTTAAATGATTTAATTTTGTGTATTTTAACATTTAATCCCCTCAATATTCATCAGTTTACAAATTATCCCCCAAACTTGTAAATTAATTTATAAAAAGTATAAAATTAATGTTTTATATACATATATTTGCAAACTTATACACAAAAGTTTGATTTGATTAATTTCGATTAATCCCTAGTTGGTACTTTACTGTCCGACTAGCGCCTATCGATTTCTAAAACACTGGCTTCTATTTAGAAACAAATACCCATTAGTACACCACTCAAACCTTGCTTTTTTTCTTTCAAATGCTTAACTTTCATCACAAATCATAATTATTAGGGTGAAATGAAGATTGCAGAAGCCAAAGGTCAACGAAAATTGAGATGGAGTTGACAACATGTTAAATTAGTAAGAAGAGGTGTCAAAACGGGTTAAAACCATAGTTATTAAAGGCGAGAGGCGTACTCTGGGCGATTTGTTAGGACTACGGCCTAGGCGAGAAGCGCAAAAAAAACGCGGGACTAAGGAAAAGAAAAGCTCACTAAAATAAAAACAATTTAAAATTTATTATGAAATGAAAACAAACACTTCTTTTAAATACAAAAAAATTTTCAAGACCATAATAAGTACTAAAATCATCTCAAATACCAAAAAACTAGAAACAAAGTGTTCATACTTGAAAACAAATAGTTCCTAAAATAATAAATAGTAAACTAGAATAACAAAAAATCATTATTATTTAAAATTTTCATCTTCCTCCACTTCCTATAATATTCATCAATCAAATTTCTTAAGGTAGAAGGTTTTAAAAAGTTATTAGTTACCATTTACAGTATGAACGATTTGAACAGCGATTTATTGTCTTTTTAAATGAAGCGTTTTATTTAGGACTTCCCTTATTTTGTGGCCTAGTCTCACTAGGTGACTGCTTTTAACAACTATGGTTAAAACTAGGCTGCTTCTGATCTTTTTGTGCTTGCTTGCCATACGACCCATATGACCCATATTGGGTTGGCTCGTATGGTTGCCCATAATGTGGGTGTTACACTCTTCATGCCTCGACTTTAAACCCTATTAGACTCCTGAGGGTTTTTTTCATGGGTTCGACCCAGATGTGAACTGTTATGCTATACTCGTATGGGTTTTCCCTACTTGCAACTCTTTCTGTTTGATATGCAAGTTTGCAATATAACCATTTACAAAGGAATTCAGCTATATGCACAAATCATAGCAAATTTGTTTGTTATGTTACGTGGTATTAGATCAAATTATACTCTAGAGGGTATTCATTTTTTTTAATGTTATACCGTATATACCATGTACTTGTAAACCCATTATACACAGTAACTCAATTTGGAAGTTGTTTATGGTAACTAGTTGATTTTTGTTAGCGCTTTGCAATGAATTGGTTTTGAAGAAAATTTATGTTGAAACATAGCTAATTATTATACGTGGTAACACCAGATAGAAATATGTTACAACGTCATATCTGGAACTTTTTAAAAAAGTGCTCAGTGGCAACTTAGTTTTGAATACATTTTAAAGAAAACTTTATAGAATAGTAATTAATTTTTAAGTTTGTTTTAGTTGTGTCATGTATTCTTTTTTTATTTTATTTTATCTTAGTTAGGTCATTTAACTTTCTACAACCAATAGTTAGTCTAGTGGTATTGTGGTAAAAGTATATGTATTTATTCAATAGGTGTTGAATTCAAGTCTCATATGAAATATGAAGTAAATTAGTTACCATCAGGGGTAAAACCGTCATTTTCTTTATTGAATTGCTATTTTCGTCTTTGGTTTTATAACAATTTTATCATTACAGTACTCACGATCAATTACACGTACAATGTTATGATATGTTTTTGGTTTTGTAGATTTCAGTGTTTTAGCTAGTTATTAAAGTTAATATTGTTGTAAATAAACTTTTTATTATAATATATTCCGGTGTAAATAAAGTTTCTTATTTTTTAATATGTATTTTATCCACGACATCACGCGGGTGTGAACTTACTAGTTAATAACAAAAACGAACTTTATTCATAGTACCCTACCGATATTTTTGTCACCTTCCACTTCTATACTACTTTAGATAATCTTAATAATCATAATTGAAGAATCGCCTTAGTATTTTGACATTAGCAATTTCTGCCCTTGATAAGTGTTTTGATGAATTATTAATGAAAATGAAAGGGGAAACGACAAAGTCAGAAAGCGAAAAAAAAAGAACAAAAAAAGAAGCCACATATGTGGACGCAAGGCAAAACTATGTAAGAAAAAAAAAAAAACAGACCGGTGCAAAACACGTGTGAAACCAGTCTTGAAAACGAGTTAGGCAATAGAAAAATTGAAAACCTAACCAACAAACTAGACAAACAACTTGCTATAAAACCTAACTATAAATTATACAACCATTAACAAAAACCAGCAGCGTGCCACTGCTTTTTGAAAGTTTTAAAATCAAATAAAGATAATAATCGTACTTAAATTATCATTAGTGGTGTTGAAAAAGAAGAAATGATCGTGCTGAAGAAGAAGAAAGGATGAACGTGAATGTGATTGAGCGTGAGTACTGAAACAACAAAAATAGTAAAAAATCAAGAAAGGAAATAGCAATTTAATAAAGGAAATGACGGTTTTACCCCAGGTGGTAACGGACATTATCTAGGTATTTGGACGGAATGGCTGTTTCGGTGACTTTTTTGAAACACGAGTACTGAAACTGCAAAAACTAAAACATGTGTACTGAAATGACAAAAACAATATAAAACCAGGGACCAAAAAAACATTTAACTCTTCTCTGTTATTATCCACAAAGAAATAAGCAATAGCGAACCTGTAACAAAGGACACAGAACCCTAATTAATTGAACGAGTACACGATTCAAGAACATGAATCCAACAAGAATCAAGAAATGAAGCAGGTGTGTAATCGTATTGAGAACCAAAAAAAATATAATTGTTTTGTTTTGTTACTCTTATCGAATCGAGAAAAAAAACGAACTGTTTGTTTTGTTACTCTTATTGAATCAAGAATCAGAATCCAGAGCGAAAACTTCAATTCAATAAAAAAATGTTGTTTCTTGGACCTTGTTTCTTGTTTTGGTTTGTTAGCCTTATCCATGAATAAAAAATTTGATATTCATCTTCAAACCTAAATACAGAATTGTTTACTTTTGTTTCGTTTAGCAGCCTGATTATTGATTGGTTGTGATAGAATCCAATTAAAGTGCTACTGAACTTTATTGACTGTTGATTTTTCGCTTGTGTGAATGCTTAAAAAAAATGCATGGCAGGTTCTTATTTGTTAATTTTTTGTGGTATGAATGCTAAAAAACTCAACCCGGGTCATTATTTAATTATCTATTGTTATGAATGTTCCAAAATAAGGTATAATCATAGTCCTTGTTATTGTAAATCGTATGTCGCTATGTTGTTTGATTTATAATATATAGTATTAAAACACTCATAGAAAGTTGAATAATCTAATTGAAACAAAAAAGTATAAATGATGTCGCTAAGAATTTATCTGCATGAGGTAAAGAGTAAAATGGTTTAAGATTAAAAGAATGACAAACTCAAAGGCACAAGGATTCATAGTTGCTTGAGTGGATGTAAACAAACACACCTTAAGTCTACTCCTTGGTATTTTCACCAAGAATTTATCTACATGATTAAATTTCTTACTAAGCAAGATAGTGATCGTCTTTACAAACTTCTCACTAGTTAGGTAATTATCACCCTTTTAACATCTCACTTACCTCTTTACAAACTTCTCACTAATCAGGTAGTGATCACCCTTTTAACATCTCCCTTATAATTGAGTATTGATCATTCTTTTAATATCTTACTAATTGAGTAGTGATCGCTCTTAAACATCTCACTAAATGGGATTTTATCATTATTAAGGCTTACTAACATGGGTAGTGATTACCATTTTAACTCTTTTATATTCATTTTAAGATTCATTTCTCTATACTGTAAGTGTTTATGCATGTAACACATTAAGTTCAACAAACACTTTTTCTCTTGATCTCATCGTCTCTCGTACCTTGAGAATAAGAATGGATTTGATATAGTCACTCAAGAATGTGAAATGTATTACTTATGAATGTGCAAGAGATAGGATAAAATGTTGGAGAATATATTGCTTAAATAGCCAAAGAGAAGGGAAAACAAAAACAAACCGAATGTTGAACAAGCAATAACACAATCGAACTATGGATGAACCGTATAAAGGTATTAAAGCTGCAACTTTTGTACTTATAGTAACAAGCTGAACTAGAAAAGCGTAACAAACCAAAAGACTAGAAACTCCTAACAATAACCTGTTAGAAGACTTATTCAAAAACAAATAAAAACACACGTGCATGAAAACTAACATCAGCGACTGACTCTAGAATTCCCAGCTAACAATCAAGTTTGAATCAATCTTTAACACCCTGCCTTGGTTCAAACTCCATGACTCCGAGTTGATGACGATAATAAGCATACTTCTCCCTGGATAATGACTTTGTTATCATGTAACCCCACTGATTAAGAGTGCTGCAATGTTCCAAGCTTACTTGATTTTGTAATACCATTACTCTAATGTAGTGATATTTTAACTGAATATGCTTGGTTCTATTGTGAAAAACTTGGTTTTTGGAAAGGTTGATCGTAGACTTGTTATCACAATAGATGATTTTTGCCTTTGTTTGCTTAAGACCAAGATCTTCAAGAATTCTTCTTTGTTTGCTATGTACTCAGCTTCGGTGCTCGATAATGCAACAATATGTTGTATCTTTAACCTCCATGCTACTGCCCCACTTCCTAGAGTGAAAACATAGGCTGATAGATTTTTACTATCATCCACACTACTTGCCCAGTCACTATCATTATGACTAACTAACTGAACAATCTTATTCTTGGTATACCATATTTCAAACCTCTTAGTACTCTACACATATCTCAGAATTCTTCTTGCAGCTCCCATGTGTATCTTGAAGGGACTTTGCGTGAATCTTGACATAAGACTCACCGCATACGTCAAATCTGATCTAGAGTGGGTCAAGTAGATAAGTCCTCCAACCAGGCTTCTAACTATTCTGCAGTCACCTTATCAGCTTCATCATTTGTCTCTAACTTTTCATTATAGTTCATGGGAGTGAACTCATCATTGCAATACATCATTTATTTTTCTTGACATAAAAAAATACCTTCATTGGTTTGCTTTACTTTGAGCCCAAGAAAATACTTTAATAGTCCCAATGTCTATCATCTCAAACACTTAGTTTCATCCAATTCTTGAATTCCCTCATCATAGAATCACAAGAGGAAGTACAAATGATTTGAAAACTGAGAATTTTTTCACAGGAAGAAAGAACAAATCAAAATATCTCTTTCTATCTGAGCTGGAGGTTCTGAAGCTTAGCCTTGAAGACTTAAAACGGATGCACAAGTTAACTTTAGAATATGAATGGCTGCCATTTTGAAAATGAAATTCGGAAACAAGGCTGAGCAAAGGAAGGAATAAGAGTAGATGTGAGTCCCCTGAGCATTCATGACCCAATTACACATTTGAGTTACAATTTCTCAACCAACACCTTCAGTCTAACATATGCTGGTGCCAGTAAAGTTAAGTCAAAGAATATGATCTTTTCAGACTATTTTAGCACAACATGAAGGATTTAATGAATTTACCTCTTGATAACCCCTCAAGAGATAGAAGGGAATACATGTATGAACTGCTGTTAATCAGAATGCTAAAAGAATAAAGATAGATTTTTGGTAGCATCATTCTAGGGGGAATATGTTGATCTATGAAGAGGATGAAGCTACCAAAACTCAGTAATTCAGCACTGGCTTCTAACTGCCGAAATGTGCCAAGTGTTGAACCATCTGTCAACCAACATATGTTGAATGTCTGCCGATCAACATATCCTGAGCAACTACCGATCAACATTCTACTAAAGAACTGATGATTGACTACTGATGATCACCACTAAACTCCATGAGCTGGTGATCAACTGTTATACAAGACATGACTGTTTGTATCGATGGCTATTGTGTTTTGCCTTTTGGAGACAACATAATACTGAAACTGGCTAACCCTGATTTGCTGATTGTCTGTCTTACTATACATTCTAAACATAGAATAGTTTATTCTTATTCTTTAGATGTCATAGTATAAAGTCTCTACACTTATATAGTAGAGGTAAGTTTTTCAAGTCATTTGGTTTATCTGTCGATTGTATCATTTGTACTTAAACGATTAATCAAGTGAATACTGTGAAAGAACAACTTATGTATTTACCTTTCCTCAAAGTATTTGTGTTTTGTTAGTATGTAGTTAACTTAGATTCCGTATTTGTTAGCTATTGATCAAAGGAGAAGCTCTTGTTAATCTAACATCATCTGATTCAACATAAATTGATACATCCATTACAATGATCTGAAGGCTTGTACTTATAGTAACAAACTGATCTAGAAAAGCGTAACAAACCAAAAGACTAGGAACTCCTAACAATTAATACACCTGTTAGAATACTTATTCAAAAACAAATTAAAACACAAATGTATGAAAACTAACATAAGCAAATGACTCTAGAATTCCAAGCTAACAATCAAGTTTGAATCAATCTTTAACACCATACTCCTCTTATCTTTGTTTTGATTCTGAAAATAGGTTCATTAAGAATATCCAAGGCACTGATTTTGGATCCTCAAACAACCTTTAATCACAACAAAATAAACGATTTCTCGCTTTTAACTTTCAAAGGTTATTACCCTATTTGCATAAACTAAATAATTTGTGTTATTAAGCATTCACTTGTTAAAAAGAAACCGTTGTTACAAAAAGATGTACAGTTATTATAAAATTTTGTATGGTTATAAAATTTTATTTTGTATATCAAATGTTTATTCATGAGTGATTTTATTTTATACTAAATCTTTGTTGCCTTGATGATATTACATCTGTTGATGACTTTGTTTGATTTGATGGTGAATTTTATATTGGAAAATTGTCTAGAGGTGGCAAGGTTGAGGCACTATACGATCATACCACCGACCGTAGTTTTTGAGTTGAGCAGCATGCTATCGACCTTGGACAAAAGGTTGGTGGACGAGCCACGATAAACCATGGACCACCCATGTTAGTTTCGTTGAGTAAATTCATCTAAACCTTTTTCTCTTGATAATATTGTATCTGTTGATGATTTGGTTTGATTTAATGGTGAATTAATATTGGAAAATTATTTAAAGGCGGCAAGGTCGATGCACTATAAGATCATACCACTGACCATGGTTGTTGAGTTGAGCAGCATGCTATCGACCTTGGACAAAAGGTTGGTGGACAAGCAACTTTCGACCCTGGACCACCCATGTTAGTTTCGGTGAGTAAATTGATTATTTTGATGCTTGATCTTTCACTTTATGACTTGATGTTTGTCATAATGAGACACATTTAACAATTAAGAGAGATATATGTCTTAGAGTAGCACTTAACCTACATTATTAGATTTTTAACATTAGTAAAATAAATTTGTTATAATATGCATGAATGCACAAATATCCCTAATGTATAAATTTTCAACTATGTAAAATAATGTTTTGAACATATCTAAGGATCTGAGCTATCACAATCACAATTGTTATTTAGATAGACAATATACGGTATACTTTATAAAACAATATGACCCACCTTGGCCATTCAAGCTTTCTAATTGCTAATCATTGCTCAAAGAAGGCCTACGACCTCAAATTCTACTCACACAAAATTATTGTCTTTTTATAACACAATACAACCATCGGCTTTCTTCACGGAACGTATATACACGAGACATTGTTCGTGTTTGTTAATTAAGGAAAAGATTTTGTTTATGTACTGTTCACGAATATTTATTTACCAAATAAGATTTCTTGTTTGTATTCATTAATTAAGAAAATAAAGTTATTCATGAATTGTACACGAATACTTATCAAGCATACACAAACACAAACGGACACAAACAAAGACAAACAAACATAAACCAATGTTCATTGAACATAAACGGACACAAGCTAATTCATGAACACAACCGAATATAGAACGATCATATATACATTTTAGAATAAAATATGTATTTTTCGACACAAACGTTACGCAGAATTCAACAAATATAAATAAGAACTTAATATACTTGACATAATTATTATAAACATAACTAACCTAAAAATTAAAAAGTTTGTCAAGGTTTTGCATAAACTAAAATTTAAATGGTCAAATGAGGAATGTTAACGGAGAGGTATAGTATAAGTAAGGTTTCATATTTTAAAAACTAAAACCAATAAAACATAAATATAAAATATATTATCTATAAACACAAGAAACACATTATCGAACGTTCGCGAACATAAATGAATGAACACAACATCTGTATATTTTCAAACGAATGATTTTTTCTTGTTTGTGTTTGTTCCTTTAGTAAACAACCAAATTAAGGAAACTTTCCTCCAAACACTTTACGAACTACTCACTGAACATTCGATTAATTTACAACCCTACATATTGGTTATTTCGGTTCATTTAGAACCCTAACTATTGGTTACTAACATTCCCGATTTAAATCTATATATTGTAAATCAAATATAGACATCCAATTGATTTCGTTCATGTATCTCCATACCTAATAAAAGGGTAACTAGAAGAGACACGTGGCATCACCACATACTTCCTCATTAAATTTATTCTGCTTTTCTATTTTAATAAATAATTATATTAATTACTACAATATAATTTATTTCTTATTTAGATTAAAATGTTTTTAAAAAATTAAGAAGAAGATATCTTTATTAGAGAAATGTTTAAATAAAAAAAGCTTTACAACTAACAAGTGTAATATATAATCTCAACCATCCATCTCTATAATCAATGGTTGAGATCAATTTACATGTTAGAGGATTATTTTATAAATAGCCACTTTTGTTGAATTTTTGCAAATTCTCCATTTTTTAAACGTTCATAACTTATGTACGACATTCTTTTATAAAAATTACACCATAAAAACAAACGTTTTTATTTTTAAAACGAGTACAATATCGTTATATAAATATTTTTACATATTTAAGATTATATCTTGTCATTATGTCTTTTAGTGCAGTTCATTATGTATTTTTGTTAGTTTTATGTTTTCTAACTAATATTGTGTTTTTCTAAAATGATGAATTTTAAAAAAATATAACGATGGAATAACACTGTTGTGTATATCTAATATGTAAATCATATTAATAAACTAACAACTAATTAATCTAATACATAGAAAACAATGACAAAATAACACAATGTCTCATTGTGCTTTTTAATCATTATTGTGTAATCTTGAACATTATGAGTTTTAAAACTATATTTGTGAAATAAAATCATTATGTACTTTTAATTGTAAAACACAATGATTAATAACAACAAGTTTATATAGGCGTTGTTTGTTTTTATGCAGGAAAATGTCCGCAGTTTGCGGACCATATCTGCAGCAGAAGAGATGGACCAAACGTCTGCAGTTTGCAAGAAAAAGCATATTTGTTTTTTTAACATCTGCAGACTGCTAAAGTATTCTGTAATTAAAGTAAACCTATTTTTTGTACTTTAAAAAGTACCTTAACATTAAAATATAAATAAAAATAATACAACACTGAAATAATATTTATAAAACCATAAAAATACATTTTATTTTAATCCTTTATTCCACATTTTGCATTAACTGCTCAGCAATTTCATCTTGTAACTAAGTCATATATTCTCGATCTGATGTGGTACCATGTTCTTTAACATCATTTTCATTAGCATCAATGTACACATGACGATTTCCAAACAACACATTGGGTTGATCGTATTGTGTAAAAAAGTGATCGCTGAAACCCTCTTTCCTTATAAAATTATGTAGCGCGAAACATGTAATGGTAATGTTTCTTTATGTAACCAACAGAAATGGTGTCATCCTCTTTAACATATGGAATCGTGCTTTCAAGACTTCAAATGAACGCTCAATAACTTTCGTAGTTTTGCATGTGCGTGGTTAAATTTTTCTTTATTGGTCAATGCACGGCTTCTATAAAAATCTCCAAGCCAATACCTAACATTACGATATGGAGCCATAAATCCTCGTATGTGTGCATAAGCGCCATCACAAAGATAATATTTATCAGTAAATATATATAAATAATTAGAAAATTAAAGTAATATACAAATATTTAACAAACAACTAAAAATACCTGGTGGTGGTAACGGGAATGAAACATTTGTATCTGATAATGCCTATGATAATATTATAGAATCATGTGCTACCCCTTCCCAGCCCCCCAAAATAAATGTAAAAATCATGTTAAAGTCACAAATTGTTAATACGTTTTGATAACAAGCCTCTTAACAGAAATGGTGTCATCCTCTTTAACATATGGAATCGTGCTTTCAAGACTTCAAATGAACGCTCAATAACTTTCGTAGTTTTGCATGTGCGTGGTTAAATTTTTCTTTATTGGTCAATGCACGGCTTCTATAAAAATCTCCAAGCCAATACCTAACATTACGATATGGAGCCATAAATCCTCGTATGTGTGCATAAGCGTCATCACAAAGATAATATTTATCAGTAAATATATATAAATAATTAGAAAATTAAAGTAATATACAAATATTTAACAAACAACTAAAAATACCTGTGGTGGTAACGGGAATGAAACATTTGTATCTGATAATGCCTATGATAATATTATAAAATCATGTGCTACCCCTTCCCAGCCCCCCAAAATAAATGTAAAAATCATGTTAAAGTCACAAATTGTTAATACGTTTTGATAACAATCCTCTTAACAGAAATGGTGTCATCCTCTTTAACATATGAAATCGTGCTTTCAAGACTTCAAATGAACGCTCAATAACTTTCCTAGTTTTGTATGTGCGTGGTTAAATTTTTCTTTATTGGTCAATGCACGGCTTCTATAAAAATCTCCAAGCCAATACCTAACATTACGATATGGAGCCATAAATCCTCGTATGTGTGCATAAGCGCCATCACAAAGATAATATTTATCAGTAAATATATATAAATAATTAGAAAATTAAAGTAATATACAAATATTTAACAAACAACTAAAAATACCTTGTGGTGGTAACGGGAATGAAACATTTGTACCTGATAATGCCTATGATAATATTATAGAATCATGTGCTATCCCTTCCCAGCCCCCCAAAATAAATGTAAAAATCATGTTAAAGTCACAAATTGTTAATACGTTTTGATAACAATCCTCTTAACAGAAATGGTGTCATCCTCTTTAACATATGGAATCGTGCTTTCAAGACTTCAAATGAACGCTCAATAACTTTCGTAGTTTTGCATGTGCGTGGTTAAATTTTTCTTTATTGGTCAATGCACGGCTTCTATAAAAATCTCCAAGCCAATACCTAACATTACGATATGGAGCCATAAATCCTCGTATGTGTGCATAAGTGCCATCACAAAGATAATATTTATCAGTAAATATATATAAATAATTAGAAAATTAAAGTAATATACAAATATTTAACAAACAACTAAAAATACCTGGTGGTGGTAACGGGAATGAAACATTTGTATCTGATAATGCCTATGATAATATTATAGAATCATGTGCTACCCCTTCCCAGCCCCCAAAAATAAATGTAAAAATCATGTTAAAGTCACAAATTGTTAATACGTTTTGATAACAATCCTCTTAACAGAAATGGTGTCATCCTCTTTAACATATGGAATCGTGCTTTCAAGACTTCAAATGAACGCTCAATAACTTTCGTAGTTTTGCATTTGCGTGGTTAAATTTTTCTTTATTGGTCAATGCACGGCTTCTATAAAAATCTCCAAGCCAATACCTAACATTACGATATGGAGCCATAAATCCTCGTATGTGTGCATAAGCGCCATCACAAAGATAATATTTATCAGTAAATATATATAAATAATTAGAAAATTAAAGTAATATACAAATATTTAACAAACAACTAAAAATACCTGGTGGTGGTAACGGGAATGAAACATTTGTATCTGATAATGCCTATGATAATATTATAGAATCATGTGCTACCCCTTCCCAGCCCCCCAAAATAAATGTAAAAATCATGTTAAAGTCACAAATTGTTAATACGTTTTGATAACAATCCTCTTTTCTCCTGCCTCTATATAAATCTTGTTTGCTAACAAAAAAGTTTATAAAAATGAATCTTTGTTACAATGTTTGTTTTGAAACAAAAATTTCATTCTATTTATAATAAAAAATGATTTCAATCACATCTTATCTAATTATATCATTTTATAATGAATTAAATTTTATTTCATGTAATAATTTTTGTATTAAACTCGTGTAATACACGGATTTACTAAATCTAGTTTAAGAGTATATTAGAACATTTATTGATTCGATTTCTACCTAAACCGATACTTTTTGCTTTAAAACTCACAAAATTGATATTGATCACTTCTAACATGTAGTTTTAAACTTAAAGAAAAAAATTGTTGAATTATAACTAATCATGTAAAACCAACGCCAATTAGACTAACCAATTAACTAACATGGTACTTAAGTCAAATTTGACATAGAACATCATGTTTTACCAAAATATATACATTTGAAATTTAACTTTTGATGTTAATTCAAACAAATTAATCCTGTCGGTGTTTCTAATTAATTCCTATTTAATGGATATATAACACAATTTATTACTGAAAGTACCCCAACAGGGCACTTTTTGTTTTCTCTAAAATTTTTATTTTTTAATATACTCATGTTTAATTATTTCATGATCTTATATAATTTAGAAAAGGTTTGTATATACCTACATAATTTAAGAGTTTTAGGTGCAATTTGTTTTTTTAAAGGTAAAATGTGTGTAGTCTACAGATCACATCTGCAGACATTTGTAAAAGAATAGGTGGAACAAACCTCTACAGCTTGTAAAAAGAAGACTATTTAGTTTTTAACTTCTACAGAGTGTCAAACCCAACGTCGGAATGTTCGACAAAGCCACCGGAATATCGTAAATCATCTACACTCGTGTTAATTCTTATCAAATTAGGTATATATTGAGCTATAATCTAATCGTTTTTTGCTTTATTGATAAATTTAAAGGTATACAAACCAATTTGATTAGCTGATGGATGCAATTCACGTGTCGATGTAGAAGCTGAGGTACCCAGATGTCGAAAATCGTTGTGGCGGAGACGGGGTGGCCCCCGAATTTCCACCACCACAATCTCCACCGTCAACCGCTTAACCTCAACTGTCATCATAAACCTTCGGCATTGTCCTCCGTCAACCCTTTCTCCTCCACCACCAGCACCTCCCTCTCGATTACCTCCTCCGGTGAAACCGTCGACAGAAACATCTCCCCACCGTCGTAATCATCCAACAATCCAGATATGTTGTAGCCGGAGGAAAAAGATATTATGTCAAACGCATTCAAACTCTTCAAACTACCCTTTTCATCTCGAACTGATCGGAACAAATAATTTCAAGATCTTTATATCCGATTTCGAGGGAAGGGTTGTTGATGATCTCATCGATGGTGATTCTCTGTTGTGAGTTTGTGTCAAGAAGACGTGATAATTGTTTCAGCTCCGACGACATACATTTGGGGACATGAAAGTGGCCTCTGTGAATCTTCTGATACATTAACATCAGATTCTGATCGTTGAATGGGAGATAATCGACGAGTTGATCGATGGTGAGGGTTTGGGAGGCGGCTGGAAGGAGGTGGTAGAAGGATTTTGACAAAGGTTTGAGAAGATGATAAGTTTGAGAAGATAATAGGTTTGAGAAGAGGTTTGAATTTATGTTTTTATATATGTCCCATGAAGAACTCGTGAATGGTTTTTTTTTTTTTTTTTTGAAAAAAGTAACAATCTGCAGACACTTATGTCTGCAGCATGGTCTGCACCAAGAATACCACCCGCAGACGTTTGAAGTTATGTTTTTAATATATGTATATATCTATAAAATATAACTATGTATATAAAACTAAATAGTGTATTATAATAATAATTTAAAAACATAAAATAAATATAGAATATGATAATAACATATAAATATTAGAATATATCAAATATGAATGTATTCTTTGGAAAATTATTCTATGTATGGTAAGATTGTATTTATATAGGGTTGTATTATACAAGCATACTTTTTTGTTATTAGACACCTTATTGTCTCTATCTCTCTCCATGTATCTATATCTATACTTATTAATAAAACAATAACTTTGATGCCACGTGGCATTCTCTTAAGCCTTTATTTTTTTAATTCCCGCCTAAATATGTATCTGTTCTTAGTGTTAGTCTAGGTTAATTTGATTAAAAGTCAGCTTCTATACAAGAAATATTTAAGGAAAATTTGGAAAATAAAACAATAACTTTGATATCACGTGGCATTCTCTTAAGCCTCTATTTTTTCAATTCCAGTTTAAATATGTATCTGTTCTTAGTGTTAGTCTAGGTTAATTTGATTAAAAGTCAACTTCTATACAAGAAATATTTAAGGAAAATTTAGAAATTTAACACTAAATTAGAGTACTTTTTTTTTGCAAATTAAATCATGCCTGATATTTCTTTTTTTTTTCAAGTAATTCATCAATAAAAATTATACAAATCATTTATGATTTTCTTCATCTATGAAATCAGTTCCTTGATTGTGTTTTTCCATTAAATACTCTGTTTAAATTCAAATTTTGACGAAAGTTACAAAATTTTTTAATCGACTCCTCTTCAGTTTGAAGAAATTCATGGGTATCTTTTTTTAGAAATGAAATCATACCCGATTTAAAATATTTCACAACCATCCCAGGTTTACGACCCTTGCGATTTGTCTTTATAAAGTCTGATGATATCGCATTCGACAGACTTTATTTACGTTCTCATTTTGGCTTCGGTTTTATCAAGTTTTCTTCAACAAAATGTATTTATTTTTTGTTATATTTGAGCTTTCATCCTCTGCAAATTATGATTTAACCTATTATTGTTTACAATTGTGTTTTTGGATTAATATTATTTTACTTTAATTTTTTTAAGGTGATCTGCTTCAACAGTCCATCTGTAAAGATGTATTACATGTTTTTACTTTTTAAACATTTTTATTTCTTTTTATATGTTTAGCCATATTATTATTATTGTTATTATTATTATTATTATTATTATTATTATTTTTTATTCTTATATTATTCTTATTATTATTATTATTATTATTTTCTTATTATATCTTGTTGATTATTCTTTTATTCTTCTTATTATTATTCTTATTTTCTTCTTCTTCTTCTTCTTATTCTTATTCTTATTCTTCTTCTTCTTATTCTTATTCTTATTTCTTCTTCTTCTTCTTATTCATTATATCTCTTCTTCTATTATTCTTCTTCTTCTTCTTCTCTTCTTCTTATTCTTCTTCTTCTTCTTCTTCTTATTCTTCTTCTTCTTCTTCTTCTTCTTATTCTTCTTCTTCTTCTTCTTCTTCTTCTTCTTCTTCTTCTTCTTCTTCTTCTTCTTTCTTCTTCTTCTTCTTCTTCTTCTTCTTCTTATTCTTCTTCTTTTCTTCTTCTTCTTCTCTTCTTCTTCTTCTTCTTCTTCTTCTTCTTCTTCATTCTTCTTCTTCTTCTTCTTCTTCTTCTTCTTCTTCTTCTTCTTTCTTCTTCTTTCTTCTTCTTCTTCTTCTTCTTCTTCTTCTTTTCTTCTATCTTATTATTCTGTTTGATTGGCCTTTGTTTGATATGAACAATTGTTTTGATGTATCTGCAAGTAATCTTGAAATCACACTTTTAATCACGATTAACTTTGACACCTTCCATAGAATTTATTTTAAATTTCAAAGAAGACAATTCTATTATCAATGTGTTTTGAAATGACAATAAACAAAAGCCAAGGATAATTGCTATACAAGTTGGTTTGTTTTTTAATAAGGATCGTGATCAGCTCTATGTTGCATTATCTCGAGTTAAAGTAGATAGTTGTTAAAACTATTAATATTAGATAATAATAGAAAAATCACCAACAAAACATCAAATGTATACAAATAAAATTTCGGATGTGTATGAATTTGAAATATTATTTTTCATGTTCATTTTAATTTATTTATTACTTAAAGTTCTTATTTATAAAGTTATTTCATTCCATATTATACACTATTTAGACGTATAAATATTAACAGAGAAAGCCTACCAATGTTAGATATATCTAATGTTAAAAATTATACATAAAAGTCGATATATAAAATATTATCAACAATATTATAACTTACGCATCTTTTTAAACAACAATAATATTTTTTGATTGAACCCGTGTGTTACACGGGACTTTAGCCTAGTGTATGTATAGAGAAAAATAGAGAGGATGGAATAAATAAGATGTATCTATAACATATCTCTTTATATGACATGACATACTTTAGTTAAAGATTTTGTATGCAATGCAATGGTATCAGTTAAAGTCATATTCACAATGGGTTTTATCTTTATTCATATAATTACACTAAAAAGCATTATATTTTCTCTCTCCTTTTCAATTAAATAATAATTTTTATACCCTTATCATTACTTTTTTTTCTCTCATCCACTTACAACCACTTTAAAAAATATTAAAAAAATTTATAAGGATTAAATAGTGATTTTTCAAATATACAAATCCACAATAACATTTTCTCTCTCATTTACTCACAACCACTCAAAACATTCCATATAATATACCAAACACACTCGTATATTTTTAAGGACTCCACTTGTACTTTAATTTAAGAAGTTTAAATTAGAATATTGTGAAATTCACTCTTATTTTAATATAAGATGCTTAAATAAAAAAATATCACAAAACTCACTTTTACTTGTCACTTAACTCATCATTTCGTTATCTTATTTAGCAAAGTTTATTTACTTTTATAAAATATTGTCACGTAAACAAAAAATGTTACTACATTTAATGAGAGTAATGGTATTTGTCTTTTCTTTTAAATGCTACGTTTAGTCAAGAGAAAAAAAAGATAATCAGATAGGGTGTTGTAATTAGTAAAAAAACTTAAAAAAATCAAAAAAACCAAAACAATTAAATCACACTTATGACTCTTGGCCACGCCTAACTCGATCACACCCTATATCACGCCTAAAAACGGCACGATAAGGATGTTAATTAACCTCAACCTATGACGCCCCTAATTACTTATTTTCTTAACAAATCCCACATGTGTATTACTGTAATAGAGATCTTAATTATACTCCTATAGATAAGATATCATATATCTTTTACAAATTCACCACTTTTTGTCGTTAAACAAACTTACACCCTTTAATAACACACCCAAACATCAAGTGGTCCTTGAAGCGTGTGAGCGTGCCGACCAAACCCCCAATTCACCTTCTTCAATCTTCACCCCCAAACACCAACACAAGAACACTATCCATCCATTCACCTCAAATCAAACCCATGGCCGATAACCCACACCACCACACCGATCACAACCCCCAATCACCCTCATACTCGATCCTCCTTAAGCTCATGAGCAAACGCCGCACATGGGTCCTCCTCTTCTTAATCGTCTACTCAATTCTCGTAACTTCATCATGGAACCTCCTCAAATCCGTACTCAAGTGGTACGAATCTGCGGTGTCGTCCTTCCCCGCCAGCACACGTGGGTGGCCGGCGATCTACGCGTCGGTGGCCATGGGGATGATTTTTGGTCTCCTCTCCATGGCCGCCGCTCTCGCCGTAGCGGTGCCGGCCACCCTCGTTACGTGGATTTCCGTGTTGGTCTTACTGACCTTCTTCGGAAAGCCACGTAAGTCGTTGGTGGTGGAGGGGAAGAAATTGACGTCCGAGATCACTCGGACGGTGGGTAAGATTCTCATCAAAGAGGGGAATTTTGTTGCAGCTGTTTGTGCTGTTTTGGGTTATTTTTTGCTTGTTAGAAATGGGGACAAGGGGGAAATCCAGACTGATGTATGAGTTTTGATGCGTTGTGTACAAGTTAGTGTTGCGTTGATGTTCTGGGACTTGTAATTTTTGTTATGGATGATATAGATTTTGGTTTTACTTTTGATATGATTTAACTTGATATATGAAAATATATGTGGGTGTATATAATGTTTGTTGTAGTTTTATTTAGGAAAAAGGTCGTGTACCGTGATGATGAAAGGATATATTCTGTTCTTGCAGTTGAAGCAAAGGTTTTGTTGATTTGTGTTGTATATTTTTTTATGCTTTTTTTTAATGTGGTGATGTTTGAAGATATTATTTGTGTTGTTAAACTCTAGGTTAGGCAAGAAAATCTAGGACAAACTTGACATATGACAAGTCATTTGTCTTGGGAACTACAAACTTGTATTTACCTTTAAAAATAAAATTTGTACACTGTTAAATGCATAAAAAGTAGTTGTTTTGCCCGTTTGTTAAGAGACTCGTAAATTTAAAAGCGAATTATGTCGATGGTATTTTAGAATTTAAAAAAACTTTATGGTGTTGTAAAAAAAGTTAAATATATATTATATTTTACTAAAGTCGGTTTCAAATAAAATATATTTTTAAAATAGATACTCATACAAATAAACATGACACAACGATGTATATTCAAAATTATATAAAACATTATATTTTAACAGTTATAAGAAAAAAATTTAATATGTTAAAAATTAGAGTTAATTACACAATTCGTCAATGTGTTTTGTTTATATTGCAATATTGGTTCTAATTTTTGAGAAATTACAGGTTTGGTCTTTACTGTTTACTAAACCGTAACATAATTGGTCTCTGACACTAACTTCTGTTAACTTTTTCAGTTAAGCGGATGTGAAAAGACTAAAATATCGTTTATTATTAAAGTAATAAAAAGGTCTATATATTAATACATGTAGGGGCCACTTTTATAATATATTAATTATTATATATATATATATATATATACACACACACACACACCAAAAGTCCACAATCCACATACATCATCATCTTCAACATTGATCGCCAACACTACCATTGTCGGCGCCCCACCACCGCTGGCGCAGCACCATCGCGGCACACACACCAGAGCACCACCATGGCACCATCTCGATCACCATTAACCCATCATCACCACTTGGAAGCCAACATAACCACCAGCAACCCACAACCGACCGACAACCGACCACCATCTCCATCACCACCATCCATCATACCAACACAATCGACAGTACGACCACCACCACCATCAGAATCCACCAGTTCCACCCACCCCATTGGCCAACCCCATCGGCCACCCCTATCAGCCACCCCCATCGGCCACAACATCATCTTCATCATCAAAATAACATCTCCAACCAACCACCATCGACCTCATTGATTAGGGCTTCAATCGGGCAATGATCGGGGTCGATTACTAATGTTGATGGTCCGTGGTGGAGGTGCAGGTGTTGATGGTGGTATGTGGGCAGTGGTGTGCTAGGGTAGTGTGCATAGGCGATGGTGCGGTGGTGTGCTGTGTCACACCCTCAAAATCCACGTGCAGGGTTTTATCGCGAGGCGAGTGAACAAACCAGGATCACAGTCACTAGTTACTCAGAACGACACTATATGCCACAATTAAAATAAAACCAACCAAAATCCAAATTTTAAAACTATGCGGAAGCGTTTTGTAAATAAGACAAACCCAAAGTATATAAAATGCAATTTGGCAAAACACACGCCAACCCAATATTTAAACTCAATAATAAAAACCAAGTGTTATGTCTTAATATGAACTCTTAGAATGCATGTAGAACCTGTGATGTGCTCCTATTGGCAACCCGAGTTAACGACCTGATAATAGCATACTAAAAGTGTCAACACAATGGTTGGTGAATTCAAGAGTTTGCGTTTAACATAAACAATATTATTTGTATAACATAAGAATTGCATTGAAATAGATAGCTAGTCTATATTCATAAGTAATAACCATAGTGATTTCGCGATCGAAGCTGACTGTGTTGCGTTTGTTGCCTCCCGTCATGACTTACCAGGTCGTGACAATGTTTGTGTTAGGACACTATTGCACCTGTTTGACCTCGAGTCGCACAGGTGGGGCTTGTCAAACCCAGTAGTACTACCCAAGATTTCCTGCTAGTTACCATTATTAACGATCCGAAAGTGTGAGGGCTTTCAAGGTATATAACATTATGTAACACTATACACAACTTATAATAATAAAGCGTTACAAAAACAAATATTCTATCTCCCCTAAAAGAGAGTGTATAAAAAGTGGGGCATGAACTCACGTGATGCGCAAACGAACGATAACAAAAGCTAACAACGGACGGAAAGACAACCCTTCAAAGGTTACCTAGAATACGCAAGTACATAAGTACGTGACACAGAAAGCTTAACAACCCTAGGTGCTCAATAAACACATTGACCTAAGGTTTCGGAAAACAAGACTCATTTAACCTAGTTGACCCCTTTGACCCGTTGGTGACATATTAATAGAATTCTCGTTTAATCAAGCATATCAACTTATCATACATGATCACACAAACTATTCACATATATAACATCATCAACTTCTTGTTCTATCAAGATCATCATACTACTTTAGATTATCATACAACTCATGCGAATCTCAAACAATCAACATACTCAACACAAAGATAAATACATCACAACTAATAATTCATACATGGAGCCTAATCATGCACTACAGGCCATGTGAAACCACTCACGACTTTACATCCTAAACCCTACCAATCCTACTAAGTAGGGGCCTCAGATTCGCACGTATGTATAACAATCATAATCACATTAATCAACAGGATTCATAACAACCAACATACATAACAATGAGTTATCACAATCCCAAACATGATTCCCCAATCACTCACCATAATTCATCATCATGTATAATCATTAAGAACCTAAATTTCCTAAATGATCAATCAAGCATCCATACAACCCAAGTAACACATTCCACCATATTAGACATCATCCATAAGCATTCTAACATGATCCTAACATCCTAAGCATGGCCAAATCATCATATCCAATGTTCTTTAAAATAAAGTTTCCCCCATTTCCGGTGCCATTTCCATTTCTCTTTAATTGAGGGCAATTTCTCTTGTAATGACCTTCCTTTCCACACTCGAAGCAACCTTTTGGTGTTTCCTGGGGCTGCTGGGGCTTCTTCACCAACTCCCCACGACAATCCTTCGCCACGCGGCCAACCTTCCCACAACGTTGGCATCAAAAACTGTCACACCTGCCATTGGCTGCATTTGGGGTTTTTTCCTGCATAGCCACTCAATCCTTGAGTTGGGGCAGATGATTGATTGAAGTTGTGGTTGTTGTCAAACCTCCTTTGTTGCTGCTGTTGTTGGGGTTGATGTTGCTGAGGTTGGCTACTAGACGACGATCCCTTGTTGGCATTGTTTTCCCACTTGAGTTTGTTGTCGGGCCCCGCTTAGGTAACTTTTCTTGCTCCACAGCTTGATCAGTGAGCTTGTTGAATAACCTGTTGAATAGTAGGGAGATTTGTAGCAGTCACCATACTTTGAATCTCCGACACCAAACCACGTAAGTAGAGCTCAATTCGCCGGTTTGGCGGGTCAACCATGCAAGGACAGAGTGTCGCCAACTCATGAGACCTCGTAGTGTAAGCCTCGATGTAAGACCCTTCCATCTTTAACTTCCAGAACACGGCTTCCAGCTTCTGAACTTCATTGCGAGGACATTATTCCTCTGTCATCATCATTTTGAATTCGTCCCACGGCAACGCGTTTGCCATCGCCTGGCCAAGCATTTGCACCTGAGCATTCCACCACGTGAGTGTTGCACCCTCAAACGTCCCTATGGCATATTTCACCTGGTCCGCCGCCGGACAGTTGCACTTGGCAAAGACTGACTCAGTCTTCTCAAACCTCCTTACCAATCCCACAACTCCCTCAGCTCCACTATAGGTATGGGGTTACAATCCATGATGCCTTGTATGTGCATCCAGGCGGTCTCGTATTCAATGTGTCAGAGTGTTTAATCAAACCGAAAGAATTAAGCCCTAGTAGAATATTCGTGTAATTGATGACTTGAATCATCGTTTACCTCCAAATTGGGCGGGTTGAGTGTTCAGTGCCGCCTGTATGTGTTGATTAATCAGAGCGTCTAACTTGGCCGGAGTCATGTTCACCGCACCGGCGCCACGTCCACCGCCACGTCCAAGACCACGTCCACGTCCTCTACCACGACCGTCTATATTTCATTTTACATTCACAAATACATTAATAAGTAACATCCAATATATTAATCTCATTGAAGTATGGTAAATAATAAGATATAATGTATTGTCACAACCACAAGATTTATAACCAAAATAATAACTTATCATAAATAAATTACAAATAACTCACAAAATACCAATCAATGTCAAAATTTCAAGTTTTCAGTTGGATGGGAAACAACCCTTCTCACATGGGTTTTTATAAAAAAACACTATGCAGTCTAAGTCATATAAATGTATAAATCAATCCAATAGATCAGATCCATCACTGTCTCCTCCGTCAGGGGCTTCTTCAGGCTCCTCTCTCGGGGTCTTCATCAGAATCTTTTGCTGGTGCAGGATTTTCCACGATCTGCAGTGTTGCAAGCTGCGCTTCCAGTCCAGTCAACCTACCCTCAACACCCACATTGTGAAGCTCATGCTCGTCCATACGTTCTAAGAGATCCATTACATTACCAGCCAAAGTGAAATGCCCAGTAATAGACATCGACAACCACTCTTGAAGCAACTCTACTTGCAGGCGTAGTTGGCGCATCTCATACTTCAAAGTGGAGTTCTTGTCAGTGAGTACCCCGATTCGACGATGCTTAGTGTCCAGTGTCGCAGTCAATGCTGCCACAGCCTGCTAGAGAGGCACATTAAGAGGTGGGAGAGTGGGTGTCGTAGAGGTAGTCGCTGACCTAGATCTAGGTCTAGTGGTGGTTGGTTCTGGAACACACTCCTTGTGAACCATATGGTTTACGCAGGTCGGATAGTAACTCCAATCCCGCGGAGGATCGCGCGCAGGTATCGCAAACGGCTGATCCCGGTCTATCTCTCTAGGAGGGTAAGAATTTCGCGGCCAGTCGGGTACACGATGAGGTACAAGAGGAGGGGATTCAGAACGCGCAGGTCTTTTACCCAAAGCCTGTGATAATGATGCCATGCTGCAATGCACATGATGCGGATGCCAATTAGTATACAATAGGAGAATAAGCAACGAGTAACTAACTAGCTGTGTGCGGTTATAGACTAGTGTGTATGCAACCTAGTTCCCTATAACCAATGGCTATAATACCAATCTGCCATACCCTCAAAATCCACGTGCAAGGTTTTACCGTGAGGCGAATGAACAAACCAGGATAACAATCACTAGTTACTCAGAACGACACTATATGCCACAATTAAAATAAAACCAACCAAAATCTAAATTTTAAAACTATCCGAAAGCATTTTGTAAATCAGACAAACCCAATGTATATAAAATGCAATTTGGCAAAAGACGCGTCAACCTAATATTTAAATTCAATAGTAAAACCAAGTGTTATGTCTTAATATGAACTCTTAGAATGCATGCAAGACCTGTAATATGCTCCTATTGGCAACCCGAGTTAACAACCTACTAATAGCATACTAAAAGTGTCAACACAATGATCGGTGAGTTCACATCCTAAACCTTGTCAATCCTACTAAGTAGGGGCCTCAGATTCGCACGTGTGTATAACAATCATAATCACATTAATCAACAGGATTCATAACAACCAACATACACAACAATGAGTTATTACAATCCCCAACATGAATCACTCATCATAATTCATCATCATGTATAATCATCAAGAACCTAAATTTCCTAAATGATCAATCAAGCATCCATACAACCCAAGTAACACATTCCACCACATTAGACATCATCCATAAGCATTATAACATGATCCTAATATCCTAAGCATGCGCAAGTCATCATATCCAATGTTCTTCAAAAATAAAGTTTCCCTTTTAGGAAAGTAACACCTAAAAATCATTCTAACATCCAATTCATTCATGAATTCATCAATTTATACCTAATCAAGTTCATATCATTCATCTAATCATGATAATCATCATCAATTCATCATAATTCACAAACATCATACCTAAAAGTTTCTACTTATAGTTAGTTATGAACAATCACTAGATTTCATGACTTTTCTTGCACTTCATGTAAACCAACATCTAAACAATGTATCTAGCATCATATAATCATCAACACATGAATTCCAAGAAGAAAAGTTTCCTCTTTAGGTAATATATGAACGACATGATCAATTCATGGATTTCTTGCATAATCAACATAACCTAACATTCATACAACCTAACTAACATCATATCATTATCTAACAATCATCAATTTCAACTTCTCATATATATTTTCAAATTACGGTTCATCATGAATCAAAAACTATGAAAACTTGATAAAATTCAACCTTTAGGTGTGTTTAGATGATGATTAGCACTTGAAAACAACTTGTAACAGTTGAAACCAAATCAAATTCGAATGTTGAAGCTTGTTCTTGATCAAAATTGCAAGGAATGGGGTGCTTGGGATGGTTCATGGCCGCAATGAGGGGTTTTGGGGGGGGGATTAGGGTTCTAATTTAGGTAATATTTAGTTTATATCTAATTACAAAATAAACCTCATTGTTTATATTTTATAAAACTAATCTTTTTAACACTTTTTAAAATATTTTAACTTCAAAATATAAACATTATTAATCAATAATAATAATCATATGCATTTTCAATAAGTCACAAAACACATGGAATATATATATTACCCGTAGTCACGTTATCACGTAAAATTCACAAATAATATTTAGAATCCATAAATCACATAACCATGAACTTATAATCAACATATTAATTAGATTATTATTTGATTATCATAGATAATTATTATTAATTCACCAACGTTCAACGACAACTAGTGTGTGCTCACAACACGTGTATGCAAGACCTAATGAAACTAACGGAGTTTGGTAACGGGAAATTACCGGATTTCACATTATCCCCATGTTGAAAGAAATTCGTCCTGAAAATTTCATTACTTGGAAGTGTTACATCCCTGGTTTACTGCATTGGCATAACGAAATCGAGTGAGCTGTCACTGCTGGTGGTGGAGAACGGTGAAGACGAATGGGGAATACGGTGGAGGTGCGGCGTTGGAGGTGCAGGGATGATGGTGGTGCGTAGGCAGCGGTGTGTCGGTTGTGGAGAACGGTGAATATGAAGGAGTGACAGTAGAGGTGTGGTGGTAGAGGTGCGGGGGATGATGGTTGTGTGAAGGTGGTAATGGAGGTTCGTTGCCCACCTGCAATTATGTGTATACATATATATATATATATATATATATATATATATATATATATATATATATATATATATATATAATATAATTAATTTAAAAAGTGGACCCTATATGAATTAATATATAGACTTTATTATATATTTTAATAATAAGGGGTATTTTGGTCTTTTCACATCCATTTAACTGAGAAAGTTAATAGAAGTTAGTGTCAGGGACCAATTATGTTACGGTTTAGTAAACAGTAAGGACCAAACCTGTAATTTTTCAAAAGTTGAGACCAATATTGCAATATGGGCAAAGCACAGGGACCAATCGTGTAATTAACTCTAAAGATTAATTATAATTTTAAGATTAAATTACACGAATAGTCTCTAGGTTTGCACATATTGCAAGTTCAATCCTCACTTTTAAAAATTTTATAAATGTGGTCCTGAACTTTGCATGATTTGTACACTGGCCGTCCTTGACACTAATTGAGGATATGTTTCTCTATTAAGTCAATGTCAATTAGCAGTATACCCATTTTAAAAAATAATAATTTGTAAATAAAACCTAACTTACCCCACCCATCACACCTCACCCTCCCTCCATCTTCTTCTTCCATCTTCATCTTTATCATAATCACCACCACCTCTCCACCACCATATGAAAAATCAAGCACCAACACTCACCCTCCTTTCATTTTCTTCCATCTTCATCTTTATCATAATCACCACCACCTCTCCACCACCATATGAGAAATCAAGCACCAACACTGGTCTAAGTCTCTCTCTCTCTCTCTCTCTCTCTCCCACCTCCCTCTCCCGCTCTCCCTCTCTCTCCTTCTTCTAAGACCACCGGTCATAATACCACATTTCTCTCTCTCTCTCTCTCTTATCTATCTCTCTCTCTCTCTCTCTCTCTCTCTTCAGATTTGATAAACCAAGTTGTCATCATGTTTAGTGGTAGCTAGTAGTGGTTGTGTTATTGTGAGGTGGTTGGTGAATTGTGCAAGCACTAATGGTGGTGGGTTGAGGGTGACACGGGACAATGGGAGTGGGTTGAGGGTGCATGCGACAACGGTGGTGGCGGGTTAAGGGTAGACACGACTATGATGGGTTGAGGGTAGAGGCGATTCTGGTGGTGGGTTGAGGGTGTGCAGGCGGTGACGGTGATGGTGGGTTGAGGGTATAGACAATGATGGTGGGTTGAGGGTATAGACAGTGATGGTGGGTTGAGGGTATAGACAGTGACGGTGATGGTGAGTTGAGGGCAGAGGCGGCGGTGGTGGGTGTTGAATGTGGAGAATTAAAATAAGAAGAAGATAAGGGGGGGGATGGTTGGTCTTTTAAAAAAAACTAATAGCGAAACTTAATATTTATTAGTGTTATGGACTATCAGCACACACTCTTTGTATAGTTTAGGCCCATATCTGTAAATTTTAAATATTAGGGACTAAACTTGCAATATGTACAAGCTGTAGGAACTGTCACTTACTCTAATTTAGAATACTAATTGTTTTGAGAAGTTATATATTGCTTCAAATGCTTGTATAACTTAACTAGTCACTATTCATCAAACTTTAATTTTGTGAGTAATCGAATATGTGTATTTATATAAATATCTATATGTGTATGTATTTTATTTGGTAGGAAGGATTTTTCTTCTATCTAAAAGGTCAATGATATAAATCATGTAAATTGCATGTATAACTAGTTAATATGTCTACAACATTAGAGCTCCTTCTCACAAGCAGGTCTAGCTATCATTTAAGTATCACTAAAATTACAAATCTTGTCATTAAACTTTGATAATTACATTAAGTGTCTTTTATTTACAACTTTATCATGTTTACCATCATTTTCACTAACTAAAGTTAACTTTATCTGTTAAGTTTTTAAAAAATGATCATTTTGCCCTTACACTTTACATGTGAAATATGCAATATATGCTGATCTTATATTTTCTTTCATTCTTTTATTTTATATATATATACTTTTCTTCTTTCTATTTTCCTTGTCACATTTTTATATAAACCCATTTTAAAATAATTGAGTATTTAATTTTAACTTTATATTCAATATAGTTTTATTTTTATATATATTTTTTAATTTATTATAATTTTTTATTTGTTCATTTTAGTTATTTTTTTAATAAAACCTATAAAATTTAAAGAACTCATAGTTTTTTAAACTAAAATAAAAGTTCACTAAAATTTAAACTTACATAAATTAATAAAATAAAACTAATTAACATATAAATTAAAGCATAAATATGAACAAAATTAATCATTAAACATTAAATCAACTATTCATTAAACATTAAATCAAACATAAATAATTTTGACGTTGCCTATAAAATGCAACCCCACTCGAACATAGACAGAAGCATTATTCATCGTTCCCTCTTTACTCTTTGTGATATGTGATTTTCCGATAATTTCTGGAGGTCGTGATGCTCTAATACACCTAACAAAATTCCAAATTAACTATTTCAATTAGTTTCTCCACTTCTGATGACCCCATTTGAATACTTTAAGAATACAATTACAGTTCTTCTAAAGGACAATTCATTTACGCACATAAATACGTTTAATCCAAACAATTAAATAACTTAGATTTTTTTTTAAAACTGCAAGTTTTCAACGAAGAAAATAAACTGAAACAACGTTTAGATACTTTTAGAATAGAAATTTATAAATTATGGTTACTCTCTAGCTATCTTTCTTTTATGATTTATTTGTTTATATAATCTATTAAAAAAGTTTAAGTTCTTAAAAGTTGAATTAAACAAGTTGCATAACATTTTTTTATAATAGACAAAGTTACTTAAAACAAAATCTTTTTATTTTGATTTTCTGATTTTGAAGATTTAGTTTAAAGTTAAACCAACTAAATTAGAATGTAATTTTTATCAACTCAAATTGCTTAGATGTATAGGCCAGGCAATATTAAGCTATAGATAAAGACTATGTAATTATGAAATACTTGTTTTAATGAAGTAATTTGATTTTAAATTAATAGTTTAGATTTTTGATAAGTATATAGATGACGGGTTCAAATAACTCGTAAACTTTTAATTCTTGAATAATTGTTTTCAAAATATTCTAAATGATTCAACCACAATGGACCCACAAAAACCTATTCAAGCATGTTTGAAATTTCGGATACCTTTATTTTATTATACTAGTAAATTTTATGTAACATAGCTTATATTTTGTTATAAATTATATAAATTAATCAAAAAATTTATAAATAGTTATAAAAAAAATTATAACTAATTAATTGATAATACTTAAAATAAGTTATAAAACAAAAGTGATGAAGTTAAAAAAAAGAAATTAGTAATAAAGTAAATAAAAGAAAAAGAAAAATAAATACAAAAGATTGCTAAAAATTACACATAGGAACTTTAAATGATAAGGATAATTGTCGTTTGCATATAACTAACATAAAAATTTAACTTTTGTTAGTAGAAATGACAAAAAAATATAACAAACTTTTATAATATAACCTCAATATACTTATTAAAGTTTAGTTTAAACATAAGATTTATAATTTTTGTATACTTAAAAAACACTATATATAAAATATTCTTTTATTTACAACACTACTAATTCCCTTATCTATTTAAAAAGGAAGTGAATAAATAGTAAAAAAAGTGTTTCTATGTATGGTGTACAAGCAGCTGATGCGTGGTTACCACCTTTTTAAATTCCTCTTTCAGTCTCACTTTCTCCTTCAAAGAGAGAGAGAGAGAGAGAGAGAGAGAGAGAGAAAGTGTGTGTAATGGGGTTGTTGTCGGGTGTCTATGCCACCACGGTGGCCTTTCGTCTTGTCGTCGTCGTTTGTTGTGTCCTCTAGATTTCGATGCATTTCGTGAAGGGGGTTTTAAGGCATCTGGCTGGTTGAGGCGGTGACCTTTCAGGATTGCAAGAAATTTAACACTGGCGCTTGGTGCATGTGGTGTACCTGGTGACTCGTGGCCTACTGTCGCCGTGTGTAGACGTTGTGGTTTTCGTCTTGACCGATTTCCACAACCTTCGTCGGTTGCCACTCGTTTTCTGCATTGCCGGCGTGGATCTGGTCACCCCTCCCACCATCGTCACCGTCGGGTGCGTGCGCAGGTTTTCCATCCCTACTCTTTTTTTCGTGCCCTCGGTGGCGACGTATGAGCGACGGTGGCTGATGGTCGTGGTGCTTGTTGTGTTTCCTATTTCTCTTTTGCACGGTAGTCTCCGTTGCCTCAATGCCTCGGTGGCGATGATATATTCGTGACGTTATGATTTTTGATCTGATAGTGCAATGTTGGGTATGTGTTGGTTATTGATCTATTGCTTTTTTTTGGCCTTTGTTTCTTATGCACCTTTCATGTTGTTGCTTTGATTTTGTTGATGAGATTGTGTTTGTCTGAAACTTAGATCTGCAATCTATTTCCATTGAGATTGGATGTTGCTTTTGGTTTCTTGATGATGACGACTCTAGGGTCATTTAAGACGTGGTTGTGATCGTTTCATGAGTTTGGTGTTGCCTAATGACTCTAAAGTTGTCGATGATATATGGTTGCACTATCTTTGATTTGGGTGTGATTAAAGTTTGTTGGTTGTGATGATTTTAATAAAATCATGTTGTTGTCTTGGCGTGATGATCATGTTTGATGGACTGCAACCATTGATGGTGACCAAGTCTGAGTCAAAACATCATTATTATAGTTGAAAAAGAGTGAAAAGGAATAGATAATTTTTGTTGTTTTGATACTTGCCAAAATCTATGATCTGTGACGGATTTGCAATCGCAAAAACTTAATGAATCTGAATCACGGTTTTTATTCGGGGTTTGGAAATACTTTTGACCTCGGTTACTTTGTGCCTGTGATGATACACCAAAATTGTTGTTGATTGTCTCGGCTTGACAGCCATTTCAGCTACAATCAACAATCGGTTCTGAGCCATCTTGTAGTGTACGTAAATGGTGTCAGTTATTTGTTGCCATTTTTGGTATCCGGTAGCACCCAAGAAAAAATCTAGTTTTCCGACGCGCCACGTTACGAATAAAAACACTAGTACTCAATTACTCATCATTCCACATCCATTTGTGAAGATAAAATAACAAAAAATGAACTAAAGTCATTCTTGACTACTCGTGGCTATGTGTAAGCATTCTTGCCACAAAATCCTACAACCCCCCCCCCCCCCTCTCAAAGTTCAAATATAGTCTTATAAAACTAGTTTTATAGCATTCGGAACAGTTAATTTTATTTTATTTTTTATAATTAAATTAAAATTATTTTTTTCTCTTCTTCTAAACTAAATAATAATTTTAACATTATTTTCTTTCTTTTCCACTCATAGTCCCTTTCAAAATTATTAAAAAATTTATATAAATTTAACAGTAATTACTTGAATATACAGATTAACAATAACTTTTTATTATTTTTCACTCACAACATTTACTAAAATATAAAAAAAACACACTCAAATAAACATAGGAAACCAACTGTGAGTGCTCTTATAACTTGTTTTAGAAAATCATATATTATAGAAAGTATTTGGTAAACAATAAAAATAGAAAACTTAACAAATTAACATTCTTACCCAATTATTTATTTGAGTAAGAAAGGCGCCCCTGTCACTATTTATACTTCCTTTTAACTTCCTTTTGATAATATTTCATTCTGCTAACACTCTTTTGGTTTAGTGGTTTAAGAGGGAGATGAAAGCTTTTGTTTCTCTTGAAGGTAAAGAGTTCAAATTTTGATATTAATGAAAAGCATTTATAGCAGATTATTTATCTCTATCTATATAATTACACTAAAAAATACTATTTTTTTTCCTTCACTCACAACTACTTTCAAAAATATTAAACAATTTATACGGATTGAACAGTGTTTCTTCAAATATACCAATCAACAATAATATTTTCTTCTTCATTCACAACCACTCAAAAACCATTCCATGTAATATAAGAAACACACATACATATTTTTAGTGATTCCACCGTGAATGCTTTAACTATATCAATACTGAAATAAGTAATATTATATTTTTATATGAAAAAATATTTTATTGATGTAACAACTTGAAAAGATAAACAGTTCGTAACAAATGTATATTGACCGGCAAGAGTGACCTTGTTTAAATCTCAAATTCATTAATCAAGAAGATTTGAAAGATATAAATTTCAGTTTATCTCTACATCCACACAATATTAGTTTAAACCTACATCTCAACAAATCATAATAGTTTTCCTTATTGTTGTACCAAATATCTATGTGTGTTTGAACAATTACACCAATGTTTTTTATAAGCCTACACATATCAATAGACTTTTGTTGAACATTTTTTTTATCTTGTAAATAAAAAACTTGATTCACATGCGACTACACGCTAGTTTACCTTCTGATTAATTCTTTTTTACATTTGAATTTAACTAATTAAATTCTTCTTTTAACTAACATAGGTTCATACATAAACTTCATATGTTACTTTACGGTTCACATATTAATAAAGGGTGGTGTAAGAGCTGGAAAATTTTAGTTCAAGCGGGGTTTCAACTTCCATGAGCATTCTCATTGACTATACACCGTGAAAAACCCAAGTATCTTTGATCTAATGATATCAAACTGTGCCGTATGATATTGCTCTACAAAAGGTTAAAGTTCACGGTAAACAAGTGGTGTAGTTTTACATGAATGTTTAGGTTGTGTGTGATGAAAACGGTAAAAAAAACAAATTATATTGATTTGTTTTGGTAGTTTGTATATATTATATATATGTAAATTTTTTTAATTAATCTTTTATAAAACTAATCTATGAAACATTTTAAATTAGCCTATTAAACCTTTCAAATATTTGACCTATTTAATTAGTTCATCACGCACAAACAATCTAAACCCATTAAAAAAAGCGGTAAAAGATTCTTTTCCGTTTGGGGCCCAATTTTCTAACTCGCACCGGGCTCCTAAATCCTAGACACCGACCCTGATGAACACTTATTAATTTCACTCCCCTTTTGTAAATTTAGCAGCTCGGCTACTAGTTGAGACTGTAGCATTGTTTTTACTTTCTACTAAACAAAAATGAGCTTTCTTTGAGGTTTTTGCATGGTTTAGACTAGGGGTGTACACAATGTCAAATGTAGAAGGTAAGTTAAGTGGGTAACGTAAAAAATAATTTAGCTTAGTTTACATTAATAAAGGAGTCCGAAAGAATATCATTCAAATCAAATCCATTTGAGATCGAAGGAATTGAACCCGAAGAGTTTGAACTCGAAGTAGTTATTGACACAATATCATCATCATTATTACAACCAATATCCTAATTCTGATTTTTTTTTAAATTACAAACAAGAACTTGTTTTGTCATCTTTCAAATCCCTAATTTTATAACAAATAACACAATAAAATTACACATTACACTTAGAAATAACACAATTTAAATACCTAACTTCTATATATAATCTCTAATTTATCTTTCAAATCCCTAGTTCATATACCTAATTGCATAAACCTTAAATATTAGAAATTGAAACAAATAACCATTAATTTTTATAACAAATAACACTTAAATAACCCTTAGATATTAGAAATTGAATAACATAAAACCAAAATCCCTGATTTCATAGTGTAATAAAGAAAAAAACTAAAAATGTTACCTTGAAGTGAGTGTTGAATTGGTGAAAGATCACATGTGGGCGTTGGCTAGGGCCGCCGCAGCAGGCGGTTGTTTCGCGGTGGTTGGCCGGATGACTGGCGGTGGCGGGGACGTGGGGTGATCGGCGGTGTGGGTGGATGGTGGTTGACTAAATGTGCCCTATGAGAAGGGACGAATGGTCGATGAGGGCATGGGGATGGATAATGTTTTTTTTTTAATTTTTTTAAGTTTTTATTTTTGATTGGGTTATGGGTATTTGGGCTAATTAGTTAGGCTTTTTAAGTTGTTTAATTTTTTGGGCTTATTTTTATTTTGGGCTTGTTAATTAATATTGTATTGGACTATTAGGTATTTTGGGATTATTAATTATTTATGTCTTTATAAAATGTAATGTTTTTATAGAATGTAAGATTATTTTTTATAAAATTTAAAACTTTCTATGAAGTGTTGAGTTTAAAATTTTTTTAGAGGTCACGTAATATTTTCTCAAGGTAACGTAGAACTGTAAATTCGTTTTTTTATATAATTTTATAGTTAAGTTTAAATAAAATGACTAAAATACCCTTTGAGGGACTACTATTGTAATTATATATTTATATTTTTTTATCCAGAGACCATTATTGTAATTACATATAACTTAAAAGAAAACCCAACCCCCTTTTCCCCCCGTCGGCCACCATCGCCACCATCTACCCACCACAACCACCATCTACCCACCACCACTACCATCTACCCACTGTTAGCACCACCCACGCCTCCTGCCCACCAGCCACCACTAAACAAACCCAATCTTGTTTTTCCCATCAGCCACCACCATCACTACTTACTCAATCCCCTTTTCCCCATCAGTCACCATCACCACCACCTACCCATCATCACCACCATCGACCCATCATCACCATCATCTAGCCGCCATCAGCATCGCTTATGCCCGTCAGCTACCATTGCCACCATCTAGCCACCATCACCACTAATTGTCCTTCTATTCACAATAAATCATCAAAAAAACCTAAAATCGTCAAAAGGGTAAACCACCACCATATAGGCACCATCATCAGCCACCATCACCACCTGAAATTGAAGTGTTAATAATGGTATGGGTGAACTTAAATTTGGTTGTAGATTTGATTTAGAGCATTTGGACGTTCAAATCATAAATTAATCGGGGAAAAGGAAAAGGAAGTGAACATGGCTGATAATGCTGGTGTTGACGGCTGGTGGTGGGAAGTCAGTTGGAAGATAAATAGAGGAAATGGGGGATGATGGTGGTGTTAGCGGTTGGTGTTGGGCACTCGGTTGGAAGTTAGCGATTGGTGGTGGGCACTCGGTTGGAAGTTAGCGGTTGGTGGTGGGCACTCGGTTGGTGATAACAGTAGTGTGAGGGCGGTGATGGCCACTGGTGATGCCGGTGGTGGTCGATGGTGATGTCCAGCGGCAGTGGTAGTGGTGAAGGTATTACTATTTTAGTGATGTAATTCAATATATATATATATATATATATATATATATATATATATATATATATATATATATATATATATATATATACTATTTTAATTAAATTACACAAATAGTCCCTCTACTTTACAAATTAATTTTATAATATAAAAAGACTAAAATGCCCTTAAACTTAACAGAATATCTAACGTCTGTTAGTGTTAATACTCAAACCTGTTACAAAAATAAAAGTGAGTACTCAAATCTGTTATTTTTTTTGCTTAGTACCCAAACCTATTATTAGATAAACCACAGGGACTATTTATGTAATTAATTCTATTAATTTTTTCCATCCATTCCCTAACTCTTGAAAATGTCCCTTCCCTTAATGGTACAAGCTTTATATGAAAATGTACAAACTCAATGGCTAGTTGTCATGTACTGCGTTCATCACCACCCTCCCTTATTTATCCGTCGCGCCATCACTAGAATAGTTGGAGCGGTGGTTATTTATGGTACCTAGGTGCCACCTAGGAGGTCTCGTGCCATAATGAAGGCACTCCTTCTGGAGGATCTATGGAAGTGATATCGGAGTCATCGAAATACAATAAATTTTCACAAGTATATACTATTGTATGTACGGGTTTTTCGAGTGACAATCACATTTTATTGAATATTGACTCCATATGATTTTGATTTTGATAAAAAATAAAAACTTCAGATGAAGTAAAAGAAGAAAAGTGAATAAAAATGTCACCAAAATTTAATTTAACTTAACATTTTAGTTCATTTATTGCATTTTATTTATTTCTTTTATATATATTATTATGCCATTCAGTTAAAGTTTCCGTTTCCGCCACTAACTACATCGTTAATAGGAAAGAACATACGATGTTTACCAGCATGAATAGGGTAATTGATTTTTCCAAAAAGAATATGAAAACAAGAAAACACATTAATTAGTCGTTGGTGTATCATTTGCTAAAGCTACCATCAATTTTACCAATTGCAACAAGTGGTTTTTTTATAATGTTGGTATCAAAATATTATAATGTAGCCAACTTGCCTCAATCTATACCAAGCCATAATATTTTATATCCGCTTTTACGATATTAGAATCCAAAACACTAACTCCATAAAAAAATTCCCGGATACGTCGCTCCTTTAGGAGGGAGTGGGAGCGGGTTACGTCTTGTGTTCGCTCTTACTGGCGGAAAGACAACACCTTCTCTTACGGACACGGTACAGAGATAGCAGTTAGGTTGCTGGTTGTTGAAGTCAATATGTAGAGAAGTTTTTAAAGAGTTGGAGAATCAATCGGGTTAAAGTGGCTCGATAGAGTGGGATCATCTCCTCTCTTTAGGAAATTTCAGTATGTTTCTTTTTCTTTTTTTTTTCGCTTTTCTATTTCGCCTCCATAAGTTTGATATCGGGCCTTGATAGTTGGGCCAGCCCAACTTGTGACTTCCAAGCCCGTTTCCTAGAATTGGAATACCATACTTAAATTTCCTAAAATCAAATTAGTTTCCTTGAATAGAACTAAATCAGTAAACTATGTGTAAATTTATTTACAAAGAAAAAGATTCGAATGTTGTTGAATAATCATGATCTACTAGAAATAATTTGTTTGTAAGAATGAAGAGTTGCAAAATATACGTGTGCGGAATATTTAAAATCAAAAGGGATTTAAAATTCAAATGTTTTTATGAAATTCTAAAGTTTGATTGATTGTCCAATTCAAGCAGATTTTTCAAGAAACTACAAACTCTTAACATTTAGAATAATGACACATGAACAACAAATCTGAATATGAATCATCAAACAAAAAACAGATCTAAACAAAGACTAATCTCCTCAAACTTAGACAATGAGTATATCAATATATGATGAACATAAATACAATCGATAATATTATCTCAAACTAGATTTTTATCAAAGATGAAGAAGATGAAACCCTCATACTACCAAAAGGAGATTTAGAAGATAGATTGAAAAGAACGAATAGAGATGATGGAGAATATGACTGGATTCTCTCAAGTCCCTTAATCAGATTTAAGAACCCTTTTATAGATTATGCATAATAGAAGCCCAAGTTATAAAATGAAGCAGCCAAAGTGCAATCACCAAATCATGTAAGAAAACAATCCAAGTGCAAAACCCACTTTCACATCCATTTAGTCAATCTTTTTTCTACAACCTTAGCCCAAGAGCAATTCAACTCAAAACATCCATAAACCATGCAAAAATATAAATAACACATTAGAGATAATACCTCTATATATGTTTGTTATTGAATTGTATTATAAATATATTTTTACAAGATTAAGTAGAATAAATTACGTTTTAGGTTTAGTAAAAGTGTTAAGGGCAAATAATGTTTGAGATACTAAGTTCCAAAATTTTAAAGAAATTTATAGATTTATCAAGCCAATAAATCTTCCTAAATGGCTATAAGTAATAGAGTCACTATATAAAAACGTTTGCCTTGGTAAAATGTAAATAAAGAGTAAATGGTAAATGTGAGCAACTCAATAGTGATTTTTATAACAAAAAAATTCTAGCTTTATTAAAATAAATACATCGTGATATTACACCATGTATGATTTGAATCATTAATTTTTTAGTTGTGAGCTATACCACTCACCATCAATATGTAACTTTGGAGACTTTCAATAGCATTTTTTATAGTTATTATAAATAAATTCAATGTCTTCATATTTAAATATTTATGAAAATACCCCTCATATCTAAATGCATAAACTAGGTTCGTTTTTCATCTGTCATGCGTTTCTGAGTACATGTCCCGAGAAGACATCCTAATGTTTATCCTCGATGGGAACATAACTTCCCTCTAAGCAAAGGCTATCCATGATGGTTCTCCGCCACCACCTCCCAAAAAGTCTATTATGAAATTTATCCATGTGTAAATGCCAAATTTTAAGATTACAACTTCGCTCTTACCCACTTTGATCCGAATTGAAACACCATGTTCCAAGCTTTTATTTGCACCCATCGTGGCAGTATCAAAAAAACGGTTTTACAAAATGATTGAAGATCACATCATGTCTTTTTATCGTACAACAAAATAACAAGCTTCCACTTAAAACCACCTATTGTGACTATGTAGTGCTATCCCATTCGCTGAAGTGAATGTGATTGTTGTTTGCAAGTAAGATGGAATTGAAGAAACAATAGGATGTGCCCAATAGAGGGCATATATAGGTGTGCATGGAATAACTCATGTACGTGACAGGTTCATAATCAAAACTCTATATTAGTGGTTTATACCAACATAGCACGAGAAGGCCCCTAAGAATGTGCAAAAAATACATAATGACCAACCATGCTTCCTAGTTGAGCTTTATTATATTAATAAATGAATGGAAAAGGGAAAGTGGTAAAATACATCTCATCATGGGCACCTTTTATGCCTCGTTACCATCCTTTTATATGGGTAGCTATGGTTTAAAACAAGCATCAATGAACGTTATGTAGATAGCGCTACTATCAATATTATCCTAAAACATAAGGAATTTCACTCAATTTATTTATCATGTAGATATTTTTTTAGGTGTTAATAACTTATTGAATGTTCCAGAAGAGCCAACAACATATTACCTTTACGTATATAATTACTTATCAGTAATTCATTATATTATAGTAAATCCATATGGATTTACTATTTGTTGTATTTATTTGATAAAACGATTACCACCTCAAAACAACATCTAAAAATAATACCGAATGCCATAAAAGATTTTTAACGCAAAGGGCCAGAGGACTATCCTTGAAAAGTTAAAAGTTGTATCTTTTAAATTAGAGTAAATTGTCATTTTCGTTCCCAAAGTTAAGGTTTAGTGCATTTTGTCATTTTCATCTAAAAATATATTTTTTCTCCTGTGCGTCCTTGACATTTAAAAAAACTTTCAATTTTCATCCATTTTCGTTAACCCCGTTTACTTACTTGTTAAGTAGCTATCACGTGCACATCATGTGAGGGGTATTAAGGTATTTTTGCACCTCACAAGGAAAAAAGAAAACTTAAATAAACATTGTTCAATTTCCCCGAACATTCAAACGTTATTAGATTTCTTTTAATATTCAAAGTTGATGTCCACTTAACGGGTAAAACAGACAGAGTTAACGAAAGTGGATGAAAATGACAAGGTTTTAGATTGTCAAGAACACAGATGGAAAAAATAAAGTTTTTGAATGAAAACGACAAATAACATCAAAGCTCAGGGACATGATGTGAAAATGACAAGTTTTACATGGTGAGTAGCATGTTATCAGATGAAACAAATTCACCATACGACGTGATCGATCAATTAAGTCATTTTGGTAGTATCATAATGATTTGAATAATCAAAACTACCAATGGGTACTCCCATTAATATATTTTAGCTTTGCTACGAAAAGACTTATTATGTGAAGCCTGAATTTTTTAGCTTTGTTTTTAGGCATCTCTTTAAAAACAAAATCCTTACAATCCCCATTATTCTTGAAAAAAATCCAAGTGGACTTTGTTAAGCATCACACCCTCACCTCAACATCAGAGGGCTTGTTTGAGTGCCACTCTAGGGGCACCATAAAATGAATAATTTACGAGCGCCCCTAGCTTTGTTTGATCGAGCAATTTTCTTTGTTCGCTTCACAAGTGATGATTATACTCCTCTTCCTACTGCTTTCATACGTCAGGGGGATAGAAGCCTATAGAGTTGTAGGCTAAGTTGGAAAGAGAGAGCAGTTGGTTTTACAATTAAAACTGTGGAAATGCTTTGCCATGCATAAAGCTTCGCTAGCATTGTCGAGCTTTGCTTGCGATTCAACTAGAACTAAGTACCTAAATAGAATTTCAAAGCTTTCACACTGCTATCTAAAAATGAAAAAACACTAGTGAACGCGAGTGAGTGAGGAGATTAAGCCCTTTTAGAGATAGGGAAGAGCCATAGAGAAGTTATCGCAATGAGCTACTATGGAGTGATTGTGTTGAAGCTTCACACGTAGGGCTCGTGACGTACGACCTTAAGCGAACCCAACCCATTTAAGGTGACTGTTGTTGCTTTCTATGCTGAAGATACAATACTCGGTGCGACATCTTAATCTCCATAGGGACGACTTTAATACTTGAAGGTCTTAAGAGATTTATCTTAATATTTTTACATTTGAGGCTTTTAGCTACCTAAAATGTACCATGTGCCTAATTAAATAATATCCTAATTCATACATTTGATAGTTTCCTAAATATAAAGGTAAAACATTTAGATGGATTTCAAGGTAACTCGCATCCCTAAGTTTTCCACAACTATTATAAGCGTGCTAAACATAAACAACTTAACCAAACCACTAACTAAATCATTATCAAGACCACTTATCATAAAATGTGAATTACCATCTTCTATATAGAGCATTCCATTCTGCATGCATTGCACTAACTAGTTTAAATAAATTGTTGATCACAAAAACTCTCTACTATAACGGGTCTCTAGAAGAGACAAAGTTTGTCTCAACTATAGCCATATGAACCATACTGGGTATTTTAGGCTAATTAGTTATTAATATTTTTATTAAATGTAAAGTTTTTTTTATAAAATAAAAGGTAACATTTATAATGTATAAAACTTTCTATGAAGTGTTTGAGTTTAAAAAAAATTTAGGAGTAACGTAATTTTCTCTCAGGGGTAACGTAAAACCGTAATTTTTTTATTTTTTTCACATAAAAAACGTAATTTTTCTTTTTTTTTTACACTACCCGTAAAATGTTGAGGGGTAGCGGAGGCTACCCCTGATCATAATGTATGTCCGCCACTGCATATGGTTATGCGGTCTATATACCACCACTGCCACCATAATGTTCAAAATAAGACATGTTTACATCATAATATGTTGACTGTCAATAAGTGAGACTATACTCCCAGTCTTAGGAGAATATTAAGCAAGAGTTATAACACAAGAAGTAACGTGGAATACATTGTCATTGAATTTTATTCACTGAAGGCAGTAATATAAATATTAAGTTTAATATGTCATGCTATAACAAATATATTACTAAATATATTTATATGCACAATTAAAATGACAAAGTCACGTATACAAACATTAAATCGCACCTACTCAAATTAAAGTGATTTGAAAATGATTATCATACAATGAGTACGCGTTGCAAATCAATTTCAAATACAAAAATCCTTAACAACATAAAATAGCACAATAACAAAATTAGTAGAACCTTAGAAAATATAATTAAAGAAATCCTAAAAGAAATACATGTTACAAAAGAGATTGATATACTTTCAGAAGAAAGTTATAATGTCTCAAAAGAGAATGTGTAGTAGAGACCAATACAAATTTAAAAGAAAATAATAATCCCTAGAAGAGGAAATTAAAGTTAGGGAAGAAACTCTAGTAGTCTAGTATTTAAAGATATCTATAAATTATGTACAAAATAAAACAACATGGTACCAGAATAATACACATGTGGATGAAATATTTTCATATGCTATAGTAACGGATGGATTTGATAAAAGAATTATGTACATAAAACTCTATAGGAGTGCACACATAGAAACAACTATCCAAAATGATAAGATGCCTTATAAAGGTTAAATTACATCTGAAAGTGAAATGTTTTCATGGGTGTCAAAGCAATAGGTTATAAATTAACGTCTTAATAAAAAGGAAATGGAAAGAAGGAGATTATACTACTTAAAAAATGGTGTTGTTTTGTTGTGTTGGTTTAGTATATCGTTTGCACTTGTTTGATGTGTTGGTTTCATGCTTTCATGTTTCTTTTTTATATCAATTTAATTGTGTTCTATGGTTTTATGTTTAATTTTATTATGTTGCTTTACATTACTCAATCCTAAAATGTGTTTTTTACTTATGATGTTTTTCAATATTGTGTTGTTTTACCAAATAAATGTGTTGTAAATTGTTTATTATATATTTTTTCATTATTCATTAAGCGTCTATTCTTTATGATTGGAAAAACAACATAATTACCCACACTATTATTTTTTATTTAAAAAATAGCAATACTATACTTAAATCAAAAATAAAAAAATGTGTCATTTTCTTTAAAACAATACTGTAGAAAATTATAAATATTTAAAAAAATAAAGAAACTTAAAAAGAGTCAAACACATGACTACCACTATAAATACCCCTTTAGCTTTTTTCATACACTTGAACATTAACCCTTTTGATTAAAATTTTAATGGTTTAAATTTTTTCCTAGGCAAATAAATTACCCTTTATATATGTGTGTGAGAGAGAGAGAAAGAAAGAGAAATAGTGTGTGTGAGATTGAATATTGAAGTGTTAGGCATCTGACACCACATAATAACTAAGTATCCTGACGATCGTTTTTGTTGAAGAAATGTATCTAATTGTAGTTGCTGATGAGAATTTCCATGAGAAATATGGCCATGATTAATTTGATTTTCATAGATTACTAACGACGTAATCACAAAACGCTCAGTTAGGGGTAGGGTTTAAATTATAGTTAACTTATCAATAGATCTATTTGGAAACCAATAATTAATTATTTTTAAGCTAGGACTAAATTATGCTTTTGGTGCTCTAGTTTGGCCGTTTAAACCTTCAATCTTAAAGAAAACATATATTTTGATATATCATGCCAGGAGGTTGCATTTTATAACCATTTTTCTCACCCCATGACTAAAAACAAAACTTTAATATTCTCATGTCATCCTTTACGTTTCTAACTCATACTCTTCATATCCATCAATGGTTAAGTTCTACTTCAAATCTAATTAATCTTATGAAATTCCTAGTTCATCTACAAGAATCCTCACTCAAACATTATTGCTCAACAATGTTTCTATTGCTCGATTTTAATAAAGTGAAGATTAGGTGTGATCTAGATGTGGTATATAGTTAGCTTCATAAAAATGTTCACTCAAAAATTTATTTGAACATTTATTTCGTTTGATCAAAAAGACTAAAATGCACCTCGTATGGCACATGATGAGCTTTAACATAACCTTGGGATGACATTAGTACTAGAGATTGAAATGGTTGCAATAACTTCAATATGAAGGCAATATATGTCAAAAAAAATAATTTAAACCAAAAGATTAAACATGTCAAACATCAGGGACTAAAAACACAATTTATTTTATATTTTAATATTTTATTTGTTTTAGTAATAGCAAATTTAAAATATTTATTCTATTTTAAGATACTTAATTTATAGAAATATGATTTATTATAAATTCAGATAAATATAAATATAGTAAAGAAAATGACCTGCCAATAAAATTTTTTAATTAAATAATTATAAATTCAATAAATCTTTATTTTTATCTTTCTACTTTAATAAAAAGGTAAATGTGATGTCACGTGTCAGCACCACAATCACCCTCACCAAAATTTTCCCGCTTTTCTCTCTTATTAATAATTATCTTAATTACTAATAATCTTATTTTAATACTTTTTAATATTTAATAACTTAAAAAGATATCTATTCATTAAGGTTATTTCTAAATAAATTGATATTTTTATAAAGTCAATTTTTTGAAAACAAAATGTCACACCCCAACCTTGACGGCGGAAACGTCGAGATGTGAGGGTTAAGATTGTTCACAGCCACATAACGCTATAATTAAATTGCAAATATATTATTCATAAGTTTCAAAATTACATTACAAGCATAAGTCTCAATAATGAAATAAGTTTCAACATGAAATAACAAACATAATCATTTTGTTTATTAACTAGGTCCAAGTCCTAGAATATGCCAGCAACATAAGTTCACTTCAAACTTGGGGGTTTTCCTGAAACATGATAAAAATAAAAGGTCAACTATAAATAGTTGGTGAGTTTCCAAGGTTTTCATACATAATATGAAAATGTTACAAGTAGCAATTCATGTCATAGGTTATAAGCTAGTAAGGTTATAGAACACATATCGTTACAACCAAACCTCGACTTGATTACAAGTATAAAAGATTGGCTAAGTGTATTTGGTTCCCTAGTGCACAAGCGTACGGCCCCTAGGAGTCGGCAATACCTCGACTTTAGCACCAAATAGGCTTGTCAGGCCCAAAGATCTAAGACGTCGCCAGGCTAGCAATAGTTAATGATTGTAAACAAACTATGTATCTCATATAAACACTTACAACACACAAATAACCATGACAAAATAATAAGATGAATTGCATGTGCTTACAAGTCTCAAACGTTTACAAGTGTACGATGTATAAGTATCATGTTTCACCCCAAAATAGTGTGGAATAAAAGTAAAAAGGGGCAAGGAAAACTCACATGAAAATAAGCATTTCAGGATGATATAAAAGATTACAAGATAAATCCCAAGTGTCCATTACAAGCACCTAAATATATAAATTTACAAGATGAAGATTAAGGTTAATATATTTATTAATGTTTAAATAAGAATTAGGGTTTCAATAGTGTTAGGGTTTTGATGAGTAATTATGTTTATAATGATGATGATAATAATTTAAACGAGGTTCCAAATGATTTCTTTTACAAGTTGTTTAAACGTATAGATTCCAAGATTAGGTTTGGTAATAAGATTAACAATAAAACATGAACTAGGGTTTCAAATGGAATTTGGGAGTTTTGATAAACAATTATATTTAACGAATAAAAATCAATTATATTATCTTGGAATAAATGCTAAGAAATATATATGTTTTATATAAAGATGAGAAGAGAAAACATTTATAATAATTTATAAGATTTATTAAGTTTAAATGAGATGTTTATAACTAAATGAAATTAGCACGATTTAAATAATTTAAAGGCGACGTTTGAAATAAATAAAAATCTATTATTTAAAATCTAAGTTTTAAATAAAAGTAAATTAACTATAACATTAGCTTTAGGATTTTTAATAAAATAAAATAAAATAAAAAATAAGAAGGTAATTTTTAACCAAATAATTACAGAAAAATTAATCATTTGATTCTGAAATAAACTAGGTTTACAAAATAATTTTCTATAAATTTTAGAAATTTTTAATATTTATTTTAAAGGCCAAAAAGGCCAAAAAAAATGGTATGAGGTTCCCCGGGTTCGAACCCGGGACCTCTTGTGTATGGGTGACGCGTCTTACCAGTGTACCAAAGGCAGTTGTCGTGCTAAGTTTGGGTTTTTAAACTTTAAAAACGCTATTTACAAAACAGTCCCAAATCATAAGAACCCTAGGTTGATTCGAACCAAAATTGAAGCTCGAATCAGTGTTGATAATGATCCAAATCATGGGGCTTTTGTTTCCCACATGATTTCGAGTATGTGTATGTTTTTAATTACCCGGTATCGAAGCTTGGAATGTCCAGAACGATGAGGAACAAGCCGCGACGAAGGTTGGACTCAATTCGTGTGCAAATGCTTATGGAAATCAAATTAACTTCGTGGGTAGTTTCGTATGGCTGACTAGAACTAAAGCCCTTTGTCAATTTCGGCTTAGTTTTGTCGGAAGATACAGATTGATAGAGCTGCAGGTTGCGGTTTAGAGAAATCGAATGGAGTGTTTTGTGTTTGATTCAGGTAACAATCGAGAGTTGTTCAGATTCGAGATAGATAAGCGTTCGATCAGGTGAAGTTAATTGCATTATTAATGATTTTTAAGACTCGAACGTTTCTATGATTTGAAGCATCGGTTACCCATTCGATTGAGATTAATAACCGATGTTTAAAGGTGGTTAGATAACGCATACCAGTTCGAATCACCTTCTGGAAATGTTTAGGATCAGTTTCGGATCAAAAATTACTTGGTTTGGTGGTGTTCGGGCGTCGCCGGAGCCGCCGGAGGGTGGCTGCCGGAAAAGCGGGGGAGGGAAAAGGGAGTTGGTTTGGGTTTTCCGAATTACACAAATGGTCCCTGAGATTTCCAAGAGTTGACACTTGAGTTTTAAAGTTTGCTTAAGTTTTAATAATTTACAGATTAACCCCTGAAGTTTTGAAGTTTTATTATTTCATGTTCAAAACTTTCATTTTAAGTTCTAAATTTAACATAAAGGCCTCCTTAATTAAACTTTAAGTTTAATATTTTATTTTTTTAGTATACATATATATATTTATAACTTAACACTTATTTAACTTTCATAAATTATTTAAATTATTATTATTATTATTATTATTATTATTATTATTATTATTATTATTATTATTATTACAACTTTTATTACGATTATTATTGTTATTGTTATTATTATTGTTATAATAATAATTATTATTTTTAAGATTAAAATCACTTTAAGTGTTATAACATTAAACAACATTACAACCCTTTTAATGCTATTGTTATTAATTATCAACCATAATAGGTCCTCAAGGTTTCAAAATGACATAAAAGGTCCTTTTAAAACTTAACGAAGTTAACCTTTTAAGTTAACATAATACGAGATGTTACACAAAACATAATCAAATCTGGGAGTAATAAGAAAATTTTTAAAAATGACATGTTTATACGGTTTGTTTTAGAACAAAATATTTATTTAACAAAAATTAAAAATAATATTTTAAAAAGTTGATATCACGGTTTTATTATTTCAGTCATATTATATCTTGGAATATCATTTTATAATTAATAAACTTATTATATTAATATTTTATTTATTCAATCCGTGTAATACACGTGTTTACTAAAGCTAGTATATAATAAATGAAAGAGGTTTACCCATGTGGCATGATTTTAAGTATTGTGTTGTTATATGGCACCTTCATAACATACTATTGATACATGACATTTTATTAAAAATTTAGTTATAAAAGAAAACTTGTGGATCCCATTTAAATAACATTAATGTCTAATTAAATAGGATTCTAAAATTAGAATTTAAAATTTAATGATTGAAATAGAAATTTAGAAACTTAAAATTTTAATTTTAATATGCAATTCAATCTAAGATTTTGTTTAAAAATAATTAACTAAATTAGTCAAAATTTAAAATTCAAAACTAACAATTTGAATATTAAAACGAAGTATATGTAGTTCGCAAATTTTAATTTTTAATAATAACAATCAATCCAGGATTTCAGATTATAATTTAAGATTTTAAAAATGTTTTATATTTTAACAATATCGTATAATATTTGTCTGCATTATTTACCATTATATAACTATTTTATTATATATATACAACAATTTTTTTTTGTTTATTATTTTTTCACTATCAAAGACATTTGATAATTTTACGAAATGATTTCACCTATGACCAAATACAATTTCCTTACGCATGAAGAACTGCTCTTACTTCTCCATTATACACACATTCATTATCTTTAACTCATTTCCTTATGCATTTAATTAGAATATTAGGTACACTTGGATTTAAGAAAGAAGTTTTTAATGATAAAACTTAATGCTAACAATTTTTGTCCTACGAGCATAATCTTCACTTCGTTCATTTTATACATATTTATATTGGTTTATACGTTATTGATAAACTATCAAATTATATTACTTAACAGAACATCATCAATATCAGAAGTAACTTTCTTAAAAGATCTTGACATATAATCCCGTGATTATACAATCAAGGTTCGTGTGATTTGTTTATGGAGAGAACCAATGTATAACAATCTGGTAGAATCTTACTCTATTGAGTTTATTGTTATTGAGGAGTGGGTATTGTTCAACTAATTAAATTGTTATCTTATTATTTTATTATTTATCTTATAAAACATATTTTTTATATTTCTAATATTTATATTTTATTACCGGGAAACATTCTAAAAAGATGAATTTTAAGTTTAAGAAATTATTGACTGAATTTGGTTAAAGATTTATATACAAAAAAGATTTTAGAGATTTGTAAACATTAATATTATTTTTTTATATATTTAATTCTTTTATGTAATTCACATGTACAATCCATCTTCACATGCGTATATATTAAAATTATTAGTAATTCATAATTTTATATTTATATTTAATTTAAAATTTTCAACCCGTATAACACACGGGTGGTTAGGCTAGTGATTGATATATATACAAAAGCAAAAACTAAGAAACGAGGATGGTCTGGGGTAATGAAAATCTATGGGTTGATGGTGCTTGTGGGATTAGGACGGTTTTGCCCTTGTTTGGCTAACATTAGTTTTATTACCGCGTTGAGTCACACCATCCAATGAAGGTCAGCTCCTTATGCGTCGCCTCCCATCAATTTGCACACATCAAATAAATGATTGATCAAGTGTTTATGATAAAATAAATTCATTATACAAAGTCATCACATACCTTTAAATAGGGGTATTCAAATTCGGATATCCGAATTTCGGTTATCCAAAAATTTTAGATAGTGGATTTTACTATCCAAATCCGAATCCGAAATTTCGGATATCCGAAATTTCGTATTCGGATTCGGATTCGGATACTCTTCGGATATCCGAATTAAAAAAAGTTGTATTACATAATAAATTTTATAAAAATATAATAATTTTTATTGAAATATTTTTTGAATATTCGATGATTTTATTAAAATATCCAAAATATTTGTAATATATATTAAAATAATCCTAAAAATTCAATTAATATTTGATATTTTTAGATTTTTATAAAAATATTTTGGATATTTTGGATATTACTATCAGAATCCAAATCCGAAATTTCAGATATCCGAAGTTCGGATATCCGAATTTTGGATTTTCGGATATTTCGGATTCAGTTTTGGATTCGGATATTTTTGAACACCCCTAGCTTTAAATTCAGTAGAGTAGCATACGATATCCTAGTGTTGAAGTCTTGCACTTAACAATATTACATAACTAAAGCCTATCTTCCAATTTTGGTAAAGATTACTATGATAAACCGGAACTTATATACTCTCTCCAATACTTCACCACAATCGGATCAGAAGTAAATTTTAAAAATGTAAACAATGAATATGTTATATGTTATGCAAAAAGATACAATTTAAAAAATGATCCTAAAAACATTAAACTATAAGAAACTTTGTGACAACAAATGACAACAAAGAATCTAATATCACAATGCTAGAAAAAGGCGTGGTAGTAGAGCTATGGTGATAGGAGTTACGAATATGGCAACACAATAACATGGGTAAGAGAAAAACAAATAGAATCTAATGTATATGTATGTACAAGGCATCACTAGGTCAGAACAAGCAAAAAGAAGAAAAGATAATCAACATGTACAATGACATGGGTAAGAGAAAAACAAATAGAATATAATGTATATGTATGTACAAGGCATCACTAGGTCAGAACAAGCAAAACAAAGAAAAGGTAATCATCACACAAGGGGGTGATTGAGGAAGTGGACCCCTAATCAACCATGATATGACGATGGTGTCTGTGGAGAAGGAATTAAAAGAAACAAGGCAAAAACCCTAAAAGATTGATACAATACAGAATAATCGTCAGATGTTATGTAATAAACTATAAACATGAATACAATAAAGATAATTACAAAGAAAATATAATCATATTATAACTTCTAACTATGGTAAAAATTACTACAATAAACCTTAATAGAAATATGCTCTCTAATACTTTAGAATTGGTATCACCTTAAATGATGTTACAATGTGATGATATTAACAGAACTTTACTTCACTGAAGATATAATATATTTTGATTAGATTTAATTGTCATAACATAATTTGATGGAGATTTCAAAAGGGGTTGTGACACTTGACTAGAAGAGAAGGTGTTATGGCGGAAGGGAATAATCTTTTGCATCCATCTCAACCTTCACTGTCTCTCCTTTCACATTAGTGACATAATAGATATTTTCCATCCTTAAACACATTATATTCATTTTCATCCCATCCTTGAACCAGTTTTTAATTAATTAATTCAAATAAATTTTAAATGATATAGAACTATATTAATTACAAAATATAAAAGTATTTTAAAAGCATTCCGTTAATAAAAAATACAGCAGTAAATAAGAAAAACATAAATAAGAAAATACAACTAGCTAGTGCTATAGAACAACTAGATTGGATATGTAAGCATTGCAATGTGTTTCAAAAGATCTAATCAAAGGGCAATAGGGGTTTTAAGGTAACATAATTCCCTAATATATCATCATTTACTTATTCATATAGGGAGGATTGAGTACATGTCTAGGACATATTCGCCCCTATCATTTAAAGTCATATTATGCATTAATCAAATGCGAGCGTACATTATGTTTATAATTTTAAACCGATGCATTGCTTGTTCAGGGAGTCAAACTATAGCCAATTAAGCTTTTAGGATACCTAAAACTCGTTATATGCACTTTCTTGCCACTTCTTGTGTTGCCTTGAATATTTTATGCTTATCGTCTTGTGGATAAGAAAACAATTTCACAATAACCGTCTAACAAGGTATATCTCATGAACTAGATAATGCCTATGCTTGAATTATACTGTGTTTTTACCTCAAATGTAGACTGGGGTGCATATCCATGTATAATTACATTGAGTATGTCAATTTATGTAGGAAGTTAAGGTCTTCGTTGGAACCGAGACACTAAATAAGGCATATTAAAACCATAAATCTTGGTAGGCTACTGTTTTGAGCATAATGGTCTAGTAGTCATCCTTACCTCTCATATATTGACTTCACCATGTCGTTTGATAAGTCCCTCAAGCCTAATGTATACAATCAATACCACCCAACATTACAGGAAATCTAAAGCGGAATGTGTTCACTGGATATTATTTCATTAGCTGAAAAGAAAGGATATGAAGCTCTATTTATACAAATCAAGAGAAAAATCTAGAAGATCTAACTAAATGAAACTAACTCTCAACCACCACGCAACAAGCAGAACAAATATTTCTAATATGCCCCCCTCAAGCTGAACGCGGAGCAGTCACGTGAAGCTTGGAGTGCAAGGTATCAGAACAAGAGAATGATAACTCTTTGGTCAACAAATCAGCAAGTTGAGAAGCAGTAGGAACATATCTAATAGTATGCATCCGAGACAACACCATGTCACGAATAAAATGCAAGTTAATCTTAATATGTTTCACATGCTTATGAAACAAAAGATTGATTGCAACATATGTAGCACTAAGGTTGTCACACCAAAGCGTAGGTTGACATGATAGTGAAATATGAAGCTCTTGTAATAAATACATAATCTAGCGGATCTTAGCAGCAGTATAAGCAATAGCACGATACTCAGCCTTAGTAATGGAATGAACAACAGTATGTTGTTTCTTAGAACTCCAACTAATTAGATTAGGGCCAAAAAACACATAATTGGTAGTCAAGCGACTATCGTGAGGGCAACTAGCCTAGTCCGCATCAGAATAACCATAAATATCATAACATTCGAAATGATGAATCGTCAAACCATCAAAGATAGCACTTAGAAGTTATCTTAAAGTATGTTTGACAACAACCCGATGTTGATTAATAGGAGTCTGTAAAAACTAATACACCTTACTAACCGCATAAGCAATCTTAGGGCGTGTCAAGACCAAATACTATTAAGCACCTACAGTATTGCGATATAGTGTAGGATCATCCAAAGGAATACCATAATGTCGAGATAACTGCTGCCTTGAAGCAATAGGAGTAGATAAGGGACGACACTATGCCAACCATGTATGCTATAACAAATCAAGTAATGATGAGGTCAAGAAAAGTCAGCAAAACCAAGTGGCTGAGACATATACACAGTCTCAGATAAATCACCATAGAGAAATGCATTATTGACATCAACCTGCCGAATCGTCCATCCACGAGAAAAGGCAATAGATAAGGAAGATGAATAGTAGTAGGTTTAACCATAAGGTTAAACGTCTCAATATAATAAATCCCCACCGTTAGATGAAAGCACTTAGCAACAAACCGGGCTTTATAATGGCTCACAGATTCATCAGGATTATGTTTAATCCTGTAAACCCACTTACAGCCAATAACGTTGGTAGAAGTAGGAAGTTGAACAAGATCGCATGTATGGTTAGAACGTAATACACCACTCTTAGTACGTATAGCATCCTATCAAGTAGAATAACACTAAGCTTGACAATGGTAAAAAAAGGCTAGACAACACAAGATCAGAAGGATAGCCCAGTGTGTATGCCACGATTCCCGAGAAGCATAAGAAATGGCAGTGAGAGAGTAAAGCTAATAAGGACTAGCTCGCATATGGTGGAGAAGCTACCTTGTGTGAGTCTGTATAGGCAAACCAAACTATAAGAGTAAAATAGATATAGGATTATCAATCACAAGTTGTGTGATCGATAAGAGGTTCTTGGAAAGACCGAGAAACACAAGTACATATCAAAGCAATAGAATACACCGGAATAAATAAAAACAAGAGAAACCAGTATGAGATATGTTAAGAGATGTACGATCACCAACAATCACACGCTCGAAACCAATATAAGGAATAGTGTCAAACACAAAAGAGGGATCAGAAGTGATTTACGTAGTCGCACCAGAATCAGTAATCCAAGACTCAATGGTATGACACGTGCATGAAAAATCAGTAGTAAGTCTATAGTGTGATGAAGTAACATTGGAAGCCCATTTTGAAAATATCCACGGCCCTAAACCCCATAGAAGAGGGCTTAAATCTAGGTCTATTAGTGAGAACAGGCTTCTATGATGATCTATTAGTTGGACCATGCTACTGTGATCTAGAATATCCATAAAGTGGAGGCCAAACGGAAGGTGGCCAAGCAAAAGAAGCATAATATCCAACAGGTACAACTAGTCTTGGACCTACCATAGTAGTACCGAATCCAAAATGATACAGTTGAGTATTTTAAAGCCTTAAATTAAGAGCAGAACCACCGTTGTTACCAACATCAGTATGATGAGCTGCAAATGAGCTAGTATTTGACCATTTTGGACACCATCAGCACCACCTGAAAGACCCACACTAACGCAAGAGAGATTCCTACGCAAATTCATACCACTATCACCACTAATTTGAGAGGCATCAGTTGGTGTGTACCGAAAGTAGCAAGTGGAAGCTTTGTGACCAAATTTAGCATAAATTTGACATGTAATTGATTTAGATGCTTCAATATGTGGTGGATTTGGTGTAGAAGCAGTCATAGCAGCAAGAATAGGTGGACTAACCGACTATCGTTGTTTCAATTTCATAGGTAAGTAATTTGGATTGTAATTGAGAATAAGTAAGAGTTTTGTCTTGATTCTCAACATTCATAACAAAGTTTTCATAATCAATATTCATGAAGAATTTGCAATACTAGTTGATCATCTGAGATTAGATCTCCAATACATTAAGAAAATCAACGATTTATTTAGCTTCATTCAGGAAGTCGATAATTGGCTTTGTCTCTGTTTAAAAAGATGAAACTAAGTATGCAACTATGACTGTTTGGCGAAAAGAGTTTAAACAAATGAATCTTAATTCGCCTTCCACAAGGACGATGTTGTTTTTAAGTTCGAGCAAGATGCAAAATTGAAGAAGATAAAGTAGAGGTTATCAAGGCTTGAACATAAATGTCATTCTTCTCCAAATCTTCTCGATCAACAGAACTAACATTTGAATCAATGTGCCTGATTTCAAGATTTGCAATAGGCCCAAAGTCTTTAACATAGTGACAATTTGATGTTTCAAGTTGAGAAAATTGATATCATCAAGTTTGATTGATACAAAATTAGCAATATATGGCAGATGATTGATTGAATGCATTGTTGTATGAAGTGTTGGACCGTTTGAAAATAAGAATGGGGAACTTACTAGATTTGGGTGGATGGGAAGAAGGGTTGTCTTTTTGGAGCCAAGATAGGGGGCTTCTTGTTCCCGTTGGGGGTGCATTCTCCCTCCTCTCTCCCGAGTGTAAATCATCCCACCTAAGTGTTTGAGGTTTTTATATATTTGTTTAAATAAAATAGTAAAGGTCATTTTACATGTACTTAACATATTTTTTGACACAAGAAAGAAAGATGCTAGCGATTATTCAAGGAGAACATATATGATATATTTGGTTTTTAATATTAAACTTACGATGCCATGATATCATGTATCTTAATGATTTTACACTGAAGCATCCATTGGTAAAATAAGAAAAATCTTTTTAGTACAGCTTGCATCAGAACATGTTGTGCATTACAAGTTGCACATGTTACAAATATTAGATATATGTTTGTAGGTTAAGGTTGGAGCAACCTTGGGACAACAAGGTCTCGCTCCTTGTCTTTTTAGCTCAGGGTCACTAAACCATCTAATAAGGTTGCAAAATCACATGTACACAGAGTTCATTGATCCCTTTCAGGGCATCATATGTCTTTTTCTGTCTTATGATATTTAACTTTATGTCAAATATAACATTATTATGTCTTAAAATTATTAAAAGGTGTTTACACTGTCATAATATCCTATTTTATGCATTCGGCTTGGAAGTTGAACCCGATCTAACTTTGTCTATATTTGATTAAAAAATGCATGATGCTCAATTTATATCAGTTGACAATGCGATTATACATCCGTTGTTATACATCCGTTTCAACTACTAAACCGATAACAATTTGAGATTTCAAACTAAAAAAGCCAATACAAGATAAAGATATTATGGCGACGACATGGTTTTGTAGCTATGGGTCACTCTAAGACGACAACATGTCGTCGCCATAGGATCACTTTGATTTTGGCTAATGTAGACCTGTGGTAACGACAAGTTGTCACCTTAGGATGATGACTTATAGCGACAAAACCAGGTTGTCGCCGTAGGTTTATTATTATTATTATTATTATTATTATTATTATTATTATTATTATTATTATTATTATTATTATTATTATTATTATTATTATTATTATTATTATTATTATTATTATTATTATTATTATTATTATTATTATTATTATTATTATTATTATTATTATTATTATTATTATTATTATTTGTTGCATTTTGATTTATTTAAAATAATGCTGAAATTTTGAAAAATTGGGCGCATCATGTCGTCATCATAGATAAAAACTTATTTTTAATCTACAATAACTTGGAGGGATATACCTATGTTAATAGAAAATTTAAAACACGTTTGCAATTTCCCTTCGCACCCCCAGTTCTAGTCTCGCATTACAAGATATCATTCTAGGAACTTATCATTGGATTTCGTACTGTCAAGTCATTATACCTGTTATAAAGTTTATGAATTTACTTATTCGTACTCCTTTTAACTGATTTACCCAAAGAGTAAAATAGAAAACACATGCATGAAAGCACCAAAGGGGCCAATAGGCCATACGAACATGTGAGTTCATCATACAGTCTCTCTCAAATGGTCCACTGGTCACGTCTTTTAGTATCACCCATTTGGTTAAACAAGTGATTAACTTACCCCCGACACAATGGTCCACTAAACGTGGGCACCACGAGTTGTGAGTCACTTAGCTAGTGGATTGAGTTATCTTGATGGTCATATATATAGTAGAGCTTGAAGGTGGGTTTAGGGGACCAAGATAAGAGAGTGACATAATATCCGAGGTGGGTTGGGAATAAGGTAACCAAAAGCGACGTAATGTTGGAAATATTAAAATGTACACAAAACCGGCCATTATTGGCTTGCCCACACACTCACATAGCTCAGCACGGTGGCCCATCGATCAAAAAGCGCTGACGTTGTCAACCATTCGAGCTTGTTATGTCATTGGGTCGTAGACGAACTGAGTTCACGTGTAAGCAAAGGTAATTGGTCTGGTCATGTATGAACAAGCTTAATAAATGGCTCGTGCCTATAAGTGCTTGTTGGGCCGGCCCTAGGGAGGGGCAATCTCCTAGGGCCAAATCTGCCGAGAGCTCAAAATTTTTATATAAATGTATATAATATTTTTTAAAAGATATTATATAAAATTTATTTACACACTTTAACTTAGCTCACTATATCAAAATATGATTTGAGTTAAACAATTTAACACATATGATTATTAGGCCCGCTTGTTAAAAAAAACTTAAGTGGTGGGATATTAATGTGGTGGTGGGGAAGATGTGACATGATTAAATGAAAAATAACTGCAGTACAGGTAGCGATGTTACTTCCATTTACTAGCCGTTTGGAAGATGCGATTGATTTGAACAAGTCATGTAGGAGGCCTCCTTCACATGGTAATTCATGGGGTGAGTCATCCTTTGACAAACGTTACACTTTGGTAATTTTTTGTATGCTATATTAGAATGACATGTATAAACAATCGTTTTTGGAGCAAGCGTTTTAAAGAAAAAGATGGTACATCTTTAATGAATTAAACTCCGTGCTAAAATCTATACTAAAATTCTTAACTATCTATTATGTTATTAACTACAAATTAAACCCGCGCGATATGACGTGTCTGCTAACTTCGTTACGCACATTGCAGTGGTTACATTAAAATGTTTACAGAAAAAAATGTATGAAGTTTGTGTCAACTCAGTTTTGGGGATCAAAACATAGATATAACACAGAGTTGATATAACCTACGATTCTAAAAAATATAACGTTTTGAATGCAACCTCGTTTTGTACAAAATACGCTAAGAAAAATAAGCTAACACAACCACAAATTAGCATTTTCAACTAAAAGTTAATTAATGAAAGTAATCGAAAAAAATCAAAATTAATACAAAATAATAGGTTAAAAGCGTATATGTTATATATAGTAGGAGGATCAAGTCGAAACATTAAAAAGTTGAGAGTTTAAGTTGAAAGTTTTATTGGTTAAACCTTAAAACTTACAAAGTTGAGAGGTCAAGTTTGAAAGTTTACAAAATTGAGGGATTAAGTTGAAAAGGAAAAGTGGGTGGGAGTAGTTTGAGGAGTCACGTTCAAACCAATGTTTTTCAAAATCGGATCGGGCGTTCAACCGGACGTCTTATTATCTAGCTAGTCGGACCGCATATAACAACCGTATGACGTCATAATTATATATATAAATATTATATTATATATAATTTAATTTAAGCATTTTATATGCACATTTTATAGTTATAAATAAAACTTAACAATAATTTTATGTCAACACTTCAATTTATTGTTCAACTTGTGTTTTTACCCATTAAAATCCAAAAGAATAAAAAAACCCAAACCTGGTCGACCACAGATACGGTTCCCGGTCCGACCACTGAACAGGGATAGATCAGCCGGTCGAACCACTTCAAAATGAACCGATGCTGCTTGGTTCGGTCACCCCTCCAATTACTGGCTGGTCCGAAGGTTCAGGCCGTTGCCTCTGGTACGTGTCATGTTTAAAACAGGCACATAGGTTTTCAACTTCTTTTTACGAGTTAAAAATCTGACAAAAAGACTCATCTACAATATTTCTTGATTTGATCTTCTTCCCAACTGCTTCGATTGTACTCTTGTTGCCTCGATTACTTCTTCCGTGCTTCTGTAGTAATGTCTCAAAACACATAACATAAATTTTGTTAATATTCTATCTGCTTACGTGATTTAATTTTGGCTTCCACATGTAACACGTTTGATATTTGTCTCGATTGTTTTACTTTTTATGCTTAAATTTTGCCTCCATTTTGTGCTTTATTTGTTTTAGTTTGATTGCTTAGCTGTGTTGTTGCCTATAAGTAAAGATTGTTGAGATCATGTAGGGAGCAAAGTGTGTGGATAAACTTTGATTTAAGTTGTGTATCTATTAGAGCATTCACAATTTATTTTTTATATTTATGTGAGTGTATTTTTTATATTATATGGTATGTTTATAAGTGGTTGTGAGTGAAAAATATGGTAAATTTACTTTTTAATCTGTATTTTAGGGAAACATTATTTAAAATCATATAATATTTTTAATATATTTTAAGTGGTTGTGAGTGAAGGAAAAAGAAAAAATAAGGATAGAATTGAAAATGAGAGAAAAAAAATAGTGATTTTTAGTATAATTATATGGATAAAGATGTGAAATAGGTTGTGAATGCTCTTAGCACCTTTCTTGGATTGTTGAGGTTGCAGAGTCAATATGTATTTAATTGCCTAAGTTTGGTTTCAATATAATGCATTTGATTTTGGAAGTTAAGAATTAAAAAGCATCGATCATGATCCTTATAATAGGACTACTTTGGTTATAAAGGTGAAGCTGTATTTTCTGCTACAAGTGTTTTGAGGTTCATTTCTTTTGTTCAATTGTTGAAATCATAGAATCTCACTATGTTGCATCTTCTGCAACCAAACACGTAAATAAGTTCTTTCCATTGTCGAGTCTTAATAATTTATGATCGACGACTACACTTCTTCCATTTCCTTTACAAAATCAAATCAGGTTGCCGTCTAAACCGATTGGTAAACAGTTATTCAGGTCACAGATTTTTAGCTAAATCAGATACATCTTCCGTCACCATTGATGTTTTTGTATGTTTGTAATGCTTATATTGTATAATCTTTTTCTGCACATGCTTAAGATTTATGGTTTGTTGGTTTGATGTAGAATGGGACCTGGAATAGTAGTGGTTAACTAGTTTGCTTGATTCATTATACCGTATATCCATTTAATATGGGCATTTCTTGCACTATGAGCAATGATATAAGGTTAATCAAGTATAACGTCATTTTCAAAGTAAAATGCTTCTAATTTCAAACAAAAAATAAGATTTGATACATATTAGTTTATATGTTGTTTGTTGTATTGTTTCTGAATATCTTTTCGATCACTAAAATTGTTGTTATATAAAGGACATGATGTATTATTGGTTTATATGTTGTTTTGGCTGGATTTTATATGAATTGTTCTTAAACCAATTTCATTTTTAGTTATTCAAGTTCATGTACCAATGCCAAGTGTTTCTGGTTTATTCTGTACACTATTGGATGTTTTAAATGATTTAAAGGCTCATATGATTTCAATAATTATGGTCACGTGTTTCATTTTTTTTATGACAATCTAATCAACTTCTAATTTTACACAATTGTTCATCATAGGATTTGAACTTTCAATCTTTTGGGAAGGGGCATCATTTAAATACCTAAATGGTCGAATACCACACCCTTTGGTTGGTTATGTTTATTATGTGACACTACAGGTCCATGGAGAAGTTATTTATCCTGAAATTTTAATATTTGATTCTAAAAAGATATTCAAGTATTCAATGATGTCATTTTAAAACCATTTGTCTTTCTCCCTCCCACTATATCTAACAAGTACAACATACAAATGTTTACTTATAATTGCTTATGCAATTTTCCTAGTTCTTTTAAACTATATTACTAGATGTAGGATAGGTTGTGGTGACAGATTGAAATAAACGGTTCTTTAGGAATGACTAGTGCACCTCCTGATAGACAATAAATAGAACGTGTGTGTTGATTTGGTGGTGTATTTAACTCTCCTATGGCACTCTCTTTATGCTAAGGTTTTTAAAAAGGAATATTAAGTTACTAGTTTTATTAACATGTGTATTACACGAGTTGAATAATAAATAAAATTTGAAATATAATGAAAATTTATTAATTATAAAATGATATTGTAAGATAAGATATCAATTCTAAACTTTTGTTCTTAAACATTATTTACTTTTTAAAAAAAATAAATAAACATTTTATTTGAAACAAACCATTTTAAAAAATGTTGTTTTTAAAAAGAATTTCTTATTGTAACTCCCAGCTTTAATTATTTTGGTTTATAAAAATATTATTAGTAGTTAATGTAAAATTAAAGAGATAAGCCCGAAAAACTTAATGATGAAAAATGTAATGCTACCACATGTCTTTTCTAGTTATCATTTTATTGGATTAGAAAGAAAATATTTCCATAAGAATCAAACTTTTTGAAGAATTTTTTTTAGATGGGTTATGTTTTAAAGTGAAGTTTAGGTGACAAACAAGATATCTAACTTTGTTGTCATGATTGATGACATTGTTTTGTTTGTGTTTGAATAATTATGTGTGTAGGGCCGTAGGCTGGTGGACTGAATAAACCCTATGTGTTAACAAGATTTAATGGGCCAGACTTTAATGGGCTTCCAAGAAACACAAGAAAAATCACATTAAACTGATTGAAGAAGACAACATAAAAGCATACTCCCAATGTTTGCTGGTCAATCCCTTGAAAGTCTACCATACTTGCCTTCTCACTTGACTGATATTTCACAAAGATTCATTGCAAACGACAAAGACGACTCGTTTAATCATTCGTGCTAGAAAACTATAAGGGGGACACACTTGATCATGTAACCCGACACGACCTCTAACCTGTTTATTTAAACCTATCAAAAAGGCTGATAGGTTTTATTTATTTTTTAAATAATAGACAAAGTTCAAGAATTACCACGAGGTAATTAATTAGATCCTTAATAAAAAATGTGTAAACTGAAATGTGCCAACATATGAACTTGTCCAAAAGAAACATCTAAAGGTACGTTTTCACATGTTAGTGATGTTTAGTTCTATTAATACGTGATTCTCAGATCATCACAAATTATTACGTTGGTATGACAATATAAATTAATGGTGTGATTTAAGATTGAGATTACTAAGACGTGATGCTCAACAACAACATTGATAATACACCAATATTCAACTTCAATATCGAAATGAGAGATAATATGTGTTATATTTAATTTTGCGATACCTCGAAGTTGATTCACATGTCTTGAGATACCTCGTCCATTTACATGTCACATACACTAAATGTGTGTTGTGCCCTTGATCTCTATGCGACTCATAGTACCTTCTCTTGTCTCTTCTAAAAGGATGAGTTGCAATCATGGGGACTCATTTGAGTTGTCTTCTTCAACCATCATAAAGACCCTTCTTATTCTTTAAGGATTCTTAAAAATGGTAATAACTTACATGTATGTAGTTAAGACAATAAACAAATACATAATCTATGTAGTAGGAGGGTAAATCATAAAAAAAATTTGTAAACTAATATGCTACAACATATAAACTTGTAAAAACATGCCCCTAACAAAATAAAGCTATTTTCACATGTTAAGTAGTGTTTAGCGCTATAAATATACGTCACTCACATCATCACAAGTTATTACATTGGTATAAGAAAATTGATGGTGTAATGATGCTTCAACATAGTGTTGATAATACCTTATATTTAACTTCAATATTAGAATGAGTGACCTTAAAGATCATGAAACGATAATACTTGGAGGTTGATCGATATGTCTCAGGATACCCTGTTCATGTCATGTCCTTACACTAGTTAGGTGTTGTGGGCATGATCTCCATAGAACTCAAAGTATTTTTTCATGTCTCCTAAAAAAGGATGAGTTGCAATCTGATAAGGGTCCTGTACGACTTGCCTTCTTTAATTGTTATGCCTTCTTGTACTTTGAGGGTTCATAAAATGATGTTTTAACCTTTTCTCTCATACTACATAATTATACTTGTAGAAAATACACAAATAGACAAACTATAAATGATATAGGGTTAACAAAAAAAATTACAAGGATAAATCCTTAACAAAAAAAATTGTAAATAGATATGTGCAACTCATGTTTGTCCCAAACCAACATGTTTCCTATTAAAATGTACAACCATCATCACATGTTAGGTAATTAAGTATGCTTAATGCTATAAATATATAACACTCTCATCATCACAAACTATTACATTGGTATGAAAAAAATCCATGGTGCAACTCAAGATGAAGATTGCAAAGCCATGATGCTTCAATAATTGGATTGATGATGCCTCAATTTTCAACTTCAACCCTAGATAAGAGACGATATGTATTTATTTAAAATCTTAAGAAAACAATCTAACAAGGTTGATCATTGTGTCTATGGATGCTCGTCCACTTTCATGTCATATGTTTACACTAAATGGGTGTTGTGGCCATGAACTCCATGTGACTCAAAGTACTTTATCTTGTCTCTTATAAAGGATGAGTTGCAATCTGATAGGAGGCTCTTAGGAATTGTCTTCTTCAATCAATATAACAATTTAGTACTTTTACTATTCATGAAAAACTATGATAACCATTTATCTCATACCATGTTTTTATCAAGTTCTAAATAACTATCACTGATGTATCCTCATATCATCCTTAAGCACCAACACATTATACAACTTCTTTTAACAATAAATCATCACTACCATCATTATAAGAAAAGTCGTATATTACGACGACACATATAGTGAAGAAGGTTGTTGTCGTTATAGATTAAGTTATAGTGATGACAAGTAAGCTATATTGCCTTTACCAAAAATTTGACCAGTCATATGCTATAAAGACGACTTGTTGTCGCAATAGAGGTTGGCAAGATGAAAGGAAAATTCGACACTTTATGAAAACACTATAGCGACGACATGTCGTTGCATGCATGCATTTTCTTGACTTAATTGCATGAATGATTCTAGTGGTATGCTCTTATTTCACTTTTGGTCTCTAAATTTTAGAAATATCAAATAGTCCAATATCTTACACAAACGTAACATGATCTGTTCCAGAGTTAAATGGACGTTAATAAAAGCCAATGGGACCCACCTTAAACCAAATCCACATCTTCCTTATTGTTTTATTCGACCCATTATAATTTCAGCTAGCTCACCTTCGGCGACCCTCCACCTCCGGTGACTCGTCGCATGCAACAAACCCTTCACCTATAACGACTCTCGTCTGTCATTGAAACTCCCAACAATGACTCTCTTCTGCGATTGAAACTCCATCATCTACACTATCTTTAAGACGTCATTAGACTTGCAATGCTACCCCCTTTCTATAACTACCCATGACCACATATATGATTGTAACACCCCAAAATTTTCAAGGAATCAAAAAGGGCATGAAGTTTTCACCTGTGAAGTTTTTGCAAAAAATTGTTCTCGCGCAAGAACATATTCGATTAGGGAGAGACTATAAAATGGTAAGGGTGCCCCTTTGCCCCTGCCTTTATGTGATAACTGCTTTGGAATATTCATGAGAGAGAGATGGAGAGGCGAGGATTAGAGTGTGAAATTAAGGAAAAGTGGTGTTTAAGGTATGTAATTCTTTTTGTTGATTCGTTTATGTATTAAGGAAATTTAGTAATGATAATAATGCATGAACATGCAATTTTGGGTTAAAAAGATATCGAGAAAGGGTGTGTTTGTGTGTAATATTCAATAGGTGAGTTCTACCCCCTTTTGATCAAAACCATCATATCATCGCCTCTAGGGTTTTAGATTATATGATGTTCTCGCGTGAATATATAACTTGGCGAGCAAGTGATCTGTTTAGCTAGATGTTTTCGCCTATGATGTTCTCTCATGATAAGGTTCTCGTGTATATAGATGTTCTCGCATGGCTAGTGTTCTCGCATGACTGTGTTCTCACCTGATTAAATGTTATCGCGTATATAGATGTTGTGCATAGTCTTAGTGTTTTCGTATATATGAGTTTTGCTAAGTAAGTTTTTGCTTGACTAAGTGTTGAAAATTGTGCTATCTTATACATTTTGAATTATCTTCAAAATGATAAATGCATCATGTGAACTTTACTTAGTATGGTTATTTACTATTATAAGTAACGTATTATGTAATGAAAGTGAAAAATTATGTAAATGAAAAGCGAAAGGTAATAATTGAATGAAAGTCTTGCAAGCAGTACAAATAAAGGTTCCCAACCTGATAAGGGGTTGTTAGCTCAATTATGGATGGCTTAACTAGCCCATGAGGATACTCATAGGGGTCCCAATTAATCATGAATGATAGTGGATCTTTGTTTCTTGATCTCGGTACTGTGACCAGCTTCGTGCATAAAATTAGAGGTTAGACCTCGCCACAGTTACCAACTTAGTGCATAATGTTGGGGAGTCTAACATATGACGCTAATCCATTACAGTAAAAGATAATGATAAAATAATGAAAGAAATGACAATCAAGGTTAAAGAAAGAATTGAACATTTTAAGGTAAATGTTTTAAGAGTATATTTTATTATAAAACTAGAACTTATTCAGCTTCGCTGATTTTGTACCATATCGTTAATTTGCAGATAATGATTAAGGCTGAAGAGATGCAGGCTTGAACATGGTAGCTACTTGGAGAAAGTTCAAGTCTGGCATCCAAAGTTTTAAAAGAATGAATAATTGATTATAGTTTTTGATGCTTAAATACACTTTTAACATTTTTATGACAATATTTTATTAATGATTAAATATAAATTTTGATGCAAAAAGTTATTTTTATAAATGATCTATGCTATGAATGACTACTTGTGAGGACTCTCGGGTTCGGGGCCTTACACTAATAGGTGGTGATGTGATTCAAATTTGCTTAACCTCCATCGCCACCATCGTGATCACCATCTCCACTCATGCATCACCATTGTCATCTTTTTTTAGATTTGGTTGAAAAGCAAGTTAAAGGAGAGAGGTTCAAAGGGCGATTCTTGTCCATTTAAATGGCTTATTTAGGGAGGAAAGCTCTAGCTGGTGATTTTTTTCAAAGCAAGGGAGGGCCGACCATGGTGACCTATTTTCAGGAGAGTTGTGGTGGATGGTTACAGCGATGGTAGGCTGAGACATTAGGAAGAAGTAGAAGTGTGGTGGTGGATAGAACTATATAAATTTTTTTATTTCTTTAATTTTTAACGTAGTGGTGGATCTATATTATCTTTTTTTATTTTATTTTTAAATGACAGTTTGATCATTTCACTATTATTTAATAGTTAAAGTTAAAATTTTATTCAACTCAAAAACCAATTATATTACATTCAAGCAAACTTTAGATTAAGGTTGTGATTTTTTAAGAGTTAAAACCAAACGTATGTAAAACTAGACATACCACATGACAATCCGTGTGATAAAGTCATATTTTTCCGTCTTTTAACTTCTCATGTCCATAACCAACATCACAAAGTAAATGATTTTCAAACAAAAGATGAAACAAGAGGGACATAAACAACAAACCCCAAACATAAAGGACTTGTAACAACTCCAAAAAATAAGAAAAAGAGGACCATAATTAATACATAAACAAGACCCCACCAACAACCTACTGTTGTTGATCCTAACTTCCCTCACCAGTTACCACTCCTTTCATTTTAAAACTCTCCCTCCTCATTTAATACCAATCTGACTATCTATTTAACATCGATCTACAACATTAATAACACCTTCCAACTTTCATACACATTCAAAATCACCATCTAACATTCAACATTCAAAATTTTAACCATGGGAAGAAGCCTCCCATTTCTTCCTACTTGTGGAAGCCCTAGTAAAACCCTCTCCTTTCGTGCCGCCAACTCCGCCGCCGCCGAGATCGACGACATGATTGCCGCCGGAGATGACGAGTCATCGGTGGAGGCCGTGATTCGCGGGTTGAGTACCGACAGATTCTTTTTCAATCCTGGAGAAACAAGCTCCATACTTGAAGAAGCAAGACCGAAAGATAAAGATAAAGATAACGATAACGATAAAGAAAGTGATTTGACATTCAAAGAAAGTGTGTCAATGATGGAGATGGAGTCAACTGACCCTTTTGTAGACTTCAAGAAGTCAATGCAAGAGATGGTGGAAGCTGATGAAGGGTTGAAAGAGTGGGACAATCTTCAAGAGCTTTTGAGTTTGTATCTTGCAGTGAATGATAAAATCAACCATGGGTACATTATTAGAGCTTTTGTTGATTTGTTGTTGGTCAACCTTGGTTCTTCATCAAAACCATGTTCTTGTTCTTCATCTTCATCAAGCAACGGTCAGGAACAATCTTTATTATTAAAAGAATCCGGTGCTAGCAGCAGCAATCGCGGTAATAGTAATAATAATAGTAGCAGTAATAGTAAAAATAATAATAAGTTGATGATGATGATTAGCAGCGAGTCACCAGAATCTGGTTTATCATTCACTTCGTCGTTTGCATCTTCTTCTGAAATTTGTTCAAGTACAAGCCATTTTCTGTCATCATGTTCATTAGAAGATGATGACGATGATGATGAAGATGATGATGATGATAACCATGGAGGTGATGAAGATCATAACAGTCCCCAGAAAGCATCAATTTCAGATTATGAATCTTCTTCTTTAAAAGTTTGATTTTCCTATAATTGGAAAAATATGTATATCACTAATTTTGGTAAGTATAATGACATCTTTGTCTAACTTTTATCATTCTTGTGTTTGTGTATGTGATTTTGTGTGTATCATCTTACTCTAACCAACTACAATTAAACATTTTTTTCAAATATTCTCATTAAACTTTGTACTTAGTTATATAATGTATGGTTATGCATAAAAAGATCCATTTTCCTTGAATAATATTATTCGGTGGATACAAATAAAATATTTGGGGTCAATCTTGAATTTGAAAGTTCTATGTAGGTCCCATAAATATACGTATTATAAAAGACAAATTCTAAGATAATAAGAGAAATAATATTCATATTTACGATAATGCATCAATATATGTTACTAACGAAACACATATATACAAAATTGATGGTAAACATAATTTTATACTGAGGTTGTACGGTACAAATTGTGAATGCATTATTATAATGAAAAAGATGTTCCTATAGAAAAGGCATGGGTTGTGGCATATGACATAGAATCTGAAAGAAAGTAAAAGAAGACATTTGTAAAAGGTTTTGCAACTTTCGAATGCCTTATTGAAGTACAAGTGGTAAAGCAAGTGGTACAACATACATTGGGTTTGATAGCTGCCCTACTGCTACAAGTGAAATTAAAGTAGTGTGACAGTGAAATATTAATGTCATAGAAGTACACGTATTTAATCAATTTCTTGTACAAACTCAGGATACGAATCTGTATAAATACTTGTATACATTGCTTTAAATATAATACGTAAGTTAGCTTTTTAACGTTATTTTTTTTTCTTGCTACATATGATTATGTTTCATGTTCTATCAACAAGTTCAATTCTTATAAGATTTTCTTAAATTTTCTACTTAAAATTGTTAACTCCTAAACGTATAACTTATTTATTATATAAATAAAAGTTATAGGTAAAGATTAAAGAGGGAGGATTCGTCTGCTTGCTTGAACGGCATTCTGCTATAAATGAAAACTGCAGGATTTCAGGGAGGTTGTTTTGAATAATTAATAATACAATATTTACTCATTAAGAGGAGAAAAGCTGTTATACAGTACCTCATTTGCATTGAAATTTAAAAAGTTAATTAAAAAACTACAAGGAAATAAATATACACACGTATATATTGAGAAGGTCATCATCATATGATAGCAACAATTCTGAAAGAAGATTTTGGCATTGTCTTGCACTCATATTCTTGCAACCTGCAAATATATGCAATGAGCATGCATGCAAAGCCCAGAATAATGATTAACAAATATAAACAATCTTAGTTTTTGTGCACAACTCCTAATAATATGCAAGTGATATTATATATAAGTATTTTGTGCCATCTTCATCTGTCATAAACTGTGGGGTTGCCCATATGAATAACAAACCTGGAAGAAAAGAAAACACCAGTCCAACACTGTCATACACAAACGCAATTATATATTGCAGACATGAACTTACATAAAGATGCAAAAAGTTAGCTAAATAACACCCAAAGAAACAAAAAATATTAGCAACTTTCCTTTTGGATTGTTTCAATATGTTATCATATGTCTAGCTACTTCGGTTTGTTCATTAGTAATCTTTATGTATGATTTTGATATAAAAGATAAGAGTTTTCTTTGCTTTCTTTTCCTATTTAGTACTATCTACCTAATTCAAGAAAAGTTAAACAAATAAATTTTTTTGGTAATTATATTAAAACAAGTTAAATTTTAATAATTCAAACTATTCTACATTAAAGGATAATTATTCATGCTAATAATTTGACAAATACCGCTCATAAGTTTTTTGGTTGTCAAAGACAATCTCACTATTATATATATTATATAAATTTCCACTTGATTTAGTTTCCAAATAAGGTATGAATCCAATTTTAGTCATAATCTTTGTGAGCTACGTCGAAAGAAAATCAAGTGTAAATGATACTTATGCGATTATGATAGGGTTTTAATTTGTTAACAAAAGTAAAAGTTAAAAGTTTCATTTGTTAACTAAATTCTTTTATATCAATTATTATCCGTCAATAATGAGAGTAGTATATAGTTAGGTTTATTAATATCTAACCCTAAATTTAATCCTTTGTAAAGAAAAACAACAGAGATGCATTATTTCTTGGTAATTAGTGAATTTGAAATAGATCGACAGAAGATTTCTGAAATGACAGTGTAGGGCATGATCTGTATATCACACTCAGTCCCTTCTGGCTTGAACAGATGCGAATAAGATAAGCAAAATTGTGCTGCAAAAAAACAAGAACTTGATGTGTGGATGCAGAAGAATGTCACAACCAAGATAAGCTCCTTCCAGTTTATTTTAAAGGTGGTCCATGCAAACCCTAAATCCAAATTCAAAACCAAAATCAAAATTAAAACCAAAACTCCCTCTCTTTCTTTCTTTTTACTCATCAAATCGCTTTATAAGTAAGCATTTGATATCAAGATTTTACGTATCCATTTTAACCAGTTGTTGTTATTCATATCCTAACAACTTTTCTGGTGCTGCAATTCCATCAATAGGATATAGTCTTTTTTATTCTTTGCCAAACATGATATAATTTAGATATCCTTTAAACAATATAATGTTTATATAAAATGGTTGTTTTTCAAAGGTAGAAAGGATTTCAGACGCGATATATATGGTATTTGCGCCCATTTAAACACATGAAAATAAGTAAGTTAGACTCATTGTTTTAAGGGATTAGATGCACTTTTTTGGCTTTTAGTAGAAGAAATCAAAACTCATTAGCTATAGCGAACCTGAAAATTTATACACACAAGTTGCATGTACCATTGTAATCAACAATTTCTCAAAACTCATTATAAATATTAAAAACGGTATGTTGGATGCAGGTTTGACACGTCATTATGTACACACTACAAAATCGATAAAAGTTGCCGCTATTAGTGCCCTAATTGCCGCTAATACTTTTAGCGGCGACATGTCGACGCTAATAAGTCGCCGCTATTAGTTTGTCGCAAATGACTAATATTTCACCGCTAATAAGTCGTGGCTAATGATGTAGCCGCTATTTGTTTAAAATTAAAATATTATGGGTGATCATTAGCAGCGACATGTCTATATATAATTATTCGCGTTAGACAGACATTGTTTTAATATATGCCGAGAGTTGTCAAATGAAAGAGAATGAAAATTTAAAATTTGCGTATAAACTTTTAAAAATTAAAAAATTGTATAAAATTTATTTACATAAAAAAAACAAAGATGAAAATATATTATTGAAACGTGAAACTTGATAATAGATTCCCTTATTTGTCTATATTTACTTTAATATTGTTTTCACAATTGGATTGAAGCGGTTCTCTAACTAGTTCGGTTATGTCTGTTTGAAGTGTTTCTATTTGAACTGGCTGCTTATCAGTAAACCTAACTTGTCAAACGATAAATTGTTTAATTCAATGATTTAAGATTCATATTTTATTTTATTTCAATTAAAAAATATATATAGTCGACTTATACTTTGAACAATAATAATAAACTACTTCTTAAAACTAATAATGTTGAAAAACATATTTATATATTACTAATTACCAACTCATTTACACATAAAAATGTTGTACATATGCTTTGACAAAGGTTATGTTTATAGTAGCTAGGTTAAATAATATTCTACAATTTACTTTATATATTTATTATAGTATATATAATATACTAAATATTATATTATGAGTTGTAACTAAGTTTTAGTGGGTTGTATCCGTTTTTGTTTTGTTTTTTTTTCTTACTTTTAACTATAATACTTTTACATCTTTTACAATTTAACCCCTACCATTTTTTACTTTCAACTTTGGTTCCCTATACTTTTCATTAACAGTCTCGTCGCGACGCACGGTTCTTAGATCAACGTAGTTATTGCTTTTAATGTTGTACTTTTCACGTGCGGGGTTTAATATTTTTACTTCTACTTTCTGTTCAGTTTTATTTTTTTCCTTTTTTATTTCTTTTTTAATTCGAGTTTTTCCGATATTGTTCGCTGATGGTAGTATGAAATTGATGTTACTTGGCATTGGTTTTACGCCCCCTGCCGCAACATGGGGGGGCTTAAAACTAGTATCTAACTATAATCCAAAGCTTTTGTTTGGTTCAAAAATTCATTAGAATTTAAAATAAGAAAAAAAAAAACACTTTTATCTAAAATTGTGTTCGGTAGATGAAGTAATAGAAACCGAGAAATTTTCCTACAACAAAAGGAATTTTTGATGGAATTGTAAACATCTCAATTGAAAGTTCAGAGACTATTAAAGTACCCCCTTATATACGAAAAAATTATAAGTTATATAATTATCTTGACACGAATATACCATCTCTAATTACAATAGAATTTGAATGAGAAATCAAAATCACATATTAAATCCAAATTAGAAAACAAAATCCAAATTGAGTTATCTAAGTTTCAAAAATCCAAATTGAAATGAACAATCGAGAGATAGATGCTTTGGTTATTCAGAGTTTTGTTAATTGAACGACCTTTAATGTAAAATAATCACACCGATTTGAACAAAAGCAATGTCATTAACTGGAACCAGACAAGTCAAAATAGATAATTCCATCTATTCAATAGTAGCTTTGTTCATCGATACCCAATAGTCATGTTCAACAATTCCATCACGTAGTGTTGTTCTGCCATCAGTCACCACTCATGTGGCGCTATTTTGCCACCCCAAAAAAATGACCCGAAAACCATTTGCACTTTTTGTGTCATCATTAAGCCGAACACAACACACCATCGTTGTTTTTTCACCTTAGTAAACCCATATTTCACCATGTATAATTTCAAGGTTTGGTTTCTTTCTTTATCACAACCATCTTGTTATTCCTCTTGCTTAAAGAAAAATTTTCTTCCTAACTCATTGTCTGGCTATGACCTTCACGATTCTAGCCAATTAAATCTCATGAGAAGATAAAAGTACACCCTTGTGAAGGTATGAGGGCAAGGTAAAACACTACTAGAAAACTGTTGATAGATGGCGTGCGAAAAAAGATGATGAGTATTTACGAGTATCATAAAATATACGTCGCATTTTAAAATATTTTTAGAAAGGATGACACGTATTTTTGCGTGTTATCTTGGTTCGTCATCTTTTTAAATTTCAAGCCTTATAATATATTGACCGCTCACCCCTCCCCCCTTCTCTTATTTTCGCCCGCCTCCCCCAATTTATCAGAACCCCAATTGACCGCCTCCCCCAATTTCTCAGCCTCCCACCGACCACCGCCTCCCTCCGCGCATGCCCTTCGCGCAGCCAATCCGCCAGCCGACCATCGCCTCCCTCCGCCGCAGTCAATATGTCTTTCTCCGCTTACAAGCCCATCGCAGGTGCTACATTATTGTTTTATTTGTTTTGATTGCTAAACTGTGGTTGATTGTGGATTTGTTGTAAATTAGCGTTTTAAGTAGAACTTATTGGATCCAATATATGTTTTAGTGTAGTAATTTCTGTGGATTTTATTTTGTGTTTGTCTTTTAAGATTTTTTGAAGGTTTATTCATCTTGTTTAGGTTGTATAGAAACTAATAACATCTTGTTTAGGTTGTGTAGAACTTTGTGTCTCTTGTTTAGGTTGTGTAGAAACTAATGACATCTTGTTTAGGTTGTGTAGAACTTTATGTGTCTTGTTTAGGTTGTGTAAAAAACTAATGACATGTTGTTTAGGTTGTGTAGAATTTTGTGTGTCTTGTTTAGGTTATGTAGAAACTTATGAGTAATGACATCTTATTGTAATATGGATACTTTAACCCTCACATAGAGGTGCACATATCGAGTTGGATTTAAGAACGTTATGTATCTTATTTAGGTTGTGTAGAAAACTAAATAACATCTTGAGTTAATGGTTATTTGTTTCGTTGGACTAGTTATTTTGTTTTAAGGGATAATTAGGCCATTATTTGGTTTATTTTGTGAATTATGATGCATATTTTAAGACCTAACTCTCTGTCATTAAATTTATTTCCAGTTTTTATGATAGTGACAAACTAGAAACAAAGGTCATGAATAAATCATGGATTTCAACTGATAGATTATCAAATGCATATGACAAAGGTGTGGAGGACTTTTTAGAGTTAGTGCAAAGTAATAATCCAAATTGAGTGTTATCCCATTTCCTTGTGTTAATTGTATCAATTTGTGTCACCACTCAATTGCCAATATGCGTTATCATCTGTTTGCCTACGGTTTCAGCGAAAATTATAAGGTCTGGTCTTTTCATGGAGAAAAACTTTCGAAGGTTGATTCTAGTTGCCCTAATACATCTAGACCTTTCTAATTTGATTATACAAAGGAAATGCTACATGATGCCTTCACACATGTAGATAAAGATCCTGATTCGTTGAAATTGCTTCTTGAAGAATGTGATAAGCCACTTTATGTCAGTTCAAAGTATAACGCGCTTAGTGGATTATTGAAATTCCATCATTTGAAAAGCCAATTTGGTTGGTCTAATTCAAGTTTTCATGCTTTGTTGGGCATGTTAAAAGATATCTTACCGTTAAACGATACAAACCCTAGCTCGATATACGAAGCCAAGAAGTTGCTAAAAGGAGTTGGTCTAGAATATAAAAAGATGCATGCATGTGAAAATGATTGTGTTCTATTTTGGAAAGAACATAAGGATGCTTCGTAGTGTCCAACTTGTGGCATGTCTCGTTGGAAGAAGAATACCAAGAATGTGCCTTCAAAAGTTTTGTGGTATTTTCCTTCTTTTTCTAGATTTAGAAGAATGTTTTCGTCACCAGAAATTGCACATGACTTAACTTGGCATGTGCAAGGTCGGGTCGGCAAAAGTAAGCTAATTCATTCTTTTGATTCACCTTCGTGAAAACTTGTTGACAACACGTGGAAAGATTTTGGAAAAGAAACTCGGAATCCTAGGGGGCGTTTGGTTGGAAGGAATAAAATGGAATGGAATGGGCTTGAGAAACTAGTATAATTTTCAAGTAAAATTATGTTTTAATGGGTAATGAAATGTAACCCAAGGGAATATTTCACCTCAAATTCCTTTGGTTGTGAGATTTCAAAATCCTTCCAACTAGAGAGGGAATTTAAATCCCATAACCAATGGAATTTAAGGTGAAACATTCCCTTGGGTTTTACATTTCATTACCCACTCAAATATAATTTTACTTGAAAATTATACTAATTTCTCAATTTCATTTCATTCCATTCCATTTTTTCCAACCAAACAACCCCTTAGATTAGTTTTGTCCGCTGATGGTATCAATCCCTACAAGTCATTAAGCTCCAAGTATAGTTGATGGCCGATTATCCTTATAACATATAATCTACTCTCTTATTTATGCATGTCAAAAAAATTCATGATGTTGACTCTATTGATATCAGGGCCAAAACAACCTAGTAATAATATTGATGTCTACTTGGCACCATTGATAGAAGATTTGAAAGTCTTGTGGAAACCTAGCATTAGAATATTTGATGCTTACAAGAAAGAATACTTCAATCTAAGAGCAGTATTACTTTGGACTATAAATGACTTTCCCGCGTATGGTAATCTTTCAAGTGTGTACCAAAGGTTATAAAGCTTTTCCATTATGTTCAGAGGATACTTGTTCATAATAGTTGCCAAAGTCTAGAAAAGTATGCTTTCTTGGGCATAGAAGATTCCTCCCAACTTAACATCCTTTTCGTAAAAGAAAGAAACATTTCAATAATCAACAAGAAAATGGTGTTATATAAAAACCATTATCAGGTGAATAAATTTACGGCTATCTGGCGTGGTTTGAGAGTACATGGGGCAAGAAGAAGAAGTCAAAGAAGAAAAAAGAAAATATCAATGAAAGAGAGAATTTGTGGCACAGGAAGTCAATTTTTTTGAACTTGAATATTGGAAGAAATTGATTTTTCGTCATTAGCTTGATGTTATGCACATAGAAAAGAATGTGTGTGAGTGTTTATGGAACCTTGTTGAATCTGCCTCACAAGATGAAGGATGGGTTGAAAGCAAGGCAAGATCTTGAGGAGCTGGTCATTAAGTCTGAATTACAAGCTCAACCAAAAGGGAATCGACTATGGCTCCCGCCTGCATGCTACACATTGAACACCTTAGAGAAAAACTTATTTTATGATACCTTGTCTAACAGTACATGATGGGTATTGCTCCAATTTTAAGAATCTCGTGTCTGTTGATGTTTCAAAGATGGATGGTTTGAAGTCAAATGATTGTCATGTATTGATGCAACAACTCCTTCCTTTTGCTATCAAGGGGGTGTTAGACGTGAAAGTGAGGAAAACAATTTTAAGTTTGTGTCATTTTTTCAACGAGTTTTGTAGTAAAGTTGTTGACGTAAGCTAGGCAAATTGCAAAGTGACATCGTATTAACTTTGTGTTTGTTAGAAAAGTATTTTCCTCCTTTATTTTTTGATGTCATGATTCACTTGATGGTGTAAATAGTTAGAGGTGAGGTTATGCGGCCCGGTTTATTTTAGGAGGATGTGTCCATTTGAGAGATACATGAAACACTAAAAGGGTATGTACGAAATCACCATAGACCCGAGGGTTGCATTACAGAATGTTATGTGGCAGAGGAAGCCTTAGATTTTTGCTAGAACTACTCAAAGAGCTTAAATCCATCGCCAATCCTCATGAACGTGTTGATGAAAGAATCCGCACCGGCAAGCCTTTCTCATGTGTCATCTTTTATTTATGACTACCCCTTCCTTGACGCGCATATGTGTGTCATCTGCCCCAAAGATGACGCGCATTATCTATTTTACTTTTTCTAGTAGTGAAAAGTCCTCATAGCTTGGGGCTGAAAAGACTAGTTCTTACAATAAGGGTTTTTGAGTTCTTGTTTACTCCTATGTAAATAGGATAATTTTCACGCATGTGAAGGTTTTTTAGGCTTATAAATAAGATCTATGTAAACTTAATAAAACAATGAAATCAAGAGAACTTTGGATTGATTACCATGTTTACCAATTTACTTACAATTGGTATTAGAGCTTCAAAGGGTTCAAAATTGATCACACAGATTGGAAATCTAACAACAGCTAAGGCCATGTGAATGCAACTAAAGTACGACATCAAGGGGTTGAATGTGTAACGAGACAAAAATGCGAATTTTGATGTAGTGTTTTAGAATTTAAGAATGAAAGAAGGATGTATTTTAGATGAGTTTGCAAAGAAAATCTCTAATATCATGTAACATTTAAAACACATTTTTAATGTAAACCTAACTCATTTGGGCATTTATGTAATTGAAAATTCATTATTTAATTGTTTTATTTATTATGGTATTCAAATACTATAATCATATCATTTATTCAATTTATAATATTTTTTATATTTTATCAATTTATAGAGTTTTATCATTAATTATAAGACTTTAATAATTTAATCAAAGAATTTTTACATACCTCCTATTCTTAAAACCATAATTTACATATTTCCCCAAGCTAAAGAATCAATTACATATTTTTCCTTTCTAAAACATATATATTGCATATTTATTCATTTTATCATAATTAACCTATTAAAGGACTATATTATCTTGTTTTTACTAAGGGGTTTTTACATATTGATGTTTTATTATTATAATTGCTTAAAATTTTTTACAACGCATAACACAATCATCGACATTAGACACAATGAGTAACATAATAACCAACACTACACTCGATCATTAGCAATAGACATAATGAGCTCTCTGACGAGAATTACAAAATGACATGATCATGATTACATAATGAACTAAAAAAAGTAAAAGAATTATTTTTTTAGAATTGTGTTATTTGAGAATCATAATTTTAATAAACATAATTCATAATACAATAGTCAACATTAGACACAACAATGATCAACACTAGACTCGATAATTAGCAATAGAGACAATGAGCTGATTGACGAGGATTACACAATCACCTAATCAAGATTACACAATAAACATGAAAAAACGTAAAAAATTTACATTTTCAACATTATGTTATTTGAACATCACCATTCTAAAAAACATAATATTAGACACAATGGTTAACACAATGAGTAGCACTAGACTCGGTGATTAGCAATAGACATAATAAGCTGCTTGATGTGGATTATATAATGACGTAATCACGATTCCATAATGTACTAAAAAAGTAAAAAAAATTACATTCTTAGCATTGTGTTATTTGCAAATCATCATTTTTAAAAAACATAATGCATGACAAAATGATCAATATTAACCACAATGATCTAATTGATATTACATAATGACCTGATATTACACAATAAGCTGATGAATATTACACAATTAGCTGACGAATATTACACAACGACCTACAATTTCGTGAAAAAAAACTTCACTTTTTATTCATCAAAACTATAGGCATTTTAAAGATAAAAAATGCTTGTTTTTATTTGTAATTTTTTTGAAAAAATAATATTATATGTAAAAGTTATGAGCATTTTAAAAAAGATGGAACTTGAAAATGTGATTAGTACTAAAATACTCTTGGCCTACTATTTAAAGTTTCAATTATTTACCATTATGTCATCGGATTTTCTTAGCCCTCGGATCTAAGATCTAGCGGATAATAATCCTTCTCACCCTTTTTAATTTTTTTTTTTGCTTTTTTCAATAACCTCACCCTTATTAAAAACCAAAATCCCAAATTAAAACCCAAGATTTCTAAATCAGAATTTAGATGTATTATTATTATAACATGAGACACCATTTCTTAGTTAACCCATGAGGAATCTTGGTGCCTATTCTAACATTATCGGTATTCAAACCACATTCAGTTATCAAATGAGTATTCATAGCCTATTTATATGTGTTTTACATTCTGAGAAAATTATGTAACAATATTAGATCAATTGTTATTCACTTTTTATTCTACTCAAAATACAATTAAAAACATGCTATGTTATTGCTCATATTTATGTGTTTATAGTTAGGTAAATTTTGATGTTAACAGAATCATTAATTTATTCAAACCACAACAACAATGATAGATATATTGGCTTAACATACCCACCCCATTTGATTATTCAAGGGTGATTAAAACTAGATTCATATTTAATCATAAGACTTCGTGTGTGGATAGAGTCAATTCGGTTTTAGATTTGATTATGATTTAGTTTGTCTTATATGTTTTACTATTGAATTATAAGTTTTAACATTGTCATGAGAATTAAATTGTTTCAATCAATTCATATAATATACCTATGTATGAAAACATATGTTTACTGACTAGCTAATTTTTACCTGACTTGTTATTTTTCACATGATTTCAAAAAGTATAGCTAAGTTGAATTACTTACAAAGTTTGTATTTATGATGTTGGACCTAGTTAAATAAAAAGACAAGTGTTATGGTTTGTTTGATATATATTTGAATGTAATACAATGTTTGACTATTCAATACTAATGAAATTTACATTTAATACTACTTTAACGTTATTAATACTATACGCTATGAGCAATCAATTTATATTTGTTCGCCTCAATGATTCCGCCATCGGTTGTGATGTGACATATCACATTTAAATCAACATCACTTGAAACAAGTATAGAGGAACAAAAACTTGTCAACTGATTCCTATATATATAGGCTATCAAAGAGAGATTCATACATGTTGTAGCATCACTAGAACAACTTGTGAATTAGACACCAAAGAGTTCAATGATATAGTTTGTCGTCTCAAGACTTATAAAGAACGAATAGGGTAGGAAGAAAAAACTCAAACATCAAAACAAGATCAACTCCTTTTAACTAATGAGGAGTGGAAGGCTAATTAGGAGAAATTCATGGCTATGTTAGAGGTAGAAGGCACCTGAAATAACCATAGAGGCTATGTTAAGGTCAAGATCGAAATAATGGACAAGGTAGAGAAAAAGAGCCAGTATCATAACAAAAGGATGATCAATTTAAGCTTAAATGCTTTCAGTCTCATGGATTAGGTCACTTCGCATCTGATTGCCCAACAAAAAACAAGAATGAAAAATTTATGTAGTTGAAAAAACAAGTATGATCCCCTACATGACCACCTAGAGCAAAACAGGTGCAAATAAAGTAAAAGGCCAATCAAAGAATCAACAACTTAAATCCACATAACTTTAACACTTGGTTTCCCAATAATGGTGTGTCTAATCATATGTATTGCAATCGAGAATTGTTTAAAAAACTCGATCAAACTACAGGTATAGTGACCTGTAGTGATGGCTCATGTGTAGACATAGATAGATAAAGGGATATTAGTGTTGCAAAGTTATTAAATCACTTAAAAATTGTCTTTCCAATGTGTTTGCAATCAAAATTAAAAGACGACACGTGGAATGCCCAACTCCAACATCTTAATTCTAAAGTTATAAAGGCCATGTCAAAGATGTCAACAAGATTGCCCTAGCTTTCACATCCACCCCCGATCTATGATTCATGTATGATTGGGAAACAAACATGATTCTAAATTTCTAATTCAACAAAGAATCCTTGTATTAAGCCAAAAAAAACTCTTGGACTTATTATATGTAGAGATGTTTATTGGCCAATTACTATAGCAATCCATGGTGGGAATAAATACATGATCCTAGTATTGGGTGACCTAAGCCAGTTTATAAGGGTCTCACTGCTCAAAACATAAGAGTAAGTACTAGGATTGCTCATAGAACTCGTTACTAAAGTAAAGAATAAACTTGAGAAGAAAGTAAGATAATGGAAGTGAGTGTCACATGTTGAGATTATTTTTGCAAGAGAAAAGAGATCACTCAATAAATTACGGTTTCCTACACCCCATAACAAAATGGAGTTGTAGAGAAAAGGAATCGAGCAATTGCAAGCACCAACACAAGTTATTCTAAAAGCATGAAACTTACCATAGAATTTCTAGTGAGCGGTTATACATCATTCAGTTTACCTACTAAATAGGTCACCTACAAAAGCATTTTAAAACTTAACTCCGTATGAAAATTAAAATTATGAAAGCTCAATGTCTCCCATGTTAAAAGTGTTTGGCTTCATAGGCTATATGAAAAATAGAAGTACATGGCAGAAGAAGCTAGATGATCAAAGGTGATACATCTTGGTTCCAAGAACCACTGCTTATCGAATGTTAGAAACTTACAAATCAAATCCATGTCACCATATATGTAAAATATGATAAGAATATAAGGTACAAATAGGATGATATATCAGATAAAGAAAACTTATTGGTTTAAGTTTATCATCAGAGTAGACCATGTACAAGAAACTCACACCAAGACCCAACGTAGTTAAGAAGATCAACTTAATTTAAGAGCCAATAGACCAGAATGGAAAAGAAAAAAAAGGATACAAGTCACAGTCTAGATACAACACAAGAACACTGAACTCATGAAGGTGTGACTCAGTGGAGAAGGACAAATAGCCAAACAACGTTTTCAAAAGGATTATGACAGGCATGCCTAGATCATCTAATGAAGGACCAAGAGTAGATAATTAACTGTTACGCTCAATAGATGAAGAACCTATAAATTACCATGAAGCCATACAAGAAACAAATAGGAATAAAGAAATAGATGAGTAAATGGCAGTCATTGAGAAAAACTAAACGTGGGTATTAGTCGAGATGGGACAACTAATCGGAGTCACAAGATTAGGAGGGTGATTGAAAGTATAATCTTGTTAAAGTGTGAGGGTTGAAGTAACAAATTCTCATAGTAGGGGGCTGAAAAGACTAATTCTCATAATCAGTGTTTTTGAGTTAGTTTGTAACTTTTTATTCACATCTTGATCAGATAATTTTCTTAAATGTAAATTTTCTTTATGCTTATAAATTGGACTCATCTAAAACTAATTGAAGCAATGAAATCAAGAGAAAGTTTCGATTGATTACCTGTGTTTACCAAATTGCTTACAGAAGAAATCAGTCAGTTAGTAATAATAGGGGGTTGAAACAGCTATATATTTTTAAGTAAAAAAATAAAAATGGTAGTTAAAAAGATTAAATTTTATGTCTGATGATAAAAACAAACAAACGTATGATTTGATAAAATGTAGATCAGAATCTATAAGTTTCAAGAAGAAAAAATTAAATAAAACACACATATCATGATCTCCTTCATTTGTACAATTATAAAAGTGTACATTAATCCCAAAGAGCGAAAGAGGTGCAATATTATATTTAAGGAAACATACCAGCACGATTTGAGCCACTATTTATGCTACTGTTCACGAGAAATATTATAATAATATTTCAGAGGTTTTTGTTTATTTAATTATTTCGTGGTTAAAGGTAATTTCTCTCATTAGAGTTATTATAGTATGATTCATATTCACTATATGAAAAACTTGATCCTTTTAATATAACTCGTAGCGGTTTAAAACAATATACAACGGGATTTCCCTTGGCTGCTTATTTGCTTAATTAATTCATAATAACTATTTTCAAACTTATCAGAATTTATATTATAAGTTGCTTTAGATCTTTAAGATTTAAAAGCTAAAATTAATATCATATTAAATGATTATGCAAAGATAATTATAAAAATATCAGAATTCATAATCCAATTATAGATTTTATTTGTTTAAAAATTATTAAACTTTTATAATATATTATGTCTAAATAGTTAGCCAAATTATTTCATCTAACAAAGTTAACATGATGAATTACGTACAATAAGTCAATAACGATACTATTTTGACTGTATGTTTGGTATAAAGTTTGTTAAAAAAGATGTCAAAAACATATTTTAAGTTTGATATACATACATACACACATATATATACTCATAATAGTACATTGAAATTTAAAATAAAAAAGAAGCTAATTAAAGTGTACGTATATTTAACTATTGTTGATAAGGAAAAAAACTATTTCAAAATTGCAAGAAACTGTTTGAACTTGAAAATGTGATAGAAGTTATTTGCAGATTGTATATGTAACTAGTTTCAAAAATATGAAAGAACAAATACACTATTAAACTTAACAAAAAAGTTAATACCAATATATTTTAATATTGAAGTTCTTTCACTAAAAGACCTAATTTCTTAATTTATATATTTTTATAAGAGGCTTAAATTGGAATCGATGTTAATATAACAAATTAACAGTGAGTTATCTGTATGTGTTGCACACACCAACATATATATATTTATTTTTTTATTTATTAATATGTGAGCCAAAAGATTCTCTGTCTTTATCACATGCATGCGAGATTGCGAACCTTCTAAACTTTGTGCTAAGATATAAATATATTAAATATTAAACAAATAAATTAAACATGGATTTTTTTAATTTACTACAAATATTTGCCACATCTATATTGACCAAACTAAGTGAATACACATACAAGATTTTTCACCATAAACAATCACACAAAATTTAGCTAGTATATAAAAAGGTTTTAGGAAAATGATTTATCAAAAGTTGAAGAGTTATAGTATTAAGTAATTTTATGCATATGATATTTTTTTATATAGAAATTAGTTTTGTGTGACCATGCATAAGATATATAGAGACAAACAAACCCCCTAGAAGATTGTAAATAGCTTTAACTCTCGAGGCTTTAACTTGTCAAAATGTTTCTTCTTTTACGAAACCAACACATTTGGTTTTGCGATTGCTCAATAGCAATCTCATTTATTAAATTGCCTTTTAAATAAGATTTTCTATGCCCAACGTACACAAAAATACACGCTTGATTACACCCACCCATACACGTGGATATATATTCGTAATTAACGAAAATCACTAAAAAATTAAGAAGCTTTGTCCCTTATGATGGAATGTAAGTTGCATCAAATATATACAAGTTTGACACACTCCTGTTATAGGTTTTGATACAAGTGTCTGTAATTGTGTAACAAACTAAATACAGTGATGCTTTCAACTGTTAGTGATACATGTTGGATAAAATCTATTAATTATTGATCTGATAAAATGTATCAATTAGGATTTGTTACATAAATAGGAAATAATGTAATTATCTTTATTATTACAAAAAGTGATCATTAGATTAAGTTTTCTTTGTAATTATCCTTCTTATATATGTCCTTATATATAGTTGATTGACGTACACAAATCTCACGGGTTTTTTTGTTATTTCTATATGGTATTAGAGCCTTTAGGATTCTTGCGTTATACATTTCTCTACTTTTAATTTATCCCTCTTTGCCCTACCAACACCAAGTTTTGGTTGGTTGTGGGTCATCTTCCATAATCCTCATACGTGTCAACTGTTTTCGCTCTCTTCATGCTACAAGAACACATTGTACACATACATTGAATAGGTTCATTCATTCTTTCCTACAAATCAGACACCGACAGGATTTTAAAAAAACAAGAACAAATTCAAATCAAGCAGCAATCTTGAATTCTAAAAACAGAAACGTATTTGAATCAAGCCTAATCCTGATTTCTTAAAACCATTAAAAATGATACAACATAAATCAAAATAAAAAAAGAATAAAATGTAATGATTGAATATTTTACAACCATGACAACATCTTAATCAATGTTGGTGAATTTATAAATTTCTATACAAATATATAATGATATGTTTAACTTATTACAACCATATGTATAGCTTATTACAATAATATGCTTGTTTCTATGTTAAATTCAACGATATAAGTAGCTTTAAAGCATACGTGTATATAGAAGTGCATCTAACCATTCAATTTGCTTCAACTTTAAATGTTAGATATGCAAGTTTAAAATCTTTTTATAAGTACTTATTGGTTTATCTTTAGCTTCATCATTGAAAACAAATATGGTTTACACATTACAATATGATCAAAACAACTCTCATATTGTAGAAACACAAAAAAAATGTATATGCATACATTAAAAAAGTATAGCAACATATTCCATTATTATTGATAATGATATAAAAATATATATTCTAAAAGGCAAACTATACAATCCAAAAATATAATAAATCACAAATTTAAAATAAAACATGAACTCTAATAATCACCTTCTATGGCATAGGAGTTACGTTGTTAAGTTGATTAGAAACATGCTCTAGTATTCCTTTGATAGTAAAATGCAATATTGTGGTGTAAAGTAATGTTCATTGAGTGTCAACGTTCCAAGTGTTTTAAAGTATACGATATAAGTTCATTCAGCATGAGTTTATTTAGTTTACATTATACTCATAAAATTACAATATAAACTTCTCAAGTTTATATATATATATATATATATATATATATATATATATATATATATATATATATATATATATATATATATATATATATATATATATATATATATATATATATATATATATATATATCTCTATATATATATCTATGTATGTATATCTATATATATATCTGTATATATATATATATATATATATATATGTATGTATCACTTAAACCTTTACTTTTTTATTTTTTTCTAATTTGGCACGTGGCCAACTCATAAAACTAAATCGAATCTAACTAACGTTCTTCATCAAGCTGTCGTTTTTGTCTCTTTTCTCTTATAAAATTTATCATTGCAACATGCTTATAAAATTGATTTGTGCATGATAATGTTAGAAGTCGTCAAAACTACTTCAATATTTATTTTTAAGATAGTTTGCAATGTGCTAATTTTTAATAGCATTTTAACGTGAATTTTTTTGGCGAGATAAGACTAATTATCAAGTTGTTGAAATCGAACCTTACAACTTTAACACCACCATTGGAGCACAAGGAGTTGGCACACCCTCCCCCGCCCCTCCCGGTTATGTACAATCACCAACTGCTAATTAACAAGTTATAAGTTTTTAAGGCATAAGGTACTACTCCTCAATGGTACCTTGTGGCATGTTCTTTAGAAACTTAAACCTTTTTAATATTTATTTTTGAACAAATTTCGTTTTTTCTTTTATAACTTTTGAAACATAATGTCTAATAAAATTTTGAATACTCTATGAAATGTACTTATTTTTACCTATGTTTCAATTTTATTTCCAAAACTGACCTAGTACAATAACCTAGTACAATAAAAATCCTACTTCTTTTAGAATGCTCCAGGTACAATGCAAATTTTGCTTACCTGCATATGAAAGGTCGAAGCTAATTTTCATTATTTTTAACTAGTTGTGTTCTACACTGGTTGAAATAGAAAATTATATAATAGATTTTATATATATATATATATATATATATATATATATATATATATATATATATATATATATATATAATCTAATATATGTTATAACTAACATATTAATAAATCAATAAAATTATTATATATAACAAACCTATGTAAGGTATAACAATAGATTTTATTATTCATAAATATACATAAAGGTTTTTATATATCTTTTTAAAAAATTTTAGTTATAAAAATGATTAGTTACAAATTAAACTATATTATAATAAATTAAGTATTATCAAAGTATTTATAATAAAATTTTATTTATTTCTAGAAAAAAGTTATCTTGATTACTATAGTATTAAATGAGAGTTATTAAGTAAACTCTTTTCAAGTCAATATTTTTACCAAAGATTATAAATTTATTGTAGTGGTAACACATGTACAATCCTAGGTGGACCTAGATGGAGATAATGTGAATATGATAAAGAATGAATATGTGCCTAATAGTTATTTTGCTTTATAAATAGACTAGGTTAGATACTCGTGTATTAAACGGGTTGAAATAATGAACCTCGTATTAGATTTATGAAATTATGAATATGAGATTATAAGTTAATAAAACATACTTAGATGTGAGAAGATAAAATCATGATTTAAATTGAAATGGAGATTGTGTTTTATAGTGAGTATATAATTGTGTTTAACTTCATGAATATCGATATTTAAAAATATTTGTTAAAAATACACTGTTTAAAGTATTTAATTTTAATAATGATTAGCTAGATATTAAGTTTGATTTTAATCAAATTAACTCTAATTAAAATATTTTTGATGAAACTTTTTATTTATTTTTAGTAAAAAGTTAATTTGATTAACATAATAGTATATTGACATTTATTAAGGAAACTATCTTTATATACTAAATTCAATTTTTATTGTGATGAGTATATGTGTTTAAATCCTAGGTGGAGCCTAGGTGAACATCCTAAAAACTATCATATGATTTATAGAGATTTTGATTTATTGGTATAGACTAGCTTTAGTAAACGCGTATATTACACGGAATGAATAAATAAAATATTAAATAAAATAAAAATTATTAATTATAAAGCGATATACTAATACATGATATAACTGAAATTATACATGAAAAATAAATATAAGTAATAAAATAATAGTATGAATTTTTTAAATTTAATTTTTTTAAATATAAAGTGAATATTTTGTTTAAAAAATAACGTTTTAAAAATATTGATATTTAAAAAAAATACTATAACTACCTATTTTAATTATTTTTTATAAAAAATTTACTTAAAAAACATTTTAAAATATTACGTAAAAATAGTTTGAAATTTTAGAAAAAAAATCTTTTATAAAAAACTATTTCTATAGACATAACAAAAATAAAAAGATCTCTTCTTAATTTATTAAAAAACTAATTATAATAAAAATAAATAAATAAATAATATTATTAGTAATTAATGTAGTCATTTAAGAGAAGAAAGAAACGAAAAAAGTTTGATGAGAATTAATGTGGTGCTGACACGTGACACCCTCATTTACCGTTATATTAGAGTAGTAAGATAAGATAAGATAAGATAAGATAAGATAAGATAATATTATTAGTATAGATTTGCTTCCTTTAAAATCTTACATTAAGATTACTTTAGTATTCTATGAGGTTGTTTGGTAATTTCTGAATAATTAAATGCTGAATCAATAAAAGATCTGAATCATTAAGTGCTAAACTATTAAAAGTTCTGAACCATTAATAGGTAGTATATCGCTTAACTATTCGAAGACAAATGTCTGACCAATTCAGATAAAATGTATTAATCATTTAGTATTAGACATCTTAATCATTCAGTATTAGTATAATGTTTTAATCACTCATATGCACATTTCTGAACCATTCAGACATTTGCTTGCGAAACAAACAGCCTGAACTCTAAACCATTAAGTGCTGAAACATTCAGATATCTAAACCATTAAGAGATTGATTCAGATGCTGTCAAACAACCCTAAGTTTCATATTTATAAGCTGTTAAAATTTCAATTTACATAGAAATATTAAGTATTTTTATATTTTGTGTGTATGTATACAATTATACATCTAGTTTTAAATTTGATATTATTATAACATCTATTCGTTTTGCAAATCCGTTCCAATCAATATTACTATTATCCGATTCGGTTAAGAAAAATATTATGATTATTAGAAACCAATTCACACATGGTGCCCGATCTTTAACTCAAGCTGGTCGCGCCAACGGTCCGATCTGGTGTTTGATACAACGGCTTCAAATTTTGAAAAAGTTAATACCAAGTTTACAGAATTATTAATAAAAGGGGATACTCTATTTTATTTGCAATTTTGCATATGCATTGGATTCACTTATTTTGGGCATTAAATGCCTGTTTCCATTGCCCAAAACTTCATCTGTCCTAGGTGTCAGTACCATTATCAACCCACTTAATTTCATAACAACTGAGCCATACAATCACTATCTACCAGTGTTACTTTAATTAAATAAAAAACACTTTCTTTATTTAATAATATACACAAGAGTATAACAGTTTGTGTGTATATATATACTAGCCGGCACTTAAAGCAATGGAAATGATGTAAAATAACTTGAAGGTTATGAGTTTGAGTTACAAAGACAATTTCCTGTATAATTGTAAGATATGGATCATGGATGCATATATAATGTATTAGGCCCAAAGTGATCTTGGCAATATGTATTAGGCCCAAAGTGATCTTGGCACCCTCCGAAGCTCGCCTATGCGAGTATGCGAGAGCCTCGTGCATCGGGCATTCGGGTTTGACAAATATATAAAGGAATATACTAAGAAGTGTGAGAAACCTAAGAAACATGATAAACCGTCACGAGTCCCCACATGTCTCAAAGGGCGGGGTGTAAGGTGTCTGACGAGATCTTAATTTTTAGCGACGCCAACATACGGCCCGTCACATCTTTTCAAAAAGACATTTAGAAAAATAAGTTAAAAACATTGTAATATCATAAATAAAATAAAGATGATAATACTTTTTTTATGATATAATATTAAATATTAATTAAGGACGTGTAAAAAAGTTATTAACATTTACAAGAAATGATGGAAGAAGAAAATAATTAAGGTGACAATTACCCTTTTATACTCACTAGCTTTAGTAAACCTGTGTATCACACGAGTTAAATAAAAAATATTAAATAGAATGAGAACTTTGTTTCAAAACAAACATTTTAACAAATAGCATATTTAAAAACTTTCTTATTATTATTTTAGTTTAATTATTTTTTTTTATAAATATTTACTTTTTAAAAAAATCAATTTTAAAATATTTTTTGTTTTTAAAAAACGTTTGAATGACTTAATTTTTTTCTTATTTGATAAAAATTTATTTGCTTAGAAATAATATTAATAAAAGATCTCTTTATTAATTTATTAGAAAACTATTTTAGTCTAAAAAATAATTAAATAATATTATTAGTAATTAATGTGATTATTAAATAGAAGAGAGAAAGCGCAAAAATTGTTGAGGAGAAATGTGTTGTTATCATGTGTCCCTTCTAGTTAATCTTTTGAGTAAATTACACAGATGGTCCCATTGTTATGTTCAATTTGTGGTTTTGTTCCCTAGGTTTAGAAAACTACAAGGTTAGTCCTAAATTATGGATAAACATAATAGGTTTGGTCCCTAAGTTGGATGGATAGTTAACTTTTCTTTTAACTGTTTAGAAAAGACAAAAATACCCTTATTTTAATACCTCTGCCACCTTCCCTACTGATCGACCACCATTGTAACTGACCATAGGCCACCACCATTAAACCATCTCTCTATCTCTCTCTTTATCTCTCTCTCTCTCACTCTCTCCCTCTCTCTACTAATCATAAACCATCGACCCTCACCAGCACCCCTTCAACCATCATCGCTTGTAGCCATCGTCGCCCATCTCTTGCTCCCTTACTCCCCCTCTCTCTTCAATCATCATCACCTAACCAAAGCCTTCAACCATCGTTAGTGTTTTACGGCCAGATCTAGTTTATTCCAGCGTAATGTTGTTTCAAACCTAGCCACCGGTAGCTTGTTTCGGGTTAGGTTTCAATTTTGGTAGGAGATGGTTGTGAAGAAGACAACATGATAGTGGTGGTACGCGATGGTTATGAAGAAGATGGTATGGTGGGGGTTGTAGCGATGAGCTAGATGGTGATGTGGGTGGTGACCGGATTGGTGGTAGACGGTAGGAGTCAACGATGTTAAAGGTCATAATTTGATGGGTTTGGGGGAGATAGTGGCTGACGGTATGAGGCGGACGGTGGGAAGCTACTAGTGGTGTGAGTAGGTTATCTCCAATTTATGGGGTATTGGTCATTTCACCCAACTTAATGGAAAAAGATAACTGACCATCCAAATATGGGACCAAACCTGTTACCTTTATGCATACTTTGGGAGTGACTTTGTAGTTTTTTTAAACTTGGAGACCAAAACCGTAGTTTGAACTTACCATACTCTACTATTTTATTAGAGTATGGAGATTACCAAAACTTACATGAAAATAAAGTCCACGTGTCACCTTCTTAAGTTAACCATTAATGATTTAGAATTCTTCGCACTCTTTTTAACCTTTTAAAACTTAATATCTGAAGCAGTGTTGATCAATGTTGTGATGTCGGTCAAGAATATAGGTAAAACGGTGCCTAATCACAGTTAATAGCAATTGACAAGTAGAGTGTCGAACCGACAAGAATCAATCGAAAATATTAGCAACAAAGAAACTATAAAAAGTAAACATTAAAAAGCAACTTGATTTATTAATTGATTAAGTAATTGTGAAACTAGCAAAAAGAAATCTTGGTTTTAAACTATCTTCGAGAAAAAATAACCCACTTCGAGACTTCGGTTTGGCAAAGTAATGTGATTTTAGCTTAACCTAGCTAGAAGTCATTAGTGGTGACTCTATACGTGATAAGATTCAAATGATAACTACAGATCAAAGTTTAATGGACTTCATTCACGTTGGAAGTTACCAAGGTCTTGTAACATCTTTTTTGTGTTTCTACATTTCTCGGCTTTTGATTTGCATTCTATTTCTTTCATAATCTTCATATTTTATCTACAATCACAAAAACATATCCAAAAACTCTCTTTCTCATGGATCAAAACGTAAAACATTAAAACAAAGCATTTAAACATTGAAATTTTACCATCCGATCAAGTGTATATACACACATGACATTTAGAATTGGTACCTATGATTTTGAGTATATTATAAATTTAGTCCCTAAACTTTAAATAATATAGATTTATTCATTATAATCATTGTTTGTTTCGTCTTTGATCCAGTGGTTTAATATGTTAGTTTCAATAGTTAACGGCATGGATATTTTGGTCAATTTAGTTTTTAACAATTATATATAAAAAACTAACCCACCCTAGCTACTCTTACCCTCACATATCTCCCCAATCTACCCGATGAACTTATTCAAAATTGGTGATCAATGTCTCGATCAATTTTGCACCCATGTGTCCTTGGCTGAAAACAACCGTTCATCATGTTAAGTTAATAATTTTTTAATTAAATGATTAACTTCTTAGTTGAAGATAACGATTCTTAATTGAAGATAATGATCGGAAGGAATGTGAAGCAAAAAGTACCCATATCAGTTCTGGGGAACTGTAAGGCCCCGCTCCCGGAACGCTTACAGTTGGCCATTCATCGCACATAAAACTTATAATTACATTTCATTAAGAAAACATTGCAGCGGAAACATTCAAAATGACATCACGTTTCATTATAATTACTTTTGCCAAATAATACATCATTATCCGGTTACAAAATTCATGTTTGCATTACATCACAAAAGCTTTATAATTGGATGCCATCCCAAAAGAGCCGAGTAGCCTTGCCGTGCCATCCTCAGCAATCATTTACCTGCCAACTGGAAAATGTAATAAAAGTCAGCGTTGCTGAGTGAGTTCTAGTTTATAAAATAAATATACTTTACTTTCATTGAAAACCGTTCCTTTTATCATGCGATCATGCAACATACGTATACACAGATAATTTCATTATTATCTTTCATCTCATTCATTATCTTCCATTCTTTTCGTTCATTCTGTCTTCCGAGTCTTTTGCGACAACATGGTCGCTCACCTCAATGGCAATCTCAATGATTGCACGCTATCCGAGTCTTTTGCACCCCTAAGGTTGCTCACCCCAATTGCGCATCACGATAGCAAGCTATCCGAGTCTTTTGCAACAACAAGGTTGCTCACCCCAAGGCAACATTACGATAGCACTTTACTCGAGTCTTTTGCAACGACAAGGTTGCTCACCTCATAGGCAATCTAAATGGTTGCACTTCATCCGAGTCTTTTGCAACACAAAGTCGCTCACCCCAATATATATGCTTGCAAGCCTTTCTTTCGTTCATTCATCATTCGTTAATGCATGCATTCTTACTTCATGTTCCTCTTTCATTATCTTTCGCTTTACATTACATAATACTTCATTCATTCATTCATTAGCATGACATGTAAAGCCACAAGAAAGATAAGCATACATCATAATAAGGAACATATCATACACATTTATCAACATCATACAGGGCAACATCATACATTCATAATATGCATAAACATGCAACATCATCATCATCATCATCATCATGCCCTACATGCTCTCTAAGGCCATAGCATTCATCTTACATGTTCTTACTTTACGTCAAAACTTGCATCTGCACCTTTCCCCGAAGGCCAGAAGTCAAACTACACATTCCTTCGAGTGCAACAGCCCTATTCGGGCGTATGAACACCCTTCAGTCGCATGGCCTCCATGCGACTGAACATCATGTGACTGGACTCATGCGGATGATCATCTATGCGAATGAACATCCAATCGCGCGTATGGACCTTGTGCGAATGGGATTACTACGAATGGGCACTTATGCGACTAACCTCATGCGAATGGACTCATGCGACTAAGCATCTATGCGACTGAACCCTCAGTCGTGCAATCCTCATGCGACTGGACTCCCAGTCGTGCGACTGAAACCTTAGTCGTGCGATTGAACCCTCAATCGTGCGAATGAATCCCGATCGTGCGAATGACCCTCAATCGCCCTCATTCGGCCGTATGGCCTTCATTCGGTCGCCTAGCCCTAGCTGATGCAGAATGGAGTTCATCCCGAACCCAATCTGCCATTTTCGGCTTCCAAGCTCATCCAAACCCATTCTAAGCCTAAATTAACCCTCCTGGACCTTAGGAATGCATACCATAACACCATACAAGCACACACAAGCCCGAAATCATACTCTAAACACATCATACACATCACACCCAAATGGGTCAAACACACACACTTATAAAAACGGGTTTTGAACATCTTCCAGCCCCAAAATCAGTTGAAAACAAGTAAAAGTGGGGTCCTAGAACTCACACAATCGAGCACAAAGACAAGAGCTTCGATTTGGCTTGCCACTCGACGGATTTGGACACCCGAATCACCCGAGACACCCCTTTTTCCTCTTTTTCTCCTCTTTCTCTCTTCTCTCTTCTTTGTGAGCTGAAAATATGTGAAGTGTGGGGAGAGTGGGCTGCCCTCTCCCTACACATATCACCACATTACCCAACTTTTCTTCGTTGGCGAGTTTGGTCCCTCGACTTTGAGCTTTATTTCTTTTCTTTCTTCGCCGGCTTCAAAATAATAAATTTCCGGGTGTTACAAGTCCACCCCCCTTAAATAGGTTTCGTCCCCGAAACCTGTTATTCTTCGAACAAACGCGGATAGTGTTGTCTCATTTCTTCCTCAGTCTCCCACGTTGACTCGGATCCCTTCCTGTGCTTCCACTGTACACGCACAAGAGGAACCACTTTATTCCTTAGCCTTTTCTCCTTGCGGTCGATGATTGCCACTGGTTGCTCCACATAATTGAGCCGTTCATCTACTTCGATATCCTCCAATGGAACAATCATATTTTCATCTGCTAAGCACTTCCTTAGATGAGATACATGGAATGTCGGGTGAATTCCACTTAACTCATCTGGTAACTCCAGTCTATAGGCCACCTCTCCTACTCGAGCAATAATTCGGAAAGGGCCTATATACCTTGGGCTCAACTTGCCCCGCTTTCGGAAGCGAATGATACCCTTCCAAGGTGAGACCTTCAACATAACCCGGTCAGCCACCTGGAACTCAATCGGCCTGCGCCTTTTATCAGCATACGACTTCTGTCTGTCTTTGGCTGCCTTCATGAAGGCTTTGATCTTCTCAAGCTTCTCAGTCGTAGCCTCGATTACCTCGACGCTCCCCATTTCCTTCTGACCAATATCACCCCAACAAACGGGTGTTCTGCATCTCCTACCGTATAGCATCTCATATGGAGGCATGCCAATGCTGTCGTGATAACTGTTGTTGTATGAGAATTCGGCTAACGGCAGGTGGTCATCCCAACTTCCACCAAAATCAATCACACATGCCCGAAGCATGTCTTCCAGTGTCTGAATGGTCCTTTCTGACTGACCATCAGTCTGGGGATGATAAGCCGTGCTGATATGTAACCTCGTCCCCATAGCGTCGTGGAACTTCTTCCAGAATTTAGATGTAAACCGAGTGTCGCGATCCGACACGATAGACACCGGCACACCATGACGAGTCACAATCTACTTGATGAACAGATCAGCCAACCTCTCAGATGAATATGTCTCGCGGATCGGTAGGAAGTGAGCACTCTTCGTCAAACGATCAACTATCACCCATATGGCATCGTACCCTTTCGGAGTACGCGGCAACTTGGTAATGAAATCCATGGTGATGTGCTCCCACTTCCATTCCGGTATATCTAAAGGTTGTATCTTCCCATACGGCTTTTGATGCTCGGCCTTCACCTGTAAGCAAGTAAGGCACTTACTCACGTACTCCACCACATCGCGCTTCATACCCGGCCACCAATAATCTTTCTTCATATCATGGTACATCTTCGTGGCACCAGGATGAATGGAGTACCGAGTCTTGTGAGCTTCATCCATTATCTTCCCCCGTAGATCCCCAAAACGAGGAATCCACACACGATCGAATCGGGTTCTAACACCGAGCGTGTTTTCACCCAATTCTCCAACCAGACCTCTCATTCTTTCAGAGTTAAGATGATCTTCTTTCAGTGCCTCATCTTGAAACTCTTTAACCTGCTTCATACATCAGAGGTCATGATCAACTGATACGCTTTCACACCCGAATCGGCTCGGGCCTCTCTTTCCGGCTAAGGGCATCAGCCACCACGTTGGCCTTGCCCGGATGGTAGTGGATCTCACAATCATAATCCTTTATAAGTTCCAACCACCGTCTCTGCCTCATGTTCAAATCCTTCTGCTCAAAGAAGTACTTCAGACTCTTGTGGTCAGTGAATATGGTGCACTTCGTCCCGTAGAGGTAGTGCCTCCAAATTTTTAATGCAAAGACCACGGCTGCTAGCTCCAAGTCATGAGTAGGATAATTGACCTCATGAACCTTCAACTGTCGGGATGCATAGGCTATAACCTTTCCTCTCTGCATTAACACACACCCCAACCCCGAGTAAGAAGCATCGGAATAAACCACCAGATCTTCACTTCCATCGGGTAACGACAGAACAGGAGCTTGAGTCAATCTCGCCTTCAATTCTTCAAACGCCTTCTCTTGAGCTTGACCCCATACGAACTTCACATCTTTTCGGGTCAACTTGGTTAGTGGAGAAGCAATCTTGGAGAAGTCTTGGATAAATCTTCTATAGTAGCCCGCCAAACCCAAGAAACTACGAATCTCGGATGGCGTCTTTGGTGACTTCCATTGCATAACCCGCTCCACTTTCGCCGGGTCCACCATAATCCCATCAGGATTCACCACGTGACCCAAGAACTGAACTTCGCGCAACCAGAACGTGCACTTGGAGAATTTTGCATACAACTTCTCCCTTCTCAACGTCTCTAGAACCTCCCGAATGTGTCCGGCGTGCTCTGCTTCGCTCCTCGAGTAAATCAGGATATCATCAATAAACACAATCACTGATTTATCCAACATAGGCCGACACACACGATTCATCAAATCCATAAAAGCAGCTGGCGCGTTGGTCAAGCCAAAGGACATGACAAGAAACTCGTAGTGACCATAGCGTGTACGGAAAGCTGTTTTAGGAATATCTTGCTCCTTCACCTTCAACTGATGGTAACCAGATCGAAGATCTATTCTCGAAAACCAACTGGCACCCTGAAGCTGATCGAACAAATCATCTATCCTCGGTAAGGGGTATCGGTTCTTCACTGTCAACTTGTTCAGCTCGCGGTAGTCGATGCACATCCTCATACTACCGTCCTTCTTCTTTACAAACAGGACCGGAGCACCCCAAGGAGAGATACTCGGTCTAATGAACCCCTTATCAAGCAACTCTTGTAACAACTGCTCCATCAACTCTTTCATCTCGGTCGGAGCCAACCGATACGGTGCCTTGGCGACAGGTTGGGCACCCGGTATCAGATCAATCTGAAATTCAATCTCTCTGTCAGGTGGCACCCCTGATAAATCTTCTGGAAACACATCTGGAAAGTCACGCACAACCGGTAAATTGGCTAGTTGTGGTGTTGGCGTATCCACATCCTTTCACATAGGCCAAGTAGGCACTACATCCACGCCTCATACACTTTCCCGCCATGCCATCGAGATCACCTTCGGAATCGTATAACCCGATCACCATAAACCGTTACACTGAACTACCGTCAGGCGCCGACAACCGAATCATCTTCTTGCGACACAATGTTCGCCTCGAAGTCCGCTAACCAATCCATCCCAAGAACCAAGTCAAAACCACCTAAGGTCATCACAAACGGTCTAACAGGAAACTTATGACCCTCGAGTTCCACATCACAGTTCTCTATCATCTCAGAAATCCTGGTAGACTTACCTATGGCAGTTTCTACATCAAAGGGCGCATCAACACGTCTACTACTAACAGGCAGCTTAGCACAGAAAGCAGCAGAAATAAAACTTTTACTTGCACCAGAATCAAATAACACAGCTAAAGTTTGGTTCACCAGAAACGTACCGGACACGACATCAGGGTCCGTTCTAGCTTCCTCCTGTGTCATGGTGAATGCCCTGGCGCTCGCCCTCGGTCCATCACCTCCCGTCCTCTTTGCCCCTGCCCCTGAACTCTCAGCCCTCGGCTTCTTACAATCTTTGAGCACGTGACCCTCTTCACCACAGTTAAAGCATCGGACCGCACGACAGTCCTTTGCCATGTGCCCCGCCTTTCCACACCTGAAGCACAAGTTCGACCCAAACCTGCACTCCCCGCTGTGCTCCCGTCCACATTTACCACACCTTCTCGACCCCGCACCTGACGTGACCACACGGCGATCATCCACCCGTGCCTTCTTATTACCCGTCGAGGCATTACCCCGACCAAACCTCTTCCCTGCCAGTTCCGGTCACCACCGCTCTCCTCTGCCATCAGTCACCACCACCGTCTCTCATCATACAATCTTCCCGCCAAATCCACCGCCGACCTAAACGTGCTCGGCCGGGCGGCGATCATGTGCCTGCGAATATCCGCCGGCAAACCCTGTATATACCTCTTGATCTTTCGGGACAGAGGCGTCACTTGATCCGGCACCAGACGTGCCATCTCGTTGAACTTCGTGGTGTACTGTTGGTGTGTCATGGTTCCCGCCTCCAGTTGCAGAAACTCCCTTTCACCTTATCCATTTCCCGATGAGGACAAAACTCCTCGATCACCATCTTCTTCAGTTCGGGCCACCTCATTCTCCCGATTGCCCGATTACCCTCGCTGCTGGACAATGTTGTCCCACCAGCATAGTGCCGAGTCCACAAAGGAGTGGGTGGCAAACTTGACTTTCTGATCTTCTCGGCACTCGCTGATGTCGAGAACAGCCTCCATTTCTCTCACCCATCGGTGAGCAGCGGCAGCATTGCCATTACCGTCAAAAGTAGGGGGCTTGCATCTCATAACACCCCGTAGTTACAGCCTCGTGCCACCTCCGCACAGGCTCCTCTTCCTCTTCCTCCTCATTATCGGAGAAAATCGTTTCAGGCTCCGGTTGCTCCCCCGAGGCCCGGTTCTCTCCTTGCTTCCCCTCCCTCCCTCCTTCACAGCTTTGATGACTTCGGTCACCACAGACGGTAAGATTGTCTGCATGACCTGATGTACTTCCTCAACAACAGCCTCCTTTACCGAGGCCCTTAAGTTCGCACTCTCATCCCCAGCTTCTGGATGAGGAGTCTCAGGTTCTGCAGGAACCTCTTTCTCAGCTCTAGGCCTTCCTCTCTTAGGGCGTGGTTCAGCAACAGGGCCATCACGGCCTCCACCCCTAGAAGCTCTAGAAGATCTACCACCAGCCATTCTCTATCACACTGAAAGATTCAAACACCAACACGGTCATTCAAGGAAACAACTCAGTTTATGTCAAGTATAGTAAGTCCCTAATTACAGTGGCCAGTTGTGATTAGCCACTTACTGTTACTCTTCATACCCCAAGTTTACCTGTCCTGACTACATCAGTATTCAAATCTACATACAACACATAACATATACCATGCGCACATAAACCGGTTAACTTTAAGAAAATACCTGATGGCACGCAGCTACTCAGTTTGGCATCCCATTCCCCATTCGTCCCATTCTCAGTTTAAGTTAAGGTTTATTTTGAAAATTTACCCTTTCACTTCACTTAAACTTTGGCTCTGATACCAACTTGTAAGGCCCCGTTCCCGGACGCTTACAGTTGGTCATTCATCGCACATAAAACATATAATTACATTCATTAAGAAAACATTGCAGCGGAAACATTCAAAATGACATCACGTTTCATTATAATTACTTTTGCCAAATAATACATCATTATCCGGTTACAAAATTCATGTTTGCATTACATCACAAAAGCTTATAATTGGATGCCATCCCAAAAGAGCCGAGTAGCCTTGCCGTGCCATCCTCAGCAATCATTTACCTGCCAACTGGAAAATGTAATAAAAGTCAGCGTTGCTGAGTGAGTTCTAGTTTTAAAATAAATATACTTTACTTTCATTGAAAACCATTCCTTTTATCATGCGATCATTCAACATACGTATACACAGATAATTTCATTATTATCTTTCATCTCATTCATTATCTTCCATTCTTTTCGTTCATTCTGTCTTCCGAGTCTTTTGCGACAACATGGTCGCTCACCTCAATGGCAATCTCAATGATTGCACGCTATCCGAGTCTTTTGCACCCCTAAGGTTGCTCACCCCAATTGCCCATCACGATAGCAAGCTATCCGAGTCTTTTGCAACAACAAGGTTGCTCACCCCAAGGCAACATCACGATAGCACTTTACTCGAGTCTTTTGCAACGACAAGGTTGCTCACCTCATAGGCAATCTAAATGATTGCACTTCATCCGAGTCTTTTGCAACACAAAGTCGCTCACCCCAATATATATGCTTGCAAGCCTTTCTTTCGTTCATTCATCATTCATTAATGCATGCATTCTTACTTCATGTTCCTCTTTCATTATCTTTCGCTTTACATTACATAATACTTCATTCATTCATTCATTAGCATGACATGTAAAGCCACAAGAAAGATAAGCATACATCATAATAAGGAACATATCATACACATTCATCATCATCATACAGGGCAACATCATACATTCATAAGCATAAACATGCAACATCAACATCATCATCATCATGCCCTACATGCTCTCTAAGGCCATAACATTCATCTTACATGCTCTTACTTTACGTCAAAACTTACATCTGCACCTTTCCCCGAAGGCCAGAAGTCAAACTACACATTCCTTCGAGTGCAACAGCCCTATTCGGGCGTATGGACACCTTCAGTCGCATGGCCTCCATGCGACTGAACATCATGCGACTGGACTCATGCGGATGATCATCTATGCGAATGAACATCCAATCGTGCGTATGGACCTTGTGCGAATGGGATTACTGCGAATGGGCACCTATGCGACTACCCTCATGCGAATGGACTCATGCGACTAAGCATCTATGCGACTGAACCCTCAGTCGTGCAATCCTCATGCGACTGGACTCCCAGTCGTGCGACTGAAACCTTAGTCGTGCGATTGAACCCTCAATCGTGCGAATGAATCCCAATCGTGCGAATGACCCTCAATCGCCCTCATTCGGCCGTATGGCCTTCATTCGGTCGCCTAGCCCTAGCTGATGCAGAATGGAGTTCATCCCGAACCCAATCTGCCATTTTCGGCCTCCAAGCTCATCCAAACCCATTCTAAGCCTAAATTAACCCTCCTGGACCTTAGGAATGCATACCATAACACCATACAAGCACACACAAGCCCGAAATCATACTCTAACACATCATACACATCACACACCAAATGGGTCAAACACACACACTTAATAAAAACGGGTTTTGAACATTTTCCAGCCCCAAATCAGTTGAAAACAAGTAAAAGTGGGGTCCTAGAACTCACACAATCGAGCACAAAGACAAGAGCTTCGATTTGGCTTGCCACTCGACGGATTTGGACACCCGAATCACCCGAACAACCCCACTTTTTTCCTCTTTTCTCCTCTTTCTCTCTTCTCTCTCTCTCTTCTTGGAGCTGAAAATATGTGAAGTGTGGGGAGAGTGGCTGCCCTCTCCCTACACATATCACCAACATTACCCAACTTTTCTTCGTTGGCGAGTTTGGTCCCTCGACTTTGAGCTTTATTTCTTTTCTTTCTTCGCCGGCTTCAAAATAATAAATTTCCGGGTGTTACAGGAACAAAGCCTCAAATTACGACGTGGGTATGCAGAAATCGATGCGAAAACAACCATGAAGTTCTTGCCAAGAGTTGCTTAGACATCGGATGAACGAGGATTTTTCATAATATCTACTGAATTATGAAGCAAACACCGAAGAAAATGGAGCATGAAGAAACTTGATTATGGCTACGGTTTTTTTATTCTTAGTTTGGTTTTTAGCTCTGTATCAACGCTCCATTTTTATTTATTTATTTTGTTTTCCATGGTTGCTGATAAGTTTCAATTTAAATATTACTAATTATCAACTTATTATTCATTAATTGTTATATCATATGCATAAAAGGTTATGTATATTTTCTTTCTTTTAATTTTGTATTTAAACTTAATATTTTTACATCTTTTATAGTCCATCCCCTATAATTTTTAATTTCAACATTAGTCTTCTATACTTTTCATCTTTTACAAAATTTTCGATTTACATTTCGTTTTAAAATTTTAAAGTTAACACACATCGTTACATCTATTTTTCCTCATGTAACATCACTGTCGCAACATGCGGGTCCTATATCAACTTAATTATCATTTTTAATGTTTTACGTTTCACATGCATGGTTCAACGTTTCTATATCTACTTTCCGTTTGGTTTTATTTTTTTCCGTTATTATTTCTTTTTTGATATAAGCTTTTCTGGTGGTTGTGGTCTCTGAATGTGGTGTATTATTGGTGTTACTTGGCATAGTTATGCCGCCCACTGTAACACGAGGGCTTAAATAGTTTAAACTACAAGACAGAGAATAGTCAAATTATAAAATTGGTCCATCAGGTCTGCAAGCATAAATTCTGTGAATTTATTTTGGAGCTGTGGGTGATTATATTTGGGTTTTGTATTATATAAATAAATGAATTCACTAATTTCTTTGTTCATCGTTGCTTCTTGCTTTTTGTTCTTGGCGGCATCTTGATTCAAACTGGGCATGGTTGCTTTCTCGTTTGTTTCATAATTCAGGCTAGGGTCCCATGAAATGACCATATGCCCTTAAAATCAACCGAGCAAACTAAAGGGCGGTTTGGCAGCATCTAAATCGGCATCTTAATGGTTCAGATGTCTGAATGGTTTAGCACTTAATGGTTCAGACTGTTTGTTTCGCGAGCAAATGTCTGAATCGCGAGCAAATGTCTGAATGGTTCAGACATTTTGCCTCTGAATGGTTAAGCATTATACTAGTACTGAATGGTTAAGAGATCTAATGATAAATGCTTAAGAACTCTTATTTGAATTGGTTAAACATTTGTCTTTAAGTTAGGCGATATACTAGCTTTTAATGGTTCAGACCTCTTAATGGTTCAACATTTAATGATTCAGACATTGTATTGGTTCAGTACTTAATCATTCAGAAATTATCAAACAACCCCTAACACTATTAGAACTAGGGCTATATTCAAAAGCAAACAATGCTTTTGATGACCAAATTCGTAAAATTAAAAACACAGGGATCAAATCCGTAATTTATTAAAGCACAAGGACTATTTATGTAGTTTCCTCTTATATGTAAACATAATCATTATTTGTATAACTCGTTAAATATATAACTAATTTTAATTAAAGTACCAAAAGAATTACATACACACACGTATATATAGCTTTAATCGTCTGTTTTTCTATCTACATCTTATATGTACCACATACAAGTGTTTGTTATTCACTTAATACTGATTCTGTATCGAAGACATAATTTTGACCGGTTGGTGGAAAATATTCATTAATAACCTAATACTTATTTAGTTATATAAACTTTTATATTTCTTATTGCTAAGGTAATAATCTGTGTTCAAATGGAAAACATATTTTTTATTTCTTTTAAAATTTTAGGTTGTGTTGTAAATTTTTATTTTTTAGTGTATCAACGTAATAACACGTTCTCTCTCTAAAGGCAGAGTCATATAATCATTGTTGTTAAGACCGGATAGGACCGGCTGGTCCGACCGGGATTCGGGGCCTGATCCGGTCCGGTCAAGGGTGATTCGTTTTTGTGTAATTGAACCGGCCGGTTCAACCCGAGTTGGTGGTTGGACCGGGAGAACCGGACCGGTTCCGGCCGGATTTCCCTTTTTTTTTTTGGTTTTTGTTTTAATGGGTAAAAACGAGTTGTTAAACCATAAATTAAGAGCAAAAAAAGCAAAAACCGGCTTCACGCGGACCCGGTTTATTTCGAATGGCATTCGTGTCCGCATGTCGTGCGTGGGCGACCCAAATTTTCCAGCCAGAAACCCGTTTTTGCACCCCCCCCCCTGCGCGCGCGGGTAGTCATGGTGTAAAAGGTATCTTAAAGACATTCAATACCTTTCACCTTGTTATCACATATAAACACATAATGGTTCATTTGCCACACCAATGTGGGATAAGGGTGTTAGAGAGACTCCATTTCACACCTTATTAGTTATTTCCAACAAATATTTAATTACATATAAATATAATTAGAATATAGTTAAATTCGGTCCAACCGGTCCGACCGGTCCGACCACCAAACCAGTAAGGCGTCCGGTTCAACGTCCGATCCGGTTCTGAAAACATTGCATATAATTCAGATTTTTGCGCCCAGTGGGCCAATATCTTCATTGACCAAACAGCTTACAAATTTACAGAAGTCATTCAATGGGCTATGGCCCAATTTCTTAAAGCTCTTTTCCATCTTTTTTTAGGGTTGTACAAAATCAAATATACGGAATTTCGGATATCCGAAAGTTCTGGATAGTGTATTTTAATATCCGAATATGTAAGGCCCCGTTCCCGGGACACTTATAGTTGGTCGTTCATCGCACATAAAACATACATTTACATTTGTACTTATAAACATCGTAGCGGAACATTAAAATAAGCTTTCATTTCTATATAAATGCTTTTGCAAGTAATACAATATTCATTACAAAATAGTTTGTTCGCATTACAATGCAAAAACATAAATCAAAAGAATGCCATCCCAAAAAGAGTCGAGTAGCTTCACGGTGCCATCCTCAGCAAACGTTACCTGCCAACTGGAAAACATATAAAAAGTCAGCGTTGCTGAGTGAGTTCTAGTTTTATTATAAACATACTTTACTTTCATATAAAACCATTCGTTACTTTTTCACGATCACACATCATACGTACGCATAGATAATATCATTACTATCTTCTTCATTCATTCTTTCATTCATTCGTTCCATATAACTTTACTTGTGCATCGGACATCAATCCGTACCAATCCATGTGCTACAACACCCCCGATGGGCCGAAGTCAATAAGAATAGTTAAACGTATGCCACAGTACTAGGGGTAAGCGATAGAGGGTCTACATTAATGGTCAATCACAAAGAAGGACCCGTTATCCGATGCATGCAAGACGTTTCATTTCTTTCCACTTTACGTTACATAATACTTCATTTCATTCATCATAATACGTAAAGCGATAGAAAAAATATTATACATCATACTAAGGAACATTAACATGCATCAACATCACATCATACAGGGCAACATCATACATACATAACATGCATCATGCATAAACATGCAACATCATCATTTCTATATCTTACATGCTTTCTAAGGCCATAACAGTTATCTTACATGCTCTTACGAGAACCTTTACGTCAAAAACTTACATCTGCACTTTCCTCCGAAAGCCAGAAGTCTAACAACACTTTCCATCGGGTGCAATAGCTTTATTCGTGCGTATGGACACCCTTCAGTCGCATGGCCTTCATGCGACTGAACATCATGCGATTGGACTCAGGCGGATGAACATCTATGCGAATGGACATCCAGTCGTGCGTATAGACCTTATGCGGATGGAACTAATGCAAATGAGCACCTATACGACTGATCTAATACGAATGAACTCATGCGACTAAGCACTTATGCGACTGAACCCTCAGTCGCATGACTCCCCATGCGATTGGACTCCCAGTCGTGCGACTGAAACCTTAGTCGTGCGATTGAACGCTCAATCGTGCGAATGAATCCCAATCGTGCGAATGACCCTCAATCGCCTCTCTAAGCACTTAATGCGCTGAACCCTCAGTCGCATGACTCCCCATGCGATTGGACTCCCAGTCGTGCGACTGAAACCTTAGTCGTGCGATTGAACGCTCAATCGTGCGAATGAATCCCAATCGTGCGAATGACCCTCAATCGCCTCTCATTCGGCAGTATGGCCTCCATTTGGTCGCCTAGCCCTAGCTGATGTAGAATGGAGTTCATCCCCAACCTAATCTGCCATTTTCGGCCTCCAAGCTCATCCAAACCCATTCTAAGCCTAAATTAACCATCCTAGACCTTAGGAATGCATACCACAACACCATACAGCACACACAAGCCCGGAAACATACACGAAACGCATCCACACACATCACACCCAAATGGGTCAAACACATACTCACACCAAAAACGGGTTTAACATTTCCCAGCCTAAAATCGGTTGAAAGCAGGTAAAAGTGGGGTCCTAGAACTCACATAAACGAGCACAACGTCAAGGGCTTTCGATTTGGCTTGCTACACAACGAGTTTGGCCACCCGAATCACCCGAACCACTCCTTTTTCTTTTTTTTATTCTCCTTCTCTCTTCTCCTCTCTATGTTGGCTAAAATTTGTGTATGGGGGAGAGGGTAAGGGCTGCCCTCTCCCTTATATCTCCACTCACCCACTTTCTTCGTTTGTCGAGTTTGGTCCCTCGACTTTGGACTTTATTTCTTTTTCTTCCTTCGCCGGCTTCTAAATGAATAAATATCCGGGTGTTACAAGTCCACCCCCCTTAAATAGGTTTCGTCCCCGAAACCTGTTATTCTTCGAACAAACGTGGATAATGTTGTCTCATTTCTTCCTCAGTCTCCCACGTTGACTCGGATCCCTTCCTGTGCTTCCACTGTACACGCACGGGGAACCACTTTATTCCTCAGCCTTTTCTCTTTCCGATCGATGATTGCCACTGGTTGCTCCACATAATTGAGCCGTTTGTCTACCTCGATATCCTCCAGTGGAACAATCATATCTTCATCAGCTAAGCCTTCCTTAGATGATATCATGGAATGTCGGGTGAATTCCACTTAACCAACTCATTTGGTAACTCAATTCTATAGGCCCACCTCTCCTACTCGAGCATGATTCAGAAAGGGCCTATATACCTTGGGCTCAACTTGCCCCGCTTTTCGAAGCGAATGATACCCTTCTAAGGTGAGACCTTTAACATAACTCGGTCACCCACCTGGAATTCAATCGACCTGCGTCGTTTATTAGCATACGACTTCTGTCTATCTTTGGCTGCCTTCATGAAGGCTTTAATCTTCTCAAGCTTCTCAGTCGTAGCCTCGTCACCTCGACGCTTCCCAACTCCTTTGACCATATCACCCAACAACGGGTGTTCTGCATCTCCTACCGTATAACATCTCATATGGAGGCATGCCAATGCTGGCATGATAGCTGTTGTTGTATGAGAATTCGGCTAACGGTAGGTGGTCATCCCAACTTCCACCAAAATCAATCACACATGCTTGAAGCATGTCTTCCAGTGTCTGAATGGTCCTTCTACTGACCATCAGTCCGGGGATGATAAGCCGTGCTAATATGCAACCTCGTCCCCATTGCGTCGTGGAACTTCTTCCAAAATTTAGATGTAAAACCGGGTTGTGATCCGACACAATAGACACCGGCACACATGACGAGTTACAATTTCCTTGATGAACAGATCAGCCAACCTCTCTGATGAATATGTCTCGCGGATCGGTAGGAAGTGAGCACTCTTCGTCAAGCGATCAACTATCACCCATATGGCATCGTACCCTTTCGGGGTACGCGGCAGCTTTGTAATGAAATCCATGGTGATGTTCTCCCACTTCCATTCCCGTATATCCAGAGGTTGTATCTTCCCATGCGGCTTTGGTGCCCGGCCTTCACCTGTAAGCAAGTAGCACTTACTCAAATACTCCACCACATCGCGCTTCATACCCGGCCACCAATAATCTTTCTTCATATCATGGTACATCTTCGTGGCACCAGATGAATGGAGTTCGAGTCTTGTGAGCTTCATCCATGATCTTCACCCTAGATCCCCAAAACGAGGAAATCCACACGCGTACCGAATCGGGTTCTACCACCGAGTGTGTTTTTCATCCAATTCCGCGACCAGACTCTCATTCTTTCAGAGTTAAGATGATCTTCTTTCAATGCCATCTTGAACTCTTTAACCTGCTTCATCACTCGGGGGTCATGATCAACTGATACGCTTTCACCCGAATCGCTCGGGCCTCTCTTTCCGGCTAAGGGCATCAGCCACCACATTGGCCTTGCCCGGATGGTAGTGGATCTCACAATCATAATCCTTTATAAGTTCCAACCACCGTCTTGCCTCATGTTCAGGTCCTTCTGCTCGAAGAAGTACTTCAGACTCTTATGGTCAGTGAATATGGTGCACTTCGCCCCGTAAAGATAGTACCTCCAAATCTTTAATGCAAAGACGCACGGCTGCCAGCTCCAAGTCATGAGTAGGATAATTGACCTCATGAACCTTCAATTGTCGGGATGCATAGTCTATAACCTTTCCTCTCTGCTTAACACACACCCCAACCCGAGTAGGAAGCATCAGAATAACCACTAGATCTTCACTTCCCTCAGGTAATGGCAGAATAGAAGCTTGAGTCAATCTCGCCTTCAACTCCTCGAACGCCTTTTCTTGAGCTTGACCCCATACGAACTTCACATCTTTTGGTCAACTTAGTCAGTGGAGAAGCAATCTTAGAGAAGTCTTGGATAATCTTCTATAGTAGCCCGCCAAACCCAGAAACTACGAATCTCGGATGGCGTCTTTGGTGACTTCCATTGCAATACCGCCTCCACTTTCGCCGGGTCCACCATTATCCGTCGGGATTCACCACGTGACCCAAGAACTGACTTCCGCAACCAAACGCGCACTTGGAGAATTTTGCATACAACTTCTCCCTCCTCAGCGTCTCTAGAACCTCCCGAATGTGACCGGCATGCTCAATCTCGCTTCTCAATAAATCAGGATATCATCAATAAACATGTAAGGATTCCTTAAGTCTGATGCAACCCAACATCCAAAGTGTCTCTGCAACATGCACTAAGTACTGAAGTATAGAATGCTTCAGAAGTTTTACACAATGCACTAGAAAATACTCTAAGTGTAAAATCTTCCAAAGCCAAGACCAATATCTTCCGAAGCCAAACATGAAGTCTTCCGAAGCCTCAGAGACAAAGTCTTCCGAAGCTTCAACCTATGAAGACAGATTTCTTCCGAAGACTTTTAGTATACATGCTTTATCTGATGTACTATTGCATAAAGCACCTTTCCGCTGCATCTCTTTAAAGTCACCAACTTACATGAGTTGGTGAAAAGGTCATGCTTTTGGTAACTGTACATTGAGGTCTTAAGTCTGTAACTTTCTACTTATGTACTTTATCCTTTTTGTAATGTATAAGGATGTGAGCTATGGCATGTCATAGTCACAAGGTCAAAAGGCAGATATGCCTTTTGATCCTACAATTGATTTTGTTAGTGTCTAGTCAATTGTATCCAGCTGGCTTTCAAAGTATAGCGGCTGTAGGTTGTAGTATAAGTATTTCAAGTTCTTGTATCTTTCTTTATGCTTTGTAACACTTGTAAAAGAACTTGAGAAAGCAATATACTGCCTCCTTGAAACCCAAACTCTCTTGTTCTGTCTCTTTACTTTACTTGTGTTCTTTGTATCACCTTGGTTAATCCAGTTCACTGTTTGATTAAAGTTTAGTTGCTCTGCTCATTGTGTTGTTGTGTTGTAATTGTGTTCAAAGCCCTTAAACGATCCTGCAATTGGTATCAGAGCATTCCAGGCTCTTGATATAAGATCCCACCATCTTAAGATCCCTCACACACACAAAAACTAAACTCTCCAATGGAATCCATCTCAAAGACTGATATGGAGACTGAACCATAAACAAATCCCCACTGATCACTCTTGATGATTTTGACACCTGGTGTATGAGAATGGAAGGTTTCATCAGGTCTCTTGATTCAAGAATGTGGGAATCTGTTGAGAATGGACCTTTCATACCCAGCACCCCCTCTGCTACTAGCGCTGGTATGATTCCAAAAGATGTGGCCAACTACTCAGATGAAGATAGAAAAAGAGTAGAGATTGATAGGAAGGCCATGACTGCTCTTCAGACTGCTCTCCCAAACTCTGTATACAGAGGCTTAAGAAGTGCAAAACAGCTAAACAGCTGTGGGATGCACTGAAGCTGATGTATGAAGGCTCCTCTGAAGCCAAGGAGAACAAGAAGGATCTCTGAAGCAGCAGTTTGAAAACTTCACCTTCAAAGCAGGTGAAACCATGACTCAACAATACTTCAGGTATGTTGAGATGTGGATACCCTAGTGGATGGAGGAGTTCCTCTATTGTAAGGAAGTTCATGTCCTCACTTCCTAGGCAATGGACACACTACTGTGTGGTGATCAAGAGGACTGAGAACCTTAAAACTCTTACTCTGACAGAGTTGTATGGGATTCTCAGTGGATACCAGATGGAGATGAACATGCAAGGTTTCATCTGCAACTCCAACAATCAAATGGGTTCAGCCCTTCATGTGGTTGAAAGGGACAACATAGAACCCCAACATCATCTCATATGCTACCCTGACAACTCACAAAAGGGTCCTTTCATCACCTTCCCGGAGACACCAAGGGAGAACTTTACTCAAGGAAGCCCATTCCAAGAGACAAGTTCTCCTCAAGCCTTTGTGTGTACTGATGAAAGCTGTGGGAATTATCTCTTCACTCTTGAAGACCTGGACTGTATCCATCCAGATGACCTGGATACATGGAGATAGTTCAGCAGATGGCTCTCCTCACTCACAGAACCAAGAAGTTCTACAAGAGAACAGGAAGAAGGTTTCCAAGCAATGCTACCAGTGGAAAGTTTCGGTTGGATAAAAGCAAAGTTAAGTGTTACAACTGTAACCTTATGGGCCCACTTTGCTAGGAGTGTAAGGCACCTAAAACAAATGGGGGCCAAACACAACCCAGACCAAACTACACTGACAAAGCCCCTCAGAATGAGAAGCCAAAGCAACATGCTGCTGTTGCTGTTGAAGAGGGAGGCTTTGACTGGAGCTTTCAGGTGGAAGATGCTTCTCCAAACCAAGCACTAATGGCTGACCATGATGAAGCCAAGGTATTGGAACATCTCTGTACTCCTGAATGCATTGCTAAAGTAAATAGATACAGGTCCTACAACTTAGAGATGAGATCTGATCTTGAGTCATTAAACATATTAAAATCTGATTTAGAAAGTCTGAAAATGATTACAAGTTAAAGATAGAGGACTTGGAGAAAACCATTTCAGTACTAAAACATGAACATACAGATTTTAGAACTCAGATCCAAGATCTCATAACTAAGTTGACTGAGTGCCAGGCTGAGCTTGTGATCAGCAAAGCCAAGGCAGAGAAGAGTGTTCTTGAAGAAGAGACCTTCAAGAACATGATATCCTCATCCATGCACAACAAAGTGTGCTATAAAATAGACAGGGACTGGGATCAAATGAGATAGCTCCTCCACACACAATCTTGTCTGTAAGATCTCCTAGATGTGGAACTTGTGAAGATGAGCTTCCTCTCATAGATCCTATAAGTGAGGAGGATGAAGATGTGATAGTGAAGAATTCCTCTGAGAAGAGTGAAGAAGAGGATTCTTTCAAGGGCCACTATCCTTCTGAGGAGAAGAAATCTACTGTGATGACCAAGTCCAAGAGAAAGAACTTGATCAGGAAGAGCAAGAGGAAAGCAAAGAAGGCTCAAGAGATCAAGGCTACTTTTGATGCTAAGCAAAAACAAGTTTTTATCTCTGTAGGTTTCAAAGTAGCAAGGACTGAAGACATCAACCAAGACTCCTCAGCTAAGAGTCCTGGTTCTTGTTCAAATCATCTCAGTGCAAAGAAGAAGACTGAGCTGCTGTGTACCACTGCTGCACAGCCTGGACCATCAAACTCCAAGAATAGTTCACAGCCCAAAACCACTGTCTCAGCATCTACCAAGATGAAGGTGGAGAAGGGATGTGACCAAAGCCGGTCTTGCTCTCAAAAGGAGACTTGTTTGAGGAAGAAAATGTTATGTGTCATGTGTGAGAGTACCTCTCACATTGCTAAGGATTGCCCATACAATCCTAAAAGTACTATCCACATGACCAATACAAGACTTCAAAGAGTCTCAAGAAGTCTCAAGCTTCGGAAGGAAAGTCTGTTTCCTTCGGAAGCTCCAATTAAAGAAGAAGGTAAATGGAAAATTACCTTCAGAAGTAAAATTGGTCTCGGAAGAAAGGAGTTCTTCCGAAGCACTGAAGTCTGCTGCAGTGACTGTAGAATCTTCCGAAGGTTCAGTCATCAAAACTTGTGAAGTCCAAAAAGCTTCTAAGGTTTTGAAGGTCAAGTCCAAGACTCCAAAGGTGGTGTGGAAGTCTAAGAAAGACCAAATAACTGAAGTTTCTCCATCAACAACAGCTGAAGATCCCCATAGTACAACCATAGGATCTATTACTGTTGCATTACCTTCTATTACACTTAGTGAGCCCAAGACAAGTAAGGCTTGGGTTTCCAAATGTAACTAATCATTTTCTTTGTGCAGGAACAGCTCAAGACAAGCAGGAATGTCTGGATAATTGACAGTGGCTGTTCCAGGCACATGACAGGCAATAGGTCTCTACTCCATAATTTGAGAGAATTGATGGAGGACCAGTTGCTTTTGGAGGAGATGAAGGTGGTTACACTTCTGGAAGGGGCAATGTCACAAATGGTAAGCTCAGCATTGAGAAGGTAAACTTTGTTAAGGAGCTTGGGTACAATCTTCTGAGTGTATCCTAATTTTGTGATCAGAGTCATAACATGCTCTTTACTGAGCATGAGTGCATTGTTCTCAAGCCTGGAGTGGTCATTCCTCATGAGCATATCCTGCTTAGAGCCCCCAGGAAAGGGAACATGTACAAGATGGATTTGCAAGAAACATCTCCCTCTGGAGAAGTTTCATGCTTTCTATCTAAAGCAAATAGTGATGAGTCTTTCTTATGGCATAAAAGAATGTGCCATGTAAACTTTAAGAACATGAATAAATTAATTAAACATGATCTGTGGTCTGGAATGCCAAAGTGATGATCAAGTGTGTTGCATGCCTGAAAGGGAAGCAACACAAGGTATCTTACAAGCCTAAGGAAAAGAACTCCATCACTACTCCCCTACACTTGTTACATATGGATCTCTTTGGCCCTACCAGTGTAATGAGTCTAGGAAGGACCTCTTAGTGTTTGGTGATCACAGATGATTTTACAAGATTCACTTGGGTCTTCTTCCTTAGAACTAAGGATGAAACCCTGAGATTCTGAAGAATTTCATCTTAAAAGTTGAGAATCAATGTGATCACAAGGTCAAAACCATAAGATGTGATCAAGGACTGAATTCAAGAACCAAATCCTTGATACATTTTGTGATGAAAAAGGTATTACAAGACAATATAGTGCTCCCAGGACTCCTCAGCAAAACGGAGTTGCTGAGAGGAGAACAGGACACTTATTGAAGCTGCAAAAACTATGTTGTCTGACTCTAAACTGCCTATCACCTTCTGGGCAGAGGCAGTTAATACTGCTTGCTATGTGCAAAACAGAGTTTTAGTAGTTAAGACACATGGTAAGACTCCTTATGAACTTTGGCACAAGAGGATCCCTTTCATTGGTTTTCTCAGGTCATTTGGATGTCCCTGCACCATCTTGAATACCAAGATCAAATTGCCAAGTTTGCTGAGAAATCAGATGATGGACATTTCATTGGATACTCTTCCCAAGCTAAGGCTTATAGAGTATACAATCTCAGAACTAGAATTGTTGAGGAGTCAGTCAATGTGACTTTCAATGAACACACACCCTGTGTGGCTGGTTCTGGTCCTGATTGGCTGTTTGATCTTGATTTAGTTACCAACTGTTTTAACAAATCTTGTGAGAATGTTTCAGGATCTGCAGAAAATTTAAATACAGGTGATCCTGATCCAAGATTTAAGCTAGGAAGACCCTCAACTCATACATCTTCAGCTCCAGTTGGAACTACTTCAGCAAATGAGGTTTCTATCAGCACAATAATGACAAATTCAGCTGATACATCTGGTATGCCTTCAAATTCCAGCTCAGAGGCTCCTCAACCAGATAAAGATACCTCAATTGTAGAAGACAACAATGGTGATGGTGATAGTGATCAAGAATTTCTTGATGCTAATAACCATACCATAGATGACAACATCAATGATGTCACACACTCATTGGATCAAGTTAATCTTAATAAGTGTGATAATGTGGAGGGTGAATCTTCCAGGCCAGATCTAAATTTCTCAAATTTGGATCTTTCTCAGCAACTTGTTGTGATCCCTCAGCTAAGGATCCACAAGTCTCACCCCCACCAAACATCATTGGAGATGTTGTCACAGGGGTAAGAACAAGAGGACAAACCCATGAAGCAAATGTTTGTCTTCACTCTTGTTTCTTATCTCAGATAGAGCCAAAGAAAGTTGATGAAGCTCTAAAGGATGGAAGTTGGGTTGAAGCTATGCAACAAGAGCTGCTTCAATTCAAAAGGCAGAAAGTTTGGAACCTTTGTCCTCTTCCTCATGGGAAGGTTACCATTGGAACCAAATGGGTTTTTAGAATAAGAAGGATGATAGAGGAATCATCATCAAGAACAAGGCAAGACTAGTTGTTCAAGGATACACACAAGAAGAAGGGATTGACTACACTGATGTATTTGCTCCTATAGCAAGACTAGAAGCTGTTAGGATATTCCTGGCATTTGCTGCATCCAAGAACTTCAAGGTCTTTCAACTTGATATAAAGTGTGCTTTCTTATATGGAGTGATTGATGAAGAGGTTTATGTCAAATAGCCACCTGGTTTTGTAGACCCTGATCATCCTGATTATGTCTGTAAGCTTGACAAAGCTCTTTATGGGCTGCATCAGGCGCCCAGGAAGTGGTATGAGACACTATCTGAGTACCTTTGTAAACATGGATACAGGAGAGGTACTATAGATGGAACTCTCTTCATCAAAGGACAGGGAAATGACTTTTCTGGTTCAAGTATATGTAGATGACATCATCTTTGGTTCAACTAATCTAAAGCTCTGCAAAGACTTTGAGAAGCTGATGAAAGACAGATTTGAAATGAGTTTAATGGGAGAACTCAATTTCTTTCTGGGAATTCAAGTGAAGCAGGTTGAAGATGGCATCTTCATAAGTCAGTCAAAGTATGTTCAAGACATACTCAAGAGGTTCAACATGACTGATTGTAAGATTGCTAAGACATCCATAGCCAGAAACCACTCCCTTGGACCTGATCTTGAGGGGGAGTGTGTAGATGGACATTTATACAGGGCTATGATTGGGTCTCTTATGTATCTTACAGCTAGCAGGCCTGATATCATGTTTGCTACATGTATTTGTGCAAGATATCAAGCTAACCCTAAGATGTCTCACTTAATCACTGTGAAAAGGATTTTAAGATACCTCAAAGGTGCTTCAACACTTGGTCTATGGTATCCAAAGAATCCTAACTTCAATCTGTATGCCTATACAGATAGTGATTATGGTGGTTCCAACATGACTGCAAAGTCTACATCTAGGGGTGTCAATTCCTTGGTGGAAGGGTTGTCTTATGGCAATGCAAGAAACAATCCTATGTGTCTGCATCAACTGCTGAGGCTGAATACATTGCTGCTGCAAGCTGCTGTGCTCAAGTGCTTTGGATTCAAAATCAGATGCTGGACTATGGATTTAACTTCAAAGAGACTCCTATCCACATAGACAACAATAGTGCTATCTCTATCACTGAAAACCCTGTGCAGCACTCAAGGACCAAACACATCAACATCAGGTATCATTAACTATGAAAAGGGATTAATTAGACTAGTCAAAGTTCATATAGATGAACAATATGCTGATCTATTTACAAAATCTTTTGATGAACAGAGATTTAAGTATCTGATATCAGCTATTGGGATGATTAACTTGAGTAGACTTTTTCTTAAAACTAATTCTAATTATTTCTTCTTAAAATATGTGTGTCCTAAGTTGTCTAGTTCATCACTTTCATAAGCTCATGTTTTCTTTGGATGTAAAATTCTTTTTGAAGACTTTCCTTAGATTCTTGAAAATTTTCTGATAATTCGGAAGAAAAAATTTTATCTTCGGAAGAAAAACATGTCTTCAAAATAAATAACTGTCTAAGAGATTTTACCTTCGGAAGAAGTTTAAACTCATCTTCCGAAGCTTAAAATTTTTATCTCAGACACTTATTTATTTTTAAGGACTTTTTCCTTCCGAAGCAAAATTAACTCTCGGAAGCTTTGTTTATTCTTATACAAAGCATCCAAGGGTTTATTTCTCTTCCGAAGCATAAATTTTCAAGACTCTCAGAAAAATCTTCCGAAGCCATTTCTCTTCATCAAAGAACAGGGAAATGACTTATTGCTGGTTCAAGTATATGTAGATGACATCATCTTTGGTTCAACTAACCCAAAGCTCTGCAAAGACTTTGAGAAGCTGATGAAAGACAGATTTGAAATGAGTTCAATGGGAGAACTCAATTTCTTTCTGGGAATTCAAGTGAAGCAGGTTGAAGATGGCATCTTCATAAGTCAGTCAAAGTATGTTCAAGACATACTCAAGAGGTTCAACATGACTGATTGTAAGATTCTAAGACACCCATAGCCAGAAACCACTCCCTTGGACCTGATCTTGAGGGGGAGTGTGTAGATGAACATTTATACAGGGCTATGATTGGGTCTCTTATGTATCTTACAGCTAGTAGGCCTGATATCATGTTTGCTACATGTATTTGTGCAAGATATCAAGCCAACCCTAAGATGTCTCACTTAATCACTGTGAAAAGGATTTTAAGATACCTCAAAGGTGCTTCAACACTTGGTCTATGGTATCCAAAGAATCCTAACTTCAATCTGTATGCCTATACAGATAGTGATTATGGTGGTTGCAACATGACTGCAAAGTCTACATCTGGGGGTGTCAATTCCTTGGTGGAAGGGTTGTCTCATGGCAATGCAAGAAAAAATCCTGTGTGTCTGCATCAACTGCTGAGGCTGAATACATTGCTGCTGCAAGCTGCTGTGCTCAAGTGCTTTGGATTCAAAATCAGATGCTGGACTATGGATTTAACTTCAAAGAGACTCCTATCCACATAGACAACAATAGTGCTATCTCTATCACTGAGAACCTGTGCAGCACTCAAGGACCAAACACATCAACATCAGGTATCATTTAATAAGAGATAACTATGAAAAGGGATTAATTAAACTAGTCAAAGTTCATACAGATGAACAATATGCTGATCTGTTTACAAAAGCTTTTGATGAACAGAGATTTAAGTATCTGATATCAGCTATTGGGATGATTAACTTTGAGTAGACTTTTTCTTAAAACTAATTCTAATTATTTCTTCTTAAATATGTGTGTCCTAAGTTGTCTAGTTCATCACTTTCATAAGCTCATGTTTTCTTTGGATGTAAAATTCTTTTTGAAGACTTTCCTTAGATTCTTGAAAATTTTCTGATACTTCGGAAGATAAAATTTTATCTTCGGAAGAAAAACATGTCTTCAAAATAAATAACTGTCTAAGAGATTTTACCTTCGGAAGAAGTCTAAACTCATCTTCCGAAGCTTAAAATTCTTATCTCAGACACTTATTTATTTTTAAGGACTTTTTCCTTCCGAAGCAAAATTAACTCTCGGAAGCTTTGTTTATTCTTATACAAAGCATCCAAGGGTTTATTTCTCTTCCGAAGCATAAATTTTCAAGACTCTCAGGAAAATCTTCCGAAGCCATTTTAGCTTCGGAAGCTTTTTCAATTAAAACTTCCGAAGACAAATTACCTTCGGAAGCTTTTCGAATTCCAAGAAAACTACTTTTTGAGCAAAAGTAAACTACCTTTTCAGAGGTGGGACCGACTTCCGGATTTCAAAGTTTATCCTCTTTCATTAACTTTGGTTCAAATCCCTTTTCACATAAATACCCAACGGTTCCCCCTCTTTCTCACTATCTTCCTCAATCCACTATTCCTCTAACCTAATTCTCTAAACCGCCTTTGCTTTCTACCTTTCTTCACCCTTAAGCTTCTGAAATGGCCAACCTTAACCGCAGAAACAACCCAGATTTCTCCATGCAACTTCACAGGCAACATAATCAAGTTGCTCTGTTAAGCTCTGAGAAAGATGCAAGTTTCTCAGAGATTTGCCAATTCTTAACTCTATCCAACTATTTCACCTCCCTGACCATTGATCCTACTCTATATGAGGATCACTTGCTTGAATTCTGGAAGACCTGCCAAGAGGTCATTATGGATGGGGAGAAGGCACTGTCTGCCACAGTGCAAGGGAGGACAATCTTCATCACTCCGGCCATCATTAACCAACATTTGCAGCTGGATGATGAAGAAGGTGAGTTGTCCTTCCCAAAGGAAGCTGTTAATCATTCCTTTGAGCAGATGGGCTATGAGGGAGATTTCTCTGTAAAGACCTTCAGGAAAGGGAAGGTCTCATCCCAGTGGAAATACCTGCTCCATGTGGTTATCCACAGCTTATCAAACAAGCATGGTGGATGGGACCAGATTCCTGAGGATCTCTCCTTTATAGTTCATGGAATGGTTCAGGGGGTCAAGTTCAGGTATTCTCAATTTGTTTATACTAATTTACTTGCAAACTTAGACTCCTTAGAGTATTACATGTTTCCTAGATATGTTCAACACATTCTCAACTGTGAACTGGGCTCACAGTTGAGGAAACAAGTAATATTCTTAAATTGGGACAGATGAAGCCCGGCATCTTTAAAATAATGAAGAAGCCAACTGTAGGCTTCTCAGGGGTAGAAACAGCCCTAGTCCCCAAAATGTTAGAGCTCATTGCTCAAGGTGACAACCTAGCAACACAAGCTAGTGTTGAACCCACACCTCTTTTATCCTTACCTCTAAAAAGACCAAAATCACCCTCACCTACCAAAGAAAATCCAAACGAACCCCTGCTCAGGCTATTGAGTCTGTGCAGGCCCCCATATACTCAACCTTACAGGAGGAAGTGGACACTAGAGCTCCCACTTCCCCTGAGGAGCAAACCACTCCCATTTCTTCACCTATCAGGGCTGAGGTTCCTCATGCTCACCCTGATGAGCTCACAAGCCCAACAGCCTTAAGCCTTCACTCTGAGTCTCAACACTCAAGTGAACAACCTTCAGGGGACAGTTACCATCCCCAGCCTTTAGATCTCAACCAACCAATTCCCAACCTATCCTTCTATACTGATGAAGACTTAGGATTCAGTGAGTACCATGAGTCTCTCTTCTCCTCCCCTACTCAAAGAGAGATGAGTACCTCTGACTCTCCTCAGTCTATCCCACATCAGTCACCTATTACTGAGGTGGACACTCTGAACATGTTCAGGATGTCCATATGGAAGAGGCTCTCACTTTTGAAAGTGATTACATCATTAAGACCTCAACCATGGCAACTCAGCCCACTGGCATCTCAACTGAGGTTGCTAGTGAGCAGAGGAAAACCAGCAGCCAAGAACCTCAAGCTGGTGGTGAGAGAGAGGACTTTGGTCCAATCATCTCATCCCCCAATGATTCTTCTGATGAAGAAGAGGGGAATTTGAGACTAAAGGTGCAGAAATTGTCAAAAACATGCTCCTATTTAGTCTCTAAGGTTAGTCACTTGGAATCTCAGGTGACTACCTTACATAACAGGGTCAATGATCAGCAACTTCAGATTTCATATCTAAAGGAAAAACTAGCTGGGAGACCTTTAAGGAGAGCTCAACCAGAACACAAGAACCTGTGGAAGTGATTGACTTATCCTCCAGCTCACCTATGCAAGTGGGTGATGCTACCAAAAGGGGGAGAAAGTTATTACAACCACAGAACCTGGGAGTTCTTCACAGAGAATGGACATAGAGGACTCACCATCCTCACTTGCTGTTGTGCATTCTCAGCAACTTCCTCAAGTTCACATTAATGTGGACTCTATAGACTCAATCATCAGGAGTCTCTTTGAGAAGGTATACCAAGGGCTGTCTCATCTCCACCACAAGGAACTGGCAACTACATCATAAGGTGGAGGTATGATGCTGACAGAAGAGCCCTTATCCTTCACAGAGTTCAAGGTCAACAAGAAGTGTTTGATTTCCAAAGCCTGAACTTCTATGAAAGATTGGATTTGTCAACATGCCACTTGTCAATCCAAGCAATTCAAGACAAGCTGACAGGTTGGCTCAAAGAATCCAAGATAGGATCCTTGCAGAGTTCTCTCTAAGAAGGAGACTTAGGCAATCAGGCAATGTCATCGGTCAACTGGATGTTGAGGTGGACCCTAAGATTAGTTTCATAGGGGAAACCTTGACTGAAGGCCCAGTGGCAGAACCTGAGACCCATGTCTCATCATCAACAACTGCTGCAGAGGTCCAAACTCCTTCTGAGACACCTGCTGGTGAAGGTGTTTCTCAGCCTCTCTCTGGCCAGAGCATGGAAGCTACACCAAGCAATGAAGGCCAAGCCTCTATCCACCCTGAGTCATAAAGGTCTGTTGGTGACAAAGGGAAAAGGATAATGACTCCTGAGGAAATTGAGGAGGAAGAGAGAGAGAGAGGAAAAGGAAGCTAAGGGGAGAAAGTTCTTCTGGGTCATCTAGCTTTATGCAAGCTGCAATCAGGGCTGCCCCCAGACCAAATACTCAAGATGATGAGTTAAGGGCAGTCAGGATTACTTATTTACAGACCAGGAACTATGATATTGATGAAATCATCTCCCTCCCCTTAGAAGAGTTAAATGAACTGGCTGACATGGAAGTGTTAAGAGAGATGAAGGAGAAAGAGGATGCAAGGCTACTTCTCCAATTCAAAGAGGAGAAGAGACAGAAAAGACTCTACAAGCATGCTCCCACTCTCTCTCCAGTTCAAGAAAGTCCTGCACAGGAAGATGTGGCTCCACAAGAACCTCAGGTAGATAAAGAAGAAGATAGGATCAAGATGATCAACTACCTGAGTGCCACAGGCTTCTATCAGGCAGATGCACTTCTTCCCCTGTCCTATGACTTCATTGAGTTTGAGTACCTAAAGCAACTTGAGCTTGAGCTAGTCAAAGAAAGAAAGACAACCAAAAGGAAGCTAAGGGAAGAAGCTGCAAAGTCAAGAGCCATCATTCAAAAGAGTGTAAAGAAGTCTGCTGACAGACAAAGAATGATGAGCTTCTTGAAGCTATATGGATTCTCGGAAGGAGACTTGGCCCTATGTCTCTATCCACAATGGATGAGCATATAAGGGTGATCAAGCAGAAGATTAAGAGTGGTGAACTGATTGACTTGCACTCTCTTCCAAGTCAAGTCCCACCTGAAGTGGAGGTCAAGTTTGAACAACCTGAGACACCTCAACCAGAACCTCCAGCTGAGCCTCAGCAAGCTTCATCTTCTGATCCAAGGCAGGGTCAAACTCCCTCTCCTTCTGAACCTGTGAGGGAGGAACACCCAACTGAGAAAGACAATAATGATCAACAAGGTGCTGCAGACCAGTCTTCTCAGTTAAAGTCATCTAAGAGGAAGAAGAGAATGGCTTCTAAACCAAAGACAAAGAAGAAGAAGCCTAAGTCATCTACCTCTACACCTCAGGCTGAATCAGATCAACCTAAGGAAGTGCATGATGAGGCAGCCAAATCAACTCCTATGCAAGTGGCTCCTCTAATAACTGAGACACCCATCTTGTCCTGGACTTACTCTACCAATCCAAAAAGATGGCATGTAACAGAGATCAAGGTGTTGAGAATTTCTACTCCTGGCAAGACATAATCAACTTACCTCTGCATGATCTCTTTGAAATGAGAAGATACTATGAAAGTCTTGATGATCCTGACCATCTAATGAAGAAAGGAATGGTCATGATTGTACTGAAGACCACCAACATTTGAAGATCTTCTAAGTGTTTTGGTAGCATCAGCCTAGGGGAGTTTGTAAGGATTCCTTAAGTCTGATGCAACCCAAAACATCCAAAGTGTCTCTGCAACATGCACTAAGTACTGAAGTATAGAATGCTTCGGAAGTTTTACACAATGCACTAGAAAATACTCTAAGTGTAAAATCTTCCGAAGCCAAGACCAATATCTTCCGAAGCCAAACATGAAGTCTTCCGAAGCCTCAGAGACAAAATCTTCCGAAGCTTCAACCTATGAAGACAGATTTCTTCCGAAGACTTTTAGTATACATGCTTTATCTGATGTACTGTTCCATAAAGCACCTTTTCCGCTGCATCTCTGTAAAGTCACCAACTTACATGAGTTGGTGAAAAGGTCTATGCTTTTGGTAACTGTACATTGAGGTCTTGAGTCTGTAACTTTCTACTTTATGTACTTTATCCTTTTTGTAATGTATAAGGATGTGAGCTATGGCATGCCATAGTCACAAGGTCAAAAGGCAGATATGCCTTTTGATCCTACAATTGATTTTGTTAGTGTCTAGTCAATTGTATTCAGCTGGCTTTCAAAGTATAGCCGGCTGTAGGTTGTAGTATAAGTATTTCAAGTTCTTGTATCTTTCTTTATGCTTTGTAACACTTGTAAAAGAACTTGAGAAAGCAATATACTGCCTCCTTGAAACCCAAACTCTCTTGTTCTGTCTCTTTACTTTACTTGTGTTCTTTGTATCACCTTGGTTAATCCAGTTCACTGTTTGATTAAAGTTTAGTTGCTCTCCTCATTGTGTTGTTGTGTTGTAATTGTGTTCAAAGCCCTTAAACGATCCTGCAAAACACAATCACTGATTTATCCAACATAGGCCGACACACACGGTTCATCAAATCCATAAAAGCAGCTGGCGCGTTGGTCAAGCCAAAAGACATGACAAGAAACTCGTAGTGACCATAGCGCGTACGGAAAGCTGTTTTAGGAATATCTTGCTCCTTCACCTTCAACTGATGGTAACCAGATCGAAGATCTATCCTTGAAAACCAACTGGCACCCTGAAGCTGATCAAATAAATCATCTATCCTCGGTAAGGGGTATCGGTTCTTCACCGTCAACTTGTTCAGCTCACGGTAGTCAATACACATTCTCATACTACCGTCCTTCTTCTTTACGAACAGGACCGGGGCACCCCAAGGAGAGACACTCGGTCTAATGAACCCCTTATCAAGCAACTCTTGCAACTGCTCCATCAACTCTTTCATCTCGGTCGGAGCCAACCGATACGGTGCTTTGGCGACGGGTTGGGCACCCGGTATCAGATCAATCTGAAACTCGATCTCTCTGTCAGGTGGCACTCCTGATAAGTCTTCCGGGAACACGTCTGGAAAGTCACATACAACCGGTACATCGGCTAGTTGTGGTGTTAGCGTATCCACATCCTTTACATAGGCCAAGTAGGCACTACATCCACGCCTCATACACTTTCCCGCCACTGCCATCGAGATCACCTTCGGAATCGTAGTAACCCGATCACCATAAACCGTCACTGAACTACCGTCAGGCGCTGACAACTGAATCATATTCTTGTGACAAACAATGTTCGCCTCGTAGTCCGCTAACCAATCCATCCCAAGAACCAAATCAAAACCACCTAAGCTCATCACAAACGGTCTAACAGGAAACTTATGACCCTCAAGTTCCACATCACAGTTCTCTATCATCTCAGAAATCCTGGTAGACTTACCTATGGCAGTTTCTACATCAAAGGGCGCATCAACACGTCTACTACTAACAGGCAGCTTAGCACAGAAAGCAGCAGAAATAAAACTCTTACTAGCACCAGAATCAAATAACACGGAAGCTAAAGTTTGCTTCACTAGAAACGTACCGGACACAACATCAAGGTCTGTCCTAGCTTCCTCCTGTGTCATGGTGAATTCCCTGGCGCTCGCCCTCGGTCCATCACCTCCCGTCCTCTTTGCCCCTGAACTCTTCGCCCTCGGCTTCTTACAATCCCTGCTCATATGACCAGTTTCCACGCAGTTAAAACATTTGCCCGACAGGCAATCCTTTGCCATATGCCCTGTCTTCCCACACTTGAAGCACACATTCAAACCCAGCCTACATTCTCCCGCATGCTCCTTTCCACACTTACCACACCTCCTTGATCCCGCTCCCGGTGTGGCCACGCGGCGGTCATCCATCCGTGCTTTTTTGTTACCCGTCGAGGCATCACCCCGACCAAACCTTTTCCCGTTCTAGTTCCGATCACCACCACCCTTCCTATTCGCTTCAACCACCACCACTTCCCTCTCATCATATAGTCTTCCAGCCAAATCGACCGCCGACCTAAACGTACTTGGCCGGGCGACGACCATATGCCAGCGAACATCCACCGGTAAACCCTGAATGTACCTCTTGATCTTCCGAGAAAGAGGCGTCACCTGATCAGGCACCAACCGTGCCATCTCATTGAACTTGGTAGTGTATTGCTGGTGTGTCATGGATCCCGCCTCCAGCTGCAGGAACTCCCTCTCAATCTTATCCATCTCCCTGTGAGGACAGAACTCCTCAATCACCATCTTTTTCAGTTCGGGCCATCTCATTCTCCCGATTGCCCGATTACCCTCCGCTTGGACAATGTTGTCCCACCAGCATAGTGCCGAGTCCACAAATGAATGGGTGGCAAACTTTACTTTTTGATCTTCCCGGCACTCGCTGATGTCGAGAACAGCCTCCATTTCTCTCACCCATCGGTGAGCAGCAGCAGCATTGCCATTACTGTCAAAAGTAGGGGGCTTGCATCTCATAAACACCCCGTAGTTACAGCCTTGTGCCACTTCTCGCACAGGCTCCTCTTCCTCTTCCTCGTCTTCGTTATCGGAGAAAATCGTTTCAGGCTCCGGTTGCTCTCGTTCCCCCGAAGGCCTGTTTCTCTCCTTTCTTTCTCCTTCCTTCACCGCCTTAATAACTTCGGTCACCACAGACGGTAAGATTGTCTGCATGACCTGGTGTACTTCTTCAACAACAGCCTCCTTTACCGAGGCCCTTAGGTTTGCACTCTCATCCCCAGCTTCTGGATGAGGAGTCTCTGGTTCTTCAGGAACCACCTTCTCGACCCTTGGTCTTCCTCTCTTGGGTCGCGGCTCAACATCAGGCCCGCCGCGGCCTCCAACCCTAGATGCTTTAGAAGATCTACCTCCAGCCATTCTCTAACTCTCACTGAAAGATTCAAACACCAACACGGTTATTCAATGAAATAACTCAGTTTATGTCAAGTATAGTAAGTCCCTAATTACAGTGGCCAGTTGTGATTAGCCAATTACTTTACTCTTCATACCCCAAGTATTACCTGTCCTGACTACATCAGTATTTAAATCTACATACAACACATAACCACATACCATGCGCACATAAAACCGGTTAACTTTAAGAAAATACCTGATGGCACGCAGCTACTCGGTTTGGCATCCCATTCCCCTTTCGTCCCATTTTCAGTTTAAGTTAAGGTTTATTTTGAAAATTTACCCATTTCACTTAAACTTTGGCTCTGATACCAACTTGTAAGGCCCCGTTCCCGGGACGCTTACAGTTGGTCATTCATCGCACATAAAACATACATTTACATTTGTACTTATAAACATCGCAGCGGAACATTAAAATAAGCTTTCATTTCTATATAAATGCTTTTGCAAGTTAATACAATATTCATTACAAAATAGTTTGTTCGCATTACAATGCAAAAACATAAATCAAAAGAATGCCATCCCAAAAAGAGCCGAGTAGCTTCACGGTGCCATCCTCAGCAAACGTTACCTGCCAACTGGAAAACATATAAAAAGTCAGCGTTGCTGAGTGAGTTCTAGTTTTATTACAAAACATACTTTACTTTCATATAACACCATTCGTTACTTTTGCATGATCACACATCATACGTACGCATAGATAATATCATTATTATCTTCTTCATTCATTCTTTCATTCATTCGTTCCATATAACTTTACCTGCGCATCGGACATCATCCGTACCAATACCATGTGCTACACCCCGATCAGTCTTAGCTACCGGGCCGAAGTCAATAAATGAACAGCTAAACGTATGCCACAACCGATCAGTCATAGCTACTGGGTCGAAGTCAATAAATGAACAGCTAAACGTATGTCACAGTACAAGGGGTAAGCGGTAGAGGTTCTACATTAATGGTCAATCACAAAGAAGGACCCGTTATCCGATGCATGCAAGACGTTTCATTTCTTTCCACTTTACGTTACATAATACTTCATTTCATTCATCATAATACGTAAAGCCATAGAAAAAATATTATACATCATACTAAGGAACATTAACATGCATCAACATCACATCATACAGGGCAACATCATACATACATAACATGCATCATGCATAAACATGCAACTTCATCATTTCTATGCCTTACATGTTTTCTAAGGCCATAACAGTTATCTTACATGCTCTTACGAGAACCTTTACGTCAAAAACTTACATCTGCACTTTCCCCCGAAAGCCAGAAGTCTAACAACACTTTCCTTCGGGTGCAACAGCTTTATTCGTGCGTATGGACACCCTTCAGTCGCATGGCCTTCATGCGACTGAACATCATGCGATTGGACTCAGGCGGATGAACATCTATGCGAATGGACATCCAGTCGTGCGTATAGACCTTATGCGGATGGAACTAATGCGAATGAGCACCTATGCGACTGATCTAATGCGAATGAACTCATGCGACTAAGCACTTATGCGACTGAACCCTCAGTCGCATGACTCCCCATGCGATTGGACTCCCAGTCGTGCGACTGAAACCTTAGTCGTGTGATTGAACCCTCAATCGTGCGAATGAATCCCAATCGTGCGAATAACCCTCAATCGCCTCTCATTCGGCCGTATGGCCTCCATTCGGTCGCCTAGCCCTAGCTGATGCAGAATGGAGTTCATCCCGAACCCAATCTGCCATTTTCGGCCTCCAAGCTCATCCAAACCCATTCTAAGCCTAAATTAACCATCCTAGACCTTAGGAATGCATACCACAACACCATACAAGCACACACAAGCCCGGAAACATACACGAAACGCATCACACACATCACACCCAAATGGGTCAAACACATACTCACACCAAAAACGGGTTTTAACATTTTCCAGCCCCAAAATCGGTTGAAAGCAGGTAAAAGTGGGGTCCTAGAACTCACACAAACGAGCACAACGTTAAGGGCTTCGATTTGGCTTGCTACACAACGAGTTTGGCCACCCGAATCACCCGAACCACTCCTTTTTCTCTTTTTCTTCTCCTTTCTCTCTTCTCCTTTTGTTGGCTGAAAATTTGTGTATGGGGGAGAGGGTAAGGGCTGCCCTCTCCCTTATATACTCCACTCACTCGACTTTCTTTCGTTGGCGAGTTTGGTCCCTCGACTTTGGACTTTATTTCTTTTTCTTCCTTCGCCGGCTTCTAAATGATAAATATCCGGGTGTTACAGAATACGAATTCAAAACTTTAGACATTCGAAAATTTGGATTCAGATATCTGAAAGGATATCCGAATTTTAAAAAATATGTATGATTTAAAAGTTTTTATATTATATTAAAAAACTTTCTGATATCCAAAATTTATATTAAAATATCAAAAACTTATAATTAATATTTATTATTTTATTAAATTTTATGAAATATATTTTGGATAATTCGGATATTCGAATATCTTAAAGTTTCAAAAACACTATCCAATCCGAATTCGAAAATTTTTAGATATCCAAATTTTCAGATATTTTGATTTCAAATTTTGGCATATCTTGGATTCAAATTTTCGAATACTTCAAATTTAGTTTTAAATTTTGATATTTTTAAACATCCATACTTTCTTCCATTAATGTTAGCACATTCTAATATATTGATCCACTAGGTTAGTCCTGTGTAATAGAATATATAAAATGTTAAATAATTATTAATAAAAACTTATGCATTATAAAATCATGTTTGAAGATAAAATATGATGTTAATTACGTCTAAATAGCTAATTTAGGTATAATATTTTGATGTAAAATATAATTAAAATTATATATACTTTAGTTTAAGAATAAAATAGTTATACCATTTTTAACTCTCTTATGTAAAAAAGTTTTATTTTTAAACAATCGTTTTAACATTTTTTATAAAAAATCTTGTTTTTAAAAAAATCTGATTTGTAATTATTGTGGTTGTTTTAATAAGACTGTTTTAAATATTTCACCTGTTTATAATTTTTTTAAAAACAAAACGATTTAAAATATTTTATTTAAAAAATATTTAGTGTTTTAGAAAATTTCATATTATATAAAACTTTAGTTTCTTCTTATTTAGATATTGATTAAAAGATGTGATTTCGAATTTACTTTATAAAATTTATTTAAAAAAAGATTGTTTGATTTTAAAAAAAAAATTAGATAAAAGAGAGAAATATAGCAATTAATAAAATTTATTTTTAATAAGAGAGAGAAATTTGTATGAGTATTTAAATTACTATAATACTCTTTTGGAGGGAAATTAATTTGTGGATATCTAAAAAAATAACAAGTGGTAAAAACATGGGTTTTACGAATGAAAAGTGACAAAAGAAATCTTGTTTTATTAGAAGTAATAGATGTGTTGTGCAATTTGCAAATGATAAGGGTATTTAAATATCTTGAAATTCTTGACGTGGATAGGGGGAAACTTTCATCAAATCCCTTCTTGACTATCCTCTTAACAACGACAATGATATTTTTTTTCACAAACTCCTACTTACTTTATTTACAACCTATATATATAACTAGCTTTAGTAAACCCGTGTGTTACACGAGTTGAATAAATAAAATATTAATATAATAAAATTTATTAATTATAAAATGATATTTTAACATATGATATGACTGAATATACGTATGAAAAATGACTATAAGTAATAAAATAATGATATTAACTTTTTAAAATTTTGTTTTTAAATTTTTTTCTAAAAAATAATAATCATTTTGTTCTAAAACAAACCATATAAAAATGCCATTTATAAAAATTTCCTAACTATAACTCCCAAATTTAATTATTTTTAGTTTTAAAATTTGACTTTTTAAAAATACCAATTTCAAAATATTCATATTTTTAAAAAAAGTTTTATGCTTTAGAAAAATTTATTATTTTATAAAAAAAATTATTTAAAAAATAACATTAATAAATACATATCTTTCTTATTATTAAATCTAAAATATTGTTAAATAATATTATTAGTAATTATGGTAATTATTTAGTATGAGAGAGAGGTGATAAAATTTTGGTGAAAATGATTATGATGTTGACATGTGTTATTTCAAGATACTCTTTTATTAGAGTAGAAAGATTGAGACAATTTTATATATACCCCTGTAAACTTGAAAAATATCATATATGCCCATTCAAAATTTAAAATATCATATATGTCCTTATAAACTAGTAAAAATATCAGATTTACCCATTTTATTAAAATCAATTTAAGAAATGACTAATTTACCCTTATATACTTTAAAAGTTAAAATATCATATTTACCCATTTAGTTTCAAAATTATATATTATCCAATAAATCATAGTTTTCTTAAAATATTGAATTTATCAATTTCATTAAAAGGATTTATTTTTACTTTCTTTAATAAATTACCATTCTTTATATAATGCATAGGTCATATATGGATGAACCAAATATCTTTTACAACAAATATTAAAAATAACACAAGAAAGAAAACAATCAATGTTCATTAGTTTTTCACATATATCATAACATAGCACGAAAAGAAAAAAACAAATACAAAAGAGTAGCCAAAATCCCATAACATCAGTAATCATAAATGCAAAACAAATTGAGAGTATTAGTTTTCACAAAATTGTGTACTCTTCTCATGTCTTTTTTTACCAGTTGATGCTTGATATTTATGAGAACTCTAAGATGCTGGATTTTTGCATGTTCTTCCATGGTGTCCATACTCATCACAACGCGAACATCTGTATCTTTTTTTAGACTCATCATGCGGTATAATTCTATTCTTTTGTGGTCTCCCGGGCGGACGTCTGATGCTAGGTGGGTATATCTTCTCCCTTGTATATCTTTGAACCTATTGATCCTTAGTAGGCATTGGAGCAATTTCTAAAGCATAAGCTGATTTATATTTCTCTATAGTAAAATATGTATCAACATATCGATCCCAATTTACATCTCTTATGAAAGCAATAAAAGCCGCTACATGCACACATGGAAGGCATTTAACCTGCCAAACCTGACAACTATATTTTTGCTCATCAAGTAAGACTTCCCAACGTTTCCCATGTATTTCACTTCTGCTCGTTGTTCACCGCTTCTACAAACCTCGTATTCACCCAAGTTCTATATATAACACAGAAAAAATATAAGGAAATTCATATTTAAATGTTTAACTCTTAAAAATAGGTAAACAAAATTAAATAAATATTTCACTTACTTTAAAGATTTTGTTGAGGTAATTCTTCGTATTAGGTACCAATTTGCCCTTCCATTTCTTTACGATCATCCTTTTTTTGTCAAACCTTACCATTATCTTTTCCCTAATAGAATCTAGGAGATCAAGTACCGGCAGATAACGTAGTTCACCTATCCATGAATTAAATGCTTCCGAGATATTGTTTGTAATATAGTCACATTTGGAAGTTGTTCCAAACCTACAATGGCTCCATATTTTCTGATGATTCTCACTAATATATGTAAATGCATCTTTACATGCTTCTGCAATCTCATATTCTCTAACATTGTATGTTTTAGCGCCTCGCCATAAGTTCCTACTAAAGATCTCACCATGAAAATGTTTCTTGAAATTATTGTACAAGTGTCTAATGCATTCTCTATGTTTAACACTAGGATACACTTGTGTTATTGCTACTTCTAGACCTTTTTGCATGTCTGATGAGATAACTAGACCATTTGGTGTACCAATTGTTTTTTTAAGCAATTCAAGAAACCATTTACATGATTTTTTGTTCTCTGATTCAAGTACACCATAAGCTACTGGAAAAATAGAATTATTACCGTCAACACTTGTGGCAGGGACTAGTACTCCATTGAACTTTCCTTTCAGGTGACAAGCATCAAGAGCAATGTACGGACGACAACCATCAAGAAACCCCTTCGAGCAAGCTATTAATGAAATAAAAAACGTAAAAATTGCTTCTTGTTACAATTAGTTTCAAAGTCAATGTCAACAACACTTCCTGGGTTTCTATTAATGAGTTCCTCTTTGAAATCAATCATTTTCATGAACGAGTCTTCCCACTTGCCATACACATCATTATATGCTTATTCCTTACCTCTAAAGACTTTTAGATATGATACATCAACATTGTAAGTTTTCATAACTCACTTTCGGAGATCTGTAACAGAGACATCCCCATCAGATTTTAGCTTATCTGTAATTACACTAGCAATCCACCCTTGAATTGCAAGCTTATTACCACCTTTATTGCTTCGAGTGCAAGAATAAGCTTCTATAAATGTCTTGACCTATATAATTAAGAATGCACTAACATTTCACACTTCAGTATTAAAATATTCAGTTAACTTAATGTAAACTAATTAAGAATGCATTTAACATTTCATACATTTTACTAAAGATCAACTCACGTATAAGCATCTATTTAAAGAAAGCATTTTACTTGTTTTATTAACAATATACAAGTGTAAAAATATAATAATTTTTAGTTTATATACTTGCTTTAAATGTAACTTCATCTTGTGTGATAGAAGCATGAATTCTCCACTTGCACTCTTTGTCTATACACTTTGCTGTGAATCGGGTTAGGTCACTTTACTCAATGATGTACTCAAATTCATTCATGAGTGCATAGTGGTTCAAAGCTCTTCTAAACCCGATCACATTTAGAAACTTTGATTTCACGTTCATGGTTGGATTTTTCTTGCTTTGTGATTAAGTTTCCTCTTCATGATTTTGGAAATCATCTTCAATATCACTACTGTATTGACTATGATAATTTTCATCATTAAGAGAATTCTCTGATTCTTGCTCCCTGTCTGATTCATCAATAACTTCATATTGAACCCTATATAAGACATTAATTTAATTCTCATGCAAATTATAGTTGGTAAACAATATGTAAAAATGTTATGAAAAATAAAGTGTTTTTTACCTTTGTTGTATAGGATTGGAATCGGTATTATCCTCTGTTGTCACGTAAATGGTTACCTCTTTTTCCATCTCGTACATTTTAAGCATCAACTCAAAACTATCATTAGAATCAAGCTTAATGAAAGATTGCTCGATTGCATTTTTGTCAAGAAAACAAATTAAGATAACGAGACCCTTATTTGACGGATAACGGCTAGTAACCTCTTCGATTAAATCCCCCAAGCTATATGTGAACATGTCAATGTAAACACATTTTTAAGATCCAAAACAATATCATTTTCTCCCAGATGAGTTCTTAGTTAATCGAAAATAGCCTCCGTATTTAAGTTTTAACTTATACTTAGAAGATGTTCGCCTGTATAAAAATCCATTCAAACTTGAGTAAAGGTTTCTGACAATTCAAAACATAAGAAAATAAAAGGTTCTTTACGTACTCAGGTATGGGTGATTGAACCATGAACTCCCGCATTGGTACTAAAGAACTATTTTTTGTGATATCCACGTTATCTTGAGACATTTGTTCACTGTATATTCAAATATTCATCAAACAAATATATAAAATACAAAATCAAAATAGTAGTATTTTATACTGTTAAGTTCTGATCTAAAAGATGTATGAAAGTTAAAGAAATAATTCATAATGCTTTAATAAAACTTTTAATTTGATTAAAATTTCCTTACTGTAATACAAGAACCTTGATAAGTGAATTTTTATAAACATTTAATTTGCCTCTTGGTTCACCATAAAACAAAAAATATATGTGGTGGAACCCATACATCTATTGTTATATCATCATCGCAAAATCATGATTTGGTAAAAGAATTCAATAAATTCACATCATCCAATATAACTAAAATGGTGACACTTCAAAATCATTTTGAACAAGTGAATGCCACGTATAGCACATTCAATAATAGATTAATGGGAAAATAAATTGAATAATGTACAAACCTTAGAAATCGACTACCATACATGAACAAAATGGGGCTGCCGACTGCAGAGGTAAATGATGGGATAGAGATGTTGAATAATTAGGGTATTAAAAGCTAATCTTCCTACTCTAATAAAAGGGTAAATGGGGTGCCACGTGTCAGCACCGCAATCATTGAGATGACACGTGTCAGCACCACAATCATTCTCCTCAAAATTTTCCCGCATCTCTCTCCTATTAAATAATTACCTTAATTACTAATAATATTATTTTAATTCTTTTTAATAATTAATAAATTAAGAAAGAAATCTTTTTATTAAGGTTATATCTAAATAAATTGATATTTTTAATTATCAAATTTGAGAGTTGTAATAAGAAAAATTTTATAAATGACATTTTTAATACGGTTTGTTTTAAAACAAAATATTTATTTTCAATAAAAGAAATTTAAAAATAAAATTTTAAAAAGTTGATATTACCGTTTTTTTATTTTAGTCATATCATATCTTAGAATATCATTGGTTAATTAATAAATTTATTATATTAATATTTTATTTATTTAAACCGTGTAATACACGGGTTTACTAAAGCTAATATAATTGATAAGGGTAAAATAGTCATATAGAAAAATCATTTAAATTGGGTATATATATGATATTTTAAGTTTTTATTGGATATATATGATATTAATTCTATATTAAAAGTTTTTGTTGGGTATATATGATATTCCAAGGGTATATGCGAAATTAATTCTATATTTTCAGGATTTAAACTCTCGTTAATTTGGTCTATTATATAGAGATAAGATAACTTATCAACAGAATGTCCTTTGATGACTGGTAATGAAATTTATTTTTATATTAAAACTTGAATGATTTAAAGTAAAATATTGAATGACTTGTGTTTCTTTTGAAAATTTTGATTCTCAAATTAGGCTTCTAATTTGAGCTCATTGGTCGATAAGAGAGGGAATAGAAAAATAAGAGATTAATTTACTTTTTTAGAAATTAACTTAATAATTATTTCATTTACTTAAATATCATATTCCTATCTTTTTCTGTGTAATCTTTTTAAGAATAAAATTTTAAGTTAATCATGCATCCTTTCTTTGATTCTTAATCGTTTTAACCCTAAATCTTAAAGTTCATCAATCCTTGTACTAAACATGAGGGAATTAGGGGATGTTTGCCAACATTCGAATCAACCTCTTAATAGTTTAGATGTCTAAATGATTCATCACTTAATACTCCAGACTTTTTGTTTCGCTATCAAATATCTGAATGGTTCAGACATTTGCCTCTAAATAATTAAGCATTATACTAATGCTGAATGGTTAAGACCTCTTATCTAAATTGGTCAGACATTTGCCTTTAAATAATTACGCGATATACTAGCTCTTAATGATTCAGAACTTTTAATGATTCAACATTTAATGGTTCAGACCTATTATTAGTTCAACACTTAATCATTCAGAAATTTCCAAACAGTCCTTAAGTGTTTCTTCTGAATACGTGTTTTAGTTGATAAGATTCTCTTAAGGGGTGTTTGTTTTTTGTGAAAGGCTCCTCCTCGCCTCTTTTGTCTGCGCTGCGCAAACCACGCGCAGACCTTGAGTTCTGCAGAGTGTTTGTTTTTTGGAAGGCTTTTCACTAAAAAAAGGTATGCGCGAGATCTGCATGGTGCAGACTTGGCACAATCACTTTTAAAGGCTTCTAAGTATGCAGAGGATTAAACACCATCACCTACCACCATCCATGTCCACCACGACCGTCCACCACCGCGACCGTCCTCCACCACCACCACCGTCCGCCACCACCACTGTCTGTCTCCACCACCGTCCGCCTCCGCCTCCACCACCATCCGCCGCCACCATCGTCCGCGACCACCACCGTCCGCCTCCACCACCGTCTACGACCACCACCGTCCGTGTAACATCCGGTATTTTTACGTAATTAAAAGTTAATGTCGTTTATGTTGTAAGGGCCTTTATGGCCTACATGGAACTTATGGGTTATTTATGTTAAAATTTTAATTGATCTTTAAGTTCTAACATAAAGGTTAATAACTTAACTATTAAATTGAACTAAAATAATAATGTAATAATAATGATAGTAATCATAATAATAATAATAATAATAATACTTATAGTAATTAAGAATAATAATAATAATATTAATAACAATAATGTAAATGATAATAATATTGAAAGTAATAAAGTTATATAACTTTAAACTTGTACTTAATATGTTTATTACATAAAATATTAACAATTTAAACTTCAGGGGCAATTTTGTAATTTTGTTTAAACTAAAAACTAAACTTTGAAATCAACTTAACAAAACATAAACTACAGGGACCATTTGTGTAAAAAACAGAAATCAACCCCCCCCTTTTTGCGCAACCCCGCACTTCCGGCAGCCACCCACCGGCGGCTCCGGCGAGCTCCGGCCACCCCCGAAACTCTACAAATTCGATCCCAAACCGTTCCAAATCCATTCGTATGCATGTTTCGAACGTGAATGCGTGAATTAATTTCGTTTAAAGCATCGGTTACTACATGAACCATCGTGTAACCGATGGTTCAAATCGAATGAGCCGTTCAACATTGAAGACTCAATATTAACTCAATTAATCGAGCATGGATAGTCTTTTAACTATCCTCAATCTATCTACGTTTCCAATTCCACCTGAAACTCACACAGAGCTCATACCCGATCCTCTCTGAATCCACGATCTGCAACTTAGTCGTGATCCATTTTCTAAGCGAAATTAATCGTAATTGATATGGGGCTTCTCATAATCATCAACAAGCGAAGCTTTTCAAGTGGTCAATCGAATTAAACCGTCAAGAATCAGCTCTGTTCGGTGATTCCACGATCACGCTCGAACCCTGTCTCGTTTGCTAACTAAACAGAATCAATTCAGGTAATTAAACACGTCTATGTACTCGATTTAATATGGGAAACAAGAGCCCTATGTTTAATTCAAGTATCGGGATCGATTTCATGTTCAATTTGGAATCAAACGGATTTAGGGTTCATAAGGATTGGGAACTATTTGAAGGATTGTTCATAATAATTAACTTGCAGTTTAAAACAAGAACTGGGCTTTGGCCCGACGGTAAAACACAGACTTTATACATGGGAGGTCAGGGGTTCGACCCCTGCCTCTGCCATGTTTTATTTTAATTGTTTTTTTTTATATATTTTAAATCCAGAAAATTAGTACTATATTAATAAAAATTATTTTGTTAACTAAAATATTTCTGAAATTATTAAGCTATTTTTAAAGATTGTTAAACTTATAGTATCCAATTTATTTTCTTTTAAAAGAATAAAAAGATTATAAAAATTTTACTTAGTCATTTTATGTTATAAAAATATTATGATTCAAATTAGAGTTATTTCAAAACCTTATTAATTTTAATATTAACTATTCAAATAGTTATTAATCATTTAACCATGCTATAGTTAATAAATTTATTTAAATTCTTGGAACTAATAAAATAATATATATTATACTTTATTTTTATTATTAAAATCTTGTATTGTAAGATCTTTATAATAAATCATTTAGGGGTCAAAACTTTATAAAATGATTCTAAATAATTTAAATAAGTGTTTAATAAATTCTCTTTATCAAATAATTAATTATTAAATTAATTATTTTTTTTCACATATTATATTTAATTTCTATTAAATCAATAATTTAAATTGTTGAGACCTTTTTAATCATTCTTGGACTTAATTGATTTATAATTATTAAACCAAATCATAAACGATTCATTATTTTATTTAAACTCCCAAATCCCAATTGAAACCCTAGTTCGCATTAAAACGTTAATCTTATTATTTAAACTTAAACTTGTAAAATATATATATTTAGGTGCCTTGTGATGGATATCCTGGATTATCTTTTGACTTTGTATAACATCTTGTAATGCATATATCCATGTGAGTTTTCCTTGTCCCTTTTTTACTTTATTTCACACTATTTTGGGGTGAAACATGATAGCTTATACATGATACACTTATACACGTTTGAGACTTGTAAATCACATGCAATTCAACTTATTATTTTGTCATGGTTATTTGTGTATTGTAAGTGTTTATATGAGATACATAGTTTGTTTACAATCATTAACTATTGCTAGCCTGGCGACGTCTTAGATCTTTGGGCCTGACAAGCCTATTTGGTGCTAAAGTCGAGGTATTGCCGACTCCTAGGGGCCGTACGCTTGTGCACTAGGGAACCAAATACACTTAGCCAATCTTTTATACTTGTAATCAAGTCGAGGTTTGGTTGTAACGATATGTGTTCTATAACCTTACTAGCTTATAACCTATGACATGAATTGCTACTTGTAACCATTTTCATATTATGTATGAAAACCTTGGAAACTCACCAACTATTTATAGTTGACCCTTTATTTTTATCATGTTTCAGGAAAACCCCCAAGTTTTGAAGTGAACTTATGTTGCTGGCATATCCTAGGACTTGGACCTAGTTAATAAACAAAATGATTAAGTTTGATATTTCATGTTGAAACTTATTTCATTATTGAGACTTATGCTTGTATTGTAATTTTGAAACTTATGTATAACATATTTGGATTTAATAATAGCGTTATGTGGCTGTGAACAATCTTAACCCTCACATCTCGACGTTTCCGCCGTCAAGGTTGGGGTGTGACAGATTGGTATCAGAGCCCATAACTATAGGGATTTAGGTTATTAGAAATGGTGACCTAGACTATAGCTTATGCATGAACCTCTTAGAAAAATATTTATATTCTTGGAAATATATATATTGTTACATGCTACATAATGCTATACTTTACTTATGTGCAACTTGATGCCTTAGCATAGGTTTGCCTTGAAATTGTTTAAACTTAGTTATTTGTCTCCCTAAACTTATCTTTGACACTTTGACTCTCCCCGAAAAATGAATCTTCTTAATCTCATTCTCGACGACACGTGGAATTGTATACTTATGCTTATGACTTGGATCCTTAGACTTATGTCTAATCTATGTAAAATCTCATCAAGGTTTTGATTTCATGAACCTGAGATATTTGTGTGACACATAGACACCTGTATTCTGGATTTCCTGGCAAAAGGCCTTCGGGCTAAGGCAAGCATATCGTATAAATCTCATTGTGAGACCAGTTATGCTTACCTGGGGATTTCTGGGATGAGTGATAAACTATGGTCAACATACACAAGTCTCTAAGGCAAATGGGTCAATTTACCTTGACGTGTCAACGATTCCAAATGGTAATGCGTTACCAAATGGAACCATCCTCTTCGTATCTTAAAAATCTTTGATTCCTTGAACTCGTATTACTTCATTCTTATCATACATAATGTTCGTGTTAATATTGAACCTAACCGACATTTCAACTCTTACGTTTAAACACCGTTACACGTTGAGCGTTTCGTGAAACTATTTCTATATCTTGACCAACGTGAACATGGATCTTAATATACCCAAAGCTATTGGGAATATAAACCAAATGGTCCTCAAAAACTTTAGACCGTTACTTATGGTTCTCAAGTCTTCTTAAGGATGCGTCCCATAACTAAGAACATGCAATTCTATAGGTGGAATTCTTACATCTCGAGATACTTTGTCTAGGCAAAGTGTGAATGGTGATTTGACTCGATCATTGAATCCATTCATCTGATCCGAAACCCTTGAGATGAGTGATCACTTATAAGTACGTGTGTCTTCAATGAGGTTATGTTTGACCTCACATCTTGAGAAGTTCGTGTAATTCCTTCAATTGTGAATCAAATGTTCATATCTCGTCGTGGTGTTGGATCACTATTGTCATTGATTTAGTATTCTCGATTTAAACCATTCAAGATTTGAACACCATCATAACTAAATCTGTTACCTCGAACTTTGACCTTAAATTTTGTAAGCATGAATTTTCCTTTTTGTTACAATGATGTAACTTGAAATTTTTCGAATTTCCAATTGATATTATTTTCCTCTCGTCGTTAAGTCAAACTCCGTACCGTCTGCACCGTGAGAGATGCAAGTGTTTGCAAGTCAGCTTATGACTAAGAACACACGTATCTCCTAAATGATTCTAACTCATCAAAACAGGGGTGATTCCCTTACTTTGATGATTCTCTATTCGTTTTGATAAATGGTTTCCAATTGTGATTTATAAAATTTCATCCTCTGGATCGGGGTGATTTCCTTATCCCGAGGATTGAATTCAATTATTTTCTTTGGAATGGCATTTCACAAATGACATGATCTCACCAAAATAGGATTGAAACCCGTACTTTGGTGACAAATGTCAATCTTCGATTGTTTTCTTGCTATGATGAAATTCAATCATCAAGATAGGCGTGAATTCCATACCTTGATGATAATATCATCTTTATGAATTGTATTTGCTCAAATGAGACGACTTCATCAAAGTAGGAGTGATTTCTGGATTTTGATGAAGAAGTTCATCTTGTTATATTTTGTTTTTGTAAAACTTCACCGTTAAGATAGGAGTGATTTCCCTTACCTTAATGGTGAGTTACCTCGTCTTATTTCTGTGAATCCTCAACAAGAAGTTGGGATCGAACTTTTTGATTGGTAAGTTAGTGGTCATACCTTGGGAATACACCCTCAAGCTAGGAGTGAAAACCACACCTTGATGACTATTCTCATTTCTTGATCTCCAACTTACCAAGGTTTTAATCAAGTGACAAGAAACATGTAGTAACTTGAAGGGTGAACCAATGTTAGTGTTTGGACCTATCAAGCCAAAACATGATTTCTGAACTTGAACGGAGACCCAATCACTCTAGGTTGATTTTGAATCCGAGCTTGGAGCATTTAAATTCTTAAACTGATTTCTTTTCCTTTATCCTTATGTTTTGATTTGATCTAGCTACATCGAACCATTTATTCCCTACTTATCAACTTTCATTTTGAGTTATCATCAACGCATGATTGTGTGATGGTAGCCTTCTTAAACAATCTTTCTACTAAATAAAGACATTATCAACTTGTGGTTATGTCTTTCTAGTCATACGAATGTTCTCGACTATACGTATGGGTTTGATGAACTACGTATGCAATATATACTTGGAAACTTGGTATCTTGCAAAACATATTTACAAATACTTTTCTTAATGTTTGCGTCATTTCTTGAATCGCTTTTGAACCCTTAACTTTGAAAATCAATGAAATTTTATCTTGGTTTTGAACAACAAGACTCGTTATTATCCTCATTGCGATGTGGATATAAGGGTTCATAAAATTCTGTAAGTTGTAGTCATATGTGTGGCATAAAAGAAAAGACATAACTTGGCATGTGTCCAAGTGTCTTACTTTCACATATGACAATACCTAACCTTCGTGTTCCTGTGAATCTCCTGTTTTATTTCTCATCACCGAATGTCTCTTATTTTGGATGTTATACTGAAAATTGGTGTATTATAGACCAATTGACTAATCTCATATTGACTCATGTGAGATAATGGGTCGGTAAATTGGCCTGTATCTATCTCAAATAGTCGTATACCGTGGTATGTCGTTAAACATCGATCATTAATGTGGATGATCAATTCATTTTGTGTTTTTAATAATGTACCTAACCACCGTCGTGAACTTAATCTAAAATCTTCACATATCGTATTATTCTTGGACCGATGGTTGGTCAAAGGAAAAATACATATTCACAAGATATGTGTTAAGATCATTTCGTTACATGTGGTGACGATTGGGATTCTTAAATCTCGACGGTTAACGTTTCTTATCATTGTTGGCCTATTAATGATTTCTAGACATCGTTTTATTACGAACTCATATCCTAGAAGTTGTGACTTGTAAGTCTAACATACCATGGTAACTCGTCATCATTTTCAACGTTTCCTTTCAAAACGTCTCGAACTTCACTGGAAGAGTTCAAGTGACATATGTTATGCCAAGAGACTTGAAAGACTTCATAAAGTGAAGTGTTTCATCTGTAACCAAACGTTAAACATTGTTCGTTGAACACTCACTCTTCATTTCAAGTTCTATGTTCATTTAAGTTCATTTTTAATTTCGGGACGAAATTCTTTTAAGTTGGGGAGACTGTAACATCCGGTATTTTTACGTAATTAAAAGTTAATGTCGTTTATGTTGTAAGGGCCTTTATGGCCTACATGGAACTTATGGGTTATTTATGTTAAAATTTTAATTGATCTTTAAGTTCTAACATAAAGGTTAATAACTTAACTATTAAATTGAACTAAAATAATAATGTAATAATAATGATAGTAATCATAATAATAATAATAATAATAATACTTATAGTAATTAAGAATAATAATAATAATATTAATAACAATAATGTAAATGATAATAATATTGAAAGTAATAAAGTTATATAACTTTAAACTTGTACTTAATATGTTTATTACATAAAATATTAACAATTTAAACTTCAGGGGCAATTTTGTAATTTTGTTTAAACTAAAAACTAAACTTTGAAATCAACTTAACAAAACATAAACTACAGGGACCATTTGTGTAAAAAACAGAAATCAACCCCCCCCTTTTTGCGCAACCCCGCACTTCCGGCAGCCACCCACCGGCGGCTCCGGCGAGCTCCGGCCACCCCCGAAACTCTACAAATTCGATCCCAAACCGTTCCAAATCCATTCGTATGCATGTTTCGAACGTGAATGCGTGAATTAATTTCGTTTAAAGCATCGGTTACTACATGAACCATCGTGTAACCGATGGTTCAAATCGAATGAGCCGTTCAACATTGAAGACTCAATATTAACTCAATTAATCGAGCATGGATAATCTTTTAACTATCCTCAATCTATCTACGTTTCCAATTCCACCTGAAACTCACACAGAGCTCATACCCGATCCTCTCTGAATCCACGATCTGCAACTTAGTCGTGATCCATTTTCTAAGCGAAATTAATCGTAATTGATATGGGGCTTCTCATAATCATCAACAAGCGAAGCTTTTCAAGTGGTCAATCGAATTAAACCGTCAAGAATCAGCTCTGTTCGGTGATTCCACGATCACGCTCGAACCCTGTCTCGTTTGCTAACTAAACAGAATCAATTCAGGTAATTAAACACGTCTATGTACTCGATTTAATATGGGAAACAAGAGCCCTATGTTTAATTCAAGTATCGGGATCGATTTCATGTTCAATTTGGAATCAAACGGATTTAGGGTTCATAAGGATTGGGAACTATTTGAAGGATTGTTCATAATAATTAACTTGCAGTTTAAAACAAGAACTGGGCTTTGGCCCGACGGTAAAACACAGACTTTATACATGGGAGGTCAGGGGTTCGACCCCTGCCTCTGCCATGTTTTATTTTAATTGTTTTTTTTTATATATTTTAAATCCAGAAAATTAGTACTATATTAATAAAAATTATTTTGTTAACTAAAATATTTCTGAAATTATTAAGCTATTTTTAAAGATTGTTAAACTTATAGTATCCAATTTATTTTCTTTTAAAAGAATAAAAAGATTATAAAAATTTTACTTAGTCATTTTATGTTATAAAAATATTATGATTCAAATTAGAGTTATTTCAAAACCTTATTAATTTTAATATTAACTATTCAAATAGTTATTAATCATTTAACCATGCTATAGTTAATAAATTTATTTAAATTCTTGGAACTAATAAAATAATATATATTATACTTTATTTTTATTATTAAAATCTTGTATTGTAAGATCTTTATAATAAATCATTTAGGGGTCAAAACTTTATAAAATGATTCTAAATAATTTAAATAAGTGTTTAATAAATTCTCTTTATCAAATAATTAATTATTAAATTAATTATTTTTTTTCACATATTATATTTAATTTCTATTAAATCAATAATTTAAATTGTTGAGACCTTTTTAATCATTCTTGGACTTAATTGATTTATAATTATTAAACCAAATCATAAACGATTCATTATTTTATTTAAACTCCCAAATCCCAATTGAAACCCTAGTTCGCATTAAAACGTTAATCTTATTATTTAAACTTAAACTTGTAAAATATATATATTTAGGTGCCTTGTGATGGATATCCTGGATTATCTTTTGACTTTGTATAACATCTTGTAATGCATATATCCATGTGAGTTTTCCTTGTCCCTTTTTTACTTTATTTCACACTATTTTGGGGTGAAACATGATAGCTTATACATGATACACTTATACACGTTTGAGACTTGTAAATCACATGCAATTCAACTTATTATTTTGTCATGGTTATTTGTGTATTGTAAGTGTTTATATGAGATACATAGTTTGTTTACAATCATTAACTATTGCTAGCCTGGCGACGTCTTAGATCTTTGGGCCTGACAAGCCTATTTGGTGCTAAAGTCGAGGTATTGCCGACTCCTAGGGGCCGTACGCTTGTGCACTAGGGAACCAAATACACTTAGCCAATCTTTTATACTTGTAATCAAGTCGAGGTTTGGTTGTAACGATATGTGTTCTATAACCTTACTAGCTTATAACCTATGACATGAATTGCTACTTGTAACCATTTTCATATTATGTATGAAAACCTTGGAAACTCACCAACTATTTATAGTTGACCCTTTATTTTTATCATGTTTCAGGAAAACCCCCAAGTTTTGAAGTGAACTTATGTTGCTGGCATATCCTAGGACTTGGACCTAGTTAATAAACAAAATGATTAAGTTTGATATTTCATGTTGAAACTTATTTCATTATTGAGACTTATGCTTGTATTGTAATTTTGAAACTTATGTATAACATATTTGGATTTAATAATAGCGTTATGTGGCTGTGAACAATCTTAACCCTCACATCTCGACGTTTCCGCCGTCAAGGTTGGGGTGTGACAGTCCGCCTCCACCACCGTCCGCCACCACCATTGTCCGCCTCCCCCCACCGTCCGCATGGAAGAAAATGTATTTTTGTGGTTTTATAGATACTAAAAATGTGGAATAAATTATTTAAATAAAATATATTTTTATGGTTTTACGAATATTATTGTAGTATTGTATAACTTTATTTAAATTTTAATGTTTATGTACTTTTTAAAGTTTAAAAAATAGGGTTATTCTAATTACAAAATATTTTAAAAAACAAACAATATTCTTAATGCCGACCGCAGATGTTTGATACATCTATTCTCCTACAGATGTCTGCAGATATGGTTCGAAGACTACAGACGTTTTGCTGAAAAAAAACAAAAAGCACATTAGTTTGATCACATTTAGTTGATGGAATATGTTTATTTTGATGTATTTGCTCTCAATGTATGTAATTCCCATCTTTGTTAATTAATTTCTTTTTAGAGTTAACTAGTATTAAGCCCCCCGCGTTGCGGTGGGGAACGTAAAACCATGACAAGTAGCACCAATATCACACTACCATCAACGACCACTTAACACCGGAAAAATCGTATTAAAAAACAGAATAAAAACGAAAAAATATAAAAGCAAACGAAAAGTAGACGTAAAAACATCGAATGACACACGTGAAATGTAAAACATAGAAAACAATAACTAAGTAGATTTAAGAACCGTGCGTTGCGTCAACGCAGTTAAATAGTAACAAATAGGTGTGAAAACGTTGAACCACACACGTACGTTGCAGCGTGTAACTCGTAAACTTAGACCATCATGTAAAAAGGAAAACATGTGAAAAATGAAATGTATAAGAGACAAAAGTTGAGAGTGAAAAAATATTAGGGTTACATTATAAAATATATAAAAGTTTAAAGTAAATAAAAATAAAAAGAAAAAGAAAAAAACCAAGAAGTACAACTTATAAAGCACAATATACAACCCATAAAGCATGTAAAAGTTGATAATTAGTATATAGTTAATAATGTGAAACAACTCTTATCAACAGAAGATGATAATGATAATTCTATAAAGGTAAAACAATTGAGGGATAATTCTAAAATGATAATGATAAGATTAAATCATCATGTATTTAATATATTTGTCTAAAGAGGGTTCATTTTATAATCAAGCTAAAAGATCCATTACAGGTAAAGAACAAAATAAAATATTATCAAATGAAACAATCCATGAAATGTGAAAATATAATCATTTTGGGGACTATGATGGTACTCATGAAGGGCATACATCTTCGGATGATTAGGTACTGTTTTGAAAGCATAATGATCAAGTCCACAAGTTATAATTATATATCAAAGTTTTTAGTTTGGTGTTTACATCTTCATATGATTGATGTCAAAAAAGTAAAATCAATTTGATTTGATCACAAACAAACATCAGTTACACTTAAAAAAGAAGACAAAGATTACAAACAATCTAATGGATACAAAACACATAAGCGACTCTCAAATCATCAATAGGACGATTTGATACAAAGAACCATGACTTAAACTCAAGAACAGATAGGATTTGTCATTGTGACAAAACCTTGATACAAAGACAAACTTAAAGTAAAACAGATAGCAAGATGAAAATACGAGGGCTAGCTGACTATGAATAGATCATCATGAAGAAGATGAAGTGCTAGAGAATGAGTTGAATGTTGATAGTTATCGATCTATTGCACACTTTCCTCTCTGATGGATCTTGAGTGTAGTGATGCCTCAAGTGAATTGCACCATGAGAAGTTTCCACAATCTCTTTTGCTGCCCTCTTTTGTTTCAACTATCGAGTTCCAATCCTCCTTTTCATCGAACTGAATGTCTCGGCTAACCACAATCTTTCGTCTTCACTGGTAGACCTTCAGGGGTGTTGCTAGCTGCGATGTTATGCTTCCCGATTGCAAGATCCAACCTTTTTTCCGCGGCTGAGATCTCGATGCAATCTGCGAACAGAGGCTGCTTGTTACAGCACGGCTCTACCAACTTTGATCGCGACTCCTTCTTCCGCTTCGATTGATTGCACCGCTTTGACACCAATTCAAGTGAATTAATATCAAAACAGAACTATAACACACAAACAATTATGGATAACTCCCACAACTTTGTATTAAGAAAATAGCTCAAAACTCAATACAAAATACTAAACCCTTCTTGGTTTATATAGACTATCCCAAGCTTGGAAGTCAATGTTTATCCTAATCATAATGTTTATCCTAATCTCAATGTTTATCCTTATCACGATTATAATGAAACTAGAAAACCTTTAAATCTAATTAACCAACTTGTTATATTAGACCCTCCAAGTTTACCGACTTGCAATCTTGGTCCCCAATGATCATCGACTTGTGATTTTGGGTAATACGAAATTACCGCCAACAATGCCCTTATCAAGAAGGTAGAAAAGATGAAGAGGAAGAGGTACTCGTATATCAATCTTCTTGTTTATATCCACCTTATACTAATTGAAACAGAAATCCAACAACCAAATGTTAAGCCCATGAGCTGTCCATATGTACTTTTCTCTTAAGCCCATCCATTCTTTAGCCCTGCTCCAAACCACAAAGCTCAACCAGCCCAACAACATGTTTATGAAATAAAAACAAACCAACCATTAATAAAAAGATAATACCACAGAAAACATTTAACATTGAATTGAATTATAGTATGTATTTTCAACAATGTTTATGGTTTTATTTTCACGTTAGTATTGTAAAAGCTTGCAGCCTTGGAACTAGTGATGGAGGTTTTTACTTTTTACCAACCTGGGGAAAATTGATAGCTCAGGTAAAGGAAAACTTATTCCTTCAATTTCACCTAATATATGCATTATTGGTTTTTATATTAAAAATGGCAGATTTGGTCTTCACAAGGTTAGAGATTCTTTTCGCACTTACAATTTCGTTACCGAAGTATACACTTTTGTTGATTATTTGGTGAAAGAAGTGATAAGTTTGTTGCTTTAGATTGCCAAATCCTACTACTCTAATAAAAGACTAACTAGGTTTGACACATGTCATTTTTTAGACACATCTAATGCCACATGTCATCTTGATATTTAATAATAAATATTTTTCCTCCCCAAAAAATTAAATCTACCATTTTTGTATTAAATTTTTAAATACACATTTTATTTCCAAAATTAACGGGATATAAATTAAAAACCTTTCATTTTAAACTAAAAATCATATATCTCTTACTTTTACTTCTACCAAACTCTATTGGTTAATTTTTAAAATTATCTTCTTATCAAATCTTTATTTTTTAATAAGTCATAATTCTAAAATAAATGTTTACTTTAAGATTGTATAGTACCACTTAAGGCACACAAGTTATAATGTTTTATATGTTTTTGCTATTGAAAATACTATTAGTAAAAACAAAGAATGGATTTTAAAAATTAAAATAAAATACTATTAAAAAAAGTATTTAAATTAGACATCAATATTTTCAATTGTCTTTTATTTCATTACCGTCTCTTTTTCTCTTTTCTTTTTTTATTTGTTACCGTCAACAAAATCATTATTTTTCAAAAATTAAGATGTTTTTAACTAATATTTGAAACGTGTTCTTATTTTGTTAGAAATATTTTATTTTATTTTATAAGTGGTTTCTTTAATTTATTAGATGACGTTTTTTTCTGTTTTCTTTTTATCCAGTTTTATTATAATAATTTTTATTAAGGTGTAACTCTTTAATCAAGTCTAAGAGATAGAGTAGTCAATTTTTAATGTAGAATTTAGAAGGTTCTTTTGATTGATTTTTGCATTGTCCATGCTTAGTTGTATTATCATGTAAGCGTAAGTTTAATAGTAAACTCAACTAAACATGTGCATGATTATATGTTATAGTTAGTATGAAAAGGCATCACGGATCCTTCTTTCTATCAAGTTCTTTCTTTAGTAAATTCCCATACAATTTTAGTTACACCATCATATTTTATGTTTTTTGTCATTTACAATTGCTCGAGACGAGATTAGTCAATATATTACTTTTTTTAATTGTCATGTTAGACTATTTAATTAATTTTTTAAACTCATGTACATATCAATGGTTTTCTCATACAAAACTTTGATGAAAATTTGATAATCATTGTTTATTACTTATATTTTTACTCATACGTAATTTTAATCGTATATTTTAAAATATTGTTTTATAATTAATAAAATTTTATTTTATTTAATATTTTATCTTTTTAACCCGTATTACACAGGTTTACTAAAGCTGGTGGAAAGATATATATGTATTGTTCACATATCAAAAACACAATATATGACATGTTTTGTTAAAATATTTAAGATGAAAATCTCAGTGGACAATTTGTTTTCTGACAACTTAAAATTGATATGTGAACAAAAATTATGCAACGGATGGAGTATTATGGTAAAATGACTTGAATGCTAGTTTAATGTGTGTTTTCATTTGATTTCCAGTTTGTGTTTTGGTTGAGTTTGGTTATAAATTCAGATCCAAATTTCTATCCCAAATTATTTGTTTAATAATGTGTCATCCCTATTACAATACTAGGGCCTACTCGATCCATGCATATCTTCATATCATTTGTGACATGCAGTCCACATGACAACATATAATAGTAAAACAACAACAAAAACATGCTACAAAATCAAATTTTTCATCCTCACTTAAATGGTTTTAGACGTATTTGCTATTTGTTCTTCCTTCCATAACTTTTAAAACATCTTTTTGGTTTTGTAGATGTGTGTCTTCTTTCAGGACGTGTAAGTCAACATATCTTGCTTATTGTATAATAGTTAACACGTAACTTTTTAGTCAAATTTTGATCAAGTTAACATACCTAAATTGCAAAAGGTTGGTTGGATTACATTTAAATTTTTTTTAGTTTATCATGAATGTAGAGGTTCAGCTAAAATGGAAGACGGTTTGGATACGGGAAAGGACCGATCTCCATGAGAGCCATTGGTAGAAGTATTTACATTACTAAAAACACAACTCCTTTAAGTAGTTGTGCCTAACCTGTAACTTTTAGTTAAGCTTTTCTTTCATATATGGGCGGGTTAAAACGGTAAATTATCTATCATTTGGTTTTTCATTTGGCACATTTAGTACTCATGAAACAATACTTATAAAATCATTACTAGCTAGCTTTATACACGTTCGGTATCCGGATAATTTACTTTTATAATGGCGAAACTATCTTTCTTTGCATTCTAAACGAAGGCAATATTTGTTTAAAATTAAAGTATAACCCGTCTTTTTCTAAGCTATACTCCAAACTCAGTTATAAGGATATAATTTATTGATGATATTAAAGCATACATATAAAGAAAACTTACCGAATCAGATGGCCACTTTATTTATCAAATCAACTTTTTTTAATTAGATGAATGTTGGAAGAAACACAAATATTTCACATTCATTCAAATTTATGTTAAATTTGCTCCACTAGATTTTTTTCTCACAGTTGTTAAGATAGTATATAAGAAAATTAAAGTTTTCAAAGGTTCAAAATGGAAATACACAAAACGAATTGTGGTAAAAAAAATTTCAGTTATACACCAATCATTGAACACCAATGGTTGGTTTTATATGTAGCTAACATCTCACATTCATTGTGGTTTGCAAAATCTTCAAACTGTAATTTTTAAATGATACGAATATGAAAAATGATATATTGTGAACTCTAGGTCCTACAATTGAATATACTCTTTTCATAAGATACATTGATTGTAGTAATCAAAGCTTTAAAATGTTATATTTTCACCAAAATTTACATAAAAAAGGAAACCAAAATATTATGTATTATAATAGTACAGTGAGAAGTAAATAATACCACATAGAAATATTGTGAGTTATTAGAAGCTAGATGATGTTCATCATGTGAAGGTTGAGGGAAGTCAAAAAAATCTCATAAGTTACCATTGATGAACCAAGTGATTCCATTCGGTCAACTGTTGATTTTATTTGGTCAATTTTGGTTTAACCTACCACCGTTCAAAATAATTAAATTCAAAGTTATAATAAGAACAACTCGAAAAATTGACATTTTTAAACGGTTTTTTTCAACACAAAATGGTTAAAAAAACTATAAAGAAGAGTAACAAAAGTTTAAAATGATATCATCATTTTGTTTCTTAAAATTCATATTCATAAATATTTTTAATCATATCTTATCTTAAAATATCATTTTATAATTCATAAATTTTGTTACAAATTATTTAATATTTTATTTATAGTACAAACCGTGTAATACACGTGATACTAACCTAGTAGAATATATAAGAGTTAATGTTTTTTTGGTCCCTGGATTTATATCATTTTTTTAATTTCAGTACTTGTGTTTTAGTTTTTACGATTTCAATATCCGTGTTTCAAAAAAAATTACTAAACCAACCATTTCGTCCAAATCCCTAGACAACGTCTGTTACCACCAGGGGCGAAACCATCATTTTCTTTTGTAAATAGCTATTTTCATCCCTGGTTTTATATTATTTTCGTGATTTTAGTATCCGCGATCAATCACATTCACGTTCATCATTTATTCTTCTTCTTAAGTACGATCCTTTCTTCTTCTTCAAACCATTAATGATAGTTTAAGTATGATTATTATCTCTATTTGATTATACAACTTTCAATAATAATGGCATGTTGCTAGCTTTTGTTAATGGTTGTATAATTTATAGTTAGAATTTGTAGCAAGTTGTTTGTCTAATTTGTTGGTTAGGTTTTTAATTTCTTTATTGTTTAACTCGTTTTCAAGACTATTTTCATACGTCTTTTGCACCGGTCTATTTTGTTTTTGTTCTTACCTGGTTTAGCCCAACGTCCATGTATGTGGCTTCTTTTTCTTTTTTTTTTTTTTGCTTTGTGTCTTTCTCGTTTTCCCCTTCATTTTCATTAATATTTCATTTAAACGCTTATCAAGGGCAGAAAATCGCCAATGGCGAAATACTAAGACTATGTCCCAGGTATGATTACTAAGATTGTCTAAAGTAGTTTAGAAGGAGGAGGTGATAAAAAAAATCGGTAGGATACTAAGAATAAAGTTTGCTTTGTTATTAACTAGCAAGAAGAAAAGATAACGTGAATATTATTGATCGCTAGTACTGAAATGACAAAAATAATATAAAACGAGTAACAAAAATAGCAATTTACTTAAGGAAAAGACGATTTTACCCCTGGTGGTAACGGACGTTTTCCATGGATTTTAACAGAATGGTTGTTTTGGTAATTTTTTCAAACACAGGTACTAAAACCGTAAAACTAAAATACAAATACTAAAAAAACGACATAAAACCAGGGACAAAAATCATTGAACTCAATATATAATTTGGTTGCTTCATGTGGTTAAAGGCTGCTTTTTAGCTTAATCTTATTTGAATTTTTTATTGTCAAAATCATTTAAAACTTGATGTGAGATTCGTATGATGGCTGGTTGGTTATGTTTGGCTAAATTGGTCAAGAAATAAGGCTTGATATTGCTGCAAATACAAATTGCATGTTTGACCAAAATTCAAAAGTTACTTTTTGACTTTTTGCAGAGATAAAAAGATCAAAATACCCCTTCAAAAGTCACCAAAATTTAAAATTTTAATTTTTGATGACTTTTGAAGGGGTATTTTGGTGTTTTTACCCCTCCAAAAAATCAAAAATCAACTTTTGGATTTTTACAAACATGGCCAAAGAGATGCTCGGAAGGACCTATGTTTAAAAAGAGTATTGGTGTTTTTTTGGGTGAATATGGATTTTGCAAAATCTTATGAAGAGATATTTGATAATTTATGAAGTTTTATAGTGAACTCTTAATAATGTTATATTATTGTCATCAAAGATCAAATCTTAGAATATGTTCGGTGTCAACGTTGGTCGATTTTTTTTCTTTTTTTATTTATTTTTCCTTTTTGGAATACAGGTCAAAACATACAATGGGCTCAAGTGTTCGTTTGTAAGTTGTAATTCTTGTAGATTTACGGTCCAATATAATTTAAAAATAGAGCAAATCCCCGCAGTGAAGCGCATTTATTAATGTTTTGTTATTTAGTTCTTTTGAGAATACTCACTTTTTATTTTTAGTGAATTAATATTGTTATTATCTTTTTACTCTAATAAAATAGTATTTTATTATGACACATGTCAACAGTATAATTATTCTCACTAAAATTTTTCTATATCTCTCCTATTAAATAATTAACTTAATTACTAATAATATTATTTAATATTTTTTTAGATTTAATTAATTAATAAAGATATCTATTTATTAATATTATTTCTAAATAAATAATTTTTATAAAACTTTTAAAAAATACGAATATTATAGCATTGGTATTTTTAAGAAGTCAAATTTTTAAACCAAAATATAATTAATTCGGGAATTATAATCATGAAATTTTTAAAAATGATATTTTTATACGGTTTTTTAGAACAAAATATTTATTTTTTTAGAAAAAATAATTAAAAACAAAATTTTAAAAAAGTTGATATCATTATTTTCATTTGTTTATAGTCATTTAATTTTAGTCATATAAAAATTTTATAATTAATAAATTTTATTATATTACTATTTTATTTATTCAACTCGTGTAACACGGGTTTACTAAAGCTAGTTATTTTTATAATTTTTTTATAAATACTCAATCCGTGTAATATATTGGTAAATTGTATGTCATATTATCCCAATTTAAAAGTAGAGATGGAATATAGATAAAGATAATAAACTTTAAAAATGACATTAGATGTATCCAAAAAAGTACTTAAAGATCTATAAATAATAACTGAAATAAATTTCAGTATTTTATGTAATATGTTATTTCAAGGCCGACCTCAAGAATTCTCAATAGACCATGGCCGAGAAAAAAATAGGCCCCTATAATACTATATCTAAAAAAATATTAGAGTTAAGTTCAATTTTGCTCCTTAAGATTTGGTAAAAAGAGAGTGTATAAAAGAGAGTGTATAAAAGTGGGGCATTGAACTCAAAAAGAGAGTGTATAAAAGTGGGGCATTGAACTCACTTGGTGTGCAAAGGAACAAAATAAGCGAAGCTAGCTAACGATGAGTGGAAATATAACCGTCAAAGGTTTACCTAGAACATGTGAGTAGATGAGTACGTGTAAACTCTAAGTGCTCATTAAACACGTTGACCCAAGTGATTTGGAAAACAATAACACATTTGACCTAGTTGACCCGTTTGACCCGTTGGTGACATATTAATTGAATTATTGTTTGATCAAGTACAGTAACTCATTACCCAAGATTATTATACAAACAATCCACGTATGTCAAATTATGAATCTTAAGTTCTATCAAAATCATCATACTAAGCTAACATAGATTATCATACAACATATGCGAATCTAACCAATCATCATGCTCAACATAAATATAAATAAATCCCAACTAACAAATCACACATTGAGTTTAATCACGCACAATATGCCATTTGAAGCCACTCGCGACTTCACATCCTAAACCCTACCAATCAGGGGCTTCAGATTCACACGTGTGTATGATGTTCATCATTATATTCTCAAATATGGTTCATACAAATCCACATATTGAACATACATAACAATGGCCTACTATAACCTAAACATAATTCCATAACTTTCTAATATAAATTCATCACTTTGCATAATATTTCATAAAACCTTGATTTCCTAAATAACCCATCAAGCATCCAAATGACCCAACTAACACATTAGAAATTATCAACAAGCGTTCTAGCATGATCTTAACATCATATGCATGCCCAATTCATAAGATCATATAATTCATATCAACAAAGTTTCCCTTTTGAGAAGATAACACCCAAAAGCCAATCTTTCATCTAGTTCAATCATGCATCATCAACATTATGCCTAATCTAGTTTATAGGAACCATCTAAGCACACTAAACGTTCATAATTCATCAAATCTCAAATTCTCATGAACAAAAGTTTCTACTTATAGTAATGTATGAACAATACGTTGATTCCATGAAATTCTTGCATAATCCACGTAAACTAGAATCAATACAATACGACTAACATCATACCATCATCCAACAATCTCAATTTCGAATTTTTCAATGCCAATTAAACTAGGGTTGTCCTTAAATTAAAAACATAAAAACTAATAAAAAATCTAACCTTTAATCTGTAATGATTGATAATAACACTTGCTAACACGTTGTAGTGATTGAAACCAAGCAAAATCGATTGGAATGATGTTGTTCTTGCTCAAAATCGCAAAGAATGGGGTTTGGCCGGGGTTTCTTAGCCGCAATTATAAAATAAACCCTCCTTGATTACATTTTGTAAAACTTAATCTTTTTAACACGTTTTAAATAACTTTAACTACAAAACACATGTATTAGTAATCAATAATAATAATCATACATACCAATTGGCAACAATACACGCAAATCATATTTCACAAGTCATCACATTATAACACAAAATTCATAAATAATACTTAAAAGTCATGAATCACATAACCACGTATTAATTAATAATCAAAATTATTAATTATGTTATTATTTATTATCCATTATTAGGTCACCAATGTTCAACGACAACTAGTGTGTACTCACGACACGTGTATCAAAACCTAAAAGAACTAACGGAGTTTGATAACAGAAAATTACCGGATGTCACATACATGTTGCGATGGTTACACTATGAAAGATAAAACGCAAAAACTATAGCATGTCCGGTTAATTGGTTAGGTAAATATGTAAATTAATTTAAAAAAAAACAAAAAAATTAGCCACGTGGACCAATGAAGATCAATTACTATTCATCTCAATTCATAAATGTTATAATTAGAATACATCTTCTATATAAAAATTATTATTTGTGTTAAATACATGTACTTTTTCAAAAAATTTATAAAAACAGTTATAGATCATTTATTAGTATAATACATCATGGGTGGAGCTTTATTGGGGGCTGGGGGCCCTGACCACCCCATTTTTTCACCCAGTAGTGGAAATTTAAACGTAATTCGGCCAAAAAAATTTATATGTATTGAGTTCAGGCCCCCTTGGTTTAGGTCTCGTTACTTTCGGCCCCCCTTACATTTTTCGTCAAGCTCCGCCACTGTAATACATATAGTAGATTCGTAGATTATTTTTACCTATTTAAATTAAAAGTTGGAAATTCGATAACATGAATTTGTCTGTGAAAATAGTAAAACTTAATTAATATTTTCTGATTTAATTAATGGTGTTATTGTCGTCATATAGTTTTTCGAAGGCACACATTCTAAGTATCAACATATTTCATATAACATATATAAACTAAATATCAATAAACTTTAGCTCAAGTAATCAACGTGAGATACTTAAGACATGTAAATATAAAAATGTCTTGAGTTTAAGTCTCATTCTTAGCAAAATGTTTAGAGTGTAGCCATGAGGTTTTTTCAATTGTAGATTTTCTCCTGATGATTGGGGATGTGGTTCTGTCTGGAAAACCGTTATATGAGCACGATTAAAATAACATTTATCTTTAAAACAGTGTCGTACATTTGTTGTTAAAAAAACAAAACTAAATTAATATTTATATGCCCTGAAATTAGGTCGTTCAAAATTTGTGAGTGGAATATTATTGAATTCTTATAATACTAAAAGATAGTGTTGATTTTTGCAAGATTATTAATTTGAGAAATGTTCAAATAAAAAGTCTCTTAAAACTAAAAAATATAAAGAAGTAATCACAACCATCAATCTTTTTAATCAATAGTTAAGATCAAATTGTAAGAAAAAGTTTGTTACAGTGGCATTCTAGTAATAGCCACTTTTGTTGATTTTTTGTAAGTTTCCCCCATTTTTTTAAACGTTTATAACTTTTATGTACGACAGTATTTTTTCTCTAAAATTACACCATAAAACGAACTTTTTTTCTCTTAAAACGAGTACAGTATTGTTATATAAAATGATAATAAAATTTTTAATGTTTCTAAGCTCATATCTCGTCATTGTGTTTTTAGAGCGGTTCATTATGTGTTTTTGTTGGTTATTGTGTTTTCTTGAATACTATTGTATTTTTATAAAATGATGAATTTAAGAAAAATATAATAGTGGAATAACATTGTTGTGTTCTTTAATATGTATAACACAATAATAAACTAAAGAGTAAATTTCAATTTGCATCTCTGACCGTTTGTTCATTTTAACCACTTGCATCCCTACGGTTTTAAATTTGTCATCTGCCCCCAACGTTTTATTTTTATTTCCATTGGTATCTAAAACCCTAAATCGTTAGTTTTTCTGTCAATTATTTTTATAAAAAGACTAAAATATCCCTAAGAATTAAAAATAAAAATAAAAATAATTGTAGGACCACCTACATTTTCTTTTTCTTTGACCACCATAAACACCCACCCACTCTCTCTCTCTCTCTCTCTCTCTCTCTCTCTCTCTCTCTCTCTCTCTCTCTCTCTCTCTCTAACATCAACACACAACCCACTCCACCAATTGACACCACCACCCACATCTTCTTCTTTTCTCTCTACATCCACCCGTCCACCACCACCCATCTACACCACCACCTATCACCCACACCTTCATCTTCTTCTTTTCTTTACATCCACCACCACCCATCGACTCCACCACCCACACATTCTTCTTCATCTTTTCTCTGCATCACCACCACACACCACCCATCGAGGCCACCAGGCATCAACACCATGAACACCACAACCCACTCTACCATAGACATGCAAACATCACCACAACCCTCTCCACTACAACCACCTTCACCACCATAACAACCGTCACCCACCACAACCAGACCCACTACAAACCCTAACTACCACCGTTCTCAACCCTCCATTCCTTCTCAGATCTGCAATTTCATGTTCTCTGCTGATATGTGATTGTGGTGGTGGTGATGGGGGTTGTTGTGGTGGTAATTGGCTGCTATAGTTGTGGTGATAGGGGGCTATTGTGGTGGCGAGTGGGTGGTTGTAGTGGTGGTGATGGGGCTGATGTGGTTGCGACCGAGTGCTTGTGGCAGTAGTGATGGGTGTGGTTGTGGTGGTGGCTTGGTTTAAAAAAGCGCGCCTGAGGCGCGCCTAGGCGCAAGGCGACTCTTGAGGCGAGGTGTGGGGCTTTTTGTAACACAAGGCGCACGCTGTACAAGAAGCGCAAGAAAAGCGCGATTTTTTCGGGAAAAATCCCCCTGAGGCGCGCGCTTCTTGTACAGGAGGTGTTTTTTTTGCTTAAAAATGCTATAAGTGTTGCTAAAGAAGTTATGCATACATGTAATTTATACATTAAAGCATATATAAACATTATTTATAGCTATATCTTGGGTGGAGATGTAAAAACCCTATAGGATTATATTAAAAAATTATATAAACACTTAGCGCTTCGCGTACGAAAAGCCCTCCGCTTTTGCGCTTCGCGCTTTGCGCTTCGTTTTTAGACCTTGTCGTCTCGTGCGCTTCTCGCTTTTTAAAACCAATGGTGGTGGTGATTTGAAGAAGAAGATGTTGATGGATAGAACCCACGAGGTTTTTTATATTCCTATTTAATTTTAAGGGTAATTTAGTCTTTTCAGTAATAACCTTAATAGAAAAACTAACTGTGTTAGTCATTCGGACTGAAATGGAGATTTAAATTAAATGACATAGACTCAATTGAAGATAATATGAAACGTTAGGGGGCAGATGACAATTTTGAAACACATGAATGCAAATGGTTAAAATAAAAAAAAAGTCAGGGATGCAAATGATAATTTACTCAATACATTAAAAACAATGACAAAATAACACAATATCTTATTGTGTCTTTTGATCGTCATTGTGTCTTAAACACTATGTGTTTTGAAAAATACATAAGTTAAATAGGATCATTCTATACTTCTAATTGTAAATTACAATGATGAACAATAAGTTTATATAAACTACAAAAAACAATGATAAAAATAACACATTGTTTATTTTCAACACTATGAGTTTTGAAAAATATATTGGTAAAATTATATCATTGTGTATTTCTAATTGTAAAATATAATGGTAGATCAAATTTATAGAATCAATGACAAAAATAACATAAAATGATCTAAAATGTAAAACTCAATGATTAATACATATAACAAATGATGTAAAATATAATGACACAATGAACTAATATTTGATAAAATGAACGTATATGTGACAACCCTAAAAATTAAGGTTAGACAAGTTATATACAAATAAGATTCTCATATATAATACTCATTGTTTGATTAACCCTTTTTGTGAATTATATGTGCTTTAGTATATATATATATATATGTGATACGTATGCATGCTTGCATGCATGCACGAATTTTACGTGTGCATGTATTCATATGCATAAGTTCTTGTACCAAACATTATTTGATCAATCACCTCATCATATTAGCACCAAACATACATCAAATGGAATAAGAAACAACCTAACCAAACACCACAATACAAAGATATCATCAAGGAAACTTAGTATCAACACAAAAACCATATAAACCTTAAACACCTAAAACATAAGCATAACCTAAACTTAATCTCGGTTCATTAGAGCAATAAACAAACTGATTAACAACCTAAACATTTGATTGAACTTTGCATTAATGGCTTGATGAGTCATGCACCTTCATAATTTGCCACATAGCAAGCCTTGACACCAATCCACCCATCCCACCCACCACCTATCGGTTTTTCTCTATGCTCGCCACCTTAACACCCTAAGACATACACACCTCACCTATCTATTACCTAGACCTAATGATTCCTACTCATTACAACAACATCATCAGCCAACAATGAGAACCCACATAACAACCGCATACCACCACCAACTTTACTCTCGGTCACCACTACAAACCATCACCACTCCTTCACCTCTCGGCTCACACACCACCACCATTAACCGATACCCTCTGCTCTTTTTCGATTCCTTTATCAAGCACACACACTCATCCAAGACTTTGAATGCTCCACATCTTCCAAACCGGATTGCAAGGAGATCAAGATCTTGGAGCTCAAAACAACCACTTAAGCCGGTTCATCAAGAAAAGAAGCTACCATCAGCTACCCTTCACCCTCTCCCTTTATCAAAATCAAGGTTCTAACTCTTAACTAACTAAGTTTATAAGATATATGTGTTTAAACAAACTCATATCAACCCTTTTGATTAGAACATGAAAGTTTTTCACTAAACTTTATAAAACACTTCATCTTTATTCAAAAATCAATAAGAAAGGCTTAAAAATCTGAAAAATATGATAAACTATGAAGTTAAACAAAAAGATTACAAATAAAGGGTTGAAATTATGTGAAATCTTGATAAATTCAGTGTATTACTTAAATGACTGTGATTGTGGGAATACAAATGGTGAATATGTTAGAAATATTAGGGATTAACATTCTGCAAATTTTGATACAATTATAATAAGTAAAATAATTTATATGAATTATTTTAGTATTTGAAAGAAAATTATCAACTAGAAGAACCAAACCTGATAAAAATCTGGAACAATTATATGCTAATTCTTATGATTTATAGGACTTGTATAAAAAGTTTCATGGCCTAATTTGAAGTTATGCATAAGTTACAAATTTTAGAAGTATCTGCAATTTAAAAATCGGGAAAAAAACTTAAACTATAAGATAAATTATGAAAAAGTTATAAAAAGTATATTAAGTAGATTATAACAGTTTGTATAAAATTTGGAATTTTTAGATATATTCTGCTATTTTTACCGAATATACCTAGAATAATAAAAATCATTAAAACAAGTTTTGTTATGATTTAGCACTTCAGGAAATTTTGAAGTAGTATACATTTTGATATATAAACCCTGATAAATTTTGGTGAATTTTAGAGACCTGTAGGTATTTTTGCTAGTTTATGAAAATATTGTAAAAATTACAGAAAAATAAACTGAAAATAGTTAATATATGAAACTTTGGTATGTTATATTAGATTTCTGTATGTATCTGCTGTCAAATTTTCATGACATATAAATAATTATAACTTCTGTATTAAATTTTATAATTTGAGGTGCTAAAATTTTTAAAAAAAAAGATATTTCCTAATCTAGAAATATTTTGTTTATGGGTTACCCATTGGAGTAAGAGGTGAGACTCATAGCCCCATTTTGTATTTATAAGTTTTTGGGTTAAAAAGCATACTGTTATGAGATTGATGCATATATATAAGATTTTTGAGATTTACTGTCATTATGTTACAACCATTAATCGAACGTGGAACCGTCTGACAATATAGGTAGCGCTACTTAGGAAAATATTTTTTGTATCAACAGTATGAGTGTTGTGATGCTATATTATCTGATCTTTATGATTTATGTTATGACAGTTATGAATCACCCGGCTTATAAGTAGGTTTGGTTGTATACTTATCTATGTTGCATCAAAAATATTTTGTTTGAAGTTAAACCTATGATCTCACCAACTTTAAGTTGACTATTTTGAGTATGCTTTTTCAAGTAAGAAACATGTCTAACAGCATTATGTTCTCTTTTGATGTGTATAATGGCTGGGGAGAAATCATGGGAAAAGTTTGTGTAAACCTAACTGTTAATATGTACGATCTTAGCTTATCGGTGGACGCTCACTTTCATCGTTACTGAAGATGTAGTAGTTAGTTTAATATGTTTTGTAATAGGGTTATATTTGAAAATTTTGTTCTATTATTGATGTAACCCTAACCTTTATTAATTAATATTATGTTTAAATGTTAAGACTAAAAATATGTGATGAATCCTTTGTATTTGTTTAGTTAATGTGTTCTGAACAAACAAGTCACACCCAAGCATTTCACGCTTCCGCCGGGATGTGACAGGTTGGTATCAGAGCCATTGGTTATAGAGAATTAGGTATTATAAAATGCCTAGACTATAACCATAAGCTCGTATCATGACAAAATTTGATAAATATGAATATGCATGTTATATGTGTACGTGAACTTTTGTGATTCCTTAAATATGTTAACTCTACCTGTTAGTAGATTAAAAAGGTAAAATTTATTTTGAAATATATAATATGTGAAATATTTGCAAAAATTATATGACTAACTGTTATAACAAAATTTATAAAGAACCCTGTAGCTATGAGTGCTTATAGTTCAGATAACTACCATAGTGAGACTAACCCCTCCGAGTGCGCAGACCATAGCAACCCTAAAGAAACAACACCTGAACCAGAACCCCAGAATGATATGGAAACTCCCCAACCTGAAATTAAGATTAACCCCAAACCAAAGTTTTATGTTCGACGCGCCACCAATAACAGTTGGAGGTTATACGATCGAGACTCCTAGAAAAAGAGTACGATTCGGTCAAGGAAGATAAGGACTTCAAAATTAAAAAATCAAATGACTCTAAAGGAAACCAAAAGACAGAAGTTGGAAGCAAAACAGATAGAAACAACCCAGCAAATCCTTAAGAAAGTTAAGAAGATATAAAAGAGAATCAGGACAATTCAAAGGGATGCCAAGGAAACAAAGGCACAAAAAAAATATCATTACAAAGATATGGAATTGGGTCTGCAGGAATTAGAACTAACATGTTAACCCTTGAAAAATAAGAACATAATGATATATATCTTTTGTCTTGACTATTAAATTACTATGAGTTAGATAAACCATCTTAAAGTGGTGTTTTGACCTTTTAATACTAACTATAATTAACTATAGAAAATCATGCCGCCAAAAAGAAACTCTCAGCCTATACGAATGACGGCACGGGTTGGACGACCCAGAACTAGACTTGGAGAAGAACCACCTGTTAATGTTACTACAAGTGAGAATGACAAGATATCTCAGTTAGTAACTCAGCAAATAGAAGCTGCCATACCGACATTGATAACCCAACTACAACAAAACCTGAATTTTGGAACTACGACACATGGAAATGAAATACCAGAAGATGCAAATGTAAGGGAACGACAGGAGGAGTAAGTTGTAACTGAAGTCGAAAAGGGATGCTCCTACAAGACTTTTATGTCATGCAGACCCCGAGAATTTGATGGTAGAGGCGGAGCTGTACAAGCCCTAAGTTGGTTGGATGAAATGGAATCAACCTTAGAAATTAGTAACTGTGCCAACAATAACAAAACCCTATTTGCCTCGCATTCACTAAAAGGAGAGGCACAATCTTGGTGGAAAATGGAGATGCACACAAAAGGAATGCATATCATGAATGGATTGAGTTGGGAAGAATTCAGAAGTCTGGTAATTGAAAAATATTATCCCTATAACGAAATAGAAAAATTAAAAACTGAATTCTTGGCACTAGAAATGAAAGGAGCAGCACATCGAGAGTACGCGACAGATACAATGAACTCTCTAGGCTAGTATCACACTTGGTAACCCCATAAGCAAAAAGAATAGGGAGGTATGTTTGGGGTTTAGTGCCACAAATAAGAGTACTAGTGAAATCCGCCATGCCTAGAACTTTCCAAGATGCTGTAAGCTTATCAGGAAGCTTGACTGATGAAATGATAAGAAATGGATCTGTAGGTAATCCAAAAATAGGGGAGCAACAAAAATGGAATGACAATAATTCAGGAGGAAAATTTGGAGGAAATCCTCAGAAGAGGGTAAACCGACAACCAACTAGAAATTTCTTAGGAATGGCGCGAGAAAAGAAACCAAAAACAGAGGGTCAGCCATGGTGCAGTACCTGTCAAAAATATCATCAGGGTAAATACGTGATGGTAATCTGCTATAACTGTAAAAAGAAGGAACATTATCCCAAGACTGTAATAGCCCCATGTCACACCCCAACCTTGACGGCGGAAACGTCGAGATGTGAGGGTTAAGATTGTTCACAGCCACATAACGCTATATTTAAATTGCAAATAATATTATCATAAGTATTTAAATGTAATACAACCATAAGTCACCATAAAGAAATAAGTTCAACATAACACAACCATAACATAATGTTTTATTTTATTAACTAGGTCCAAGTCCTAGTTTTATTGCAAGCTTCAAATGTCCACTTTAAACTTGGGGATTTCCTGAAACATGATGAAAATAAAGAGTCAACTAAAAATAGTTGGTGAGTTTCCAAGTTTTCATACATAATAAGATTACAAGTAGCAATTCATGTCATGGATTATAAGCTAGTGAGGTTATAGAACACATATCGTTACAACCAAACCTCGACTTGATTACAAGTATATAAGATTGGCTAAGTGTATTTGGTTCCCTAGTGCACAAGCGTACGGCCCCTAGGAGTCGGCAATACCTCGACTTTAGCACCAAATAGGCTTGTCAGGCCCAAAGATCTAAGACGTCGCCAGGCTAGCAATAGTTAATGATTGTAAACAAATAATGTATCTCATATAAACACTCACAAAAACACAAATAACCATGACCAAATAATAAGTAGAATTGCATGTGCATTACAAGTCTCAAAAGTTTAAACGTGTATGTAATATATGCATCATGTTTCACCCCAAATATGTGTGAAATTATAAAAAGGGGACAAGAAAAACTCACTTGGTCAAATAAGTATATATTAGATGTTTAATAAGAACTAGTATTCGTCGTTCCAACGTAAAGTCTTCACAATGCACCTAAGTATATAGGTATTACAAGATTTAAGCTTAAACATAATGGGTTTAACGAATTAAAGAGTACTAGGGTTATGTGAATTTTTGGGGTTTATTAAATCATTATATTTAACGAATGAAAATTATTTATATTTCCTTAACAAAAATATATATATCTATATTTTATACAAAAGTGTAAAAAATACTTTTAACATTTTGAAGGTTTCATAGAGTTTGAATATATTTTAATAACAAAAGAATTAAATACTATAAAACAATATAAATTTTAAAGAAACGTTTTGAAAATAATAACTTTTAGTTATTATTTGTAATCCATTTTATTATTCACGAACAATCATTGTTAACGTATTAAAATAATTATTTAAACTAAAAGAAAAATTCAGAAAATATATGGTGGCTTTTGGAAATATTTAGAGTTTATGAAAGTAATTTTTATATATAATAAAAAGTTTTTATAACCTAATTAAGGGTTAAAACCCTTCAAAAAAATAACATGAGGGTGCCCGGGTTCGAACCCGGGACCTCATGTGTGTATGTGAAGTAACTTAACCAGTGAACCAGGCTCTCAGCCGCGATAAAATACCATTTTTAATTCTTAAAACCATAGTTTAAACAAAACCCCAATTTCCCATGAACCCTAGTTTGTTCAAGTCCCAAATTGACGATCGATTCGATGTTCATGCTTGAATTAATCATGGGGCTTTGATTCCCCATTGTATTTCGAGCATAAACATGTGTTCAATTACCCGATTTGAAGGTGAAATGATGAAGAACAGTTGATGCTAAAACCGCGACACACGTTCAACTGGTTCGAGGTTCAAACGATGATGTTAACCAAATTGGTTTCTCAGGAAGCTTCCAATGGTGTAACAGATCAGAAGCCCTCTGTCAATTTCTGATTTTGTTGCTCGGAAAGTGGCTTTCGAGTAAGTTCAGATGCGACGAAAATGGGTAATCGAATGAGATTATTGTGTGGATTTCAGATGAAATTGAGTTTAGCAATCGAATCCAGATAGGTAGACGTTTGTTTAGGCTGAATTAATTTGATTATTATGGGTGTTTAAGGCTCGAATGATTAAGGAGTTTAAGGCGTCGGTTATGCCTCGATTATGATCAATAACCGACGTCTTTAAGATGATTAATTGCTGAATTCAGTTTCGAATTACGTACACGAAAAGATTTGGAACGTTTTGGGGTTGAAATCGAATGGTTTGGAGACGTTTTGGGGCGTCGCCGGACTTGGCCGGAGGCCGGCCGGCGAGTTCGCCGGAAAAGCGGGGTTGATGGGCGGGTGGTTTGGGATTTTATTAAATTTACACATATAGTCCCTCAACTTTATATTTCTATTATTTTAAGCTAAAACTTCAATTTAAAGTTTATAAATTGACATTAAGACCCCTCAACTTAAATAAATTTTAAACACTTTTAAGTTAATAGTTTTTATTATTATTATTACTATTATGATTATTATTTTTATTATTAATATTATTATTATAATTGTTTATTATTATTATTTATTATTACCATTATTATAATTATTAGTATTATTATCATTATTATAACCTTTTGTTCATGTTACTACTATTAGTATTAGTATAATTAACGTCATTTTAATTTTCATACATTAAAACTTAATGATAATTAAAAGAATGAGCATAAGTAACACATGAATTCCACAATAACCCTTGTAAGAATAAATAAAGTTAACTCTTAATTTAACGAAAATACGAAATGTTACAGTCTCCCCAACTTAAAGAATTTCGTCCCGAAATTAAGAAAAAGGAAACTATACAAATAAGAACGGGTATTTCTTCTTCATGTGCTCCTCACGTTCCCAAGTAAATTCGGCGCCACGTTTATTCTCCCAACGAACCTTGACGATTGGGGTGGTTGTGGTTCTAGTCTTCTTCATTATGCGATCCATGATCTCAACAGGTTTCTCGACAAAATGTAATGACTCGTCAATCTGAATGTCTTCCAACGGAACATACAGACTTTCGTCGGCCAAACACTTTCTCAAATTGGAGACGTGGAATACAGGATGAACTCCACTGAGGTCGGAAGGTAGTTCCAGTTTATAAGCCACTTTCCCAACCCTTTTCAGGATTTTGAAAGGCCCTACAAATCTTGGAGCCAGTTTGCCCTTCTTTCCAAAGCGAACCACACCTTTCCACGGTGAAACCTTAAGAAGAACCATCTCCCCAACTTGGAATTCCAATGGCTTTCGTCGCTTGTCAGCATAGCTCTTTTGACGACTTCTCGCCACTTCAAGGTTCTTACGAATGATAGAAACTTTATCGGTCGTCTCTTGTATAAGTTCAGGACCAGTGATGAAGTTTTCACCAATGTCGGTCCAACAGATCGGTGAACGACATTTACGACCATAAAGTGCTTCGAACGGTGCCATCTTGATACTCGAGTGGTAACTATTGTTATACGAAAATTCCGCGAGCGGTAGATGCGTATCCCAATCGCCACCAAAATCAAGAACACAAAGGCGTAGCAAATCCTCCAAGGTTTGGATCGTTCGCTCGGTTTGACCATCAGTTTGAGGATGGTAAGCCGTGCTTAGATCTAGTTGTGTACCCAAGAGTTCTTGCATAGACGACCAAAAATGTGAAGTGAAGCGAGCATCTCGGTCGGATATGATGTGCAGAGGTACCCCATGACGACTTACAATCTCATCAACGTATATACGAGCTAACTTTGATGTTTTGTAAGTGTCACGTATAGGTATAAAATGCGCCGACTTAGTCAATCGGTCAACAATCACCCATATGCTATCATGTCCTCGGGAGGTTCGGGGTAGCTTTGTTATGAAGTCCATGGATATGTGTTCCCACTTCCACATTGGAATCTCGGGTTGCTCAAGTAATCCACTTGGACGTTGATGTTCGGCTTTAACCTTCGTACACGTAAGACACTTAGCTACATAGTCGCTATGTCCTTCTTCATTCCAGGCCACCAATATTGACCACGCAGGTCCATATACATCTTATCGGAGCCAGGATGAATAGAATAACGACTTTGATGAGCTTCGTTCATGATGAAGGTACGGAGGTTATCGCGATTTGGAATCCAAATTCGATTGGCGAAGTACATCAACCCATTGGGTTTCGTTTCCAATCGGGTTAGAAGATTATGCTCCAACTCATCCTTCATTCTTCCTTCTCGTTGTACCATTTGTTGAGCCTCCAGAATACTAGACTCGATGTCACTATCTATCCTCAGGTTTTGTAGCAATACGGTGGTCTCGTTGACATCAAGTCGGATCTCAGTATCAAACTCACCCAAAGTATCAAACCATTGTCGTCGATCGCGAATTTCTTGGAATGAGATCATCTTGTTGTGAATCTTTCGGCTTAGAGCGTCGGCTACTACGTTTGCTTTACCAGGATGGTAACGAATGTCACAATCATATCACTAATCAACTCCACCCAACGACGTTGTCTCATATTGAGATCTTTTTGATTGAAAACGTGTTGAAGGCTTTTGTGATCGGTGTAGACTATACATTGCGTGCCATACAGGTAGTGTCTCCAAATCTTCAAAGCAAAGACAACAGCACCAAGCTCAAGATCATGAGTTGTGTAATTCACCTCGTGAACCTTCAATTGTCTCGATGCATAAGCTATGACTTTCCCTCGTTGCATGAGAACACAACCAAGGCCTTGTTTAGATGCATCACAATACACGGTGAAATCGTCGTTTCCATCGGGTAAGGTCAAGATGGAGCATTGCACAACTTGTGCTTTAACGCTTCAAAAGCTTCTTCTTGCTCGGGACCCCACTCGAATGGTTTATTCTTTTGTGTCAAAGTAGTGAGCGGTTTCGCGATCCTCGAGAAGTTGGCAATGAATCGCCGATAATAACCAGCAAGACCAAGAAAAGAACGAACTTCAGTAGGAGTTGTAGGAACACACCAATTCTTCACAGCTTCCACCTTTGCAGGATCAACGTGAATTCCTTGGCTATTCACCACGTGTCCTAGAAATTGAACTTCCTCGAGCCAGAAATCACACTTCGAGAACTTCGCGTACAATTGCTCTTTCTTTAACAATTCAAGAACCAATCTCAAATGCAGTTCATGATCGGTGTTGGACTTGGAATAGATAAGTATGTCGTCAATGAAGACGATCACAAACTTGTCTAGATAAGGCTTGCATACTCGGTTCATGAGATCCATGAAGACAGCAGGAGCATTGGTTAAACCAAAAGGCATCACCATAAACTCGTAGTGCCCATAACGAGTACGAAAAGCGGTCTTTGGGATATCATCATCATGGACTCGTAATTGATGATAGCCAGAACGTAAGTCGATCTTCGAGAAAATAGCAGCTCCTTGAAGTTGGTCAAACAAATCATCGATACGAGGAAGAGGATAACGGTTCTTGATGGTAAGCTTGTTAAGCTCACGATAATCGATGCACATACGAAACGTTCCATCTTTCTTCTTCACGAATAGTACAGGTGCACCCCAAGGCGAAGAACTAGGACGGATGAAGCCCTTCTCGGATAACTCTTGAAGTTGACTAGAGAGTTCTTGCATTTCCGATGGTGCAAGTCGATATGGTGACTTAGCCACGGGGTTTGCTCCCGGTATCAAGTCAATTTTAAACTCGACTTCACGCACGGGAGGTAAACCACTAAGGTCATCGGGAAATACCTCAGGAAAGTCTCGTACGATAGGGACATCCTTAAGTTCTTTCCCTTTGACTTTCGTGTTGACCACGTAAGCCAAGAAGGCCATATACTTCTTGCTTAAGCACTTTCGGGCTTGAGTGCAAGACATGAGTTTAAGCCCTTTGGAAGATTTCTCACCGAACACTTTCAAAGTATCTCCAGAGGGTAACGGTATGCGAATGCACTTCTCGAAACAAATGATCTCGGCATGGTGTTTGGCTAACCAATCCATACCAATGATGACGTCGAAACTTCCAAGTTTCATAGGGATAAGATCGATAAGAAAATCATGCGTGTCAAGGCTTAAGATGCAATCACGAATAACGATGTCAACGGTGATCGGTTCTCCATCGGCGACTTCAACGGTAAGAGGTCTTTCTAGTTTCGTATGTGGCTTAGCAAGTATGGATTCAAACTCTAACGAAACAAAACTCTTATCGGCTCCAGAATCAAATAGGACATAGGCATAAGTTTTATTAATAAGGAACATACCTGTTCAATTTTAAAGGTATTTAACGACATAGATAACACATGAAATAAATTAGGTCACAAAAGTTAAAGGTAAGTGAACATACCATTCACCACATCATTGTTTGCTTGTGCTTGATTCGCGTTGATGTTGAAAGCACGTCCACGAGCTTGTGGAACATTACCCACAAGACGGGGGCATTGTGGGCGGAAATGACCAGGTTCCCCACAGTTGTAGCAAACACGATTTGTGACCACGGCGGCGTTGTTGTTAGGTGCACGGTGACAAGTCGCCACCAAGTGACCATATTTACCGCATAATGTACAGATACGGCATGGTTGATTTCCCGGGTGATGGTACCTACAAATGTTGCACATAGGCTGAGGACCAGCATAAGCCCTAGCCCCAGGCACTTGTGCCACAGGTGCAGCCGCAGGTACAAGTTGTCTTTGGGGTTGTTTAGGTGCAGCCACAGCATAGTTGCGCGCCGGTGTGAACTTGCGCTTCTTCTTGTTGTTGTTGTTGTTGTAAGACGGTTCAGCTTTGTTCTCCTTAACAGTCTCAGTAGCCGTCTTCTCTACCTTCTTTGCACCCTTTACAGACATGGTGCCCGCTCGTATATGATTCTCGGTGAGTTGAGCGGTGATAGTAATGGCTTCTTCCAAAGTTGTGGGTCGGCTACCCACCACAGCATCTTGAATTTGGGGTGGTACACCCTTAATGAACTTCTCGATGTTGCGGGGGACAGTGTCGACCATGTGAGGCAGCAATAAACTCAACTCATGATGCCTAGTTGAGTAGGCCAAATGATCACCATCATTTTGCTTCAAGTTCCAGAATTCCTCCTCCAACTTTTGCAACTCACTTCGTGGGCAGAACTTCGCGATGGCGATGTTCTTGAACTCCTCCCAGGTAAGTGCTTGCACAGCTTCGGGTCCACGGTTCCTCTTCTCGCTATTCCACCAGGTAAGTGCCCTTTGTTGGAGCACACTAGTAGCATAACGAACCTTGAGTGCCTCGGGACACTCACAATTGATAAAGGTATTCTCCATGCTTTCGAACCACTCAAGAAGACCAGTGGCTCCTTCCTTGCCACTAAAACTAGTGGGCTTGCAAGAGCTAAAGTGTTTGAAAGTGCAAGTTCGATTGTTCCCGTTTTGGTTGTTCCCATTTTGGTTGTTGCTGTTCTCTCCATGACCATTACCATTGTTGCTACCATTGGTCAGTAAGGTGCTATTAAGTTCAGCAACCATGGTCGGGATGACAGCAGCCATTTGACGAGCAATCATGGCGGCTAGTTTACGATCGGAACTTCCACGCTTTCCATGATGACGAGACATGCTGGAATATACAAAATGAGTTAGATACGAGAATTGGAATAACAAGGGTCATAGTTCAACAAGGATAAGGCAATAGTTGTAAGGCACATGGAATGGTTCCATTTGGTAACGCATTACCATTTGGAAACGTTGACACGTCAAGGTAAGTTGACCCACTTGCCTTAGAAATTTGTGTATGTTGACCATAGTTTATCACTCATCCCAGAAATCCCCAGGTAAGCATAACTAGTCCCGTAGGATTTATGCGATATGCTTGCCTTAGCCCGAGGGCCTTTTGCCAGGAAATCCAGAATACAGGTGTCTATGTGTCACACAAATATCTTAGGTTCATAGAATCAAAACCTTGATGAGATTTTACATAGATTAGACATAAGTCTAAGGATTCAAGTCATAAGCATAAGTATACAATTCCACGTGTCGACGAGAATAAGATTAAGAAGTTTCATTTTTCGGGGAGAGTCAAAGTGTCAAAAGGTAAGTTTAGGGAGACGAGTAACTAAGTTTAAACAATTACAAGGCAAACCTATGCTAAGGCATCAAGTTGCACATAAGTAAAGTATAGCATTATGTAGCATGTAACAATATATATATTACCAAGAATATAAATATTATTCTAAGAGGTTCATGCATAAGCTATAGTCTAGGTCACCATTTCTAATAACCTAAATCCCTATAGTTATGGGCTCTGATACCAATCTGTCACACCCCAACCTTGACGGCGGAAACGTCGAGATGTGAGGGTTAAGATTGTTCACAGCCACATAACGCTATATTTAAATTGCAAATAATATTATCATAAGTATTTAAATGTAATACAACCATAAGTCACCATAAAGAAATAAGTTCAACATAACACAACCATAACATAATGTTTTATTTTATTAACTAGGTCCAAGTCCTAGTTTTATTGCAAGCTTCAAATGTCCACTTTAAACTTGGGGATTTCCTGAAACATGATGAAAATAAAGAGTCAACTAAAAATAGTTGGTGAGTTTCCAAGTTTTCATACATAATAAGATTACAAGTAGCAATTCATGTCATGGATTATAAGCTAGTGAGGTTATAGAACACATATCGTTACAACCAAACCTCGACTTGATTACAAGTATATAAGATTGGCTAAGTGTATTTGGTTCCCTAGTGCACAAGCGTACGGCCCCTAGGAGTCGGCAATACCTCGACTTTAGCACCAAATAGGCTTGTCAGGCCCAAAGATCTAAGACGTCGCCAGGCTAGCAATAGTTAATGATTGTAAACAAATAATGTATCTCATATAAACACTCACAAAAACACAAATAACCATGACCAAATAATAAGTAGAATTGCATGTGCATTACAAGTCTCAAAAGTTTAAACGTGTATGTAATATATGCATCATGTTTCACCCCAAATATGTGTGAAATTATAAAAAGGGGACAAGGAAAACTCACTTGGTCAAATAAGTATATATTAGATGTTTAATAAGAACTAGTATTCGTCGTTCCAACGTAAAGTCTTCACAATGCACCTAAGTATATAGGTATTACAAGATTTAAGCTTAAACATAATGGGTTTAACGAATTAAAGAGTACTAGGGTTATGTGAATTTTTGGGGTTTATTAAATCATTATATTTAACGAATGAAAATTATTTATATTTCCTTAACAAAAATATATATATCTATATTTTATACAAAAGTGTAAAAAATACTTTTAACATTTTGAAGGTTTCATAGAGTTTGAATATATTTTAATAACAAAAGAATTAAATACTATAAAACAATATAAATTTTAAAGAAACGTTTTGAAAATAATAACTTTTAGTTATTATTTGTAATCCATTTTATTATTCACGAACAATCATTGTTAACGTATTAAAATAATTATTTAAACTAAAAGAAAAATTCAGAAAATATATGGTGGCTTTTGGAAATATTTAGAGTTTATGAAAGTAATTTTTATATATAATAAAAAGTTTTTATAACCTAATTAAGGGTTAAAACCCTTCAAAAAAATAACATGAGGGTGCCCGGGTTCGAACCCGGGACCTCATGTGTGTATGTGAAGTAACTTAACCAGTGAACCAGGCTCTCAGCCGCGATAAAATACCATTTTTAATTCTTAAAACCATAGTTTAAACAAAACCCCAATTTCCCATGAACCCTAGTTTGTTCAAGTCCCAAATTGACGATCGATTCGATGTTCATGCTTGAATTAATCATGGGGCTTTGATTCCCCATTGTATTTCGAGCATAAACATGTGTTCAATTACCCGATTTGAAGGTGAAATGATGAAGAACAGTTGATGCTAAAACCGCGACACACGTTCAACTGGTTCGAGGTTCAAACGATGATGTTAACCAAATTGGTTTCTCAGGAAGCTTCCAATGGTGTAACAGATCAGAAGCCCTCTGTCAATTTCTGATTTTGTTGCTCGGAAAGTGGCTTTCGAGTAAGTTCAGATGCGACGAAAATGGGTAATCGAATGAGATTATTGTGTGGATTTCAGATGAAATTGAGTTTAGCAATCGAATCCAGATAGGTAGACGTTTGTTTAGGCTGAATTAATTTGATTATTATGGGTGTTTAAGGCTCGAATGATTAAGGAGTTTAAGGCGTCGGTTATGCCTCGATTATGATCAATAACCGACGTCTTTAAGATGATTAATTGCTGAATTCAGTTTCGAATTACGTACACGAAAAGATTTGGAACGTTTTGGGGTTGAAATCGAATGGTTTGGAGACGTTTTGGGGCGTCGCCGGACTTGGCCGGAGGCCGGCCGGCGAGTTCGCCGGAAAAGCGGGGTTGATGGGCGGGTGGTTTGGGATTTTATTAAATTTACACATATAGTCCCTCAACTTTATATTTCTATTATTTTAAGCTAAAACTTCAATTTAAAGTTTATAAATTGACATTAAGACCCCTCAACTTAAATAAATTTTAAACACTTTTAAGTTAATAGTTTTTATTATTATTATTACTATTATGATTATTATTTTTATTATTAATATTATTATTATAATTGTTTATTATTATTATTTATTATTACCATTATTATAATTATTAGTATTATTATCATTATTATAACCTTTTGTTCATGTTACTACTATTAGTATTAGTATAATTAACGTCATTTTAATTTTCATACATTAAAACTTAATGATAATTAAAAGAATGAGCATAAGTAACACATGAATTCCACAATAACCCTTGTAAGAATAAATAAAGTTAACTCTTAATTTAACGAAAATACGAAATGTTACACCCCACTAACCCAAAACTAGTCCGTTATCAATGTGGAAACGAAAATCACTTTTGAAATGAATGTCCACAACTGAAGGGTAAGGGATCGGTCAACAAAACAACCCTCAAGGAAGAGCTTTCGTGATGCAAGCTGAAGAAGCTCGTCATGAACCTGAAGTGGTAACGAGTACGTTTCTCATTAACAATCAGTACGCAACAGTCTTATTTGATACTGGAGCAACCCGTAGTTTCGTCTCAAATACATTTAGACCGTTACTTAATCTAACCTCAGAAAAGCTAAAACATAAGTATATGATAGAATTAGCTGATGGTAAGATAATTGAAGCAACAGTGTTATTTGATACTGGAGCAACATAGTTATTTTGTAATAGGGTTATATTTGAAAATTTTTATTCTATTATTGATGTAACCCTAACCTTTATTAATTAATATTATGTTTAAATGTTTAGACTAAAAATATGTGATGAATCCTTTGTATTTGTTTAATCAATGTGTTCTGAACAAACAAGTCATACCCAAGCATTTCAAACTTTCGTCGAGATGTGACAGTATAAGACACAATGAACTGATATATTTTACATAATAACTAAAATATTCCCCTTTGTAAAACAATAGAACTAACACGTATTAAACATACAATACTTTTTAAATTTTTTAGATTAAATTCACCTTTTAATATAACTGTTCCCTATTAATATATCTTATAAACCACGTCACTTTGACACGCCGTACACTTCAAGAAACCTGTTGCCACCAACAGTTTAATCAAAATATACTGAACTAGTTTCCTCTATAAATTCTTTTTGTTTTAGTGTCCATCAATAAATTGTACAGAATTAATGACCTGTACTGTAGGCTGTACATCATATATTTTTATTTTAACTTAAAGTAATTTTGTGGAATAATAAAAATTTGTAATCTTATAACTTTTAATTTCTTTATTTTATATATATATATATATATATATATATATATATATAATCTTTTTAATAAATAAAATGGTTGAAAAATAACATTTGCAAGAGTAAAACTACATGAATATCATATACCATCTATAAAGAAACAAATAAACACGTAGGCATCTTTTAATTGCTAGTAAATACCACTAATCATTTTCTAATTAGCATCAAACATTACAGCTAATTAAAAGTCATGAACAGAATCTACTCTACAATCCAATTTAACACCATTAAAAACACTAAAATCATAAAAGAACCTTATTGCGCTAACTAACTACATATCACTCATTCAATCTTACATGATACGATCTGCATATGAACCCATATATTCATCCTCATGCATTTGAGCTTGCAATATTATTCCATATCTCAGTAAAAGCTCCGATGATGATCGCATGATAATACGGAGAATTCAGCTGCAAGAAACAGTCAAGAAGCTGCCGGAGATCATCTTTCCGGTGAATCTCCTTCTCCACTATCATCTGCAACATCGAGTCTCTGAAATCAACATACGGGTCACTTGAATCTTTCTCTACAGCTAGACTGTTGCCACCGAGCCACCCGAACCCTTGTACCCTCACCGGAGTTGATGTGTCGGAACCGGTTGGTGATAATGTGGCGGTGGTGGTGGTGGTGGTGGTGTTTGATGATGATGAGGAGGAGGAGGTACGGTGGTGATGGTGGCGTTTGTGTTTGTGTTTGTAGGGTTTCGGGTTGAAGATGTTGGAGAGGTTTAGTCTCCGGCAATGACTGCCGCAGCCGACGCTGACGGTGGTGGTGGTGGTGGGGTGGTGGTTGTGGTGGTTGAGGGTGGGCATTGTTGATGACTTTGGGTAAGTTGATGAGAAAAAGTTGTGTTTTGATTGGGTTTATATTTACATGAGTTGAAGGGTAAAGGGAATAGAAGGTAATGTGATGGACACTGTTTGATGACAGTCTAATAGATATGATGAGTCCCATCATTCATGATCAATGTGTATGAATGTAAGTAACCTTGTTACTAATTAATATTCCATTGGTTTTGATTTAAAAAAATAAGACCCTATACGTAGCCACTCTCAACTATTAATCAACACTCTGGATTTTATACAAGTCGTATAATATTATACGCATCGTATAGGGAGTCGTATAGGGATATATTGGGGTGTAGAGCCCTTTGACAGCCCCTCCCTTCTGATTTTTTTGTATTTTTAGTGTCGTCAACTCTATACGCCTCGGAGAGAGGGTGTGGACGGTAGCGGTAGGAGGTCGATGGCAGCAGCAAGAGGTTGACAGCAGCAGGTAGATGGTTAGGGTTGCGGAGGTCGAGGGAAATTGCGGGAAATTGCGGTGGAAGTCAACGGAGTGGTGGGATTTTTGGCCGGAAATCGAGAGGGCAAAGGCGGTGCTAGGGCAATAATGAGTAACTGGTGAGGGAATAATGAGCGGGGAGTGAACCAGATGGTGGGTTAATGTATTAGGCAATAGCGGCGACATGTTGCTGTTATTGATGTCGTCACTATTGTCTTTGTACGATAAAACGTTCGTCATTAGATCCACTGATCAACGGCCAGATTTTATTAAATTAATCATGAAACGGAGCGATGATCATTAGCGATGACATGGGTCGCCGCTATTGGTATCTGTCACCACTAATAGTGTAGCCACTATTAAGAACTTTTCTTGTAGTGTTGTTATATATTTTGTAATGTAAAAAACAATAATAAGTTAACACCACATATCTAGTACGTCACCACATATCTAGTATGTAAGAACAACAAAATTAATAAAAATAATTCGACACGATAACTTGAAAATATTTCACATAAGTTTTAAAAATAATAGCAATGAAAAACACGTGTTAAGTTCATTATGTTTGATAGGCTTAAAAAAATTTTATTTAAACATAATTTAGTTGTGATATGTTCATTTATTTTTATATCTTTATTAAAATAAAAAGACATAGTCCTATCACTGTTGCTAAAATAAAAACAAAAGCACACAAAAACAAAACAAAAAACAAAAACAAAAAAAACTATTGGTAACTATAAACTAATACAAAACTCAAAGTTACAGTCTGTTGGATTATGTAACATGCTAATAATATCAACATCTATCATTGTCAATATCACAACACTAAAAGATGACACAAACGAACACTAGCTACATAGACATCTATCATGTGATAATAGTTATTTTCTCTAAGAATGATTTGTTAATTAAACCATTAATTAGGGTACGTTATTACTATTTGATACTAGCTATTAATTTGAAGAAGAGAAATGTGTTAGAGATAGAAGGTATTCATGTTCCATTACTATTTATAGGACCCCTTAAGAATAACTAGATCGTTTACTTAAGATCCCAAAAAAGTGAAAAACTTTGAGATGTTACATGAATAGAAACCCAACATGAGTTGTCGGTCATGAGAGGATGCAAAGGATATATAAAGATAAAAACTCGTGTACCTAACATGATTAAAATTAAGATTGTTGGATCGAACATGCTCAAGCAGGCCCAGACAATATGGAGAAGACTTCAGCAATGGGATAAAGTGTGTTTCACTATTTCATACTTCCACTCTACTTGGTATATAAGCAAACAAGTAAATCGACATCATACTTTACTATTTCATACTTCCTTTTCCGATTATAATTTTGTACATTTCTTATTGAATAATAGTATAACATTTTGTATCTTAACTTTCCTCATATATGTGTGTAACAGAATGGTACGTGAGCTTAAACTAGAGCACTGGGCGGGTGAGCTAGGGAGAAAACCGGGTATCTATAATATAAAATCAATAACTTATATATAAAAATTTTGTAATATGACAATAATTGTATAACAATATATAAAACAAATTTATTTTAGCAAAATAATTTAGTTTACTTATTTTAACAAAATTAATGTAACAAAGCTTTCAATCAAGTCTTTATAATCCATAATGTGTAATCTTCATTGTTCCTTTACCACCCCGCCCCAAATCATAAATTTTTTAGAGTAAATTACAAATTTTCCTGTAAATATGTTTAAAATTATGGATCTTGCATTTAAACTTTGATAAGTACACGGAACATACTTTATTTGAAAATTTATTACGTTCTATATATTTTCTACTAACTAAAGTTAATTTTTTCTGTTAGCTTTATGTGAATTGATCATTTTGCTATTGCTCCTTAAAGGACGAAATCTACAATTTTTATTAATCTTTTATTTTTTTTATTTTGTTTTTATTTTATTTACTTTATCTTTTTTAATCACTTTTTATTCTATACACTTATCTAAAATATTATTACTTAATTATTTCAATCTTTTTTATAAAAAATACTTTTATCTATAGGTTTTTAAATTTATTATATTTTTTGTTTTTAAAAAAATAATTATCTACCTTTCTAATCGTACGAGAACAAATTGAAGAGCTCAAAATATATTTTTTTATGTTATAAAATTTAAACTAGTAATCGATTTTGTTTCACCATCAGTTTACCTTTTTGGTATAAGAATTTTTAACTATGTTAAAAAGTTTGGCTTACGGTTATATTATAAAACTATTAGAGATCGTATGATTTTGGTATGTGACTTTTTATATTTTACTTGTTTGTAATTATTCTAAGTTGAGGAATATGTATAAATAAGCTTTGATTAATACATGGAGTATTTAAGTTTTTATATTGTAAAAGGTTCAATAAACTTAATTGTAAATCAAAACCCTTGATAATTGTTTGGTTCGGTTTCATTTTAATTTTAAACGGTTTGGTTTTGATTTAAATTGATAAAAAATCATTAGTAACAGTTTAAATAAACCCTGAAAAAAGTTTATTTGATTAAAGAAAATGTAATGATTTGTTTATTTAAAAATTCTGAGTAGTTGTTTAAAAACCTTTTTGTATATTTTATTTTAAATTAAAGTTATGAGCTATCATATTATATTTATATTTAAAAACAAACCATTTGATTGAATATGAAAAATTAAAAATTCATATCATAAACCTAAATCTTACTTTCTCCAACCGATTTTGAATATAAACCCTAAACCAAATAACTTGAAACGGCTAAAAAATCTTGTACCAAAAAAGTTAAAAATCGAGTTGTCTAATCTCTATTACTTTTATTACAAAGGTAATGATCAAAGTGAACAAATGAAAATAAGTTTGTAAAAAAATAAAAATCTTATAAATAAAATTACATTTTATAAAAAAATTAAAAACTAAATTATTACTAATATTTATGATGCTTTTTTAAATAAAAGTGGCTAAAAATAATTAAAAGTAAAGAAAATAATAGTAAATAACATAAAGAAAGAAAATAAATTAAATAACATAAAAAAATAAAATAAAAAATTAATAATAACACATTTTGTTATTTTAAATGTTAAAGGCAAATAAAAGTGATTAGAAAAGAAAAAAGGAATTAAAGAAAAGTAAAGTAAATAGAATAAAAAAAGGAAAATATAAAAGATTGGTGAAAATTACAGATTTCGTCCTTTAAGGCGTAAAGTACAAAAAACTAACCGAAAAAGTTAACATTTGTTAGTAGGAAAAATATAAAGCGTGATAAGTTTCAAATAAAAGACACTTAGTGTACTTATCAAAATTTAAAAATAACATTCATAATTTTAGGTATTTTTAAAGGAAAAAAATTGTAATTTATTATATTTTTGGGTTTAAATCGGGTTTATGGTTTAGACTTTTAGTAATGAGTAATGATAGTGAGTCAAAATTAATAAAATATTAATGCATGAGCTCTAGTTTTTCAAATGGTTTTTTAATATTATGAGTCCGCAGGAAGATCGGGCCCTGGTGCTCACCCACTTCGTCCCTCCTCTTCACACCTTAATTGTTATATTCAACAATGAGCAATTTATTAATTTAATATAAATGGGAAACATATATAACCTTATTATTTTTTACTATGATGAAAAATAAACTTAATTTTTACATGTCAAGTACACTTCTGAAATTATTTTTTTCGAACATTTATTGAAAGGAAGTTTAAATTGATTTCAAGAGTACACTTCAAGTGGTGTCCTTTGAACAGTTTATTACAGCAACATATTATAAAAGCTGTGACATTATTTGTTTATTTAAATTACCAATTAAGTACATGTATGTAAGCTAACACCAGTCATCACCAAATGATTACGTTGAATTACATGTATGTTAATCTCTAACATCGTTTTCTTCGTGGTCCTTCGGTTTCATGCCTTTATTGTATAATTGTGGAATAGATTTCCAAGAACAAGGTATTGAAACTTACTAAAATAATCAAGAACACGTTCAACAAAATTTGTGTTCATCAGAGATTTCAATTGATGACTATTATAGACTTGAAATAAAAAAACTGATTAACAGCGACTTAGGAGGGTAAAACAAGAAATTTCAATTAATAGTTTTTAAACTAATGGATTGAAACTGTAGTAAAAAAACTCTTTAGAAAACCAAAAATAAAACACATTTCAAACTTATATGATTAAGTGATTATGATTTGCTTAATTTTTTAGAGTTAAATTCGGTTTTGCTCCTCGTGGTTTGATAATAATAATCATTTTCTCCAAAAGATCAAAAACATCAATTCACCTAGAAAAGTTTTTAAGTTGTTTCAATTTCAATTCAAATGATACATCAGTTGTTTTAACTTGACCCAATATAATGAAACTTTTTGATTGAAATGGAAACAACATATGAAACTTTAGTAGGTAAGTTGATGTTTTTAATATTTTGGAAGAAAATTGTTACTTTTATCAAACCTTAGAGAGCAAAATTAAAATTAACTTTTTTTTATTTATATATGATAGTTTTCTCATGATCCTTTTCATGTGTGTATCAATGGTATAATTTGACGTATTTCAACCATACATCCTAAATTCAAAACGTGGAACAATCTTACTAGTCTCTTACATTTCAAAACACGTGACCTTATATTATCCTATTTTGATTAGAAAGTAATTCATCTTCAAAAGAGTTTCTAAGTTAAAAAGTTAGCAACACATGGAATACTAGACAGTATTGTAATATTACAAGTAAATTAGACTGTTAAAAAAAAGTTTAAAAAGTGATATATAATGCATAAAATACTACATATGTATCAAAACATGGACTCAATAGCCCTTAAATATTAATTCGGATGTAGACCTGCATCATATTTGGCTTCATGTATAGAGGGTGTAAAAGTAGACGATGAGGGAGACCGTGGGTAACGTTTGATTTCAGTCGTTCACGAATAACACAACAACGTGACAAGTTATAAAAGGACAACACTTGGTGAAATATAAATGAAGCCGAAACATATGACAAAATTGTGATACAAGCTGCAGCACTGAAAGTGAGTGATTCAGAATTTTCTGTAGTAAAGTTTGTTCATATTCACAAGCTTTCAGAAAACATATCTTCTGAATTGTAAATCAGCCTCACAATTCCACAAATGACCATCAAATCAATAATCATTGGGCCCATCAAAATACAGTTTTGTGGTAAGACAAAGTAATGGGCCAGTCATAGTTTAGTTAAAAGAGAACTACAAAAGCGACTTAAGCCCAACGTAACTTGGGTCAACAAAACCGGTCTTATCAGGGAAAAATCATTAAACTACTATTTTTATTATAAAGTTTACTAATATATAGAGTTAATCTCGGTTTTGTCCCTGCGTTCTGCAAATTGTCTCCACTTGAGTACCAATGTTCATTTTGTCTCCGTTATCGGCCTAAGTTTTGCAAATCATTTTTATTTCCGTCCTTTTAACTAACGGTGTAAATAATTTCTGTTAGATTTTTTTAGAAAGACCAAAATACCCCTAAGGGCTATAAAGAATATCACCATCTCATTCTCTCTCTTTCTTTCTTCTCCACACCACCGCCACCACACACCACTGCCACCACACAACACCGCCACCACACTACCATACCTCGCACCACCGCCACCTCACACCACCGCACCACACACCACCGCCACCTCACACCACCGCCACCTCACACCACCACACCACACAACACTACCAGCACACACCACCACCCCCACCCTTCGGCAACCACCTCCACTACCACCGTTCTACCCCATACCATTCCCTCCCCCATCCCTCCGTATTCAACTCTCCTCCCCCATCACCACTGTTACATCAATTCCATCATAAAACCAACAACCAGAACCACCACTGAAAACCTAATCCACAATCACCACTGAAAACCTAATCTGTTGCCCCCACCCTCCTACAAACACCTCCACCGCCACTTTGAAGAAAAACACTATACGAACAAGTAAAGCATCAGAAAACATTACTAGACTCCTAGAATCGAACAATCAATCAGATTCATCAGATGCATTAAGGCGCTGAGCCTCAAGGCGTTCGAGTGCCTTCTTGTGCGCCCAAGTTTCTAGGGTTAGATCGGGGTTGGCGCTGAGTCTGATGCCGAGGATGACAATGGTGAGGAAGCTAGCGACATAGCAAGTTAGCTCCCAGTCTTCCCACTTCCTTGATTGGCCCCGCGGAGGAGGGGTTCGATTCAAAAAGTAGTCGTTCGGTCGCTCCTAGTGGTCGGGGGTGCTCCACCGGCTCGTGGTGGAGGCGCCGCGGTGGCAGATGGAGGTGGTTAGTCGTGATCTTAAGGTGCCTGCAGCGGTGGCCAAGGCTTTCGATGATGGCATTTTCGATAAAGAGGAGTGAGGAAACAAGTGATTGTGTTTATTGATTGGATCTATGTGTTTATTTTTAAATGAGGTTGTTTTGGTCATTTAACACTAACTTAACGGTAACAGTTAACACCGTTAGTAAATTGGACTGAAATGGACATGATTTGCAAAACTCAGGCCACTATTGGAGACAAATTAGAGGTTGGTACTCAAATGTAGACAATTTGCAAAACTCAGGGACGAAAACCGAGATTAACTATAAAATATATATTGGTTTTCTTTCTGTAACTAGACTGGTCGAGCGGTTTTTTATATATTTTAGTTTTTTTACATATATTCATTGGAATAATAATAATTTTATGTGCTTCTTATGTCCGGTCCTACCAGCGAACTAGTAACGCGTCTGGTTCATTGTCCGGTCCGGTTCTAAAAACACCACAAAACACAGGCGACATCGTTACATTATACGTTAGCACATATACAAGAGTGCTTAACATGGTCGTGTGCCCCCATGAATCGGTACAATACACCTGCTGGTCAAAACGCTAGCCATTTTATAAAAATGAAATAACTTTTATAACTATAAAACTAATTGTAATAAATAATTTTTAGAGCATTTACAGTCGTTTTTTTATTATTATCCTTATAATTAAAATAAAATCACTATCTTCTATTTCTCCTTTTAATTAAATAATATTGTTTTATATTTCTCATTACTTTTTTTATTTCATCCACTTACAACAAAATATTAAAAAATTAATAGAAGTGAACAATATCTTATCAAATATACATATAAACAATAATAATTTTTTTATTCTCCACTCACAAACATTTCATATAATATATGAAACAAAATCATAAATATATAAGGAACTCACTGTGAATACCTTTAGTCAACAATTTGTTTTCAGATTATTATTATTATTATAGCATATATGGAATTTTAAATCTTTAATAACCTCAAAATTGGAAAGATTCAAATTGTGAGAAGAAAAATTAAGAGAAAATTACAAAAATAGTCCCTATGGTTTGATCATATTGTAATTTTGGTCTTCAAATTTTAAAACTTGTAAATTAATCCAAACATTTGGGAGTTCTTTGTAACTTTAGTACCCACCGTTAGTGTTCGTTAGATTTTAATGATCTGGGGATTAAATTTGTAATATAATCAAACCATATGTACCAATTGTGTAATTTTCTCTAAAACAATTTTAATAAAGTCTAATAAAATATAAAAAAAAATAAAATCAAGTTTAATAAATTCAAATAACCGTTAATATTAAAACTTAACAATCGTTAAAAATATTAAATAATCACCTTCCTTTTTGAAATGCTAAACCTTTAATTAAGTAATCAAGAAGATTCAACACCTAGCTACATTTCAGTATATAGCTTGCCTAAGATTATGCAACATTCTTGAATAATGAAAGATCAACCAAAGTTCATCAAAAAACTAATTTTTATTCAATTAAGCAAAACGTAGTAACCGATACTTCTCGTCCTCCGGAAAAAAACCACCATTGGAGCCTCTTTCTTCATCCTCTTGCAACCCTTTCTTTTCTCATGCCCTAGCCTTCTCATGGCGGAATGGATTTGGCGTATTGAGCCGTTTAATGCAGACATATCGGCATTTTGTGCATTCTTGTACACGTGGTGGCGTATAATTTACCCACGTCATCGGCGATTCGTGATTTTACTGTCATATGTCAAGCCTTGAATTGTTTTTTAAATGTTTATGAATGAAAAATAAAATTATGTTTATTTGTCACCATTAATAAACATTAAATACATATTAAATAGCATCTTGATTGCTACAGGAAAGTTTTTAAACTTTTCACATTTGTCACAGGTTTTTTTGCTTGGTTATCAATTATCATTAGGCTACCTTTAATATTAATGTCATAGCAGCAATAGTTTTGATAAAATTACGTGTAAGTTGTGGAAATTGGATCACATTGAGGGTGAGCATGTGTTTTTGTTTTCATTTTAAAAAAGTATTTAATATTTAATGTGTTTTGAGATAGAAAGAGGAGAGAAGTAAATTTGAATCTAGGGCAGGAGACAATTTTAAATTTTCATATTATTGGCACAAAACTTTTTGTTAGTTCAAATATAACTTTTTTTTTAAAACGAACTTCTAATGTTTTCAAGTATCATAGGTTATACTGAGTACAGTTACCAGTTGTAGTATTGCGACGAACTGAATTGATTATGAGTGAACATCATAATTGTCAATTTAGTATTATCGGAACCAGTATCGGTATTCACGTTTGTGGTTTCCTATGAGCCAAGCCGACAACATTCACATCACATAAGACAAAGGAAATCGACCAAACTTCCGTGCACGTATCGTGAGGAAAACACATATTATGGTTAAAATGTTATTTTTATTATGAGCAGCCGCCTATCCTGAATCCCAAAGAGCTACATATTTGAATACAGTTTTATTAACAAAAGAAAGTAATTAAAAATCACATAAACTAAAAGTTAGAAGTGAATTAATTAATGGATTCCATTTTGCATCTTTTCTTGGGTTATTGATGGGGTCATCGTGAAATCTCTTGGAAAAAGATGAAGATAAAATAATTAAGAAAATCATTTCGGTCAATAATATACCACTTTTTATATTACAACAAAGAATGCTATAGCGATATTTTTTTATGGTTTGTTCTAAACAACGTAAATCGTCCTAATGTTAAGTGAACATAATCATAAGACAATTTATAGTGGCTATATAGTTGTACCAATATGTGTCAAGTGTTGTCGTCATCATCGACTAACCTATCCTGACGACATATCGTGGTTATAATTCAAAATGAATTGTGTTTGCTTGAATATGTTTCTTTAAACTTCATGCAAATTTTCATGTTTTATCTTAAGAACTTTATGTGTGTAGGAGTGAATCTTGGCGCCAAATGTTCCATCAATCTAGTGGTGGTTGTCAAATCTTAACAAGTGTAAGTTTAGATGGAATTTAAGTGTTAGTAAAAAGTTGTTGCTAAATAAAAAGCAGTGAGTTTTAACTAAACTATGTTATGAAATGTTATTTAAGAGGGAATAATCTTGAAAAAAAAATTCACTTGGTTGCTTGGCAAAATAAATATAGTTAAACTTAAGTATTTGGAAGGCTTTGCAATGGGTTTAGGTCTATTAGTTTGGCGTTAAAAGCAAAATGACGGTGGAGATTTAAAATGGAAGAAAGTCCTCAGTAGTGTAGAGTCATAATGACAATTCACATAATAGCAATAGTCAGAGTATGTAATTATTATTACATTACATTACATAATATGAATAAAGCAACTGCCATCACCAGTTGCTTTTGTGGTCTTTGAGATTTGCCACACAAGTTTTATAGCTTTTCATTTTAATTAGCTTGTAATATTCAATGTACATAGATTTAAATTGATCATTATAAAATGTTTGATGTTCAAAGCATTGAAAAATGTATGGCGGACACCATTCAAAATCCAGTTGATGATGATATAGTAGCTTTGAAACTGGTTATTCGGAAAGAAACATTCCAAGCGGCAACAACTCTTCACAACTTTTGTTGCAATACGAGAATACACTGGCTCAACTCTTAAGTACAATGAGAAGATTTAAAGATGAACTTAATATAGATTTGAAGTTAAAACAAACAAGTTACTATAAATTTAATTTTTTACTAGACAATCCTAAAATTTTAGGATATTTTAGTAATTATTAATTTATAGTTTCGCTAGGACCAATATATTTATATTGGGATTTCAAAAAAAATTATTATCATTTTAATTTTATCAATTGGGGTTCAATTTTATACTGATCCCAAGTTAGGACCGGACAAATTATTAATTTTATCGAGTTTATTAATTTATCGAGTATTAAATTATATAGTTTCTACTGTATGCGGATAACTCTTTAGATAATAGGGAACGTAGCCTCGGCTTTAGTCAATAATTTGAATGAAAGTTCCTTTATATGATACTATATGCCTACACTTTGCTTTATATGAAAAGCTAGGAATAAGGAATGTATCAACATTGCAGTTGAAGAAATTAGATCCCAAGCATTCTCATGGATAAAATTCACATTCAATTTAATGTCCATACTCGGGTCAACTAGTCTTACTCTCCATTAGCTTGTCTTCCATCAAATTCTCATTGTTTCTTGCAGGTTGGTTTATATGTATTGTAGCGTCTAGTTAGTATTTATCTTTATGTAACATATTATATATGTTTTCTCGGCGTCGGTTTTTTGCAATAGATATTTGTCGATCATAAAAAGAGCAAGGTTCCATGGTCACTATTCCTTGTGTTTTGGACCTCGTGTCAAAGATGTAGCGAACATGCATGGTACCAAACAAGCATGTAAGTACGTCAATGATGTCTGGTGGAGAAAAGACGCATTCATACGCATGATATATTTGATTAAGATTTATATATAGTAGGTCACTTAATTAGAAGACAAAACTCGTTTCATGTCATTATGCATAAAAACATGTCATGTCTATATCTCGCATATAAAACATCGTCTTCACATATCACATAATGTCTTGCAAGTGGTGAGGGTGTCTTTGAGAAATTGAAAGTATCGATATAAAAGAAATGTTTTGAACCATTTATTAAACATACTACATATATTCGTCTAAAAGAACATATCCAAACAAACACAAAACGAAAGTAAACAAGCTAGCTATATGGTGTGTCTATTTTGTTCTATTTATTAGGATTATTGAAAAAGATAATTAGTGTAAACACAATATATCCGTCCATTAACTTTAAATAACTAATTTCTAAGACGTGTTTAAAGACTTGACTCGTATTCGGATATTTTATAGTCAAACTTCCAAAGGATTCTTCCTTTCCACGTTGACCTTTTTGAGATTATGTTGACTTTTGAGGCAGCCGTATGCATTCTACCCTCTCCAACAAGGAAAGTAACCCCTCATTGGAAAAAAGGGTCTAGAAGACTAGAAATACAAATCATCTAAAATAAATTTGTACTCTTTTACTTCACAATTTTCTAGAAACAACATGTCACCATGAACAAAGTTCATCTATTACTTTGAAATATATGCTTTCTAGAAAAATAAAATTTGTATATGTTTCCTTTTTCTATAAATCAATGCGAAGTCTTATGAACCTACAAAAGTATTATACATAGTACCGACTAGTTATAAAGAAAGAAAGAAAATGAATCTAATTTAGTTATGTATCACAGTTAAAACAGCTAGTGAGATGTAATAAGAAAAAAGAATAGATTATGTATCACAAGTGAAACAAGAGATACGGATATATATATATACACAATATTTATACTTCATAGCACTTTTTTAAAATTGATTAATAACGTATTGTATATGCATAGAAAACTTGCCCTTCTTTGAATAAAGTCATAAAACTTGATGGTTTTTTTGTTGGAGTTGATCACGTCTCTACAAAGTTAATCTTGCAAAGATAAAAAGAGCGAAATATAGAAGAGAAAGTCGTTATAACATGTTCAAACATGTACTTGAATTTTATATTGAATGTATCTGTCACAACATGTAAATTTTATATTTTATACATGACTTTGTAGGATTATTAATTAACTCAAGTATTGATCAAAGATTATTAAAAGGCTGAAGTCTTCTTTGGCAAGTAAACCCTGTTTCCAAACACTTGCGTTCGTTCCCTTGTACGTTTTACCAATTCCAAATAACCCTCTGTTTTTAAATACCCAAATTCAAAATATATATATGTATATATATACACACATATGTTCATACATATACACAATCAAGATTCAATCTTTCTCTCAAATTTCTAAGTTTCAACTATTCAATTTTACGATTTCATCAGTTTCTACCAACTCCCAGAAAGAATCAATTGAAGATCCTGTTTCTTGATTAAGGTAACCTTCAAGAATCAATTCCAGATCCTCTGTTTTGAATGCAAGTAATTGGAGTTAACCAATTGAATTGCTTGATTTGAATTCAGTCATTTCGATTGGTTTCTTGATGATATGATTGATTCAGTTCAATAGATATTGAATTTGATTAAGATAAATTAGTGATGATGATGATGATCAACGATTGATTAGTTTAAATTCTCTGTTCTTCATTTCTGCAGTGATTTGATAAACATAATTTTGGCGGCAAAGAGAAGAAAATTGGAAGATGTTGGGAGAATTGATCACAAGTAGTCTTGTGTAAGTTTCTTACTTTATTAAATCTCTGAATTGGTGTGTTTGGTTTACAAAGTGTGTAATTGGAGTTTGCAAGTTTAGTTTCCAATCTGATGTTTGCTTATAATTGCAGGTTAGTTCTTGGATACGCGTATCCAGCTTTCGAGTGTTTTAAAACCATCGAAAAACCTGGAGTAGGAAATGCAGAATTACGATTTTGGTGTCAATACTGGTAACTTCATGCTTCCTCTTCTTCAATGATGTAGAAATTTCTTAAAAAATGATGATATATCAATCGTGGTTTCTTACTTGTTTTCAGGGTGATTGTTGCAATACTCACGGTGTTTGAAAGAGTTGGTGATGTATTCGTTTCATGGTACGCGTCAAAAACTGATTCGTTTGGTTCCTAACTATTTAGTAATTTTTGTTTGAACTTAAAAGGTTGAATCTTTTTACAGGGTGCCAATGTATGGAGAGTTAAAGCTGGCCCTGATTATTTACTTATGGTATCCTAAAACTAAGGTAAAAAATTATAAGCATTACATGTTGTCTTTTGATAAGCGTATTTATCTAGTAGGATTTTACTGTGTATGTTTGTTTGTATGATGTTTAGCGTTTGCATATGCTATTTGGTTGCTATAAATGGAAACTTATGAATGGTTGCAGGGTACAGGCTTTGTGTATGATGCAATGTTGAGGCCATTTATAGTAAGACATGAAACCGATATCGAAAGGAGTTTAAAACAGTTTAGAGACAGAGCGTGGGACGTGGCAATCTACTATTGGCAAAACTCGACCGAATTAGGCCAGACGAAGTTCTTCGACATCGTTAGCTATCTGTTCTCAAAACCCTCGACCTCAAGAGAAGCATCATCTCAGGTACCAAATGTTAACAGTTGCCAAAAAGATTGTTACTTTGAACATTTAAACTCATCTTTCACTGCAAATTGTAATTCTACTTAAAATTAAACAATGTGATCACATAACGATTATGCAGGGGTTGCAGAATCATCAAAACTCAGGCGACGGGCGGCCGCCGCCACCACCGATGACCCCAAACCCAACCTTATTTGGATCAGAACAGAGTGATGACAGATGGGCACCAACTGCACCACCGGTGCCGACCACCGGACACCACCAATACCACCATGGTGTTACTTCAGCTCACAGAGAACCAACATGGTTAAGATTCAGACGATCAATGGGGCTTTAATTCATCAAATTCAGTTACATTTAGTACAGATTGTAAAAAAAAAGAACACAAAAACAGAATATGTAATCCAATACTCCAATTCATTTATTGATTCAATTACTTCATCATTTCTACAAATTGAAACGAACCCATGATTGGGCGTTTGTTTTACACTTTCAATTTCATTACCTCTTTACGGGCTATAGATTACAATCTTGCGATTTGGGTAGACCTTAGGAAGCAATTGCAGAAGTGGGATATGAGGCCGATGACGGCATCGGAGAGTCGGCTCCATAGGCGGTGGAGGACGGTGGATCCGCCGGCGCCGGGGGAGGTGGACATCGGCCGGAGATACGCCCACGCCGCCCGTTTCACCAGCCGGTTTCGGATCGAGATCTCGTAACCCGAATTGGCGGAGAAAGATGGGGGTTTGGGGGACTGAACGAACGTCGTGGTGGTCGGAAGTATGTCACGGAGGGAGGTGTAGGAAGGTGGTTTCAGAGACACCAGTTCGTAATCAGCCGATGAAGAAGACGATGATGATGATGAAGATGATGATGATGTGGTGGTGGTGGTGTATGATGAGGTGGAGGAAGGAGGATGGTGGTGTTTGGTGTGGAGGATTAAGGACGACGGAGCTTCGACGGAGTTACGCCGGCGAAGGGCGGAGATGGGTGTTCCGGCGACGGTGTCGTCGTCGGCGACGGCGGCGGCGGTGGCGGTGGCGGTTGTCATTGGAGAAACGATTGGGAGGGTGGAGTTTTGTGAATTGTCTTATTGAAGAAAACAGTGGGCAAATTGGGTTTTGATGCGTTATTGACAATTGGCTAAGTTCAAGTGACGTCGTTTTATTATATTATAAGTAGTCTACTTTCAAAACCACTAGTGTTTATGTTTAAAATAATTGCAAATGTATATCTTAAAACATAATCTTTTGTTAATTTTGTTAATTTATTAAGTAACCGTTGTTTTATATAATATTCAAAGAGATTGATAGAATCGTGGAAATATGAAGATTATGTGAAATTTTATTAAATTATAAATAGACGTTTTGTGGGGAAATAATGTTGTGGAGGAAATTGGAATCTAATTGGGTGGTAGGGGACGACTGAGTCAATTTTCCATTTAAAAATTGTATTGTATTGTATGTGTTTTTAATTTTTTATATATAATATATAATATAATATAATATATTTTGGGTAGTGGGGTATCACAAATGATATTGTTTCAATCTCTGACATTATTATAACTCCACGATTTTAGGAATAATATATTTTACGAACGTTATTTTATTAGTTTTAATAAAGGTTGTAATGAACGTGAGATTTCCATTTACTCAAAAGTCAGACCACATCAAGTTGTTGTTAATGCAATTAACGTCATAAAGATAAAACTTTTAGCTAGCTTATTTTGAATTGCAGCCTTAAATTAGTATAAATAAAATAGGATTTTGAAGATAACGATTAAAGAATTATCTTTAGAGATGTATCCCTAGTAAATCATGCAAAGCAACAACACAATAGAAGTTAAATAAAATGGTTCTGCTTTTCAACTTAGTTGAAGGATAAAGAGTTGAAGCTAAATCTCAGTAGGAGAAAATGAGTTCTGTAATGAAGAACAATACTTGACTTCTTAACTTCTTTTAGAATTGGCCCTGTGAGCCTTTGAGTTGCAAATGAATCTTTAAGAAGAATCTAAAAAAGCAAGATTGATTAAACAAGATTTAAATAAATAAATTTGAAAAAAACAAATACATTTGATTGACTTGGTTGCAATTTACAATCTTGTTATTGATCAAATGGATGTTAAAACACCATTCTTGAATGATGATCTAAAAGAAGTTTACATGAAACATCCTGAGGAGGCACCCCTTGATAAATGTGAATACAACAAATTTGATATATTTAGTAAAGAAGTTACCTATAGATGATATATTGATCATACACAAAAGCGACAAAAATTTAATGAGATAATGAGATTAAACGTTTCCTATCATCTAACTTCTCTATAAAGAAAAAACTACTAATGTGGTTTTAGAGATAAGAATTGAGAGATTGAACAAATACTTTGTTCTTTTATGTAATTAAAAAGTTATAAAGAAATTTAACTCTGAAAATTGTAGTCCTTTTAGCACCCTTTGGGTAGAATGTGTGGTTACATGACGGCATTAGCAAACCTTACGGCATTTAGGCAAGAGATGGATGCGCAATACATCTGTACCAGTGACACCAGTGAAGGTGGCGGATATACAAGCACACCTGCTTAATATACAACCCAAAAATTTGATGAAATGAAGGGATCAGAAATTTATGTAGCACTGATGTAAAAGCTTTGGGGATGTAAGAATGTTAAAGACCAAGTGGATCTCTAAGTTAAACTTATGTTTAACCATGGTTAAAAAAAACGTGTGTTAAAAACCAATTATGAGGTGGCGCCTCGTATGGTCCATCTGGTACGTACGCTTCTTAAGCTTAGGAGAACGAAAAATCGTGAGGCGGTTTGTTTTTGCTAAGGTGGTTGCTTTTGGGCAGGAAACCCTATCATAGATGGCGTCATTTTATTAATTTCCCCCTTCATTAGAACAAAAGGCAGCCCTCATATTACAACTCGCAAAACCCAATTTCGATTCAGATAAGGTGATTCAGAGCAGCAAACTCGCAAACCCTATTTATCACAAACCAGATTTCAAACCCGATTGACATCGTAGATTTTAAGTTTCAGACACAATTGACATCACAGACCTTATTAGAGCATTCACATCCCATTCATTATTTTCATCCATATAATTACACTAAAAATCACCACTTCTTCTCTCTCTCCTTTCAATTAAATAATATATTTTTATACATTTTCCATTACCTATTCTCTCTTCTTCACTCACAACCACTTTTAAAAATATTAAAAAATTATAAGGGTTGAACAATGAATTTTTAAATTTACAGATAAACAGTAATATTTTCTCTCTTCTCCACTCAAAACCATCCCATATAATTTAAAGACTCACACTCACATAATTATAAGGCATGGGCTGTGAATGCTCTTACATCCTATTGCTCTCATATTCTTCGATTCAGTCATGAACTCCTATGATTTTGTCTTCATTTCATGTTTAATTAGACCACAAATTAATTGTGTTCCTTATTGATTAATTTGAACTAAAATCCCCTTTGAATAATCACACTGATCTTGATTCTTTTTGTCTTCTTTGTTTGCTATTGTCTGTTACAATTATACTAGTTTGCTACAATTATGTTAATTTGGTTCTAATTGCTGTTGAATTTTGTAAATTGATGCTGCAATTATGTAAATTGATGTTGAATTTATGTTATATTGATGTTGCAATTATGTAAATTGATGTTGAATCCAAAAATAATTAAATTTTATAAGATACATAATTTTTATATTTATTTTTTATTTTGTGTCGGGCTTACGCCTCGTTTCACCTCATGTGGCAAAGGAAAAACGCCTCGAGGCTAGATTCCATTCTTTTAAACCTTGTGTTTAAAAACAGATAGTAAATCTCAACATAAATATTTAAAGCCAATTGATTGTTGATGTATGTAAAGACAAGCATCACATCTGATGCCTGTAATATTGCATATGCAACCAATTAACTGAGTGCATATACTAGCAGTCCTAAATCCTTATAATAATGAAGTATTGAAATATTTAAGACAAAGCATAGATAAAAAATTTAACTTATATTAGATTTCCTTATATTATCAAGAGTTTTGTTCTTTCAAGTTAAATAGCCGATATAGAAGATCACTTGAATGATTAAGTATTTCTTGGAAAGGTGTGCTTTCACAGGCTGCCAGAAAGCATAACTAAAAATTCTAATATATGAGATAAAAATAGGCCTTAAACCAGTATCCTTAATTTATATCCATTATCATAGTGCTTCTACACTGATTTAAACCTTTCAACTACATGTAGAATAGCAAGAGGATTAAAAGTTCTTGCAAGGATCAAATGATATCAAATTGGGTACTTTTAGAACTTCTTGTCAAGAGGAATCCTCCGACAATTCCAAAATGATAATCTGATTTAGAGTGAAAAAACTACAAGGGTATCATACCCATTAAATAAACAAGTTATATTTGTATCAAACAACAGCTTAATCTTTTTAACTTCTACAAATTCACTGTACAACAACCCTTCCCATACCTGGATGAATGGATGGATTTCATTTCTTGGTGCTGACATCAGCTGGTGGTGTGCTTGGGTTTGCGGTGCTGACATCAGCTAAACCAAATTCCTCACTTAGTAAATCCACCCCATCCCATTCAATATCACCTACTGAAGAAGATATACAATAATTGCAAACGAAAAACTATATCAATATCAAATTACACGTAAATATAACATTTAAGTAATGGGCTTGAGAAGAAAGCATACAATCTGTATTCCACATATCCGTGAGTGGAACTTCTCTGTCTGATAAAAGCCAATAGTCTTCATCATTCTGCAATGATGTAATTGATATGATTATAACGGTAGTTAAAAATCATTTATTCTAGTATTTAACTGATATTTATTATTGATACTTACATTAACATCAGAAGGAACTATCTTCATAATTCTCCCAGGTGAATCTTGAGGTATATTATGTTCAACCGCCATGCCAGTATTTGCAACAATGTTTGACTCAGTTGCTGGATTATCACAGGATCCAGAACTTGAAGCAATTGGCATAGACATGGGTTGTTGTTCGGCCCCATCAATATCCTCAAACTTTTCTTCAAATTGACTAAAATGTCCCACATGTGAATAAATAAATAATAAGCATATGATATGAGCTCAGATAAATGTCAGCAGTTTTAAAGCGAATAAATTACCTGACAAGATATACATCTATAGGACCCATTGTGCTTCTAAGGATTATTCTGTACCTCCTTTGTGGATAGTCAACAGCCTGATATATCATGATACAAAGGTAATATCACTGACAGGCAATTTTAGTCATGAGTTAAGCAAAAACTTCTATCTACATACTCACCTCATCAGGGTCGGGAACTTCAAGTGTGGTCCCATGTGGAGCCTTTATTGCTATCAAAGTTTCATTCTGTCAATTGTAAGTGCATCAAAAGTTTAGACAACTGTGTTGGCTTATGTAACTAGTAGATGTAAAGGTGGAGCAAGATATTGTTGCATAATCTCACCTGAAAGCATGGTAAGCTTTTTATGTCATCTTCTGTAACAAACAGCCATCTACAACAGTATCATGTCAGCAAGTATAATATTTGACCAAAATTTTAAAACTAATTTGAGGAAAAAAGCAAGTACTTTTGGTTGTTGTCATCTTCACTCAAATCTCTCATTCTTTCTTGCATTTCTCTGAGACAGTTTCAACATCAGCCCACACAGATAAATTTAAGCTATAATATTTGCATATCTGATGATGTAAAAATAAGTGAACCTTATGCTTTCATCCAATCTATGTTCTTCCATAGAAAGTCTTTGAACCTCTGCTTGTAACAGAGTGACATCATCCTCCATTTCTTCAGGTTTAGAAGCATCAAGCCCCCTACACAATTATTTTTTGGAAAAAAGCATGTAAAATGAGTTGTTAATTAAAGTAACATGTGATGTTGAAAACAGGAATATGCAATAGCTAAGGAAAAAAAGAAAAAAACAGACTTACTTCCAGCGGATTCTGTTCTTGAGCTTCTTTTCAATAAGACCAATGCCTTCAAGGACATTTGTTATATCATATATCCGTCTCTTCTGCACCTGTTTACATAATAAAGTCTTATAATAAAGATTGCAGATAAGCACATATAATAAAACATTGGTATACGAAAGGCACCTCCAAAGTATCAGCAGCATTATTCAAGTCAAGAATACCATCTTCAGCATGTGTAATAAGGTTGATAAATTTTTTGGTTAAAAGGCCTGCAAAATTTACAACTTCCATCAAGACAGAATACTTCTGGGTACTTCATACAGTTAAGCTACTAATTAAAGAAGTTGTATAAGTTACCTAGAGAGCTGTCATAACGACAGTTGCCAGCAGGAGTAAGTGGAGAAGGTGAACCTGAATTGGAAAGAGGGGTTTGAGGAGCAGCTTTGCTGTTCTTTGTAACCTTTGTACGACCATTGACTCGTCCACCCTTTCCAGAAACAGGAGTGTGAACTGGACTGTTAACTGTAGAAGCAGCCCACTCATTTGATGCAGCTTCGTAGTGGCTTGTTCCAAGTTTTCTCTTCACTGGCTGTGAAAACATCAATCATGCAGAGACTTGTAATAATGATACAGGAACCTCATAATAACATCTAGCTGAAGTTATCAAACCAGATTAGATAGCAATTAATTTCATTGTATAGTTAACATTGATTCATTTGTTTGTTCTCGTTCATATATATGCCTTTTTCATTAGCTCAAGTTGTAATCTAGACAACCATTTGGAAGTAATCCCTCTACTACTCAGAATTCTATGTTGTCCAAGCCCTAACATTTAACCCCTAAATGAGTAGATTCAAGCAGATATTAAGAAATGTTTTTGCCCAACACCAACACTTTTACTCTTCTTTCATACATGATAATCCTTTTTCTGGAGTTCATCATTTCACCATGCACTTCACCTAACTCTATCTAATAGAGTCAAGATAGCACAAAGAAACACCATATATCTAAACTCCAATAGGTAAACAAAAAATGAACTAATAGAAAGCTAGTGAAAATCTGATAATGCAGTATGTTTAGCACACATAATGACCAATGAGAGCTATTAAATACTCCAAAATCTGGTTCCAGAAACAAAACACAAAGATCCAAGTTTAACCTAAATCCCCAATTCACAATGTAGGTAACCAGTGACAAACCATCAACTTTGCTAAGCAAAAAAACAAGCACAAAAGTACACAGAATGCTGTACGCTATAAATGTCTATAATCCCCAACACTGAAAGCTAACAATTTTACTCGTAGTCAGTTCCAACCAAAACCAAAACACAATTGCAACAATTAAAGCCTAAAACGCGCAAAACCACAACACCAAACAAACATCGAGAACTACCGGAGATCTAACGATTAACACTTCAGCCTCCTGATCTGCAGCGTTCCCGATTCTCCTCCCATCAGTTCCAGCCGAAAACCGATGGTAATCATCGGACGGAACGAAGGGCGGCTTGGTCGGATACAGCGACAAGTTCCGTCTCATCGGATGCGGGATCGGCGCTCTTGGTCCGGCGGCAGTGGAGGCAGGCGGCGGAGATGGCGCGGATTGGCGGTTAGAAGCTCGAGCTTCCGACATTATGCGAAACTGAAAGAGGTAAAACAACAGAGGGTAGAGATGATTGGTGGATTGAATTAGGGTTTTGAGGGTTTTAGAGAGAGAAAGAGGTGGAGATGAAGGGTTGATTTTAGAGAGAGAAGGTGAGGGTTTGGAGGGGAAAGTGGTGATGAGGGAGGGATTAGGGAAGAAGGGAGGGAATTTTTGTGTTCGGACAGATGTGGAGGGAAGAAAAATAAAAAAAACATGTGGGTGGGTTTGGGTCCTTCTAGTTTGCCTTATTTACTCGATTGTCCTTGTAGTTTAGTTTGATGTGTGTACGGTATGTGGGTATGATCGGACTTCGACCTAAAGTATATTTGTGACCGTATAGTTCTTAATCGAGGCTCGAGATCATAATTGAAAGGTTGTCTTTACCAAACCCGTAAACTATGTAACACGTGCGATTGATTTTAACAGCATGTTTATCTTTCAATCTGTGTTAGAAATAAGAGAGAGATAAGAGATTACGCAGCAATCGTCATGACTATTTAGAGAATAAAACGAATAGATGTGAACTTGCTCATTGGTGTTTGGTGACACATGGTTGTTTGAGTTAATTTTCTTCGTCTTTCTGTAACCCGAGATTATGAACTTTTACTTTTGAAAAATACCTAGCATGCCAAGAAGGTAATTAAAGACCTGAAATACACTAGACATCATTTACGTAAATTGTTAGCGCCCAGCTTTAGCACTTTAACTTCCTTCCTTGACACATACAAACCTCCAACTTCCAAACATGGCTCCTTTAGTCCTTAAAGTTTTCCGGTCATCAACTTATTTGATTTTTATATACATATGTTATATACGAAAAATATTATAAATTATTCTTCCGAACTCAATAAAGTTTTTCTGGTCATCAACTTATCTAAATTTTTTTATATATGTGTTATATTTGAAAAATATTTTAATTGAATCATCTGATCACAATAAAAATTTTCCAGTCATCAACTTATTCAATTCTTTATACATATGTTATATATAGAAAATATTACAAATTAATCATCCCAACTAATAATGTTTGCAACTTATTTGGTATTTTCAACAAAATTTAATCTTATGTTCCTAATGAAAATAAAATGGGTAATTGATTAAGGAAATGAGATTCGAACCCATGATTTAGCAGAGGTGCTCAATGAGTCGATAACCCTTCCTTCTCTTACTTGAAGAAGATCGAATCGGTCCAAGAAAAGTCATGCCGACTCTCTGGCTACGATTGCTTCTAAGATTTAAAAATAATGAAGAAGGGAGACTTGATTCTTCTAAAGAACTGGAAGCGAAGCACTATGTCGCGGCGGGGGGACGGGAGGGTTGTCATTTGCGTAATGGTCCAAAGATAGATGATGAAGTAGTCAATCAACACAAATCAAGAGTGTAAGGCATTTAAATACAACTTAATATATCATAAAAATCAATGTCGTAAAAATCGCTAAGCGCTAGTCGGGCGGTGAGGTATCAACTAGGGATTAATCGGGTTTAATAATTTGATCGATGTGGAAGTACCAATCAAATAAGATGTTAAAATATGTGTTTCTATTCACTTTAAACTAGTTAGGGTAAGTAGAATTGTCGATTCTCGTGGAATTAGTGCGCGGTGTGTTGTGAATTGATTTATAAGAAAACGATTAACCAAATTTTGAAATTACTTAAACTATTCCCTCTTGGCTGTAAAAATTAGATTTTTAAATGATTAACAAGTTAAATAGAAAAAAATTACAAATAATTAAAATAAAAAGATAATTATGAGAAAGAGTAATCCACTCCGGGATCGAGGTTTGGTTTTTGATAATTGTTAAGTCCAACTTGGTGGAAAATCTAATACGGGGATCCTATGCGTGTAATGATTAAGTGACATAATAACCAAGACTTAATTGGTCTTAGTACATAATACCAATCCAATTAATAATCAAAACTTTGCAAACATACAATTCGCGCAAGATTATATGACATTAAATCAAGGCTAACCAACAACTGTTTAAATAACTAAAACATGAGTTTAATTTATAAAAGTTATTAACGGGTTCTAAAGTTAAATCTCAACACAAGTCAAACATATACGAAACCTAATCACACAAAACCTATTACCCAAAGTAGATCACGAGAAGATTAGTCGCGCATCGTTCTTGATTGATCTTCATAATCGTTGTTGATTTGCATACCAGATGATTGTATGTTGTTAGAGAGAGATGGAATGGTGAATCGATGGCCTAGAAACTCCCAAAATGCGTCTCAAATCGTCTTAGGTCGAATGAGAGGCAAGTGATGGCTCAAACATAACAAAATCACGACTTTATATGTTTTCCATGTGGGCCCTGGCGTAGCCTATGCTGGCCAGTGTAGCCTACGTTGGGGACTTTTCTGTTGTTCTGAAACTGAAGTTGGTGTAGTCTATGACGGCTACAATAGGCTATTGTGGGAGCCTTTTTGCTGCACTTTGGATCTTTGTTTCTCGACCCATCCAATGCCTTGTTTCACCAGGTAACCTTCCAACTTGATCATTTTACCCACACAATCACTTCCAATTCCTAGTTAACATATTCAACACAATTAAATGCATACAAACGAGTAATCATACTTAATATTTAACATTTAAACACTTAAAATACCATTGCAACACACTCACATTAATCGGTTTGCAACTTTTTATATGTACTTTTTAGAAATTATATATATAATTAAAATTAGTATAGTTCAGACTTAAACAATTAAACATAAACATAGCAATCAAGTCAACACTAAATCATAAAATAATAAAAAAGCAATAAGAAATTCTAAAATTGACATAAAAAAGAACAAAAGCATGTAAACTTGAAATTGATATATTATAACATTTACCGATAGTGGTGGCCTCGGTCTCGGATATAAGTAAATCACAGAACATGATGTCAAGAAGCAATGAAAAATTAATATGCTAACCAAGTAACCGACTCATGGTGGTGGTCTTAGAGACTCGAACTAGTGCTGGTCTCGGACTACAACAGAGTCACGAACTCACGGGTTATGGTGATGGTGATGGTGATGGCGATGGTCGGTGACTCGATGGTCTCTGCCTCACTAATAGTTGATGCCCCAACTCAAAACCCGATTCACCGGTGATGGTTGACTTGAGGTCGATGTACGATGGTCCACCTGCTGGTGTAAGTGTTGGCTACGTTGAAAACTAAAAAAGGTGAGTCTCGGTTGCCTTTGAAATACCCACATATCCATGGATTTGAACTCTGGATCTGATTTAAAATTAAAAATCAATTTGACCAACTAGGACCAATTCAATCGATTTTCATCAACTAGGTCCGACTTTGATTGACTAGGACCGACATTTTGAGTGTCGATTACATGAAATCGACAAGGTCATAGCCCGCCTAACGATTATTCCACGATTAATCGGCCGACTAGGCCGATTTTTACAACACTGACAAAAAATAAATGTGTATAAGCACGAGAGACTAATGTGGTCCTACCCTAGGAATTAGGTTTTATGAAGGTATATCTTGCAATATTATTAGTTGTTACAACAAATGAAGAAACCTTATTGTCATGGGGCCATCTATTGATGTCATGTGTGGTACCCTTGGTTGCTCAAGGGCTAGCCATCCTATCATACTTATTCGTACGATCACTAGTTTGTATAGGGCTATGAAATCTCAAAGACTGCCCTGACTACAAGTGTTGTAGGTAGTTCCCATTAGATTTAACCACGTGTAATAAAAATCCAAGCACAAGTCGCAAAAGCCCACTGTTTTTCGATCGTTCAAAGGTCATTGACTGTTACCAAATTAAAAAAAAATATATCCATCTCAACCATATAAATTAATATAAGATTCAATTTTACATAAATCAATTTCTTTACTCAATACTATGAAACATAATCTAGTTGCTTCCATTATTTTATACATCATCTAGCCTTGTTCATCTAGTGATATAGATCGTCGTACCTTTACAATCCTTGTCAAAGTTGTCATTGATTTGAAGCTGAAGATAATACACAATAAAAAAAATTGCGTGTCTCGTAATGTCACACCCCCGCTAAAAGCGGAAACACGGGGATGTAACGAGACCGGGATCGTCATAACACATGGTAAGCGATAGAGATGCAATATAAATAAATGATGACAAGCGTGTCATGACGACACCCGACAACAAGGGGACTTGTGTCGTGTTTAGTCAATGTTCACGACAACATAGCCATAAGCATAAACATGATAATGATTCACATAACCCAATAAGATGAAATTGTAATGTAAATTCCCACAACCCGGGAACAAGTTTCAAAAGATTGTAATTGTTTACACATATCAACATTATTCAAAATAATTGTTTGCCAAAACATGTTAAGTCCCAAAAATGCATCCTAGGGTCTCCACTAAGGCAGCACACCTAGATTCCTGAACTTGCATGATCACCTGAAAAGATATGCTCAAAACGGTCAACATAATTGTTGGTGAGCTCGCATGTAACACCCGGAAATTTATTATTTTGAAGCCGACGAAGAAAGAAAAGAAATAAAGTCCAAAGTCGAGGGACCAAACTCGCCAACGGGGAAAAGTCGGATAAGGTGGTGATATGTGTAGGGAGAGGGCAGCCCACTCTCCCCACACTTCTCATATTTTCAGCTCACAAAGAAGAGAGAAAGAGGAGAAAAAGGGAGAAAAGTGGTGTTTCGGGTGATTCGGGTGTCCAAATCCATCGAGTGGCAAGCCAAATCGAAGCTCTTGACTTTGTGCTCGATTGTGTGAGTTCTAGGACCCCACTTTTACTTGTTTTCAACCGATTTTGGGGCTGGAAAAATGTTCAAAACCCGTTTTTATGTGTGTGTGTGTTTGACCCATTTGGGTGTGATGTGTATGATGTGTTTAGAGTATGTTTTCGGGCTTGGGTGTGCTTGTATGGTGTTAAGGTATGCATTCCTAAGGTCCAGGAGGGTTGATTTAGGCTTAGAATGGGTTTGGATGAGCTTGGAGGCCGAAAATGGCAGATTGGGTTCGGGATGAACTCCATTCTGCATCAGCTAGGGCTAGGCGACCGAATGAAGGCCATACGGCCGAATGAGGGCGATTGAGGGTCATTCGCACGATTGGGATTCATTCGCACGATTGAGGGTTCAATCGCACGACTAAGGTTTCAGTCGCACGACTGGGAGTCCATTCGCATGAGGTTGGTCGCATAGGTGCCCATTCGCAGTAATCCCATTCGCACAAGGTCCATACGCACGATTAGATGTTCATTCGCATGGATGACCAACCGCATGAGTCCAGTCGCATGATATTCAGTCGCATGGAGGCCATGCGACTGAAGGGTGTCCATACGCCCGAATAGGGCTGTTGCACTCGAAGGAATGTGTAGTTTGACTTCTGGCCTTCGGGGAAAGGTGCAGATGTAAGTTTTGACGTAAAGTAACCCGTAAGAGCATGTAAGAGGATGGTTATGGCCTTAGAGAGCATGTAGGGCATGATGATGATGATGTTGCATGTTTATGCATATTATGAATGTATGATGTTGCCCTGTATGATGATAAATGTGTATGATATGTTCCTTATTATGATATATGCTTATCTTTCTTGTGGCTTTACATGTCATGCTAATGAATGAATGAAGTATTATATAATGTAAAGCGAAAGATAATGAAAGAGGAACATGAAGTAAGAATGCATGCATTAATGAAAGATGAATGAACGAAAGAAAGGCTTGCAAGCATATTTATTGGGGTGAGCGACTTTGTGTTGCAAAAGACTCGGATGAAGTGCAATCATTTAGATTGCCTATGAGGTGAGCAACCTCGTCATTGCAAAAGACTCGAGTAAAGTGCTATCGTAATGTTGCCTTGGGGTGAGCAACCTTGTTGTTGCAAAAGACTCGGATAGCTTGCTATCGTGATGGGCAATTGGGGTGAGCAACCTTAGGGGTGCAAAAGACTCGGATAGCGAGCAATCATTGAGATTGCCATTGAGGTGAGCGACCATGTTGTCGCAAAAGACTCGGAAGACAGAATGAACGAAAAGAATGGAAGATAATGAATGAGATGAAAGATAATAATGGAATTATCTGTGTATACGTATGTTGAATGATCGCATGATAAAGGAATGGTTTTTAATGAAAGTAAAGTATATTTATTTTATAAAACTAGAACTCACTCAGCAACGCTGACTTTTATTGCATTTTCCAGATGGCAGGTAAAGGATTGCTGAGGATGGCACGGTCCTCCAATCCTTCACTATTGACCTCAATATGGGTCTTGAGTCTCCTCAGTCTCAGACCCATGAGCCCATAACCCCAGCTGATAGCCCTCAGGGTGAGTCTCTATACTCCCCTGAGCAGCCACCAAGGGACAGCTCAATGCCTTTTGACATTGATCAAAGTCCCGGGTCTTTAGGTCTTCATTCCTTCTCTTTTAAGTTTCTCCAGCCTTTCTTCTTCCAGAAGCTCTTCCGAAGTCATCTTCCTTTTGCCTTTAATGTCTTCGGAAGTGCTCGACTTTGGTGGTTCTTGGGTAGAAGATTCAGGTTGGATTGTGGAGGTAGGAGCTGAGGTCAATGCAGGATCGGGTTTTGTCACTTAACACTTGTATTTCTCTCAAACTCGCTTATAATAGTCACTCAAACAAGATGAAGCAATGTCTTTGACAAGAGTTGATAATAATATAATAAGTAATCAAAGCAACAAGCAGAAGTATTTTCAAGGTACTTGTATATATTACTTCTCAACTCAAGATTACAAGACACTTACAAGCATAGAACATGAGTTACAATGAGAAACTATATATACTAGATCCTACAGCCGGTTATACTTGATACCAGCTGGAAACCTAAGACTAAAGCATATACTACAATGCTATAGTTAAGGTATCTTAGATAAAGTATTATCTAAGATATGGTAGTCATGACATGTCCATGACTTACCTTTTGTCACCAACTAAAGATGGCAACTGTACTTAACATAAAAAGGTAAACAGTAGATTAAAGTATGGTCAACTACATGGCTTTTGAGAAAACGCCATGCAGTATCTCAGAGATTTGCAGCGGACTGTCAGACAGACCATACTTATGTCTACTGGATAATAGAAGTGTCTTCCGAAGGTTAACTGGCTTCGGAAGAACAAGTTCTTCCGAAGCCACTTATACTTCGGAAGATGCTTCTATGCTTCCGAGGCTTTAAGGACTTCTTTATTCTTCGGAAGTTGACTTCAGATCTTTGTCTTCAAGTCTTGAACCTTCGGAAGTAGTTTCTTTACCTTCGGAAGTTGGAGTTCTCCTTCGGAAGTGTATTTTACACTTAGACTTCGGAAGAACTCTTTCTTCCTTCGGAAGTCCCACACTTGGCTTCGGAAGTCCTTTGTATGTAGTACTCAAAATCTTCTAAGTGATATGGTTTTGGTTGCAACAGCCTCTTATGATCCAACAGCCATTGAGGTGAGCGACCATGTTGTCGCAAAAGACTCGGAAGACAGAATGAACGAAAAGAATGGAAGATAATGAATGAGATGAAAGATAATAATGGAATTATCTGTGTATACGTATGTTGAATGATCGCATGATAAATGAATGGTTTTTAATGAAAGTAAAGTATATTTATTTTATAAAACTAGAACTCACTCAGCAACGCTGACTTTTATTGCATTTTCCAGATGGCAGGTAAAGGATTGCTGAGGATGGCACGGCGAAGCTACTCGGCTCTTTTGGGATGGCATCCAATTATATAGCTTTTGTGATGTAATGCAAACATGAATTTTGTAACCGGATAATAATGTATTATTTGGCAAAAGTAATTATAATGAAACGTGATGTCATTTTTGAATGTTTCCGCTGCAATGATTTCTTAATGTAATATAATTATATGTTTTATGTGCGATGAATGACCAACTGTAGGCGTCCCGGGAACGGGGCCTTACATCGCAGGTATAAGTAAATAATAAGCGAGTGATGCTGTATGAAGTAAGCGTAATGGAATACCGTGAATACAGTTATATACACAAGTAAAATCACATGACATGAGCTTTGCAACCAAACCTAACGATGTACACAAAGAAATTGTCGGCATATATTCACCCAAGGGCCCGTTCCTGGCCACTGATAGTACCAACTAGTATACCATCGAACAAGGGTGGGGGTGTCAACCTAGTAGTACTACCAATACCTAACCGTCGGTTCCCACACTGGAATTAAATAGTTGCAAAGATAGAACCACACAGCAGACCCAAGCATGTATCAGATAAGTACTTGTAACACAGTATCACGTTGATTCCTTGTATGTAAAATGTAAGTAAGTTGTACAGCATTAAAAATAGTTAAGCATACTTTTCCCCCAAGTTGTAAATGATTGAAATATTGTATAAGCGTAAAAAGGGGCCACAAAACTCACTTGTTAAGTGGTAAGTATGTAAGATAAATGTTCCCAAATGTTGAATGCAAATGAACAGTCAAACACCTATTGACAGTTATTGTTAAGCATTAATGATATGAAATAAACGCATAATAATGATAGGTCGGTTCGGGTTGTATCGGCTGGGTCGCGTGTAACACACACAAACAGACACACGTACTAGATCTTAGGTAGATCCAAGTACTAGACATTGTCGCCATTGTCGATGATATTTGAGTAAAAGTTTCATGGTTTTGAAGAAGTATTGAATAAGTGTCAATAGTTATAAGTCGGTTGATAGTTGTAAAACGTTAGTTTAATTTGTTTTGAATAGTATTTGTGCCCTTTTTAGCATTGACTTTAATATTTGTGGCCAAACAATGGCAACTGTGTTAATGTTACCTCAACATCACACGACTTAAGTTCCTTCCCGGTCGTTCTTCCTGAATCTTGAGTACTTCCCCGTTTGGCATAGGGATTCGTACTACTTTGTCCCGACAGACAATCTCTGCTCCGTTTTGCGACAACCAATCCATACCCACAATCACGTCAAAACTTCCTAGCTCGAAGGGTATCAAATCTATATCGAAGGCATGATCCTCCAATGTTAACGAGCACTTCCTAATAATCTCATAGGCCTGAACAACTCTACCATTGGCCATTTCTACTGAGCAGCTAGTTTCTAGCCTACTAGGACTCAGATCAATCAATTGCACAAACTCAAAAGATATAAAGCTATTGTCTGCTCCAGTATCAAATAATATAGATGCGAAGTGATGATTGAGTAAGTGCATACCCGTGACAACATTCGGGTCCTGACGAGCATCGTTGGCTCCAATGACGAATGCACGTCCCCGAGCTGCATTCCCTTGAGTAGTCGGGCCTTGATTCCCAGCTATAGCCATCACCTGCTGCTGGTTGTTTCCTTGCTGACCCGGTGCCCGATTCAGCCTGGGGCACATGTTTCTGTAATGATCAGGGCTTCCACACTCATAACAAGCCCTTGCATTCCCGGCGGGGTTAACCGCGTTGACGGGTGCCACCAGATTCGGCGCAGTTCTACAATCTCTTGCCAAATGCCCCGGGCGTCTACAGTTCGCGCACACCCGACACTGCACTCCTGGGGGATGATGATAGTTGCACCTGTCACATTTGGGGTGCGGCCCCACATACTCTCTCTTGGCCTAAGACACGACCACAAAATTCCTGGTCGTCTTGACCCTCTTATCAAACTTCCCGGCACTCGACCGGCTCGATTCCCCAACATCCTTTCGCTTCTCTGCTCCTCTGCCCAAAACCCCTGTTCTCACCATCTCATCAGTCAAAGCGCCAGCTTTCAGAATTGCGCTCTGAATAGTAGGAGGAGCGGCTGCTGTAACCATCGCCCTAATTTGAGGCGCAAGTCCCCAAATGTACCTCTCAATCCTCTTTGATTCCGGTGTGACCAGATGCGGAACCAATCTTGCCAACTCGTGAAAACGATCGGTATAAGCTGCATGCCCTGCCCCCACCATAGCATGATTCCAGAACTCATGCTCTAATTTCTGCATCTCGTTGAGGGGGCAGTATTCCTCGGTGATCAAAGCCTTGAACTCATCCCATGACATCTGCATCGCAGATTCTCATCCTCTAGCTTGAACCTGGGTGTTCCACCAGGTTAGGGCCTTACCCTGCAGTGAACATGTGGCATATTTGATTCTCTGGCTGTCGAGGCACTCGTTGATGTCAATTACTGCCTCCATCTTTTCTAGCCACCTGGTCAGGGCTTTCGCCCCACCTTTCCCATCGAATTCCCTTGGTTTGCAAGCTACAAACTCCTTGTATGAACACCCCCGTCTTGCATTAACAACCCTAGTTTCGATACCGGCTGTACCACCCATTTCCGGTCTCCTGGTTGCTTTCGTTTCCGGTCGGGTTGCCATTTCCTACCTCAGTTTTGATCCCACCATGGGCTCTTTCTCCATTGTCTCCATCATCGTTGCCACCATCCCCATGAGGGTGGTGCTGCTGGAGTGCGTCGCTCACTTGGGCCATGATAGTAGGAATCAGTGCGGCCAACTGTTGAGTGATCAGGGTTGTCATATCAGCGTTCCCTGTTCCCTGATTGTTACTGGCAGGAGCATCACTTGTTCTTGGTGCTCTGCCTCTGCCCCTTGAGGGCTTCACTCCCGCCACTGTTGCTGCGGGTAACTCTTCGAGGCGGTATTTTTCTAATCATAGAAAAGTAACACATAAGCTTAAATCATTTCAAAGTGTATATCCATAACACTCATCAAGTCCAGTATTCCATGTCAATATCACACTTATTGTCATCACACATCGCATGCTATTCGTGTAATTCTCACACCATGAATTGGTAATGTCTCAACAATAGTCCATCATATCAATTGTAAATCCATGTATATAATCACGTTTAGTCTAGTGGAGGTTGTCTATTTCCTCCTCTTTCGAGGTTTCAGACATAACCTCCTCAGGGTTAATCTCAATGTCCAAGGTCAAGCGCAATACCATGATCTGTGAAGATCTCCTCGAGTTTAATACCTGGATTTGATAAACCAACTCGGCGCGCAGAGGGAACGGAAGATCCAATAGAAGCATCCCATAAAAGAGTGAGCACGAGGGTTCTCTCATAGGGTGGAAAGATCACATAACAAATAGATGAACAAATCAAGCAGCGAGGAACACATACACGAGATATAATATGCATACAGATTCCTAGCATGCAAATCTACATGAAGGTTCCTAGGTTATAGTCTAGGTCAAGTGTATTGCCTAATTCTCTATAACCAATGGCTCTGATACCAATCTGTCACACCCCCGCTAAAAGCGGAAACACGGGGATGTAACGAGACCGGGATCGTCATAACACATGGTAAGCGATAGAGATGCAATATAAATAAATGATGACAAGCGTGTCATGACGACACCCGACAACAAGGGGACTTGTGTCGTGTTTAGTCAATGTTCACGACAACATAGCCATAAGCATAAACATGATAATGATTCACATAACCAAATAAGATGAAATTGTAATGTAAATTCCCACAACCCGGGAACAAGTTTTAAAAGATTGTAATTGTTTACACATATCAACATTGTTCAAAATAAGTGTTTGTCAAAACATGTTAAGTCCCAAAAATACATCCTAGGGTCTCCACTAAGGCAGCACACCTAGATTCCTGAACTTGCATGATCACCTAAAAAGATATGCTCAAAACGGTCAACATAATTGTTGGTGAGCTCGCAGGTTTAAGTAAATAATAAGTGAGTGATGCTGTATGAAGTAAGCGTAATGGAATACCGTGAATACAGTTATATACACAAGTAAAATCACATGACATGAGCTTTGCAACCAAACCTAGCGACGTACACAAAGAAATTGTCGGCATATATTCACCAAGGGCCCGTTCCTAGCCACTGATGGTACCAACTAGTATACCATCGAACAAGGGTGGGGGTGTCAACCCAGTAGTACTACCAATACCTAACCGTCGGTTCCCACACTAGAATTAAATAGTTGCAAAGATAGAACAACACAACAGACCCAAGCATGTATCAGATAAGTACTTGTAACATAGTATCACGTTGATTCCTTGTATGTAAAATGTAAGTAAGTTGTACAACATTGAAAATGGTAAGCATACTTTTCCCCCAAGTTGTAAATGATTGAAATATTGTATAAGCGTAAAAAGGGGCCACGAAACTCACTTGTTAAGTGGTAAGTATGTAAGATCAATGTTCCCAAATGTTGAATGCAAATGAACAGTCAAACACCTATTGACAGTTATTGTTAAGCATTAATGATATGAAATAAACGCATAATAATGATAGGTCGGTTCGGGTTGTATCGGCTGGGTCGCGTGTAACACACACAAACAGACACACGTACTAGATCTTAGGTAGATCCAAGTACTAGACATTGTCGCCATTGTCGATGATATTGAGTAAAAGTTTCATGGTTATTGAAGAAGTATTGAATAAGTGTCAATAGTTATAAGTCGGTTGATAGTGGTAAAACGTTAGTTTAATTTGTTTTGAATAGTATTTGTGCCCTTTTTAGCGTTGAATTTAACGTTTGTGGCCAACAATGGCAACTGTGTTAATGTTACCTCAACATCACACGACTTACACACACCACGCACAAGAAGGAAATCAACACAACAATTACAGTCGCACGACAAGACCAGACGCACGACTCAACCTCCATACGCACGAATCAACCCTCAATCGTGCGAATCAGCTTCATTCGTACGATTGAGCCTTCATTATGACTGGCATTCAGTCGTACCACACAACACCCAATCGCACGACTCAACCTCATATGCACGAATCAACCTCCAATCGTGCGAATTAGCTACTTTTGTACGATTGAACCTTCATTCGTGCGACTGGGCTCCAGTCGTGCGAATCACGCACATTCGCATACACTCAGTCGGTCACCTGACTCAATCGCACACATCATTCATACACATGACTCAGTCGCATACATTCATTCGTACGCATGACTCATTCGCACACAAACACACAGTCGCACGACTCAGTCGCACGACTCAGTCGCACGACATGCCTAGTCGCACAACTCAGTCGCACGATTGACTCAGACGCATGGTTTAGTCGCACGACTCACCCAGTCGCACGACTCAATCGCATAACAGACCCAGTCGCCTGGACAACAGAATTGCGACTGTGGTCGGGCTGAGCAGCCCCTCGGCTGCTCTAAACGCGAGTTTTACACCACAAGGACTTCCAGAAACACTCAACAAACATGCACAAACATGAAACACAAGCAGAAAGACCTCACACGCACCCATACGACCTTATGTGTTCGGGTGAACCCGAACACCCGAAACCCTAGTTTGGACAGCCGTGAAAAGGCAAAAAAGAGACAACCAAAGTCGTCTACCTGCTAGAAATGAGTAGGCTAGGTTGTAGATGAAGTCTAGACGACGAAAACGAGCCTAAGCGGGTCGGCTTTGGTGCTAGGATGAAGAAATGGTGTGTAGAGAGGATGAAGAGATGAAGATGATGAAGTAATGGTGAATTAGGGATGGTAATGGGTTTATATACCCAGCCCAAGTTTGCAAAATTACAAGTTTAGTCCCTGCACTTAACTCCCTAGTTTCCCAAATTTGGTTCGGTTGAAAAACGACTTTATTAGGTTAATTATATTAATTATAAAAATGTATTTAATGATATTTATAACGTGAAAATGGTTTTATTGGTGACGTTTAATATATATATAAAAATGATATATTTGGCGGTTTCGAAGATGAAAGTTTTGAAAGTTTTTAAGGTTAACATATGATTATAACGAATACACAAGCACAACGATGATAATGCACACATGATATTCACATAAAGAGTTAATAAAGATGAGGAATGATCGATCAAGGAATAGTTAACGGAAAATCACGTTAATTGACGGACCTTAAGGTGACGGATGTCACACGTAATCACTCGTAATCATGAACCCGCACATACGATTCTAATGGAAGATTAGTTTATTAAATCAACTAATGAAATTGTTAATGATAATATCCTGATAAAGTTACAGGCTTAAGACATTTACTATAAACTTCAATGAAATCTTGTGTAACAATATGCAAACCTACCAAACATAAATGTAACAGATTTAGACGAAGAGTATTAATCTTTATTTTTTAATGTACTTTATTTTTTTAAAATTTATTTATGTATTTTATTTTTTATTAATGAAATGTTCCTTCTATTTTTATATAGCAATTATCTTGGGTAGCCCTCCCTTCTCGATGATTTTAGGTAAGATGACACGTTATGGTTGATTATTTGTTTGGCGGTTTTGGATACTTTTTAGGAACATTCTCATCACAGGAGTATACAACGTAATTGTTTAAGCAAGAAAAGTTTAAGAGTAATGTAAAAAATTTTTACCGTACATTTATATAAATAAAAGAAAAAAATATGATAATAAAAGGGTCCGAACGAAGATCATTCAAATCAAATTCATTTGGGATCGAAGGAATTGAACTCGAAGGAGTTGTTGTCATAATATCATAATCAATTGGTTGCATATCATTATCATTATTAGAATCAATATCCTACTTTTGAAATTTTCTTTTAGAAAAATTATCAATTAGAACTTGTTTTAAATCCTTAATTTTATAAACAAATAACATAATAAATTACAAATTACACTTAGAAATAACATAATCCAAATCCTTAATTTCAATATCAAATCTCTAATTCATATCTTAAATCCTTACTTTATAGTTCATATACCTAATTGCATAAACCCTGAATATTAAAAATTAAACCAGTAACCATTAACTAATATCCTCATCTTAAAATCTTTCATATCACTAATTTTTATAACAAATAACATGTAAACATTAGAAATCGAATAATATAAACCCTAAATATCTAACTTCATAGTGTAATAAAGATAAGAGTTGGAAATGTTACTTTGAACTCTAGTCTCTTGATTTGGTGTAAGCAGAAAGATATCGATGGTAGGCTGGTGGCAAGGCCACCGCACCAAAAGGCAGTAGCAGCACGACGGACGACGGCGGGCTGTCACTCCAGTCAGGTGGTGGTCGGCCGGCGAAAGGGACACATGTTGTTGGGTGATCGACGATAGGGTGAGGCGGTGAGGGTTATGGGTATAACTGTTTTCTTTTTAAGTTGTTTAGTTTGGGTTATGAGTATTTGGGCTTGTAAAGTTGTTAGGTTTTTAAGTTGTTTAATTTTTGGGCGTATTTTAATTTTGGGCTTGTTATTGGGTATTTGGGTTTGTTAGTTATTAATCTTTTTATAAAATGCAACATATCTTATAAAATATTAGACTATTTTTTATGAAATTTAAAACTTTGTATGAAGTGTTGAGATCAAAAATTTTTTTAGGGGTAACGTAATATTTTCTCAGAGGTAACGTAAAAACGTAATTTTTTTACATAAAAACATATTTTTTACATTACCCGTAAAAAGTTGAGGGTAGCGGAGGCTACCTCTCCCCATGAGGTATGTCCGCCCCTGAGTGATTAGTCGGGTTTGGGGAGGGTGTGATATAGAATTATAGACGAACATCACCTTTACCCAAGGAGTTAATATGTTATTTGTGGAGAGACCATCACTCTAACCCCATCTCTCTAAGTGATATTTATTTCCAATAGAAGTGATAAGATAATAATTTCACATAGGGTAGGGTTATCTTGAGAACTTTTATCTTTCACGAGAACTAGTGAAAACAATAAAAATAATTTTATCTGCATACATATCATTATTATTAAAATATAACATCACTAAATAAACTTATATGTATTCGTTTTGTATTTATTTGTGTATTTAAAGATTTACATATATGTAGGTTTATCATTTACACATATGTAAGCTTATAATATACGCATGTGTAATTACCATTTAGTAAAACTTTAAAATATACGAATACATGTGAATTATCACATAGAAACTCATATAAAGATGTTAAATTTAATAATAATGTTAGTACTGTAGTTCAAATTATGTTTATTTGATTGTCTTCCTTAAGATCTTGAAGTACTCATAAAATTTATGAGTTCTCATTTAATCTTTACCAAAATTAACAACTAATCTGATATTAGTAGCGTAAAAAACCAGACATCTTGTAAAGGTTGAAAAATGTGATGAACCGGCCCATAATTTATCCAAAAAGTTATCAACTAAGCCATAATAATATCATACCACAAGAATTTTTTAAATTTATATCATTTACCTACACCATAAGACAAACATCTAGAGTATTTTAATAACTAAACTCAAATCTAAAACATGCAAAACAAAAACATCCTTAATTATTTTTCTACAATTGAATAGATTAATGCTGTTTTTAATATTTTTGTTGTAGTAGTAGCAGCTCATGAAACAAACATAAAAAAAATAGAAAAGACATGATTCAATTTTCAAATAATGAGTATATCATTGATAATTAACATCATGTCATGTCTATTTTGAAGACATGTATAATATCTGTAAAGAGGCTATCGTTTAATGTGCAGTCCTACTTAAGTCACACTATTTTTTTTTTTGTGAGAATACAATTGCCAATTGCCATCCTTTCTTAATAATGCACCCCAACTATTGTATCTGCTGGCATCTTTAGCATCCTTAACTGGATTCCATTAAAGACTAGGTTTCCATTGCTTTAAATCCTGGATTAGAAGTGATTTCATTTGGTCTTCTTGCATCAAAAGTCAAAACTTAAAGCTTGAAACATAAACCAAACATCAAAAAAGATAGGTTTGGGTTTAGTTTAAACGGACTTAAATTTTAGAGTTGAACCAACAAAGACTTTTAGCTAAACGAGTTGTATTCAAGGCTAACCTTACGGATTCATGGTTTACCAGTTTAACCCGTGGTTTTATTTTTATCTAAAATGTCTTATGTCATGTTACAGACATTGTTACCATTTTAGTTTTATTAGCATGGTAGTAGGGCACTTGTTATCATTTTTACCTTTATAAATTATAACCAGCCTCACTATATAGAAGTTGATATCTTGTGTTCAATGAATTAAGACAAACAAAGTCCGTATGTAGTATTTATTTCATAACTTCAAATTAAGAGAGTATTTAGAAAGATAAATGAGAATCAAGTTTTATAGTTTAAATGAATATATATAAAATTGTGTATATTTTTATGTTGAACAGCAAATGTACAACCTTGCTTCGGATTATATGCGTTATCTTAATCGGGTCCAATTATCCGTTTCCAGCCGAGACCGCACCCCCAACCCACTCAAGAGAAAACTCATTGCTGAGAAAACACACTGACTCAACTCTAAGCATTTTTGCTCAGATTGAGACTTGAACTCATGACCACCTCTTTATTTACATGTCATGGGTATCTCATTTTAACCAGTTGGGCTAAAGATCATTGGTATTTGTGTATATTGTTGTAAATTTGTAGTTTTAGAGTATAATTAAGCATGCAAAAAATTAAAGTAAAATAGAAGTTTCGTTTAAATGGGTTGGGTCATAAATCTCATGCTTAGGTCATGTTTGGGCCCGATTCAAAGTCTCAACCCGTCAACCTACAAACAAGACCCGTTTAACACCCTGCATAAAACCTTCTAATTCCATTTATTAAAATGATTAAATTTCTGTAGGGCAGGAAGTATTTCGGGTCAACTAAACCCGATCCAACCTGTACTAAAGAAAGTTCCAATTTTACCTGTTACTATGGGTCATCCACTTTGACACCTCTACTAAGTACAACTTTTTCAGCATGATAGAGCTAATCAAATACAACTGAATTCGTAGACAGAAAACGTTTTATTGGATATGATAAGCATCCAAATGCTTAAACTTAGTTTGCACAGGAACAGACCAAATCTCTTTTCCTGCCGTTGTTTAGAAAAGAAATAATAATAATGATAAGAAGAATCAATGGACGGTTAAAACCATATTTATATAATACTAATTTGCAAGTTTTGTGTGCATCATGAGTGGTACAACATGTTTAAATGGGTTGTACCCATCTTTTTTTCTTTTTTTTATTAATCTTTAGCTTTTCCGTTTTCATCCACTACTTTTACATATTTGACAATTTAGTCCCAACAAATTTTACTTTCAAATTAGGTCACCTATACTTTTCATATTTATAAATTTTGTGTTTTACGTTTCAGTCTAAATGTTGCGAGTTGACACGCCGCTGCGTATGCGTGTGATTCGACATTTGTACGCTTATTTTTCCCCTTTTAACAGCCCTGTCACAACGCGTTGGTCATAAGTCAACTTACTTATTGTTTTATATGCTTTATGTTTCGCCTGAGTGGTTCAACATTTTTATGTTTACTTTTCTTTCAGTTTATTTTTTTATTTGTCTTTTATTTCTTTTTCGATACGAGTTTTTCGGTATTGGTGGTCACTGACGGTAGTGTACCATTGGTGCTACTTAGTACAGTTTTACGCCCCTGCCGCAACGCGAGGGCTTAATACTAGTTTTATATGAATAGCAACATCAACGTTGTTCATATATGACAAAAGTTCATGAGTACATCGAGTTGTACGCTTAAGTCACCTTAAAAGTTAGTTAAAAACTTGCACTAACCTTGAATTTTTCAGCTCATTCGAACCGATTTTGCACCAATCCGGCCTGCATTCGTGCATGTGTGCCTTCGTAGATGATGTAGTAAAATTAACACAAGTAAAATGTTTATCAAACATATTGACTTGTTATATTATAAACTCTTTTACAGCTTCTTCACCTGAAATAACATTTTACTCAATTTCTTAGAGCCATTTCATAGCAAACACTATCAATTTATGTATTAATATCTAATCCACTTTCGTTTTGTTTTATACGCTTGTTAGCTCTTGGGTATTTCTAATAAAAAAATGTAAATTCATAAAATAGTAATGATGTAAATTCATAAAATAGTAATCATGTATTTTATAATTTCTAACTTGCGTTTAAAAGTTAGTAAAAACTTAGGTAGTGTTTGTTTTTTGGAAAAAGCTCTTCCTCACCTCTTCATCTGCGTGCACGCAGACGTGGGAAAAGGTTTTGAGAGCGCAAACTGTTTGATTTTTGGAAGACGTTTCATTAAAAAATATATTCCTGACGTCTGCGTGAAGAAGACATGGATCTACCACTTCTGAGGCATTCTAACATCTTCTCAACTTTTCAATACATTCTCATCTCTCCCCATCAGCCGCCCCACCTCCCCCCATCCAGCCGCCCCACCTCCCCCACCTGCCGGACCACCGCCGCCCCACCTCTCCCCACCGGCCAAACCACCGCCGCACCCCCTCCCCCCACATGCGCCCGCCTCCCCCCTCCCCCCACCTGTGCCCGCCGATCGCCTCCCCCCTCCCCCCACTTGCGCTCGCATTCCCCTCCCCTCACCGACGCCCGCCGGCCGCCTCCCCCCACCTGCGCCCGCCGGCCGCCTCCCCCCACCTGCGCCCGCCTCCCCCTTCCCCCATATGCGCCCGCCTCCCCCTCCCTCCAAGGATCCGTTGGTTGTGAAACTGTTTTAACACTCTGCAGATGTTAAAACAAACAGTCTTTTTCTTGCAGACTGCAGATATTTGGTCAACCTCTTCTGCTGCAGATGTCTGCAGATATGGTCCGCAGACTGCAGACATTTCCTGCAAACATTTTTCTGCAGAAAAAACAAAATAACACCTTATTTTTCTTTGAATTTTGATTGATATAACCCCATCTCAAAGGATATTTCCACCTAAATTACTGTCACGTGACATGAACATTGGTTGCGCACAATGTACTTTTTTTAGGGACAAAAATAGTGCTTGAAACATACGAGCCATAGAGCGATTTCTCATACACACATCACTTGTTATTAAATTATTATCATTGATTCGTAATGATAATTTTGTTTTTTAATACATTAAATTTGAGTACTTATCTTAGTACGCTCATGTATAGTAATACAAGAGCCCACTTGAAATTGACCTAGGTACCCAATACTAAGAATGATTTAATATGATGATATTGGTAAAAATACTAATACTAAATATTACGCAAATAATTTTAATAAATTAAACTATTCATATATATAATAAATTCCCAAACCAACCATTTTAAATTTGGTGGTCTCACTTGTCATGCTTTAATTTATAGCATTTTTTTTATTTAAGTAACACCATATTTATTTAGTAAAGACCACTCTCTTTGACTGCATTTATACACCAACCACACTTGGTATATTTAATTCAACCACATTTTCTTAGATAAACCCATAAGACATAATAGAAATGTTGTCTCATCCAATTTATATCTAAAAAAATAAAATAGCAAATCAAGAACAAAGGAAGTGACATACATGGATGCTTTCTTTTTAAATGCGAATTAATTTCCAAAGCAATGGACTATATACCTAATTGTATGTAGTAGATTGTTACTTGTATAATATAAGTTGATGACAAAATGAAAACCATTAATCAAGTGAAGAAGATATAAATAATGTCATAAAGAGAAATTATAAATATAATTAGTGTTAAAGAATACAAAATATAATATATAACACACACATACATATTATAATTATTTGATCATCTTGATTCATGAACCTCAATATATAATGACGGATGATGGGATAAAAAAAGTCGATACGGTTTGACATTCTTATTTTTGGAATATGGTATGAGTTATGAAACTTGAAACAATGTCTAAGTTTAGAATGGCAAGAGGATGTTGAAACTTGAAACTAAGAACGACTCTAACCAAATCTATTTCTAACCTAGTCTATATAGATAAACTAATCAATATAGAGAGAGAAAACTAATCCATATTATGATGTTTTGTTATTATACTAAAATGGTAATATTATAGTCAATGTGTTAAAAGGTTCATAGAATAGAAGTCCGTGAACGTTCCGATCAAGTCGGTATATGATATATATAAAACAAGGGGAATGATCAAATGAAAACCATGTTTATAATTAAAAACCGTAAAAACCAACACTATCCAATCACATAATTTATAATTGATTTAGCTTTTTAATTGTTTAAAGTATATTTGAGTAAACTTTAACCTTATTTTTTGAAGTCATTATATTTTTTTAATATAGACTCCAAGGAACGTCGATAATGACGAAAGACTTGCGTATACGTAACTTGTATGAGGTACATGTACGTAATTTTTTAATTGTGCACTTGGTAACACGTACTTACATATACATAACATCTACATATACGTAACTCTTAGTTTTACACTTTGTAACACGTACTTACATATATGTAACCCATTGTTTTCATAGTTTTTATTTATAATATGGTTTTCAAAAGATTCATCCCTATAGTCATAATTAAACAAGTAATATCTAAAGAGAGAGACATATATATCATGTGAGAGGTTTTAAGGAGGGAACCACTATCAAAGAAAATGTGTGAGCCACTATCAGAAAGACTAGTCAGTTTAGACAACTTAAGAACATAATCCATACGCTTGATGCGTTATCCCACGACATATCAACTACGTTAGGTTTGCTGTAAAAATCGAACCGACTTAAATGCTAAGTTCACTGGATAGCTCGATTGTGAATCGATCACACCACCCCTAGATAAATTAAATAAGCCAAACTTTAATTTCTCAAAATCAACAACTTAAACACGATTTGATATAGGAGACACATAGATTCTACGATAAGTAATATGTGCTTAAATTGAGGTTAAGATAATTTAACAATGCACGCCTGTTTGTGAATTCTTTTGTTCACACCATTTAAATAAAAAAAATAAAACAAAAATTCAAAGTTTCTAAAATAATTTTCTCAAACACTTCTATAAATAATATTTCTTAATATTTTTTAAACGACAAATCTATCTTACTAATACTTCTAAATTACTTCAAATTAATTTATTTTGAGAATTAAAAACAACCTTGTAATGATGTATTGGTCTATTAGGATGAGCAACATTCTCCTTAGTAAAGATCCAGCATGTCTTTCTTGCTTTAGACACATACTCTTTGAATGTTGAAACTAAGCTATACTCTATAAAACTAAGCTAAAGGTTTTGCAAGTTTAGCTGGCTCAATTGTTAATCGACCTATCGCCTTTGAAAAGATTTTCACGCCGCTAAATTAGCTAACATATTAACCAAAACTTGAAATACTCTCCTTAACGCTAAAGCTTCAAATTTCTAAGTCATTATTAATGGTCTCTTGATCTTTAAAACACTTAGCGTAATAGAAGAGACATTTTTATGTATATGATTGGTTTGGTTTGATGTTACGAATCCTAACTAAACCAAGCCTGTTAATAGGATGTTTAAACAAACCGAAATTTCAATCAAATTAAATTATTAATATCCGTATGACACTAAAGTATAGTTTCTCATTGTCTTCCTTGTTTGTTACTTATGTTCTAATATTTTGTTTAGTAACATTATTCTATTATGTTGTTTAAGTAAAAGATTGAAACTTCATTACTACCTAATGCTAATTACCCAACTAAGAAGTAAACTATATGTGTCACAAAACCTTGATCTTGACCTTGACTTCCATAACCATCCCAATTATACGTTGATCAAAACGTCGCGATTTCTTTAGTCTTTAAGGTCTAAAATCGCCCCCAAATTGCACGTAATACCAATTAGCAATTAAAATCTTCTCACAAAATGACACTCAATAACATAAATACATTATGCATTGATAGTTGTAAATCTTAGGATGCAGCTCAATAATTTCAAGATATTAGATTAATGTCCCTCTCAAGCTGGTGAAGATTCAAGTTATATCATGAAAAATGATATAAATTTAGGAGTAGAGATCATAATAGGTGGGTTTGGGACGGGTATGGGTAATCCCAACCCTATACTAGATTAGAAAAGTGTGTTTCATACCCGGCGTAAAACCCGTTGGGTAAGTATCGGGTATTACCCGACGGGTATTGGGTATACCCGTAGGTAATCGGGTATATCGTTAAAATTATAAAAATTTCTCGTTGAGTATACCGAGAAAGTATTTTTTTTTACCTTCGTATGCATTAAACAATATTTCTGTTAGTCATTAATATTTTTTGTTTATGTTCTACTACTACTACCACTATCTAATTATAAAAGTTTTATTATAACTTTATAAGATAGATATAAATGCTAGGAAGCCTTAATAGTTTATACTAACATATACTTATTAAGTAAAAAGAATAAATAGATATGATTATATACAATATAATTATTAAGTAGAATAAATTAAAAAATACAAAAATGTCAGTTATATAATCAAGTAAACAGGTATGATTAATCGGATATGCAATGCAATCTCATACCCGTCTCATACACGTTGATAGATTAAAAATTAATCCCATACCCAATCTCATATCCGCCCAAATATTTCAAGTTTCAAGCGTTCTTGTTGGATTCAGGTTTGATACCCATCTGTGTTTAGGAGGTTTAACAACGAAAAAATAACTTTAGTACATCGTGCACTGAAAATTGTTATCAAATACAATTAGCATATAATTCAATGATATCGAAATGCTAGATAAGTGTTCTCTCAAGTCTTTGAGGATTCAAGTTTATATCGTTAAAAATGATAGTCGGCTTAACAGGATTAGGGGGTGTTTGATATTGGCTGACCCGGCTGACCCGGCTGACCGGCTGACTCGGTCAGCGGGTCAGCCTGTTTGATACGCGCTTCATTTCAGCTGACCGGGTCCAAGATGGCTGACCCAGACCTGAAAATTAAAAATGCTGACCCGGCTGACCACGACCACCTGCGCGACCGCGACCAGCCACGGCGACAACCTGCGCGACCACCCACGGCGACTGCGACCACCTGCGCGACCACCCACGGCGACCGCAACCACCTGCGCGACCACCCACGGCGACTGCGACAACCTGCGCGACCACGACCACCCTTGCGCGACCGCGACCGCGACCACGAGTAGATGTGTACAGATCTGATAGAGAGGTGGAGATGGAGACGTTGATGAATGAGGTTGAGAGGCGGTGGCGGTGGCGGAGGGGCGGTGGCGGAGGGGCGGGGAGGTTTCAGATGAATGAGGTTGAGAGGCGGTGGCGGTGGCGGAGGGGCGGGGAGGTTTCAGATGAATGGAGAAGATGTTTGTGAATATATATATATATATATATATATATATATATATATATATATATATATATACATATATATATATATATATATATATATATATGTATATATATATATATATATTAATAATTATTATTATTAAAGGTATATTTATCATTTCACACTCAACTAGCAAAGAAATTTAACAGAAGTGTACACAGACACACAATGATTATTTTTCTCATTCAGCAGAGTCAGTCAGATATTAAATCAAACAGCCAAGTTTCAGTCAGATACAGACCCAGTCAGAACTTCTTACTGGGTCAGCTTCTGACTCAGTCAGATCTTACTCAGTCAGCAGTAATCAAACAGCCCCTTAGTAAGTTTGTTCTTAAAAAAGAACAGCATAAGTACACTGTGCATCGAAAGTTGTACATCCATAAGGACCCATGAGCTGGAATTCGCTATTAATAAAACCATCTCCTTTCCCCCTTATCTTCTTCACCGATCTCCCCTGTTAACAAAAACCTGTGATCAAAATCAACTTTTTCAACCTTTTCTCCTTCCATTAATCAATTCATTCACCCTCTCACCACACATCAATGGCTGCATCTCTCATCTCCATCATCTCCCTCATCATAACCCTCTGTATCCCTTCATCTTCTTCACACAACACCCTGAAACTCACTCTAACACCAATCTCCAATCCCCACATTGCAGCCCCTCAACGATCCCAATCACACCATCAATTGCTGCAGACCTTGAATTCGCTCGCATCGTCTTCTAGAGCCAGAGCCCACCTCCTAAAACACCCTAAAGACAACTCTTCATCATCTTCTTCTTCAACCTCTGAAACTCCCCTGTTTCCTCAAAGCTATGGTGCATACTCTGTTTCCCTCAGTTTCGGGTCACCGGGTCAGAAACTATCGTTTGTTATGGATACCGGAAGCAGCCTCGTGTGGTTCCCGTGTACGACCCGATACGCGTGTTACAGTTGCGATTTCGGTACCGGAAATTCATCCCGTATCCCCAAATTCATCCCGAAAATGTCATCATCTGTGAAGATCGTTGGATGCAGTAATAAGAAATGCGGGTGGGTTTTCGGGTCGAGTAATCCGGGTCGGTGTCATGGTAAAGAGGTGTGCCCGGCTTATACGGTGCAATACGGGTCCGGGTTGACGTCCGGGTTATTGTTGTCCGAGACGCTTAATTTCCCCGAGGGTGACGTGGCGGATTTCGCTGTCGGATGCTCTATTTTATCGATCCGACAACCGTCGGGTATAGCTGGGTTTGGGCGTAGCCCGGCTTCGTTACCCGTGCAAATGGGTTTGAAAAAGTTTTCTTACTGTCTAGTGTCTCACCGGTTTGACAACAAACCGGTGAGTAGCGAACTTGTTCTTTACAGAAATTCTTCTGACTCCGGTGACTCTGATGCTGGAATTAGTTACACAAAGTTTCGGAAGAACCCGGAGACTTCTAGGGCGGCGTTTAAGGAATACTACTACTTAAATCTTAGGAAAATAACCGTCGGCGGTAAGACAGTTAAGATCCCATATAGTTTTCTGGTGGCGGGATCTGATGGTAATGGTGGAACCATCATCGATTCCGGCACCACGTTCACCTACATGGACGATCACGTCCATGATCTGGTGGCAAAAGAGTTTGAAGCCCAAATGTCAAAGTATAAGAGAGCGGTTGAGTTGGAAAAGATGAGCGGATTACGTCCGTGTTTTAACGTAACCGGTAAACCTCTAAAGTTGCCAGAGTTGATGTTTCATTTCAAAGGCGGGGCTAAACTATCGTTGCCGCCAGCAGATTACTTCTCGATTTTGGGTGACTCCGACGTCCTGTGTATGACGCTTGTATCTAGCGGACGGATCGGGTCGGGCCGGGCAACCGGTCCGTCAATAATCATAGGAAACTATCAACAGCAGAATATATACTTGGAGTATGATTTACTAAAGGAGAGGCTTGGTTTCAAGAAGCAAATATGCAAGTAAAGAATAAAAAATGAATAATATTCCACGTTTTATTACAACTTTTTAGAATTGAATAAAAGTTACTTTAGATTTGAATACTTTAATTGCATTGTAACAATGAGATATTATTATAATAAATTTCTATCTGTTCTTATTTTAGTATAATATAAAATTTGATGATTGTTAATATTGGAATGATTGTTAATTTGTTATTCTTAGCATGCATGTAAAGACATATATTATTTAATTGCTTTTAGAAAAGGGAGACTTATAAATTTGAAATTATTTGACCCGACGCTAACAAAAACATATTAGAAATTGAAAATGTAGGGTTAAAAGTCAGAAGATTTTATGATTGGAAGATAACGGGAAGAGAGCCGTTGTAGACCTTGTTAACTTTTGGCATGAAATTTAAAAAAAAAATAGTTTTTAACAAATTATATACGGAAAGATTGGATATTTACAAATATCTAAGCTGTCAATGCCATTTGGTGCAGTGGCATTTCGGGTTCTCTATGCGGGGATTTGAGTTTGATGTTGATGAAAATTGTTAATTCGTTGTAAGTCGGGGGTTTTTCGAATTAGTTGGTTTATTTTTAGACAGTTAGCGTCATCCTTGAGAGTCAAACAAACAATGGATGATTGAAATTTCATCCCGAGGTATGGTTTGTACCTGAGCTATGAAGAGACATGCCATTAAGATCGTTCTTGTCCATTTAGAAGCAAACATCGAAGCAAAATATAGTGGATCATATCTAGATTTGACATATAAATCTTACTACTCTAATAAATATGATGCAAATAAGCGAGTTGTTGTAGTGCATTGTATTGTTTCATTATAAAAAGTACCTTTGATGATCATACACTAGTAAAAAGCTTAGGGTGGGCAAGGCGTAAGCGTCGTGAGGCCACGACGAGGCTCAGCGATGCCCGGCACTACCGCTGCCACCCTATGCATGCTGCCCCACTCCCTTTCACGACATCTACTCACCCTAGCACAACTTAAAAAAGTGTGTGTGAGGTGTAGTGTGGTATGGTTTGGCAACACGACTGCCACCAAATCTGAGTATGTGATGTAGTGTGACATGACAAAATATGATTGATAGGTTTATAATGTGATGTGATGGGTGTGATAAGGGTACCCCCTCCATCCTTATAACCAAGTTAGATTCATGTATAACATGCATTTAAATTGGTATTGATGAGTGTATATTTTAATGTGCTATCAAAATAGATACACAAATTGGATAACTATAAACAAAATGACTACTTGTAGTAAATTTCAAATAAACAAAGTGGATAATCTGAGAGTCGTAAATATCATTTTCAGATCGAAATTATTTCGTGGTTCGCCCGGATATCTTAATCGGATACAACTCATAATCAAGAACGTACTATTTGTTTTTTTGTGTGTTTCGAGAACCAAAGAAACGCAGGATGACCACAAACGTTTCGAAATCAACATTTGTAGGGAAGGAGTGAAAACTGCCAGAGCTAATTTTTATATCCAAATATTGCACTTTTTACCCCCAAATTTCACATGTAAGATTTCGGAAAAATCAAATTTTCGTGCTCGGCTCTAGCCAGTGGCTCTCCCCCTTGGACCCCGCCACAGGCTGCCGCCCCTGGACCACGCTCCCAGGGGCGCTACCCCCGAACCCCCGCTAAGGGGGCGTTGCCCCTTGGAACCCCATTGCTTAGGGGCTTCACCCCTAAGAAGTTTTTCAATTTCGAAGATCACAATAAACTCAAACACAAGTGTGTGTTCCGCACCTCCTGACTTGTTTGATGGATATTATGATCAAATTGATCGTTAGTTAATACAATTACACTAAAATATCTAACATCACTTTGGTATTCGATCAGGTATACAAGTTCCAATTATCCAAACCATATCTAAACACTTTTATTTTCTCCTAATTAATACCACTTCATTCTAATTTTACATACCTATTTTACTTTTCCTATTTTAACTATCTTATATGAAAAAATAACTATTATTTTTGATATGTGCTTGATCATATTATTTATATTATGCATGCCATGAAGTATAAACCTATCTTTCTAATTTATGTTATCATCAAGTTTACATATTTTAAATATGCTTTAAAGTTCATGTATTTTTGTAAAGATGTTAATATGTAAGTAATTTATCTTATTTGAAATTGTTGTAAATGTATAAACATAAAAGTATATAATAATTAAAATTGTAAGAATAACATAGGTATATCTAATATTCACAGATATGCCTGATACTCGATGGATAGTTGCCCAATAAATACCTGAAGGCATACATAACTACTTAAGCTAGTGAATGTGGGTGATAACTAACACGCCTTGAGCCTAATGATACCTCGGGGTGTATTTAATACATCATTTGCCAAGTACTCAATAGTTCTAGTGCATCTTAGACACAATGCATATAGGGGTGTTCAAAAAAATATTCGTATCCAAAATATCCGAAATTCATATATTCAAAATTTTGAATTCCGATTCAGATAGTGTTTTTGAGGATTTTCGGATATTCGGATATCCGAATTATCAAAATTTATTAAATAATAAATAATAATTAAAAAATTTGAATATTTTCGGGTATTTCAGATATTTTTTTAAAAACTTCGGATATCTGAAAACGTTTTTAATTAAAAAATATTAATTTTTTATATAAAAATATTAAATAATACATATATTTTAGATTTTAGGTATCTGAATTTCAAATATCTAAAAATTTTGTATTCGTATTCGGATAGTGAAATTCACCATTCGAAATTTTCGGATATCCGAAATTTGGATATTCGATTTTAAACACGCTTAAGTGCAAAGTAAGTTGACGCATGAATTTTTTTTTGTTAATAAGACAATCATTTCTACGGCTAAAGTAACAAAAAGAAAAATAAAATTACAGCCCTAATACGACAATTAGAATACTAAGATTTAAAAATATATTTATTAATTAATACTAAAACGTTAAGTGTTTTCCGAATAGTAGGTGGATGCACTTAAGGTCGTTATCTTTGTATTGTAGGGTCTTGTGCACTTTACAACTCACCTTTAAAATGGTTGATCACTAATAGTAAAATAATCATCATCACTCTCTTTTTTCTTTTTATTTTTTAAAAAGTATGTCTTTTATTTCTCACTTTTATAACGATTACCCATTATAGATCAATCTAAGAACATTTCTAAAAGTTTTCAAGAAATAATCACATTTGAATAAATATATGTTAAATCAAAACTTCAAATTATAAAATAGATTCACGTGTCACTTTTAAACAAGGCCTTGACAAGATACAATCGAGTCGAGATAAGAGAAAAAAAACCCAATGCATTTTATGTGTCTGGCCATTGATGTCTCAAAAGAGGGGGATGTCGGGCCACTGACGCGATATATATAATGTACTAGGTTAGTGACTTGTATGTTAGACGAGTGGACAAATACTTAAAATGACACATGAATGTAAAAATTCATATAACTTCATAGATAGTAATAAAAAATAGATAATATAGATATAGATTATTATAATCATCATTATTATAAAAGTATTTAGTAACTATATAGTTAAGTGTTCATACAAGATAATACTTATTTATAAAATTTATTATTATTATTATTATTATTATTATTATTATTATTATTATTATAAAAGTATTTATTTGAGTATTTAAAGAAAATAATACTACTTAATAACTTTAATTAATTATCTATAATATAATATTTAATATAGTAAATTAAATAATCTCACATTATTAAATAATATACTAATAATATGCATTAATTTATATACTGATTACAAAAAGTTTATTAATGTGGGGCAAAATAGAAATAGTTGCATTAACACTTGTACCTAATGCTTAAAAAGTTATAATAGATGTTTTAATTTTTTGTAAAATTACATTTGTGTCCCAACTTTTTGTTTTATATAGTAGTATAGATAATACTAATGTTTTTCTAGGGGCATATTATGAGTTTAGTAATTTTAATATTTATCTATATCTATTATAATAAAAGTGATAGGATTATACAATGATAATTTTACATATGGATTGATACACCCATATGAAAAATCATGCTTAAACTTAAAAAAATTATCCATTTTATTTCTTTTATGCCCTTACAATAAAGTATAACGTATGATGCTTATATTACAAATGCTAAAGGATATACACGATGCCAAACAAAACTGCATTTACTTTGTGATTGAGCACTAATCCCACTTCTCATTTCCCTTGCCGGTTGTTAATTAATAGCTCAATAACAATCGTGGTGATAATTTCTCCATTAACTTTTTCCGGTTTATGCAAATCACCACCGAAAACTGTCACCGATTATAATAAAACTCTAACATACATTTATAAAACGAAACCCTCCCTAAAATCTAGGTAATAAGTGATTTCCGACCACAAATACCACCCATGATTTCACTAATCTTGTTGAGATAATATAATTGTCTTAAAAACTTTTGTTATATATGTAATTGTTTTCTTTCATTTAATTTTTTCAATAAGTGATCCAATTAAAATAATTTTAAAATTTAATTAATATATTACAAAGTTATCCCTAACAAACAAACTCCTAAGAATTTAAAGAATATTTTCATCTCATCCTACATGAAATAAAGAAAGAAAATGATGTCATACAAAAGTGTCTATACCTCATACTAGGAAATAAAGTGATATAAAGAAAAAGTCTTTAAAAAAGATTTCTTAAACATAAACTTTATAACTAACACATCAATAAAGTAAAAGTTTTTCAAATCTAGTGGTCCTAAAATTTCTGTACAACGTCGAGTCGGCAATGAATTCAAGAAATGCACATTAACTAGGGTAGAAGGGGTGGAAATGGAACTCATTGAATCCAAAACTATCTTATAGCTAGTAGCCAATAAAAAACGAAAGATCGTTTTACTCAAAATTACTTTATAACTATCTTAAAACTACCTTAAGAGGACACAATCTTTTACTGAAAGCCACCTTAAAACAATCAAGGGCAACAACTAAAATGCCGTTTATCAACCCGTTCTTAAACCTCACTCTATCCGCTGGCACTACCCAAAACACACAAGAATGTGTACCTGTGGTACTCGCAAATACTCGAGGTACTATGGCTTCCTACCCCATCCACCCTCACCTTTTATGTGACTAGCACAACTTATAATTATAATATCAATTAACATTGGTGTCTATACAACTACAACTACAAAACCGACATGAAAGATAGGATGTTAATTTAATGAAATTAAAAAATATCAATAACAAGTAGCTTAACCCATAAGGTATTAATGGTCATACGAGGAGATATAAAGCTAACACATTTGTAGTCATCTTGTTGTGTTGGAATGCAGCTTTCTTAGAAGATTGCACTGAAAATGTAGTGGGAGTGATGGTTTGGGTGATTATAGCACTAAGGTCAAATTATCAATGCCATGTGATGACTCACAATAGAACCAAGACAAATTAAGCCGACTCACCCCACCACACATGGGCTCGCTGTTTAAAATTTATTATGTTTTCATTTCGAAATTATTTTATACTAAATTATAGACTCGTGTATTCACGGAGTTGTATAATATAAATTATATAAAACTATAATATGTATTACACATGCTAAATCATTATACCATCCATAGTTTAAATCTTTTAGTATAATAACAAAAAAACTTTCTAAATTGTCAACTAAAAAACCTAGTAAGTAAAAATAAAATTAATAAATATAAATCAACAATATTATTTTTATACCATTTGGTTTTTAGCAATCATGACGAAATGAATCTCACAATAATAAAAACATGTTAAAAAAGGCGTAACAAAATTTTAAGGAGCTAAAATTAAGCTTTTAAAAAACACTATTGCACTTGGGGAGTAAAATTACTATTACGAATAGCTAGAACGACACATTCTAACATGGTGAACATAAATAATGTAACTTGCCTATGCAATTAACATAATGTAACCTGATTAGCAATTAACAGTTATGTGAACAAACAAAATTACATTCATTTTCCTAAAATACTAAGATGTTATATGTTCAAATTTACATTTATATACACTGATATACATTTTTATCATTATCATATGAAGCTTTTGGTTATATTTTAAAAAATATATTTAAATTTTAATGAGTACTTTTGATGTTTTTTGTATATTATGCGATATCAACAAAACAAAGAATAAACTAACATATTGTTTTTAATAAATTATTTGATATATAAAGTTATATATTTTATTTATACTTCACTCACTAAGTTATCTGAGAGATACTATTATACTTTATTTTTTAATGGGTAAAAGTGGGTTAATTAATATGCATGTAATGAACTGAAACTTGTAAAAATATATAAGCAAATTATTAATAATAAATCAATTTTAAACGAAACTCATGTGTACTAATAGAAATTTTAAAAAGTAAGAATTTATTTATTCGTTTTAACATTGAATTATATTGAATTTAATTACCTAACTCCTATTGAACATACCTGCTCATGTATTCGTAAAGTTAAAATTTACGAAAAACAATAAATTTCTAGTCAAACATAATTAATATATATAGTAGAGTACGGTGTAATTAAAAAATAGTGTAAGGTTCAATTAGAAAAACCCTTATTTAAATTTGAAAATTGATTATAAAATGATCAAAAGAATCCACATATATAGGTAAAATTAGGTAAATGAATTTAGACAAAAAAACCATAATGAGGTTGAAGTAGAGAGTGACACATGTCCCATAAATGTAAAGGTTTATCAGGATTATATGTAAATGTAAAAGTTTATCAGGATTATATGTATGTTAAAAAAGAAGAGAATGAAGGTAAGAAGGAAGGGATGAAAGGAAAGAATGAATAAACTCAAAGCAAAACAAAGAGAATGGTGATTCAGGAAGTGAAGTTTGTCAAAAAAAAAAAAACTCATCTTCCAACATCAACAAACTAACTGCAGAGTTAAACCCCTTTTTCAAGTCAAAGCACAACCACAACAAGAAGATACATAATAGAAACTGTTGTGCAGGAACTTCAGACTATTCAGAAATAAAATCATTTTCATATGTTCAAAAATCTGCTTTTGAAGGAGTAAAGATTCACAACAAGAAGTTTCCAATAAGAAGATTGATCTTTCCATCCATATTGACAACAAGCTGAACAAAAATATATGTGGTACTGAGGCAGATTAGCAAATGAAATCTTATTTGAATATTTTATTGATCATGAGCTGATGAAGAAAGGAAAAAAAGAGATGAAAAAGGAGCTACAAGAACTCAAGCTAGAGATCAAGATAGATAGGCAGCAGATGAAGGTCATATGCCTAGTATGTGGGGAAGATATTCATTTTGCAAAATATCATCCATTCAATCCCTTAGCTCACTCCATCAACCATTTCAGATCCTCAAAAAGGTCGGCATCTACTGATCAACCATTGAAAAGAAAAATGATACTCATAAAACTGTTCGGAAGCCAAACAAGTCAAGTGTTGAATTCAAGAAAAATTCAGCACCTTTGAAGGATCTACAGAACATATCAGTAGCTGCAAATCTTAAAAAGTAGTCTTTTAAAGAATTTTCACCATCTCCAAAAGATTCAAAAGGTCATCAAAGAAAAGATGATGTCAAAAAGTCTAGCAAATCCAAAGAGAACAACAAAGACTAGAGACCAAAGGAGATAGAGAGGGTGCAAATGAGAATCAACAAGTCTCATCTAGAAAAGTCAAAGCAGGCTTCAGAAAAAAAAAGTAAGATAAAAGAGTCTAAAGCTGTTGAAACCACCCTATTTGCCGATCTTGCACCCAACGCTTACTATAATCATCTCCTCCCACTCACATTGCTCAAACTGCTAAGCATGTTTCTCCAACAGTCCAACAAGCTCCTCAAACAACTAAACTTCCAACACAAAACTAGTCTAATCAATCGAAAGATGAAGTGATCATCACCACAGCTACCGAAAGGGTAAGAAAAGGTTTGGACAATACTAAACAAACTGATGAAGAACTCTCAGAATCTGACCAAGAAGAAGACTCAGAGGGTGATGGTACAAACATTATCAACTGGGGATATGACTTAAAGGCTGAGAGTTACTTCATTGAGAGAAAGAACAAGTTCATGTCTTTCTTCCTTAAGGGTTGCAAGATAAAGCTTATTGGTCATACCTTCGATATTGATCTTATGCCTGTTACTCTTGGAAGTTTTGATATGGTCATAGGCATGGATTGGCTATCCGAGAAGCAGGCAGAGGTGATTTGTCATGAGAAGGTCATTCGTATTCCTCTAATAGACGGGGAAACTCTTTCGGTTAAGGGCGGGAAGGGTGGTGCTGTGATAGGCATCATATCATTCATGAAGGCTCAGAAGTGGCTACGCAAGGGTCACTAGCCATATTAGCCCTCGTTTCTGAAAAGCAACAAGAGGAAAGGAAGATAGAAGATATTTTGGTGGTTTGTGACTTTCCAGAGGTGTTTCCATAGGATCTGCCTGGACTACCACCTCATCGACAAGTCGAGTTTCAGATCGATTTGACTCCCGGAGCAGCTCCAATTGCGCGAGCACCTTATCGGTTAGCACCGAATGAACTGCAGGAACTATCTACACAACTTCAGGAGCTATTGGATAAAGGCTTTATTCGACCGAGCTCATCACCGTGGGGAGCACCTATCCTTTTTGTTAAGAAGAAGGATGGCACCTTTCGAATGTGTATCGACTACAGAGAATTGAACAAAGTCACAGTCAAGAACCGATACCCTTTACCTCGTATTGATGACTTGTTTGATCAGCTTCAGGGATCAAGCTATTATTCAAAGATTGATTTGAGGTCCGGTTATCATCAACTGAGAGTTCGAGAGGAAGACATCTCTAAAACCGCATTTCGTACTCGTTATGGTTATTATGAATTCTTGGTCATGCCATTTGGGTTGACTAATGAACCAACATATTCATGGATCTCATGAATTGTGTGTGCAAACCCTACATTGATCAGTTTGTTATCGTGTTCATCAACGACATCTTGATCTATTCAAAGACCAAGGAAGAACACGTGGAGCACTTATGTTTAATCTTGGAGTTGCTTAGAAAAGTACAGTTGTACGCCAAGTTTTCTAAGTGTGATTTCTGGATTCGTGAGGTGCAGCTATGTGGTCATATTATTAACGAGAAGGAAATACATGTGGATCCTGCGACGATTGAGGCTATAAAGAACTGATCGGTACCCAAGACGCCTAGTGAGATAAGGCAATTTCTTGGATTGGAAGGGTACTACTGACATTTTATTGAGGGATTTTCAAAAATTCGCTCAACCTCTCACAACCTTGACCCATAAAGAATCAACTTATTAATGGGGTGAGAGTCAAGAAGCTGCTTTTTAGATGTTAAAACAAAAACTCTATATCACACCAATATTAGCATTACTAGAGGGAAGCGATGATTTTGTGGTATATTGTGATGCTTCTATCCAAGGACTGGGTTGTGTCCTGATGCAACGAGACAAGGTAATAGCCTATGCCTCGCGACAACTGAAAGTGCATGAAAAGAACTATACCACTCATGACTTGGAGTTAGGTGCAGTGGTATTTTCCTTGAAGATTTGGAGACATTACTTGTACGGTACCAAATGCACTATTTACACCTATCACAAGAGTCTTCAGCATATCTTTGAGCAGACACAACTGAACATGAGGCAGCGACGCTGGGTGGAATTGCTAAACGATTATGATTATGCTATTAAATGTCACCCAGGAAAGGCGAATGTAGTCGCTGATGCCGTGAGTAGAAAGGAAACCACTAAGCCTCAACGAGTGCGTGCTCTGCAACTGATGATTAGCACTCACTTGCTCGATCAAATCAAGGAAGCTCAGACGGAAGCTTTGAAAGCGGAAAACGTTGGCTCCGAATTGTTACGTGGGATGGACAAACAGTTGGAAGTCAAATCTGATGGAAACTGGCATTTCATGGATAGACTTTGGGTACCCATGTATGGAGATCCGAGAGACTTAGTCATGAGTGAAGCACACAAGTCTAAATATTCCATACACCTTGTTTCTAACAAAATGTATTATGACCTGAAGGCGCACTATTGGTGGCCTAATATGAAGGCAGACGTAGCAACGTATGTGAGCAAGTGTCTGACCTGTTCTAAGGTTAAAGTGGAATATCAGAAGCCATCTGGGTTACTACAACAACCTGAGATTCCTTTGTGGAAGTGGGAACAGATTTCTATGGACTTCATTACTAAGTTGCCCAAGACTTCTAGTGGTTGTGACACGATATGGGTGATTGTGGATCGATTGACTAAGTCAGCTCACTTCTTGATGATCAAGGAGACTGATAAAAAGGACAAGTTAACTCGAATTTACCTGAAGGATGTAGTTTCGAGACATGGTATGCCAATCTTGATTATTTCTGATCGTGATGCTTGTTTCACAACTCATTTTTGGCAGCTGTTACAAAAATATTTGGGTACGCGTTTGGGTATGAGCACTGCATATCATCCACAGACCGATGAACAAAGCGAGCATACTATTCAAACCTTGGAGGAAATTTTATGTGCTTGTGATAGATTTTGGAAATAATTGGGAATTTCATCTACCATTGGTCGAATTCTCGTACAACAATAGTTATCATACTAGCATCAAGGCAGCACCATTTGAGGCGTTGTATGGGCGAAAGTGTAGATCACCAGTTTGTTGGGCGGAAGTTGGTGATAGTCAGTTGACTAGTCCTGAATTGGTGCACGAGATAACCGAGAAGATAGTACAGATACAAATCATATGGATGCAACGCGAGATCGACAAAAGAGCTATGCAGACAAGCGACGAAAACCCTTGGAATTTCAAGTTAGTGAAAAAGTTTTGCTGAAGGTATCACCGTGGAAAGGTGTGATTCGGTTTGGCAAAAGAGGCAAGCTTATTCCGTGATACGTTGGACCTTTTGATATTCTGGAAAGAATAGGTCTGGTGGCGTATCGATTGGACCTGCCTGATTCACTAAGTGGCGTTCACAATGTATTTCACGTCACAAATCTGAAGAAGTGTTTATCTGACGAGACACTAATTGTACCACTCGAGGAAGTACAAGTAGATGACCAATTACGATTTGTGGAAGAACTGGTTGAGGTAATGGATCGTGAGCTCAAGACTCTTAAGCAAAGTAAGATACCTATAGTCAAAGTTCGTTGGAACTCAAGACGTGGACCGGAATTCACGTGAGAACGCGAGGATCAGATGGAGCTTAAGTATCCTCATTTGTTCGAAACGACGATGACAGCCGGGGAAGGTACTGATTAAATTTCAGGACGAAGTTTCTTTCAACATGGGGATGATGTGACAACTCACTCGATTTCGTATGCCAATGTAGTAAACCAGTGATGTAGCACAACCATGTAACGCAATTTTCGGGACGAAAATTCTTTTAACATGGGGATAATGTGACATCCGATAATTTTCCGTTACCAAACTCCATTAGTTCCCTTAGGTCTTGCATACACGCGTCGTGAGCACACACTAGTTGTCGTTAAACGTTGGTGACTTAATAACAATTATCTATGATAATCAAATTATAATCTAATTAATAATGTTGATTATTAGTTGTGATTATGTGATTCATGAATTTATAGAATTTTAAATATCTATTTATGAATTTTACTTGATAACATGACAACGTGTAATATCTATTTGGTTCATGTGTTTTGTTATTAGTTGAAATATATAATTATTATTTTTGAATGATATATGAGTTTTCTAGTTTATTTAAAAAGTGTTACAAAGAATTAATTTTACAAAAGGTGATCAATTAAGGGTTAATTTGTAAAAACTACAGAACTTATATTTGGTAAAAACCCAACCCTAGCCCCCCTCACCCTTTTCGGCCGCAAGCAACCCCAAACCCCTCTCCCCTTTGCGAATTTGATCAAGAAACACACACAAACATCCGACTTTGATTAGTTCCAAGCATTCCAAGGTGTTTGCAAGCATAATTCTTGGGTTCTACACACCTAAAGGTTAGTTTTGATTAGTTTTTCATGATTTTTGGTTCTTGATAAACCCTAGTTCGAAATTGATGATGAAAAAGTAAACTTGATGATTGTTAGATGTTAATGTGATGTTAGTTAGGTTGTATGAATGTTAGATTATGTTGATTATGCAAGAAATCTATGATTTGATCATGAATTTCACACATTGCCTTAAGAGGAAACTTTTGTTTTTGGAATTCATGATTTGATGATGGTATGATGTTAGATACAATGCTTGGATGCTAGTCTACTTGGATTGTGCGAGAAAATTCATGAAATTGGTGTGTTGATCATAACTTACTAAAAGTAGAAACTTTTATGCATGGTGATTGGGAATTTTGATAATTTAGTGATGATTATCATGTTAGAATGAATGCTATGAACTTGATTAGGTATAAGGTTGATGAATTTATGAATGAATTGGGTATTAGATTGCTTCTGGGGATTACTTTCCCAAAAGGAAAACTTTATTTTTGAAGAACATTGGATATGATAAATTGGGCAAGTTCATGATGTTAGGATCATGTTAGAATGCTTGTTGATGATGTCTAATATGGTAGAATGTATTAATTGAGTTGTTTGGATGCTTGATTGATCATGTAAGGAATTTAGGTTTTTGGTGATTATACATGATGATGAATTGTGGTTAGTGATTAGGGAACCATGTTTGGGATTGGAATTGATCATTATTGTGTGTAAGGTTTTATGAAAGGCTGATGTATCTAAAACATCCAAAGTCTTTCCTGCATGCATGCACTGAAGTACAGAGTTGAAATGCTTCGGAAGTTTTACACCATGCACTAGAATATTCCAAGTGTAAAATCTTCCGAAGCCAAGACCAATATTTTCCGAAGCCAAAAATGAAGTCTTCCGAAGCTTCAAAGACAAAGTCTTCCGAAGCCAAGAAGTGAAGACAGATTTCTCCCGAAGACTTTTGAACACATACTTTATCTTATGTACTTTACCATAAAGATGGACCACTTTCTGCTGCAACTCTGATTAGTCACCAACTTACATAACCATGCTTTTGGTAATTGTACATTGAGGTCTTGAGTCCTTTTGCTTTCTACTTTATGTACTTTTATCCTTTTTGTAATATATTAGGAAGTGAGCTATGGCATGTCATAGTCACTAGTCAAAAGGCAATCTGCCTTTTGACTCTACATTTGATTTTGTTGTCTAGTTCAAATGTTTCTAGCTGGCCTTCTAAGTATGACCGGCTGTAGGATGTAGTATAAAGTATCTAAGGTCCTTGTATCTTTTCTTATGCATTGTAACACTTGTAAAAGAACTTGAGAGCAATATACAACATTCTTGAAAACCAAATACTTGTGTTGTTTTTTATTGTTCTATCTCATACTTGCTTGTGTTCTTAGCATCAAACCTTATTGTGTTACTAGTTTCCTATTTGATCTGTTAAGTGTTCTAAACACTCTCCTCATTATGTAGTGTGTTGTAATTGACCATCCCTCAAACGGTCTTGCATTGTGTATGTTGGTTGGAATGAACCTTGTTGATGAATGTGATTATGATTGTCATACATGTGTGCGAATCTCAGGCCCTTACTTAGTAGGATTGGCAGGGTTTGAGATGTGAAGTCGTGAGTGGCTTCACATAGCATGTAGTGCATGACTAGACTCCACTTATGAATTATTAGTTGTGATGTATTTATAATTGTGTTGAACATGTTGGTTGTTTAAGATTTGCATGAGTTGTATGATGATCTAATGTTGTATGATGACCTTGGTAGAATTTGGGTTGATGATGTGATACACGTGAATAATTTTTATAATATTCATGTATGTTAAGTTGATATGCATGATTAAACGATATTGCAACTAATGTCAACTAGGTTAAATGTGTCTTGTTTTTCTAAACCTTGGGTCAATGTGTTTATTGAGCACCTAGGGTTGTTAAGATTTTTATGTACACGTACTTATGTACTTGCATGTTCTAGGTAACCTTTGAAGGGTTGTCTTTCCATCCATCATCAGTTCTCTTTTATCATTGTCTTTGCACATCAGGTGAGTTCATGTCCCACTATTTTATGAACTCTCTTTTAGGGGAGGTAGCATACTTGTTCACAAACGCTATATTATTATTGTAAATTGTGTATATTTTAATATAGTGCATAATACCTTGAAAGTCCTCACACTTTCGGATCGTTAATAATGTGTAAGGATTCCTTTAAGTCTGATGCAAACCAAAACATCCAATGTCTCTCTGCAACAAATGCACTAAGTACTGAAGTAAGAAATGCTTCGAAAGTTTTACACCATACACTAGAAAATACTCTAAGTGTAAAATCTTCCGAAGCCAAGACCAATATCTTCCGAAGCCAAACATGAAGTCTTCCGAAGCCTCAGAGACAAAGTCTTCCGAAGCTTCAACCTATGAAGACAGATTTCTTCCGAAGACTTTTAGTAACATGCTTTATCTGATGTACTGTTCCATAAAGCTGGACACCTTTCCGTTGCATCTCTGTAAAGTCACCAATTTACATGAGTTGGTGAAAAGGTCCATGCTTTTGGTAACTGTACATTGAGGTCTTGAGTCTGTAACTTTCTACTTTATGTACTTTATCCTTTTTGTAATAGATAAGGATGTGAGCTATGGCATGTCATAGTCACAAGGTCAAAAGGCAGATATGCCTTTTGATTCTACAATTGATTTTGTTTGTGTCTAGTCAATTGTATCCAGCTGGCTTTCAAAGTATAGCCGGCTGTAGGTTGTAGTATAAGTATTCCAAGTTCTTGTATCTTTCTTTATGCTTTGTAACACTTGTAAAAGAACTTGAGAAAGCAATATACTGCCTCCTTGAAACCCAACTCTCTTGTTCTGTCTCTTTTACTTTACTTGTGTTCTTTGTATCAATATTGGTTAATCCAGTTCACTGTTTGATCAAGTTTACTTATTCTCCTTATTGTGTTGTTGTTTTGTAATTGTTCAAGCCCTTAACCGGTCCTGCATAATGGTAACTAGCGGGAAATCTTGGTTAATACTACTGGTTTGACAAGCCCCACCTGTGCGACTCAAGGTCCAACGGGTGCAATATTATCCTAAACACAAACATTGTCACGACCTGGTAGTCGTGACGGGAGGCAATAAACACAACATAGTCAACTTCGATCGCGAAATGACAATGGTTATTACTTGTGAATATAGACTAGCTATCTATTTCAATGCACTTCTTATGTTATGCAATTATTATTGTTTATGTTTAACGCAAACTCTTGAACTCACCAACCATTGTGTTGACATTTTTAGTATGTTATTCTCAGGTCGTTAACTCAGGTTGCCATTAGGAGCACATCACGGGTCCAGTATTCATTCTAAGACTTTATTTCAAGTCATAACACTTGGATTTTATTTATGAGTTATAAATATTGGGTTGGCGCGTGTTTTTCCAAATATTGCATTTATATACTTTGGGTTTGTATTATTTACAAAACGCTTCCGCATAGTTTTAAAGTTTGAACTTTGGTTGGTTTTATTTTAAATATGGCATATAGTGTCGTTCTAAGTAACTAGTGACTATGATTCTGGTTTGTTCACACGCCTCGCAGTAAAACTCTGCACGTGGATTTTGAGGGTGTGAGACTAATCAACTGCTACAATAGACAAGATTATCTGTACCGAAATACTTTGACCGTGGTTGTGTTCTACCTTTTGGAGACAACATAGTACTGAAGCTGCTAACTTCTGATGTGTCGATTGCCTATCTATATTGTAGATATGTTTTCCTAAACCATGAATATGTATAAAGCGATTTATTATTTGTATTTATATTTTATAGTATAAATACTTCTTACTTGTATAGTTTTGAGGTTAGCTAGTTAGTTCACTTGTTATCTGCTGAATGTTACACTTTGTACTCAAAAAAGATTAATCAAGTAAATACTTTGAAATAACTTCTTGTGTCCTTATTATTACTCAAAGTATATGTGTTTGTTAAGTAAGACAGTTGACTTAGATTCCGTATTTGTCATATGCCGATCACTAGAAAAGTCTTGTTAGTCTATAACCCGATCCAACAATCTTCAAATGAGCTAAAACTATAAGTGTCCTCAAATAGGAACAATAGTAGTAGGACTGATTTGGTTTTGTTTTGACAAGAACCGTAATGATCCATATAGAAACCACCTTCTTCCAAGTTTAACAACAAAAGTAGATAACATTCACATCAAAGATATAGAGATGATGGATGATGAGTCATATCGAGAGATTTAGGGTAAGTCTGAGAAAGAAACCCAAAAAACATTCAGGTCTTCAACCAATAGCATGAGAACACAAACCAGAATCAGATCAAACACTCAATCAGAGCAATAAACGCTCTATTACCATGTTACAAAACTTGATTCAGATCTACTAAAGAACATAACAATATGCGAATGAAAAATCACAAAGCCCCTAGTACAGAATATGAAACACTAAACAAGACTACAACTCAAAGAATAGATTATCAGTGTAACAACCTATCAAGAAATCTAAAACATCAATGTTGATGAATCAAGAACTCGATGATAAAGAAATCCTAATAGGTTTTTGAGATAAAAGAGAGGTGTGCTTATGTAATATCTAGAACACAAATAACACACACCCTAAAATGTAGCATCAGGAGCAAACCACTCATGAGATGCCTCAGCCTAGCAGCTCTAAAGCCCAACAGTAACTCATTGACCCAACACAAATAACAGCCCATGATATGCACAATACAAAGAGAAAAATTAATCCAATAACAAAAGAAGAAATAAAAGGTTTAGCACACAAATTGATAATATTATTTTCATATTTGCAACGATATGAAACTAAAATGGTCTCATATGCCTATTACTACCTAAGTTAGGGGAGTAATGTTAATTAACATCTTTGTTTTGAAAATTGATAGGAAAGAAATACAATTTTAAGTGACTGTTTGGTATAGGGTAATGGAATGAATAAAAAAAATGGAACACACAAGGTAATGAAATGAAATGGATCATTGACAATAGAATGAAATGGATCAAAACCAATCAATTTTCACGTTTGATTATCTTGTGAGAATTGAATTAATCATTACTTTATGTTGTTGAATAGATATGAAAGACAATGAAATGGAATTTGATGATGGTGGGTGGTGGTGATGATGGTTTTTGTTGTTGTAGGTAGTGGTGTTGGTGGTGTTGGTGGTTGGTTTGTTGTTGGTGGTGCTGATGGCCGGTGATGGTGGTGGTGGTGGTGGTGTTGATGGTTGTGGTGGGTTGGGACATGAGTGGGAACATGTGTCGGGTCGTTGTTTGGTATAAGATTCGAGTTATGAATTAATCTAAAAAATTTCATTCCTTGAAGGAATGACCAAAAACACCTACCTCCCAAGAAATGAAAATCATTAAAAAAAGAATCACATTTCTTAGGTAACGACTCAATCATTTACTATTTGTTGTTGTTGTTATTGTTGTCGTTGTCGTTTTCGTTGTCGTTGTCGTTTTCGTTGTCGTTGTTGTTGTTGTTGTTGTTGTTGTTGTTGTTGTTGTTGTTGTTATTGTTATTATTAAATTAAAATCCATCATAATATTACCATACTAACCCTATAGGTGTCTTAAGATCAAGATATAATTATTATTTTGACATCCTAAAATATTTTATAAATAGTATGGATAATATAGTTATTCATTACTGCTTTTTATATGTAATGTATAATGAATTAGCTTGCATGATGCGCGGGTGCTACTGAGTATATTTTTCGAACATTCTTAAATATTGATTATTATTATTATTATTATTATTATTATTATTATTATTATTATTATTATTATTATTATTATTATTATTATTATTATTATTATTATTATTATTATTATTATAATATTATCATTATTATTATTATTATAACTATGTAAATATTTGGTCAATAATATTTAGTTAATAATATAATACTTAATTTAAAATATAAATGAAAAATATAAATATAATGTTAATTTAAATTATTATAAATTAAGTAATACTTAATATAGTGAATTTAATTATATGCATTAACTCATGTATTAATTATAATAAGTTTATTAAACGAGGACAATTTAGGAACACTCGTACAAAATACTTGTACCATATGCTTAAATAGTTATTCTAGGTATCTTACAAAAATAAAAAATTATCAATTTACCATTGGTTTTGTATTATATAGTAGTAAAGATAAAAAAATTAAATATTATTATTAGTAATAATAGTAATTATTGTCCACTTGAAAAATAAAATAACAATTATCTCCTTTACATTTGTTGTTTTTTTAACCTACAATTTTTGGGTTTTTTTTTTCATTTTAATGTTTTTAATTATTTTAATCTTCAATTTTTATTATACAGTTCTAGTTTTCAATCTTATCTTATAGGTTTATAAAGTACATCATTAGCATCTATTTTTTTTAATTTGTTTTCGTTTTCTTTAGCCTTGCATTTTCACAACAACGTAAGTTCCATTGTTTTTGTTTACGTCCTTGCAGCGTATTATTTTTATTTACATTTTCATTTAAATTTAATAAAAGTTTGACCAATGCGTTGTGCCGGTGGAAGTTTACTAATTCTGGGTAACAAAATTTAAAACCACAAAAAAACATAATAAGGCCTGGGAAGATATTTCAAAATGATTATATACTAGCCTAACTTCCCGTGTCTTACACGGATCGAAAATTAAAATAACAAATATTAATAATTATAAATTAAGAATTAATACTAATAATCTTCTAAAATATAAGAATAATATATAAGAATGATATACAAGGATGCGAAATTTAAGAGATGTAAAATTTTCATTAAAATAAATTTTCACTATATGAATGACACGCAACAATAACTTCTTGAAAGCGTGTCATGTGGCAACATATAGGTTAAAAATCAATAAATTGTTAAAACATAAAATTGATAAAATATTATAGCAAACTTACCTGCAAACATGAAGAAACATGTTAAATTAAGTTGTAATGTGATTGTATATAAAATTAAATTATAAAAAACTAATCTCTTAACATTATGTTTAAAATTAAGATTATGTTTACCATAATTTTAGTTGAGATCACTATACATATATTACAAAATGACTTTTTATTTTCTCAAAATAAATTATAAGAAATACAAATAATGGTTCCCATTTTAAGATTTATTTGAATTTAAAATATAAATGATATTAATTCAAATTTTAGAAACTTTTTATTTTAGGAAAACAATTAACATAAATTTTTGGAGTTTAAAAGAGTGTTTAATATAATGACAAGTGTCAATATTTGTTTAAGAATTTGACATGTGTCAAAGGGTGTTTAATATGATGACAAGTGGCAAAACCTTTTTCTTTTATCTATACTTACTAGCCTAACCACCCGTGTGTTACACGGGTTGGAAAACTTAAATTTCATGTAAATAATAATAAGTGATTTATGCATGTTAATATAATAAAAAGTTATTTATGCAAGATAATATAAGACAACAATTTTAAAATAACATAACGGGTAATAAAATATATTTTCCTATAACATGGTACGTAAAAAAACTTTAATACATTGGACGAAATATAAAAAATTTACAAATATCTAAAAACCTCCTTATACACAACATTAGACGTTTTATTTGTAGTCTCACCATTCTCGTCTAATATAACCATCTTTAATCCATCTCTTCTCGTAACTCGTGACAATGCGACGTAAAGCTGACCATGTGTGAAAACTGGTTGTTTTAAAAACAAACCAACTCTTGATAATGATTGACCCTGGCTCTTATTTATCGTCATGGCAAAACAAACAGTTAGAGGGAATTGTCTTCTTTGAAACTTAAAGGGTAGCCTCTTGTCAGTTGGTATCAATGAAATTCTAGGGATAAAAGTACGTTCTCCAATGTTACTCCCAGATATAACCTCTGCTTCTATAACACGTTTTCCTAATGATACGACTTGTAAACGTGTTCCATTACATAAGCCACTTTTTTGATCAATATTTCTGAGAAGCATGACCGGAACACTGACCTTTAACACTAACCTGTGATTGGACAATCCGCCAAGTTTTATTCCATTGAGTATATCTGGAGAATATAAACTTTCATCTAAATTAGAATTCATCATTTCTGTTTGACATATAGAATCAGAACTAAGATATTCTATTTCTTCACCCGGGAAAATTGAAAGCAATTTTTCATTTATCTCATGAACCACCTCATTCTTTGGAGTTAAAATGGCTCTTTCATGAAAGTAATTTGGTTGACCATAATTTTCTAAAACCGATGGATATACAAAATCAATCAACTCTGAAACAGGATCAACTGAATTTTTTATGAGAATATCATCAGGTATATCAATAACTGCTTCACCATCATTCTTACCACCAACGGTACCTTCACCTATACTCAAGAGCCATTGTGCAAACATTTTGGTTTGCTCTATATCAGATGAATCATTAGTGGAAGTCAACCTTAGGTTTTTTGTCAATCTGAGCACCTTGCAATTTTTCCATATGTAAGAAGAACTCAAAGAAGCATCAACTATTTGTTGCCTACTACCACTTGGGACAACAGGTAGAATTTGTCTAAAATCACCTCCAAAAACAATTACCTTTCCACCAAATGGTAAACTGGACGCCGATCCTGATTGAGAAGTAAATATGTCTTTTAAGGATCTATCAAGAGCTTCAAATGCGTGTTTATGTACCATTGGTGCTTCATCCTAAATAATTAGTGATGTTTGTTTAAGTAGACGTGCAAGATCGTTGTCTGGTTTAATGTGACAAAAAGAATCCTCAACTATGTTTAAAGGAATATGAAATCTAGAATGTGCCGTCCTACCACCTGATAGCAAAAGAGATGCAATTCCGCTTGAAGCAACGTTCAGTACATTCTTTCCTTCTGATCTAACTGATGCTGATAAAGTTTTCCACAGATATGTTTTTCCTGTTCCACCGTAGCCATAAACAAAAATTTATTCATTAAAACCGCAGCCATGATTTTGTCATAAACATGTCTTTGTTCATCAGTCAATGAAGTGTAGAGGTTATGAAATTCATCTTGCAATACGTCTTTGTTATATGCTAGTTCTTCATTAAGTAACAAATTGTTTGCAGAAGATATAAGATTATCATCGGGATAAGGCATGGTGGAGAACCTTCGTAGACTTGAATTATTACGAAGCAAAACCTTTTCAATCTCGTACAATGTAAGGTTTTTAATCTGTTCGTCTGAAAGCACCAAACCTGAAAATATACATATAAAACATAAAGTTGTATGAGATAATAATTAGTAACTTCACGTAATATATCTAATTTAAAAGAACAATTAATTTATTATACCCGGATGTTTTAAGATAATACGTTGGTTGTAAAGTATTCCATCAGATAAGTAACTCCATGTTTTTTCCCAAACAAAATCTGGCCTAGAAAGGCTATCAGACATTAACATCGTACCAAATAAACTTCGTAAGAAATAACCTGTCCCCGAAATGCTAGCTTCTTCAATTGCTTCAATGTACTCATTATCATCATCCAAAAGGCCTCTTGAAAAACATGCATCTCTAAACGTAGGACACACATAACCATTAAAAGTTCTAATATCCTCAAAAGAAGTTGGTCCTTTCACCTTGTTCAACAATATTCTCAAATAATATGCTTCACCAAGAGATGGAGATACCGAATGTATTCTACCAATTGAAAAGCCGATGTTTCTGGGTACCCAAGTACGTTTGTCGGCTTTCCATACAAACTTTGTAGGAAATTCAACATAATTTAGATTACGTGCCTGAGGGTAAATTTTATTGCATTTCATTCATTCAGAAAACATTGAAGTAGACATAGACTGTTTATCTAGAACATTGTCAATATGATCATCTGCTTCATATAAAACTTGTTGTTGACCTGGCAGATGAAAGGGAAGCCTAGTAACTGAAGGAGTCCTATAATGAACATCATATCCATAAATACGCCAAGATGCTTCACAAGCAGATATGTACCTACAGTTGTAATATTCTTTAATCTCATCAACGGAGTCAACTGTTTCATTTTGTTCATTAGTTGGAACAAAACAAACAGTTGCTCTATCATTACCTTTGTTTATATACTTAAACAAATACTTGATTGAACCAGCTTGATTACACCATTCAACGTTTATATGGGCCTGATATCTTTTGAGAAGCACTTTATTGTACGGAACCACGTTTCGGTTATCCAACTTTACCCCTGATTTTTGTACAAATAAACCAGAATTTCGTCTCTTATACATCGGGAAACCATTAGAGTCAATACACGTTTCATGTCGAAACTTTTTGGGGAATTTTTTTGAGCATTTTCCGTCGATCATGCACGGACACTTCATATTGTGAACACCACAAGGACCATGAATCATGAAATCACTTACCAGAGAATATAGTTCTGGATCTTTGTTCTTGTCTGGTATTTCAGCAGATATAAAGGGATCTATATGTTCAACAGTCGGTAATTTGTGCTCGGCGTGCATAAATAGACATACATGAGCATGAGGCAAGCCACATTTTTGAAACTCCACAGTGTATACCACTAAAATATTTTGAAAGAAAATAAATAAGGACAATATGTTGTACAAATTTACTTTGAAAATACAAAAAGAATAATATATTAAAAAATTATACAATATAAATAAATCTCTATATATAAAGATTGATATAAAAAAGTGTTTGCCATACCTGCCTCAACTTTGCCGAGGATTGACTTGTCTTTTAGGTCTTTAATCATCGAATCAAGTTTAATCTTAAAAATCCTACATAAGATATCAGGACGATCTTCCGCTTTAAGCGTCGTGTCTTTCAAAAATCTTTTAACCTCTGGCCATTTGGGGTTGCATATGATTGTTATAAAAAAATCAGGATATCCATACCACCGACATAGTGACATTGCATCAAGATAATTTTGTAACATGTAACGTGCACCACCGGTAAAAGAAGAGGGTAATATAACACGTTGACCAACCTTTGATACATCCACGGTTCCTTGTTTTTTAGCCGCTTGTAATTTCTCATAAGACTCGCTTCTTAATGTCTTCTGTTGATTGCGTATAAAAAGTAGCCTTTCACTTTCAATCATAGTATATGCATCAACCAAAAATTGTTGAAAAAGCCTTCTACCGTTAAGAATCAAAGACAAGCCACCAATTCTGTCTTGGATTCGATAACTAAAAAATTGCCTCATCGAAATAGTGGATTTTCTGGAAGTGTTAGACTCTGATATAATTGTATGCGGTATGCCTATCCTGTAACCATCCTCACCATAAGGAAAAAGCAACGGATACTGAAGTGCTAGGTATGAAGGATGGAGCTCACTAATACGCTGTAACTTTCCGGCTCTAGTCTTTACAATAATGTCCCTGCTTTCAAATGAATTATCAAGGTCACCAACTATTAAAGCAGCAACTTCTGAGACAGTTGGCAAGTTACAAGTTCTTCCATCTTCATTCCTTTTTGCAATTAGACGCAATCGTAGATTTGCGGTGGGATTTTTTTGAAAACAATCTCTAACCATTCTATAACATTTAACCAATTGGTTATTTGTATCTAACATGTCCTTTAATTCTTCTATGATCTGACGATCCATTATGTCTGATAATGTTGATTCATTGTTGGAGTGCCTAATCCAAGATATATAAATTGTTACATTCAAAAGTAAGTATAACTAAGAAACGTAAAAAATATCTCTATTTAAAATACAAGATGTTTCAGGACATACCCAATTGCGCCTTGTCTGTTTGCAACTTCATTACCAGTGTCATATATATATATATAACTGAGAGAATTTAGGAGTGGATCCGTCTGAAGGTAGAAGACTTCCAATAGTGTGGTAATTTTCACCGCTTAGTCGGAAAACAAATGGAGCATTACCTCTATTAATAGATGTGTCAACCTTTCCACCCTTATAAGTGAAAGAAAACATTGAATTGTAACGTCGTATATTTTTCAAAAAATGTCTTCCTTTGGAATCAACGCCACTGTAAAGAGTCTTATAATTCGTTGTAGGATCTTTTAAAATTGGAAGCTTAACTTTTCCGTAATAACAACAAAGAGAGTAGCTTCCTCTGGCATTCCTTAATCCACTTTTTAAGGCTTCATCCTTCCAAAGTTTTGCATGACATTTTTTACATGTGTGGATTTGATCTCCATGACCCACATAATCTGTTAAGGATTATAGTAATAGTATAAGAAAAATATGTTGTACATGTTGATTAAATATTATATAAAGATTATGAATGGTAAAATTGAAACATGTGATAATACATTTTGATCGACCAATGTAATCATCATGTACCATATTATGTATATTGTTGAAATCCTCTTCTGGAACTTGTAGAATTGGAACATCAAATAAGTTAATGTTTCTTCTAGTGTTCTTGCGATTTGAATAATCTGTATTGTTTGATCTATTTTGTGGAGTGTTCCGAAATACTGAAGAGGTCGATGAATAAGGTCAACTAAAGTTATCGTACATAGGTTTACCTTGATCTGATTCAAATGATGATAAAACAGATGTTATTAAAAATATAAATTGAAAAACACGATGTATGAAATTTCAATTGCATTAACTTTGCATTAATAAGTTTAAATATAATACATAAAAATGTATATAATGTATTACCCTGGATGGCCGGAGATATATTAATGGATTTTAATGTTGTTGAGGCGGAACCATCTATCGATGTGGATGTGATGCTAGTTTTTTTTGTGAGTAAGTAATCTTTTCTCAATTGGCGTCTCAATTTGGAATTTTCAGAACCTATAAATTAAAAGTAAAAGATAGTCATCCAATTGTTTTATAATTGATAAAGTAATTGCTATAATTCACGGATAGAATAGACAAACCATTTGTTACAGTTGACAATGGACTTGAAACATCTGTCAGAAGATTAGGAAAATAAAGTGTTGCTCCATCATATGTTAAGGGTGTTCTATTCGGATTTACGTTTTCTTTATTGACACCATCAATTTCCTTGAGTGTACACATACTTATTCGTACCTTCTTTGTAGCGTCATTGCCTAAATACATCATGTAAATTAATTAAGCATGTAAAAAATGTTTGTAGTTATGTAGAAAATTAAAAGATTATGTTACCTTCTTCATTAAAGTTTAATCTTCTGCTTTGAATAATTTCTTTCCGGATGCGTCGGTTTTCTGTTCATGACATAAAAAAGTTTTAAGCAGAACACACACACACACACACATATATATATATATATATATATATATATATATATATATATATATATATATACATATATATATATATATATATATATATATATATATATATATATATATAAATGTAAATTAAAATATAAGTAGTTTAACCTTTGTAATATCGTAAAGTGGCGTTCTGAATGGCATATTTGAATAGGATGTGTTCAAACGTTGTTGTTGAGTTGAGTGACATTGAGTAGACATGAGATTTTCACGTGAATGAGATTGTAAAGTTGAACATACGTCTAACTTGTAATTAATTCTTGAAGAGCCTAAAAACATATATTTATAATTTATTGTATAGTACCAAAGAAATTATACCAAAGACATTGTAGTATGGAGCGATACAGTTTAGTTTATACATTAAGTTTAAGGATTCAAATTTTTGTAAATTGAACAGTAGCTAAGTTTATTTATGATGGTTGTGAAATTAACCTTGATTATATGAGAATTGATGCAACGATTTGCTTTTCCTCCCATCCAAATAAAGTTTCCTTTTATGTCTCATAAACTTTGCAATAGAGTGTGTAAGTTTTGAATCTGTAACATTAAAACCACAAGTAAAAAATAAAATCAAACGCAAACTTTGATTACAAATTCTTATTAAAATTATTCATTATGATATTTTTAATAAAATATACATGTCAATCATCATGCAAAACATTATCTAGAGTACATTAAATGGATTGTTAAATATATTGCATAACACAAATAACCACTTAAATTAATAATTCAAACGTAAAACAAATGTTTTGATAGAACAGAGAAATTTGAAATTACTTAAACAACCATTACCAGAAAAGATAAAACCAAGTGTCTAATAGTAATGACACTAAAAACACGGAAAAAAATATAATAAGAAAAGTGTCATTTCTCAATTTTAGGAATTAGAAGTGTTGTTTGCCATCACGACGCTGTTTGGTAGTTGATAAATCTCCCGAATCTTCATCGTTGTACGTTTCAATCAACTTTCGCTTTAAATCTATGTTTGATGAAGGGCCTTTACAGTTCTCATAAAATTGTAAATTTGAGTTTCCATCATCACGAGTAGGCAATGGGGTCACATTATCATCAGTTATTTCAATGACATCCTAAAAAAATTTAAAAAGAAAATAGTAAGTCTTAAAGATTACTGATAAAACATTTAAACTGTGATGTTATAGGAAATATAAATATAAGAGAGCGAGGACAAAAAAATTACAAGGTTAGTTAATAAATGGAACTAAATAAATGTATACAAGTAAGATATTATAAAACGATTTTTTAAATATAATCTAAACTTCACATGGAAAACAATACCAAATGTGTTAATTTATAATAAATTATATTAAAATATTATTAGATAATTATTGAAGTTACAATAATTAAATAAACGTAGCCGATAACTTACCCATAAAGTAGAGGTTTCCTGTGACATCATCTCATTGCATGTGTTGTTTAAAGAGTCTGATTTTTCCACCTGTATTGAATTATGCAAGTTCAAATATTTAAGATTCTAATAGTACAGTTTTAGATATGTAATCAAGTAAATAATATCATATCTGAATATTACCTCAAACATATTGGCTTTCTTTTGAAGCTCAATAATCACATTCGGACCTTCAGTTAATTTGTTGATACCAAAAAAATAATGATTATGCTCAACATTAAATTTTGTAATATCAATCTTAAAAGCGAACTTTCGCTCCAATAACACCGAAAACTCATCGGGGTATAATCCTTCACAATCACCCTGTTTCAAAAAATGTAATGTTACCATGAAATTAGAAATCTTCATATAAAAAAATGAGTTGAAAAATTTAAAGAGTATGCCAGAAACACAATAATTCTTACATTCATATATTTCTCAATCAAAAATGATGTATTTTCTTTGAGAAGTTTGCATGCCTCACGATCAAACAATGTCAGCGACACATTACCGGTGCAATCTTGAACCGTTAATGGTATTCTAAGCCTGGATAGAAAATATAAATGATGCATAAATAATGAATGTTTTTCATGTATCATATTAAATTATTTTAGGTATGAGTATATACCTTTGTGTAACTTCAATCAACTTTCCCTTGCAATTATTAGTCTCGCAGACATAGACAGCTTCCTTATCACCTTCAACTTGAACTAATGTGTCATCTTCATCAGGTTTTTTGCAAACCTTCCTGTTACATGTTTTACATGCCTCATAAAACCAAGGTATGTCAATGGGTATCAGCTTTATCGTGCCTACAATTATAACTTGTTTAACCTATAACAAACACATATGAATAATAGTTTAGAAATTCAGAATAACATACTGGAAATATTTAAACAACAAATAAAACATATTACGACCTCATTTACAGTTATCTCTGCTATATTGTTAAACTCTGTTTTAGCAACAAACTCATCATACAGAGATAAAAACAGTCCTGAAAGCATTGAGGTTTCGGTTGATGATGTAGATGCAGCTGAGTTCTGAAGCAAGCTGTTAAATTTTATAAACAATATTAATTAAATTGATCCAAAAGACGTAAATATGTTTAAAAAAGTTTACATAATAAGTTTATTTTTAATAATTAATACAAACCTGTTTCAAAAAGATATGATTTCATCAATATCAGAATCGATAAACAACTTCGACACACTGAATGAATTGTTCACATATCCAAAACGACCATAATACTTTAAAGTACCAAACTGAAGAATGACTATAGTTACGGAACTGCCTTCTTTATTTTCAAAATGTTGCAGGATATCAGAGGCGTATGAGTCCCATAGTGAGAGATAAATCTTTCTCATCCTGTTACAAAGAAATTTAACATAAAAAATCAATAACACAAGGTAATTAAATGTTATAAATTTTAGAATTCACATATTATTAAAAAAAATACAAACTGTAGATCTTGAATTGTGATGTTAATTTTTTTGCTCAGCTTCCCCTTCTTGGTTGTATAAGTTTTAAGTTCTCCAACCTCAGCAACAAAACCGATGACATCTACATTTTATTGTATAAAAATTATTTAGGAAAACTTAACAAAAAATATAGATCATAATTTTAATTAAAATATACAATACAATGTTAATCGTTTTTACCTAGTGGTTGTTCGTCTGGCAAGGACTTTTCAACAATCTGCTCAAATGATGTAAAAGAGAAACCGTACTCCGAGCCAGAGAAGTCATGACAGATTTTAACTTCAGTATCTGGCTGAATTCCAATTTTATTTCTATTTTCAACGTAACGGTACTTGGTTTCATTTAGAGCAATTCCAGGTTTTCGAATTAAATAACAACCTGAATTAAATTGATAAATTATGCAAATTGAGAAAGAAGTTAACATAAAATGTTAGTAAAAAAAATTAAAAAAATTCCAATAAAATTTAACAGAACATGCTATATAACCGTGAATGTAGTACATGAGCTTTGTAATAAAAACGAATAATATACATCTTTTATATTAGGATAAAAAATATATAAATTGTATGAAATAATTACTAACCTGCTTCTGCCAACAATCTTTCGAACTTAGGAAACCACTTACTCAAAACGTTACCTTGCATTGTTGTACCCTTAAAGGAAAGAAGATAAAATATTTATATATAAATATAGACTGCAAGAAAAGGTATGTTTTTTAAAATGTCATATGAACAAATTATAAAATTATAAGTTGATCTAACCTCCTCGTCCACAATTATAAACTCAATAGAGTATCAATCTGATGGGTTGTTATACTTTGGCCTTTTCCAAAGCCGAATTATGCGAACCTTGATTGTGTAATCACGCCGTGCTATATCCAAATCCTTCAAGAAAGTAACCTCGGTTGCCGATACTGACCTGCTTATTAAGAATAATGTAAATGTATGATGCATGATAAGTATGAAATGATAATAAAACGTATTAAATATTAACATTACCGGGAAGTTTGAACGTTGTTTGATGCCATCATAGTACTATTACAGCAGTATAATTGAAGTCTCCTATTGAAAAATGGTTAGCAATGATATGGAAGTTGATGATGTAGTATTAGCTTATATATTCGGAATATTTTTACTAATTTAGGGAAGATAACTATTTTAGTATAATCTACGGTTATTTTAGGCAATAAGTTACTATTAAAATTTGACACGAATCCTCTACTAAAAATATCAAATTATTCAAATAAATTTAGTTTATATATGTCATACGATTTGAAATTGAAATATTAGTTAAGAAATTATAAACTAATTTAAGAATGATTTGAAGATATCTTCATATTCTAAGAATGATTTGGAAGAATATGGTTTGTTCTAATATAGTAATTAGTTTAGGTAATATATATTATTTTAAGGATGATTTAAATGAATAAATTTAATTAAAAAAATATTCTAATATTTTCTAAATATTTTCCTATTATACTTTTAGTTATATATGGTTGTATAATTATGACTGAAATAAGTTATATTTTTTAAATTATGGAAAATATGTACACTTCTAAAAATAAAACATACATTAATATGGAAAGATATTTAAATATGTCTTTGGATTGTTAATATTAATCTTAATCGAATATAATATTCATAATAAGTGGTCATTAATTAATGAAAAAATATAGAGTGAAAAAATATACAGTGAATAATCTCAAAAAGATAAGCGTTTGTATTTTTTATATGTTTAGGAATTGTCAAATTTGAAGACGAATTTCAAAAAAGAAAAATACTTAAAGAATGTAATTATATATTTTTTCAATTATGGATAATTAACCTGTATAAAGTTTAAAATGATTTTTTCTTGGCAATTGAGACTATTCCTGCGAATTGAATGTGTATAATAATATCATTTTAGGATGATAAGAATGAATTTATTAAATGAATCTGTATAATATAAAAAAAATTTAGCTGTTGAAATTTTATTGTTTTTTGAAAAAATCGACATTTGGTATATATATAATTGCATTCTTTTATTAGTGATATATAGTTGGTCATATTTATTAGTGAGTATTTTATAATTACCTAAACTTAATATAATATTTATTTTAATTATATAATTTACTGTTAAATTATGATAATATTATTAGTATTAATGTGGCATGCTAATATAATATATATTTTAATTATATTATTTAATGTAAAATAATATTATTCGTTTCATTTAAGGACATATAAATCTGTAAAATACGGTTTTCAATCTTAATGAATGGTTAATTCAAATGGCCCATCAAATATACAACTTAAAACATGTGTCTCTATGTATTTGTAACATGTCATGGCAGCATATAGTTGTAAAGATTAATAAAAAGCTATGTCATGCATGTGTAATTGTTAATAGTAACAACATCTAGTTGGTACGCATCATCGCATTCTATAATATTTCACCAAAAATTTATCGTGTTATGCGGTAGTAGTTAAGAAGTTCAAAATTTCATACGACATTTGCATAGGGTCTTTTAACCTAATTGTTTTTTGTAACAACCAACTTACCTTTCTTCGGGTCAAACTTGAACAGACACATATCTCCCATTTGAAAATTATTACCTTTCAAAAAGTTCAACCATCCTTGTAATCCAAAACGTTTCTTGGCATAATCATGTTCAACACGAACCTTGCACTTCCATTCAGCTCCTTCAGAATTAGCAATGGTAATCGTCATGCCCTTTCTAAGATGGAATTTTCTACTAAATTCCATTGGAAAGCGCTATAATTAAAACAAAACATAAATTAGGACAAACTTATATATTAAATAAAGAAACAGGTATAAGTCTTTTAGGTAGACATCATATGAGCATGTACTTTTAAGAAATTAATATATAGAATTACCAAACGTGTTGTAAGAGGTTTACTGAAAGATTGAATTTGTAGTTGTTGGGGAACATGCTGATTAATGTCTTCAGTAAGATTATCGAGTTGACCAGGATGTTGAGTAGCATTTTCTTCAACATGTTGAACAACGTTTTCAGAAACAATGTAATTGAAAGCTGATTCAGGAGCAACATCCTGGATAACATCGTTGATCAGTAACTAACGCACTCATAGAATCAATAATAAAATATTAATGTATAATAGACACTTACAGTTGAATTTAAGTTCCTATTAACAGATCTAATTTCTGTTTGACCAGCAATAGAGGTGTGCCCCGGATATCTCACCTAAGGCGCATTCAAAAATAGTTATTAAAACTTTCAAAATAAAGATACCTATACACTGCTATAAAATATGTGTTGTATACCTTTTTTTCAGTATGAAATGTAAATTCATTTATGGGAACATGCTGATTAATGTCTTCAGTAAGATTATCGAGTTGACCAGGATGTTGAGTAGCATTTTCTTCAACATGTTGAACAACGTTTTCAGAAACAATGTAATTGAAAGCTGATTCAGGAGCAACATCCTGGATAACGTCGTTGATCAGTAACTAACACACTCATAGAATAAATAATAAAATATTAATGTATAATAGACACTTACAGTTGAATTTAAGTTCCTATTAACAGATCTAATTTCTGTTTGACCAAAAATAGAGGTGTGCCCCGGATATCTCACCTAAAGCGCATTCAAAAATAGTTATTAAAAGTTTCAAAATAAAATACATATACACTGCTATAAAATATGTGTTGTATACCTTTTTTTCAGTATGAAATGTAAATTCATTTTGTAGATTCATTTCTTGACGAAGATTGTCAATCCGACTATGCAACTGAGTAGTACTTTGAATGTGATCTTCAATCGGGCATTTAGAAACAATGAAATTCAAATATGTTTCCAAATCAGCACCCACATTAGCATCCTGAAAGATTAAATAATGTTGTCATCAACTTTTTCAATGAAAAAGTATTTATAAATAATTTTTATCAATATACACTTACATGTGATGTAAAGTTACTCTGAAGATATGTAATTTGAGATTGACCTGGAATAGAGGTGTGTTCCGGACATGTGACCTAATATGATATATAAAAGGAAATTGTTAAACATTAATAGAATAAATATACCACGAAATATACCATAAAGTATGTAAAAAAACCTTTGGATCAGTATGAGACGTATTTTCAAACTCAGCGGGAGAGAATAATTCTAGACCGTCTGCACCGAAAACACGTAGATGGAAAGCACGATTGCCAATGTACTTAAAAAACAACAAATAACCATGTGGTAAATGTACATCAGTGTATACTTTATCCCATCCATCTACATTAAAAAAGCCATGATCTACAGCCCTCAACATACATATCCAGGTATGATTTGGAAATATTCGTATGCTTATTGGTAAGATATCAACATCTTTACCAAAGAGGTGATTAACATACTGCATAGGTAATAGCTGCAAGAAATGTAAATTAGTTATACATGTATTTATATGTAAATATTTAAAGAAGGTTATTAAACAAAGACATTTAATAAACATACCAAGGAAGTATATTCCATATCAGAAATGATGCATGGAAAAGAGTCATAGATGTATCTACATTCTTGAGGTCGCCAAAAAGACATCTTCAATGTAAAATCTTCTAGTATGTCAAATACGAAAATAGTGTTTTGTTCAAATTCTCTTTCCTTGTATATCGTATCCCATTCTTCACAAATATAATAAATTTTCCATTGGAACTGGTTGTCATTTTGTGTAGTTTCGAACAACGTATAAATACCATTGGAACAATCTTTCTGTTAGATGTAGTTTCGAACAATCTTTGTCAATTTTTTTAAAATACCTTCGATTACATGTGTCATACAGTTGAAAAGTATTCCAAATAATAAATAATAAATCTTTGCTGTCAAACAAAGAATATTCAAAAAGTGCCATGAAATAATAACTTATTATCACATATCATCTAATATTGAAAGACGGAAGATAATAAAAAGCCTATATGACGGAAACTCAAGTTTATAAGTAACCCGGTGTGTCGAATTATAACAAAACATACCAATGTATGGCACAAGAACAGTCTATAACATGTAATACTAATCCAAAAGAAGGTTATCAGCAGTAGTGATAAACAGGATTTCAGATGCTTCCATTCTTTAACTAAAAAATTAAAGAGTAATCAAATTACAAATTTGAAGACTTAAACTCCAAGCATGTCTCTGTATAACCAAAACACAAGTAAGCTTTTGCTTAACATATAATGAATCATCGACTCAATGGATTCAAAAGTGAGTGTTATAACTTGATATTTATGTGGTTATATATGCATTCTATATGTACAAATCATCGACTCAATGGATTCAAATCTTCTTTGTATGAAATATTCATCATCTATACTACAATATGTTAAGCATGAGGTTTGGCCGTAATCTTAATTTTGTGTAGCATGAACCTAAATTGTAGTGTGATGTATAAACAATCTTAAATGCTTACCTTAGAACCATGATGAACTTCAAATCCGAATGATTAGATGTTAGATTCTGATGAAATCGTATGTTAGATTGAAGAATTGCTTCCTTGTCGAATGGATGAAAACAGGGAGATGCAAAGCGGCTGTGGAAAGGAATAATGAAATTAGGGTTAGAGCATTGTTATTGGGCCTATTTAAGTTAACCCGTTTGGATGATGGGTCGGGTTAAAAAACCCGCGTGTTTTTTTTAAAAAACACCCATGAAGATGCCATGTGGACAAAGTGTAGAGGAGAAATTGCCATGTGGCAATGCAATTGCTCAAAAGTTGACAAGTGACTGAAAAAGGTTTCATTTATTATATACTAGCCTAACCACCCGTGTGTTACACGGGTTGGACAAATTTACATTTCATGAAAATAATAAAAAGTTAATTATGCACGATAATATAAGACAACAATGTAAAAAGAACATAACGGTTAATAAAATATATGTTTACAATAAAATTACGTGAAAAACTTTAATACATTGGAAGAAAAATTAAATTTTTACAGATCTCTAAAAACCTCCTTATATACAACATTTGAGGTTTTATTTGAAGTTTCACCATTCTCGTCTAATATAACTATCTTTAATCCATCTCTTCTCGTAACTCGTGACAATGCGACGTAAAGCTATCCGTGTGTGAAAACTGGTTGTTTTAAAAACAAACCAACTCTTGATAAAGATTGACCCTAGCTCTTATTTATTGTCATGGCAAAACACACAGTTAGAGGGAATTGTATTCTTTGAAACTTAAACGGTAGCCTCTTGTCAGTTGGTATCAATGAAATTCTAGGGATAAAAGTACGTTCTCCAATGTTACTGCCTGATATAACATCTGCTTCTATAACACGATTTCCTAATGATACCACTTGTAAACGCGTTCCATTACATAAGCCACTTTTTGGTCAATGTTTCTGAGAAGCATTACTGGAACACCGACCTTTAACACTAACCTGTGCTTGGGCAAACCGCCAAGTTTTATTCCATTGAGTATATCTAGAGAGTATAAACTTTCATCTAAATTAGAATTCAACATTTATGTTTGACATATAGAATCAGAAATAAGATATTCTCTTTCTTCACCCGGGAAAATTAAAAGCAATTTTTTTTTATCTCGTGCACCACCTCATTCTTTGGAGTTAAAATTGCATTTCATGAAAGTAATTTGGTTCTTTATAATTTTCTAAAACAGAAGGATATACAAAATCAATCAACTCTGAAACAGAATCAACTGAATTTTTTATGAGAAGATCACCCGGTATATCAATTAATTTTCTAAAACAGAAGGATATCAATTAATTATCAAGTAATTTGGTTCTTTATAATTTTTTAAAACAGAAGGATATACAAAATCAATCAACTCTGAAAGAGGATCAACTGAATTTTTTATGAGAATATTATCTGGTATATCAATTAACATTACCGGGAAGTTTGAACAATGTTTGATGCCATAAAAGTAGTTTTACGGGAGATAAATAGTATTTTGTATTGAAAAAAAAATTGGTTAGCAATGTTGTGGAATTTGAGGATGTAATATGAGTACATATATAAGTAAAATGTTAACTAATTTAGGGAAGTATGTTAAGTTTAGTATAATTTACAATTAATTGAGGCAATAATTTAGAATAAAAATAAAAAAACAAATCCTCTACTAAAAATATGCAATGATTCAAATAAACTTAGTTTATATATGTAATAAGATTTCGTTATTAATAATTAGTTAAGTAAATATAACTTATTTTAAGAATGATTTGCAGGAATTTATTTATTTTAAAAATAAATCTTATTCTAATCTTTTGTAAATCTTTTCCAAATATACTTTTAATTATATTTGGTTATATAATAATGACTGAAATCCGTTATATTTTATAAATTATGGAAAATGTGTACACTTCTTAGAATAAAAGATCATAATTATGGAAAGATATTTATATATCGATTTTGCTTGTTAATGTTAATTTTAATCTAATATAATATATTTTTAACTGATCACTAAATAAGGAAAGAATATAGATTTAAAAATACTTCAAAATGTTTTAAAATGCATAAGCTAAATGTTTAATTAAGAAGTTTACCGTTTATATTTTATATGTATAGAGATTCTCAAATTCCAGGATGATTTATTAGAAAAAATGTTTAATTAAGAAGTTTACCGTTTAAAAAATTTGTTCAACCCAAACCAAATCAAATGTGTTCAACCCAAGAAGAGAAACCGAAACCAACATACAATTAAACTGTAATCCAACCCCACTAAACTGACCAATGTGTTCATTTAAACCGAACATGAATAGCCTGATTAGTGTGTTTAACCCAAGATTAACAGCCCAAACAAATAGAAAGTAGATTTGTGGTACTGCATCAAATCTCGAGAAGAAGCATTCACATAATGCATAAGATTGAAATCGAATCAGACATGATAGTAAACAACCACATATAATGAATCAGACATACTAAAGACAACATGAAACAAAAAAGCAGTAGGTTTGACACATACCAGTAAGTTTGAGCATGTGTTAAACCGTTCAATCTTGACAAAAAAACCATGAGACTTCCTAGAACATAATGTGCAGATCAAACAACGAATTATAACATTGAATCAGAGGAGTACGTATATTGTTTGAAATCGAACAAAAAGATACATGATCGAAATTCCATTAACATTCGGGTCGGCCAAGATACAAATCGAAATAATCAAAATTATAAATGCTCCCTGACCACCATGATTAACTTGCAATCGGACTGATGAAATCGAAGGTAGAGATGAAGAGATGAAATCGGTGGTAGAGATGAAATCAGAATGTTGCTGCAGAGAGGAGCAAATGAGAGAGGAGCGGCTGTGGAGGAAGATGCAATTAGGGTTGGAAGAATGTTGTTGGGCCTTTTTTAATATAACCCGGATAGGAACATGGGTCGGGTTTAAAACCCGCGTGTATTTTTTTGAAAAAATGTTGAGGTTGTGCCACGTGGCTGTTATGCATAAAAAAAATTGCCAAGTGGCAATGTAGTTGTTGAAATCATGCCAAGTGGCTGAAAATAGTTTCTTTTATTATATATAGAGATGAAGATTAATAAAATAATATCTTTAATGACATGTGTCATTTTCTTATGCATCTATTTTTTTAATTTCTCACCTAAAAATGTATCTATCCTTATTATTAGTCATGGTTCATTTGAATAAATCAAATATTGCTATAATTATAAAGAAATTTTTTTCCTTAAATAGCATATATAAAAAATTTATTTACCAAAATAGGTGTTTAAGCAAGTGTTTTTTCCCATTATAATGCGATTGGTTAAATTTATTTTACTTTAAAATGATATTATTTAAAATAAGTCAAGTACAAAGGTTAATAAAGCTGTAAAACCACTTCATTCATATGTCGTAATTAAAAACTGAAAGTTTTTCTAGAACTTATATTTGTTTTTTTAATTCACTCAGATATAATTTTAAATCGTCTTTTCATATAGAAAATTTGATTTTCTCCACTATAATTTTGTTTCAATTTCATACAAAAACGAGCACATTTGGTTTTTTATTCTTTTTAAAAATATGTAATTTTTTAAAAATGTATTTAAGTAGCTTAAAAGATGTAATAAGAAAAATAATTTTTAACAAAAAATGCATCTTTTAAAAATATTTTATATAAATATCATGACGAAACAAAAAAATTAATGTTTTATTTCCATTTTATTTTACAAACTATAAATGTAATCCTTAATTACTGAGGGTATGCATGTTGCTAATAGTATCCCAACAACAATTAATGGATAAACGAGTCATGCTGTCTTAAACGAGCTCGAACTCATTTTATGATTCATTTAATAAATGGTTTGAGCCTGAGCCTCATATTTCGAGATCGAGCTGGCTCGAAAGACGAAACTAGCGTTGTATGTATATGATGTTTATCTTGTATTTTATATATATACTTATATAAATGATTATTACTATATATATATTTATGCTTAAAACTGTTAAATAATATATTTTGTTATTTTAGAAAAAATTACATAAACCACTTAATTTCAGAAAAAGATCTTTTCTATATATGAACACGTATTCTATAAAAAGACATGAAAAAATACTGGTGAAGAGTATTAGTATTTATATGAGAAAATATTATTGAAAATGTTTAAAGAAAATTATCATAAAAAGAACTATAAAATATTTTTTTTAAATCATGACGATTGCTAAATTGATTTTTATTTTATTGAAACTTTATCCTTTTAACTTTACTTAAATAACATTATTAAAAACAAAAATACTTTTATCAATCATATTATTAATAAGAAAAATTAACTTCCCACTAAAAAACATTTTGGTAAATATTTTTTAAAACACTTATTTTGTTAAATTATTTTTCTACCAACTCTACTTCGAAAAAAAACTCATTACAAAGGGCATTTATGATTGTTTCAAAAAATAACCCTAAAATAGATTGCAAGTTATAGTTGATTGTTTTTCCCACCCAAGTACAACTTGAATATCCCTACCAAACAGGTAATATAATGAGTTTTTACATGTTGTATTACACTAAAATTATGAATTTAAACGTGTTGAATTTTTGCGTATTCAAACAAGCAATTAAAGGTTTCCTAACTCACTTGTCCTATGCAAACGAGAAGAAATCTCATACGTGTCTTCTATTCCAAAATGATTTTACATATTTCATCAAATCAAAGGTCTTAAATAATCAATTCAGGGTTTCAATTTCCCCAAATCATTATATCAATTTTTAAATGGAAAGATCAACCATTTCATATCCTTTTCAATTTACAAGTATATCATGGTTTCGATTTACCCCAAATCACATTATGTTTCAAGTTCAACTCACCGATCCTTTTACGCCTTCATTGATCTATTTAATATCATTCACACCCCTAAGTTTTAAATCACCACAACTCTTCTGAAAAGTCTCAATTCAATGCTCATATATACAAATCTCGATTGCAACAGTAGAAGTGGTCCGTAAGATTCAAGGATTTCGATTTCAAAATAAAGTTTAGTATTTTGGTTTTTTTACATTAATTTGAATGCTTTATGTTTTTATTTTTGAAGCATGAAACTTTAATTTAGTTTAACTGATGTAACCATGAAACTGATTTATGTTTTTGTCAACAAAAAGAGAAAATTACATAATGGTCTTATGGTTTAATCAAATTGCATTTTGGTCCTCAAACTTAAAAATTGCAAAGATAGTCCAAACTTTTGTGCAATTATTGCATGTTTGGTCCCTGACATCATTTCAAGCTCTATGTTGAATTATCTCGAGTTACAAGTAGACATGAATTAAAATGATTAATATTAGACAATATACAAAAACAAACATCAAATTTTGTATACAAAAAAGTTTTCGGATGTTTATGGATGTTCTCATATTCAATATGATTTTTTTATCACCTAAATTTCTTATTTATAAGTTCATTTCAATTCATATTATACAATAGATATTTATAAATATTGATAAAAAAGGCTGTTAATATTAGATATAGATGATTTTAAAAAATTAAACATAAAAGTTGTTATACAAAGTATTAATAATAATATTATAACTTACGAACCTTTTTAATTAAAAACAACTTTTAATGATTGAACCCGTGTATTACACGGGTTTTTAGTCTAGTTATATATAAAGATAAAGATAAAGATAATATCTTAGTGTACAAATGTCGTATAAATTATGATATTACATGATTTTTACTATTGTTAAATACAAGATAATGAAAAATTATTACATGTTAAAAAATTTTAAAACCGCATGCACCATTGTATTGGCTACATTATTGGTTTATTGGTAGAACCGGTAGAATCATAATAAAAGATCAGACAACATGATAAATAGTATTAAAATGAAAATTTAAGTACTAAATAAAGGGAATCAGTAGTAGAGTAGATGGATCTTCTCCTTAACTCAGGCCATAGTCCATAGCTATACCCGTCGATACAAAATAGACCAATAAAAGATACAACCAAGCCAGTAGAGCCAATGCTAGAAAGATTCAGGCTTGCTAGCCACCATTGCTTTCGAAAGATTCAGGCTTTACTTCATCAGCTTCTCTAAGATATGAATCAATAAACTAAGCAAAGTAGCAAAAGTTATTAGTTATCTTTCTTTGAACCTTTTGGCCGCTATGTATTGCGCTTTAACTATAGATCAAATTTAGCAAACGAGAAGCCCTTCACCCTTAACTTGTTGCATACTTAGCTACTAGCCCTTGAAATTGCAAGTAAGGCTTGGTGGAGTAAGTTTCTAAGAGCTCTCACGCACTCTTCTTCATTAAAGTCATTCCTATTCTATTAATAGACCCGCCAGAGTAACGACCCCTGCTTTAGAAGGAATCCGATTAGAGAATTACAAAAATTCATATTTTTTATTTATTTTATGACCGGAACAAGAGAGGATAAACGTTACAACATGTTTTTAAATCAGAAGAGAGATTTCAAATCTTAAGAGCTTTAACATCTAGAATTAGTTATCACTTGCTCTTTTGAGTTAGGTAGTTGATGTTAGTCCTTCAAAACTTATGTTCATTTCTATAGTACAACCATTGATTAAAATGAAAGTCTATAAGGAGTGTTAAATAATATTATTTTTAGTTGGAAATATTACCATTTTCATATAGATAAAAAATAATAAACCATTTCTTATAAAAGAATGATAACTCTATCTGTGTACACAGACATCTTTCTAGATTAGCTTATATATGATTTCATATGTGTATAAAGTATCTTGCCCTCAAATTTTATAATACATGTAAAAATTATTTTCATAAAAAAACTTATCATTGGTTCAAATACTAAAGTAGATCATCCCCCACTCACTAAAAATCGATCGATCCAACCGGACGTGATTCAACCAATGCAAACTGCCGACAAATGATTTGGTCCAATTGACTAGTCTAGTCTAGATCGACCGATCTAACAAGTGGTGGTTCAATCAATGCAAACTGACTAGCAAATGATCTGGTCTAACCAACTGGTCTGATCTAGTTTGAGAGTTTTGCTCTCAACTTTAACGAATTCAAGATATTACTTGTTATATTTTGTAAAACTATATATCACATTAATATATTGTTATATATATATATATCACATTTACTAAATAGATCTATAGTAAATTGCAAGTGGTTAAGTGAGTTGTACAAATATATATTGCATAAGGTTGAGTTACATGAAGGTCAAATTTTTGTATATGACTAGCATGCCAAGTATGTTATAAATTGTTAATGCATGTCCATACACTTTTCTTCCTCTAGCTTTTTGATGCCAACATTTTAGTGCCATCTACATTTCTATTTCTTTTTGACTTTTATTGATTTTTGCTTTCTTTTTATAATATTTAACCTAACCTTCATGTTTTAATTTATTTAACTTTTTAAGGTTTATATTAAACGTATTATTATGTTAATAATCCGTGTGCCGTGTTTATAATACTAATAATTATTTTATTATTAATATAGATATGTTTAAGCAAGTAAATATTGAAAATAAATGTTTTTTTGTCTTAAGAATACGTGTATATATAGTTTTATGGTTATACATATAATTTGATCTTTGAATATATTATCGTGGCGTGTTTTTTTTATGTTTACGTTTTGATATCTTGATACGATTCGTCGAAACTTTATACGGTTTTCCTTATGTTTGGTCATACCGCCGCAACACACGGGTGTGTCACCACCTAGTTTCGGTACAAATATAAGAACATAGTATTGTTTTCAGGTAATCAGTCATAAATCATCTGAATTCTAATACCAAATTATACCTTAATATGAATTCTATTAATCATTAATCCATAATCGATGTCTTTTAATTATCAACCCATAGGCCATAACGTTTTGATTCTCAATTTCCTGAATGAATAAGTTTCTCTGTATTTTATATTTTTATTCATTTCTAGAAAAATATAAATCAAAGAGAAAATATTTAGGTAAAATGTTAAAATATTGAATGAATATTATTAATATATACTTACGCTATAATTTATAATTATCACAAAGAATACTAGAAGCCTAACTGGACTCGTGTGGGATAATAAACAACTAACATTCCCCTGCATTTGTAGCAGAAGTAAAGCCGATGCAAAAAACATGTTTCGATCAATCTTTAAATCTAAACTTTTGTCAATATCCATATTGCACTTGATGTTGCCATCCATATTTATTTGGTTGTACTATCCATAGTTCGATTCATTGTGCCATATATAGCTTCCGTAAAAAAATGCGTAGCAATGGACCATGGACATGATCGTCAAAAGTAGGTAGCTGTGGGGCTAAATTTGACACAACCTGCTTGTAAAGCCACTGATCTTCAAAAAATTATCACCATTTTTGTTGTGATGATAGTAGTTGTGGCCAGTTAGATCCATAGATAAAGAGATGAGATCCATAGATCTAAAAAGTATAATAAAGCAAGGTTGTTGTCTGTGATTAACCAACGTTATTTTGGATCCGTAGATCAAAAGACGAGATCCGTAGATCTAAAATGAAAAAGAAAGCAAAGCCGGTGATCGTTGTTAGATGGCGGTCTCTCGGATAAGTTTATCAAGAAATGAGATCCATAGATCTAAAATTTAAATAAACTATAGTTTAAGATCGGTAAATTTGAATCGTGATCCTTGGTAAGACTAAAACCAGATAAATAAAGAAAAAAAGAAACAGTGGCTTTCTGGTGAAGGCTAATTAGGCTTTATGGGTTCTGATGGTGGCGAGGAGAGACCTAAGAATGTCTCAAAAAAATTATTTGATTAAGTGGCTTGAGTCTTCAACCAATAGTGAAGCTTTATTTCACATAAACTAAAAATATGGAAAAGAAACGAAGTAAAAAATGGAGGTGGGACATGGAGGCGGTTTGCGGCACATCTCAAAGGCGACGACTAGCGATATGTATTATTATTATTTTTTTGTGGTGCCACGGTGGAAAGGGTAACCAGAATGGCAGAACTTTAAGACTTTGAAACCATTTTAATGTTAAAATACTAAATTACTATTATTAAATAATTTAGGATAAAATTTTTAGCGATCACAAGAAATAATAAAAATCAAACTAAGCTCGTGAACTTATACAACAAACTCTGATAACTAATATTTTGGTTTGGACCGTTTATGCTCTATTGAATACTAGGCTAGGACCAAAAGATGATTATAGAATTAGGACGAAAAATTAGTTATATTTATTAAACTAGTTTTCTAGAATAGAATTGAATTAATCTATCAAAATGAAAATGAAGGAAATGAAACGAATTAAATTATTTGACTAATTTTGACTATAATATTTACTCTAAATCTTATCTAATAAAACAAAATAACTACAAGCCATATGGTTATTTTTAAAACTCATGTCATCTTCACCTATGTTCCACTTAATATTATCCACATGTAATCATCACAATAAAACTTACAATTTTGGTAAATATTTTGTTTTAAAGTAGTTTCCTTAGTGAGAGTTAATTTATCAAATTAACTTCTTTTTAAAAATAAATATGAGAGTTAACTTTTTTATAATACAATTTACTTTCTAGCTAATCATTCTTAAAATTAAAATACTTTAAAAAGTGTATAAAGAAATTTTTGGATATCTTCCTACTCTAATAAAAGAGTATATTTGGAGGACATGTGACAACACCACATTCATTCACACCGAAATTTTTCCCGCTTCTCTATCATATTTAATAATTACCTTAATTACTAATAATAGTATTTAACTCTTACTTAGATTAAAGTGTATTTTTTAATAAATTAAAAAATATATCTTCTTATTAATGTCTTTTATAAAAAAATAATTTTTTATAAACAAGAAAATTTTCTGAAATATCAAACTTTTTTAACAATACAAAATATTTTAAATTGATGTTTTTAAAATGTTTTCTTTTTGTAAGCCAAAAATAATTAAAATCAGGAGTTATAATAAGAAAATTTTTTAAAATGATATTCAATTAATAAAGTTTGTTCTGAAACGTGTTTATTTTTTCTTGGCTAAAAATTGTTAAAAACAAAATTTTAAAAAGTTAATAGTATTATTTGATTACTTATATAGTTTTAACTCATATGTAATTTCAATAATAACTTATTTATAATATCGTTTTATACTTAATAAATTTTATTATATTTAATATTTTATTTATTCAACCTGTGTAATACACGAGTTTACTAAAACTAGTTTACTTTAATAAAGCAAAATAACTATATGACACATGGTTATTTTATAACCGATCCATGTCCTCTCCACCTATGTTGCACTTAAGATTATCCACATGTAAGTATCACATTAAAATTTATAATTTTTGGTAAAAAATTTGTTATAAAAAGAGTTTGCTTAATGAGACTTAGTTAATCAAATTAACTTATTTTTAAAAATAATTATGTGACTTAACTTTTTTAAAATAAAATTTATTTTCTAGATAATCATTCTTAAAGTTAAAATACTTTAAAAAGTATATAAATAGGTATATGAATATTTACAAATAATAATAATTATTTATTTTTTCTATATTATTATATGTTTGTTATATATAATAACTATATTTAGTAAACCCGTGTATTACATGAGTTGAATGTATAAAATATTAAATATTAGAAAATTTATTAATTATCAAATTGTATTTTAAAATATGATATTATTTAAATTACGTATGATTAAATACTATAAAACATAAAACAATAACATCAATTCTTAAACTTTTATTTATTAATTTTTTTTGTTTTTTCCAAAAAATAAAAATAAATATTTTGTTTCAAAATAAATCATTTTAAAAAATATCATTTTTAAATTTTTTCTTATAATAACACTCAATTTTAACTATTTTTGGTTTATAAAAATTCTATTTTATGAAAACATCAATTTTACAATGTTTCAAAAATTTTTAAAAAATTTGATGCTTTGGAAAAAAAATTCTTTTATATAGAAATAACATTTAAAAAAGACCTTTTTTGAATTTATTTAAAATATATTTTCAATCTAAAAAGAATTAAATAATATTATTAGTAATTAATATAATTATTTAATAGGAGAGAGAAACGAGTAAATTTTGATGATGAAGAAATGGTGTTGTCCCGTGTCATATTTAGTTATTCTTTTATTATAGTAGGACTAAGAGCATCACCAATGGTGAAATCAAAAAACACTCAAAAACATGTATAGTCAACAGCCAAATCAGAAAACCACTCATTTTTTAAAAACTCAAAAAAAACTCTCCAATGGTAAAACTTAAAAACATCTAAAAATATTGCCACATCATTATCACATTTTATTTTTTTTAATATCAATCTTATATATTAATATAAAATATAAATAAATATTTATCTGTCTTTTGTTGGATGAAAATTTTAAAACTTTAAAATTTTAAAATATAAAAGTTAAATATTTTTTAGAGGAAAATTTTAAAATTTTAAAATTTTAAAATTTGATATTTAAACTTTAAATTTAATAAATAATAATTTATTGTAAAAAATTAAAATTAAATTTTAAAAATAAATTTACTATTCAGACACATGAGCACTGTTCATGCGCATTGTTCAGACACATGAGCACTGTTCAGGCGCATGAGCACTGTTCAGGCGTATGAGCACTGTTTCAGGCGCATGAGCACTGTTCCGGCGCATTGTTCAGGCACTTGGGCACTGTTCAGGCGCATGAAGTTGACTTGAAACGTCCAACACTTAAATTAATATTGAAAAACTAAATATTTTATTAATATAAATATATTTTTTTCTTTTTTTAATATTAAAACTCAACCCTGGCCCCACCTCTGAAAATGTCAGATGTTTTTTGATGTTCATCCCCATGAACATCTAGCTTCAAAAACAAACCCCCCAATAGTTCTTGGTCTAAAAAACGGATGATGTGTCGTTTTTAAGAGCTAAAAACGCCCTATTAGAGATGCCCTAAGGAAGATTTCATTGATATGTCATTTATAACATGTATTAGAATATACATATATATAATCTATATATATATATAACTTTTTTTTTATTTCAACCTGTGTAACGCACGAGTATTTAACCTGTATAATAAACATATCGTGTAATTTAAAAGTTCATAACAAATATTTAATTTTTGAATGTGCAAATATAAGATTTATTTTTTTACTTGCATAACATTTACTAAAAAAATTGTTTTTAGTATGTAAAATTAAAAAATAATAATTCAACAGATTACTTGATGATAAACAACACTTTGGATTAAAATATGTAGATGAAAGTTCAAAAAACAAATTAGTGATTTTCGTTGTTTATAAAATGGAATTGATTAAAATAAAATTTATCTAATAGAGATTAGGGTTCTATAAGTTATTTGAAGGAATCCGATTTTCGTCGAGCTGTATTCAAAGACTCTCTACGTATTTGAAGGCTTAAAATAGTTATTTGTGGACTCTCAAAACAGAATCCCCATTCCCAGCTCTTTTTTGGAAAAATAATGGAAGATTTTTTTTCCCCATATCTGACCTAATAAAATTAAAAAGTAGTGAAAATACTAATTTAATATTTTAAAACTAGATGCTGAGTTTAGGATGAAAGATAAGGGTGAGAAGACATCATACTTTTCAAGCTTTTTATAAACGAACATGGAACTTGATTGATACCCTATTACTAAAATTTTGTCCACTCTTTCCTTTAAAAAAGAATACATTATGAAGTTGTTCAAAAGTAGACGGTAATCATTTTCTAAAATTTGTTTTAAGAATAATTATTACTTGAACATACATGATACCCTAGACTGCTTTTAAACAAAGCATGTGGAGGGAGCGCAGGTGTTATAAGGTCGCGACGAGCCTCGGCGTTGCCCGACACCACTGTCGCATCCCCCCTTCACACCGCAAATTTTCGCTTTCACGGCATGCACTTATTACCGTGAGTTTTTTGTTTGTTGTGTGTGTGTGGTGTAGTGTGATATGGTGTAGTGTAATATGGTGTGGCAACAATAACACCATCAAATTTTAGTATGTGGTGTAGTGTGACATGATAAAATTTGATTGATGGTTTATGATGTACTGTGGTGTGTGTGATTAGAGTGTCTCATCCACCTTAGTCTTTTGAGTAAAGTCTTTACCTGAATATTTGTAGAATATACTCATTTAACTAGACATGTAACATTGACATACTATCAACGAGCTCTAGTGAACTAATCGTGTAAACAATGTAGCAGGGGTAAATGATAATTACGTTTCCGTTTTTCTTTTATATGATTAGTCGACAAATTAATAGTACGTACATGGAATACGTAAATATTAATCTCTTATATGTGTACGTAAACACTGCCGGCCCTGAGGAGGGACGAAATGGACCCCCTGTCCAGGCCCACTCGCTCAGGAGGCACACAATTTTTCAAATTTTTTATATATATAATTATAAAAAATAATTATAAGGTATAATACAACTAAAAACTTAACCCATTTACGTTTTAAACTAAATTTTTTGAGCCCATTTGTTAAACCCAATTACTCAACTAATAGTCCATTAAAATATTTAAATTTTGATTGTAATTAAAGTCCACAAACTAATTTATACCACAAATTTTGTTCTATTCAAACTTGAAATCTTACCTACGATCCACAGTGTCCCAAGAAAGACTTAGCGAATTGACGATAATAGCTATCAAAAGCAAAATATTAGAGACTATAAACTACGAATATGTTATAAACCAATTTGATATCAAGAATGCTAGGAGAGATTTACGAGTTATTGGTTAACTATTACGGTATGTCATTGTAATACTATGATACTGCTATGTTTATTGCTAAAACATTTCTTTTCATTTAAAAAAAGTTAGTTTATATAATTTAAGTCATTAGGGCCTATTGACCTTTTTTTCCGGCTCGTCCAGGGCATTAAAATCCTCGGGACCGGCCCTGTACGTAAAGATAATAGAAATTATTGTAAGAACAATGTAATACTATATAACACACGTATCCAAATTTTATAAGTACTTGACATGGAATTCAATTTTTATAAAAAAATAAATAATAATAATAATAATAACCTGAAATTCATCCCTTTGGTTTGCATATATAAACTGGACTGGACCAGCCAGTTTACCAGACTGGTCCATTTTGACTTTTCTTGGATAACATGTAAACCTCAAGGCCCAGGTCAAACCAGACTAATTAAATCGAATTTAACAATTTTATTCAGAAAATTTCATTGCTCATCAGTTTATAGAGGGGAAGTGAAAGAAGCTTTTGGAATATTAGATTCACATAATATAATAATTACAATATATGTTATACGTATTACCAAAATTATAACATATCATATGTTTGATTAGGCTATTGTTAAGCTTAGAAAAACGGACGAGACAAATAACGTGTCAAATAGGTTACGGCTAAAACATGCTCCGATCAAATTGAGTTCAAGTCAAAATGGACCATTTGAAAGAAATACCAAAACGTGTAGTGATTAAAATCGGTTCACCTTAAAATGGATCATTTAAAAGACCTGCTTGGTGCGGGATGCAAGTTGTAGTAGTGGTGGAGGTGATAAGTAGGTGGTTGGTTGTGACATAAGGCAGATCATGCTCGTTCATGTGGAATCATTTTAGATTAGCAAGCTTTATAATAGTGATACAAATTAACAAGTTACGTAACCGGAGCCGATCTAAATTGTAGATGTATAATTTGAGTCGACTTGAATCGACCCTTGTACAATTGGACTAGACTCAAGTTGACATAATGTATTATCTTACCATCAAAATGTCACGTTAACGACACGAGTGGTGAGTCTAACTTAAAGAAATTAGTGTCCTATTTTCGAAAGGTGGGTATAAGTTAGATAACACTACTTTTAGTGTCCTATAATGGTTGCACTTTAGGTGTCAGTGCATAGGAAGTTCCTTAACTGGGTATACATTCTACGCAGGGGCGAAGCTTATAAGGGGCCGGGGGGGGGGGGGGGGGGGGGGGGGGGGGCGTTGCCCCCCCTATTTTTTCGTCCGTAGTGTTAAATTTTAGCCCGATATTGTAAATTTTTGGCCCGCTAGTGTAAATTTTTATATAAATATCGAGTGCGCCCCCCCTAAAAAAAAATTTCCGCCTGCCCCCCCTACCAAGTTGGTTAAGCTCCGCCACTGATTCTACGTACTCATCCAACTACCGGTTTTCTCATTATTAAGGATAATATTATCAATCATTTATTATTTCATAAATATTGAAAGTATTTAGTTATACAAACGCTACAATAATTTATTATTTGTATCATATTCATTATCTCCAATACCAATAACTAAATTTTTTTATTTCCCTTTATCGTATTTAAATAAGATAGGTGACGCCAACTTTACCAAATATCAACAATTAATAGTGCCTCAATGTTGTCAACTTGTCATTCTTTTAATATCCCTAAGTGAGAAAAACATGTTACTTGTTAATGGTATAATTTTGAAATAAGGTTTAAATCTCAAAATCAAAGCTAATCGAAGATCAGCTCGTTAAAACTAAAAACTAATTGAAAATCAGCTCGTTAAACTAAAATCATCAAGACGATTAAAAATGAGGTCATACAACCTAGCCACTGCTCTCTCAGTGATCTTCATGGTTTTCGTCGTCGCCCTCGCCGGAGAACTCCTCTACGTCCTCTGGCGCCACCGCTCCTTCCGCCGCCGCTCCTCCCCTGCGCCACCCATCCACCACCACCACCACAACCAAACCCCTAATTCCTCCATCACTGAAGCTTCAACAAAAGAGCTTCTATACTTCTTCTACTTCAAACCCCATACACCACCGGTACAACTCCATCCACCGGAAGCAGACACCAAGGTCAAAGATCAGGTGGTTGATGTCTTGAAGCTGTTAGATGCAAATGAACAACAAGATAAAGAACAAGTGGAAGTGAAACCGGCGACGGCTGAGGCGGTTGAGGGGGACGATGGGAATACGAAGACGGTGTACTCTACGCCGTGTGATTCGCCGGTGTTCTTTACGCCGGTGGGATCTCCGTCAAGAGATTTTGTGGAGTCGGATTTAGTTGTCTCCGTTCATGAAACTGGAGATAGTGATGACAGATGATCTCCGGCGATATATGTATGTATGTATGTATAAACTATAAAGCATGGAAGCCACCGGAAAGAGTAATCTCCGGCACCGGCGTCAGGTCTTATGATTGTAATCAGTTTCAGTCAACAACCGCGGTAAAAGAAAATTCCAGGCAATAATAATATATCTTTAAGTAGTCCTAGTCAAATTTTAATTCTTTACTTTTTAATAGTTTGATCGTTTATATGCAAAAGTTCTATGTGTTATTTTCTTTTATAAAACCTATTTGATAAATATGTGATAGACTTATCTAAAACAAATATGTTACAAAAAAATATTTATTCAACCTCTATAACACATAGGTTACTAACCCAGTTATTCAGTTAATAACTTAATACATTCAATAAGAAAATTTTTTTATACTTACACAAATATAAAAAAATGATGTATTTAAGTATTAAAACACATTTCAAAATCATGGGATTCACAAACCAAATTAACGTGTTTTATCCGAACCAGCGTCGTAGAGCTCCGCCAACATCTGTTCGGTTCCTTCATCACCCTTCTATTTTCTTTGTCAAACTCGTTCAACCAACAACTGTAAAACGAATTCCAGATTCGATGACGAGGAATCCGGTCCGACTGCGATTACCGGCCATCGGTTCGAGCTTTCGACCGCCTGAACCAGTTGGTTATCTTACAAACGGCTTTGAGAAGCTTAACCGGACCACCGGTGGTACCGGTACCGGTCAGTTGACATAAACTCATTGGCGGTCAAACTCGGTCAACATCAACTCAACATCACCCTTATTTACAGAACCCATGTTCCGGTGATCCTTGCCACATAGGCAAGATCTATAGATGGGATTAACGGAAAACTCATTTTCAAAAGAATTACTGGATTATACCCAAAAACCATCACACATTCATAATAGTACCCATTAAAAAAATCATCTTATTTTTTATAAAATATGAAAGATGATTTTTATAAAAAAAAAACTAGTATTAAGCCGCCTGCGTTGCAGTGGGAGGCGTAAACCGTGTCAAGTAACACTAATGGCACACCGCCGTCATTGACCACCAACACCAAGAAAACTATAACAACGGAAAAAATAAATCGAATGAAAAGTAGACGAAAAAATGTTAAACCACACACGCACGTTACGGCATGTTAACTCTTAAAATTTAAACCGAGACGCAAAACAAAAAAAATTGTAAAATATGAAAAGTATAGGGTAACAAAGTTGAAAGTAAAAATTTTTTGAGTCTAAATTGTAAAAGTATTGAGTTAAAAAAGATTAAAAAAATAAAAACAAATTGGGTACAACCCATGAAACATAAAGTATAACTTACAATGCATAGAAAACTTGATAATTACTAGATAACTAGTATTAAGTCTCCCGCGTTGTAGTGGGAGGTGTAAAACCGTGTCAAGTAGCACCAATGACACACCATCGTCAATGACCACCAACACCGAAAAATTTCGTATTAAAATAGAAATAAAAAGCAAAAAACCAAGCGAAAAGGATACGTAAAAACGTTAAACCATGCATCTGAAATGTAAAACATTTAAAACAATAAATAAGTCGATTTAGGACCAACGCGTTGCAAAGGGTCTCTTAAACGGGGGAAAATAAGAGTAAAAACGTTGAACCACACACACTCTCTGCGACGTGTTGACTAGCAAATTTAAACCGAAACGTAAAATAAAAAATTTCTAAAATCTGAAAAGTATATTGGAGTAAAGTTGAAAATAATAAAATGTTGGGGCTAAATTATAAAAGATGTAAAAGTATTGGTTAAAAATAAGAGAGTTAAAATTAAAAAGAAGGTGGGTACAACCCATAAATGCATATGATACAAACCATAATGCATACTAAAGTTGATAATTAGTATATATATAATAACCAAGACTTTATAAATGGCAAATTAGGGTATGAAATTCGAAAGTCCTAGATCAACTGGTTTAGGAGTAAGCACCCTATAACTTTTTAAAGTGGAGATTATGGGTTGGAGTCTCACTAGGTGCAATACGCTTCAAGTGGGCCAAGAGTTTTACCACAGTGAGAATGTGGGTAGTGGGTTTCCCTTGGAATGGTGGGCGAGCTGAGTCACCAGCGTTGTCTGTGTTCGCGGGCGTGGGTGGCCTTTCGCCAATGGGTTTACCCGGTGACCGGGCTTAAAAATTATTCGTGGGCCGTTAAAAAAGGGTATGAAATTGCCGCTTGAAACAGGCGACGGAGAGTGGAGAAATTAGCAAATGCTTGAGACTTTATTTATGTGTTACTAGTTGATTTTGATATGTTTCTCATTGCTTAATACCATGATGGTTTGAAAAATGCCCCTCGAACAGTCACGATGGTTCGCTCAGTCACGACTTGAAGAAAATTAACAGCTGGTCCCGAGAGTCATAAAAAATTTTTAGGCCCTTAGGCGAGTAGAAAAAAATAAGCTCCTATGATATAAAGTTAATAACACGTATGTAAAAAATCTATGATATGACAATAATTTTTTTAATAATAAACAAAAGTATTTTAGCAAAATAATTTAATTTACTTACTTAAGCGAATTGTGAGACTCTATAGTGTTTTTGAAATGAGTTTAGATTGGATAAATGACAATGGATTAAACTAATTTAAATGTTAATTGGTTTTAAGTTTCAATAGGTCAAAACAACTAATATTCTATGGATTTGTTTATTAGTTTGTTTAACCTATAGTTGTTTTTAAAAAATACATACATAATTAAACTACCCTTCAGTTTAATAGATTTAGGCCTCTAAATACAATCCACTCCTAAATTTTTTAAACATATATAATAACATAAGTTAATAACAAAGATCGTCCCTGAGATTTGTTCAAATTTCATCTTTCGTCCCTGGGTTGAAAAATTACAGGTTTAATCCTAAGATTTGGAAAAACAAAACACGTTTCGTCCCTGAGTCAAACAGCTGTTAAATTTTCATGTTAACTTTTATAAAATGACTAAAAAATAAAAAATAACTTCAACAATATAATGTACAAAAGACCAATTTTTCTTACATATTACCAATATAACCCTAATCCATCCCCACCACCACTCTAGGCAGCCGCCCTCCAATCAACCTTGGCGTCTCTACAGTATAAACAACTAAAGCAATCGCTTTAGGCTCCATAGTTTAAGGGCCCCCAAATTTCAAAATAAAAACATACTTTTTTAGATATAAATGAGAAAGATAACAAAATTATCAAAGGATAACAAAATTATTGAAGGTTTATTGAGGTCAACTTATAAAACTTGGTTCATCGAGGTTGACTTATGAAACTTGTTCACCAAAAGTTCATTGAGTGTTCAATGTTGGCGGTTTTTTTTAAGTTCAGCAATTCTAAATTTTTTTTAGAATTAATCACCTGATCTACTACCTATTATTGTCCGATCTTGATTAATGTTCAAGTGGTCATTGTTCTTTTGCTTATGTAATCTATTGTTGTCTGTTTTGATTTTAATCTACATTTGCAATTGAATTTTCTCTTTATTTTAATCAATTGTTACTTGTTTATCATCTAATATGCTCTTTTTTAGTTGATAATGTTTAAGTTAATTAAGTTGTTTTCTGCCACACTATAAACAAATTTGTTTATGTTGCCGGTTTGAGGCAAACGTCTTTAGGAATAACATATAGGTAAGGGCCTCAAAATTTTGTTTCGCTTTAGGCCTCCAGAAATATTAAGCCGGCCCTGCTTTTGGTTATCTTCTTCGGTGTGTATTCCGGTCATCTTCTCAAATGATTTAGGTAGTGTTTGTTTTTTTCAAAAAGCTCTTCCCAACCTCTTCATCTGCGCGCACGCAGACGCGAGAGACGTTTTGAGATCGCAGACTGTTTTATTTTCGGAAGACGTTTCATTAAAAAATGTCTTCCTGAGGTCTGCATGAGGCAGACATAAACCATTGTCTTCACAGGTCTTCAAACTTCTTCTCCTACTCTACCTTCACAAAAACACTTAAGCCCTAAAATCACAAAACACAGCCCTCTCATTCCTCCTTCATCACCAGCCACCATCCTCGACTCCTCCAGCCACCATCCTCCCGTTCGCACCCTCCATCGTCGGCGACGCCTCTAGCAGGCGCTCCTCCAGCCGTCGCTCTCCTCAAAGGGCGTGATTCGGCTGTTACGCGTAGGGGATTTGCATGCGATAAAGAGAAGAGACAAAATTAGAGACAAGTGTCTGCGAAATCAAGATTATGGGGGTGAGCAAGTTGGTCACGTGGCGCCAAGTTGGCCACTACCTAGGATTATGATTGATGGTTAGTGGTGAGAGATGATAATGGTGAGCAATGAGGATGATAGAGATGTCGGGCATGCTCTAGGTGGTAGTGGTGATGAAATTTGGCGACGGGAAAGGGGTGATGTCGAGGTTGTGATTCAAGGGGAAGACGGTGGTGGCGAATGTGTAGTGGTGGTGATTGTCTTGTGGCTGTGTGGCGTTGTGGTGGTGATTATGTTGTGGTTATGAGATGTTGTTGTGGTGGTTGTATGGCTTTTTGGTAGTGGTGACTCTTTTGTGGTTGTTGGTGGCTGATTTAGGGTTTGTTGTGGGAGAGAGAAGTGGGTGAAGAAGAAAAGAGAGAGAGTGTGAGATATTTGTGATAATTAAAAAAATATAAAATTTTACACTATCAACCCTTATTAATGAAAAATATAAGATGTCCCTGTAATTAACAGAACCTTTTTAAGAGTGTTAGTGAGTTGTAAGAAATTGAAATGGATTGCAAACGACAAGAAGTATAATCAAGATTTTGAAATGTTTGGATAAAAACCGTTATTTGAACCAAACCACAAGGATGCAAAAGCGAAGTATTCTCTTTATGTTAACATATTATTATGAAAATTCCATTCACGTATTATCGTTCCATTCACAAAGCCTACATCGAGCATTTCATTTTTTCATCTTCGAACCTTTCATCATCACTGATTACGAGATTGTCGGCTTTATCAGGGGGTGAGGATGATGGACTTGTTTCTTAGTGACAGTCAGAATCCCATTTAGAAGGGTTGTATAATAAAAACTATTGTCTCAAGTCGTCATCTCCTTAATATCTTGATTCAATTCTACTCTTTAAGGTAATTGTGGGAGTTTTGTTTTGTATTTTAGAGGGTAATTTTATCAATTTACATGTTTAACGACATAAATTGACGGAGTTATATTTTTGGATGAAAATGGTAAAATTTTTAAATCTTAGGAAGCTAGATGCAAAAAAAATCATTTTTAGATGAAAATAACAAATATGACCAAAGCAAATGGAAACGACAATTCATTCTTCTTTTTATTATGCGCTATAAACTTATGAAATATTATACATATATTTTTTTGGACGACAAGATTTCACACACACACACACACACACACACACACACACACACACACACACACATATATATATATATATATATATATATATATATATATATATATATATATATATTATATATATATATACACATGTATATATATAGAAAACAACTGTTCATCCAAGTAGAAACTAGATGAACTTCTGTAATACCAGGATCATACATAGTGTTGTTCACGAGCCGAGCCAAACCGAGCGAACCTTTGCTCGTGCTTGGTTCGTTTTCAAACCGAACCGAGCCGATCTGTTTGTTTACAACCGAGCGGAAAATCGAACGAGCTTTTTTCGAGCGTTAAATTTTCAAGCGAGCGTCGAGCGATCGCAAACGAACGGTGAACAATTTACACAACTCAACTATCTTGTGTGTCATACAAATTCGAACGAGCTTTTTTCGAGCAAATTCCGAACGAATATCGAGCAAGCGTCGAGCTGTTTGAACAGCCCTAATCATACACCATGTTGCCAATACAAGCTTAAAATACCATATTTACATCCGTAAACCATCCACATCTTGATTTCCTTTCCTCGAATTGAGTAAATGACAGTTTTCTTTTTGCCCCATGAACCGCCGATCACATGATTTTGAATCTCTTAGAAATCCTAGAGGAGCGGAGATTAAAAAAAACTATTCTTCTTCCACCGTCAATCAGGTAGTTCTATAAACAAACCAAACTAAACTGAAATGAAGCTTTGATCATATTTGTTTGTTTGGAATTTAACTTGTTCAGAAAGAGTTCACGAACACATAACCGCATTAAAATTATTATTCATGTTCGTTCATTAAGAATTACAGTTGTAAATTAACGGTTTACGAACACATAACCGAATGATTTACGAACACAAACAAGCATATACTATTTAGAAAATAAAAACCATCATTCTTAATCACACACTTAGATATAATCACATTAAATAAATATAAAATTAAGCACTTACATAATTAACAAACAAAAATAAAATAACAAGAACAAACATAAACAACCATATTATCTAATGTTCAACAATAAAGGAACATAAAACCGGCCATAAAGCATCGAGTACTTACTCATTGCTTTAAAAAAACATTTTATAAAAAAAACACCAAAGGATTTATGACTTAGCACTAGCAAGTGTGTTAGAAATTTGTCTTTTGCTAGTAATTAAGGTGGTCTCATGATAGATAAATATATAGATTTAGAAAGAGATTTAAAGTATGTGTAATTTAATCGTTCAAAAAGAAATATATTGGAAAACCTTTGGGTTGACACGTAACGAGTTTTGTCTACCTTCCTAAATGAATCTTTAGGATTTCCCAAAATTAGATATTCAGGTTGTGACCGAGCATATTAAGCACTCCTTTCTACGTTTGTGTGATCAATAGCTTAAATCCATTGCGATTTTCTCCCTCTGAACTGACCCATTTTGTATTGCATAAATATTTAATTAACGTTAAAATATGTGATCCACAATCACACAAGTTTAGGATATTTATAGATAAAACATAAAGGTCATTTTCTCCCACACCAAATATTGTTTTGGTTTTCATCATGAAAGGTGCCTTATTTGCTTGACCCGTTAACTAAGCTTTTGAAATAGGAAAATTATTGAAATGGACAAAGTTGGACCAAAGCTTTTTAAAACTAGACATGTTTCATTAGTCTCTAAGTCTTATGCACATTCGAAATTCCGGACAATCAGAGCCATCATATTCCAGACTTAGCCAGCGCATTAGACACTAAAACCCATGTAATTTCCAATGGACTTATAAGCTAAAGCCAACCAATATGTCCATGTATGCTGCCAATAATTTTCAATGGACTTACATGCTAAGTCGACATCAAATTTTATATTTTCTGAGATGATTGTGCATCAACTTAGCTTGTTGTATCGCAGGAGCTTAATTTCTAATTTTTTCTTTTAACTTCATACCCTATATACATTTTAATTTATCTTATGTGATGTAGGACTAAAAGATAAGCTAGGTTGCGTTTTAGGCCGGCAGCCCCTGAATTGTACGTATGTGTTAAATTTCGAAATATGCAAGAATGAGTCATACTTTCTCTATTTATATATTATCTGTAAAGCAATAAAATAGGCATTTTGGTATTTTATAGTCATCACAGTTGGTCGGATGAAGACATTTCGCAAAGTACCTTTAGCTTTATTCTAGAAAACATGATATGATAATGAATAATAAGTCAAATTACAAAACAAGGAACTAATAAATTCCGATTACTTAATTAATTGCGTCTTGATGACGTAGATAAAATTCATAACTTGGATATAAGATATATCACCTATTTAGTTTTCTTTTATGAAGTATGAAAAATACCGCAAATAAATGAAAAGAATGAAATCATGTAATAGCATATAAATTTAAATATATTGTTGTAATAAAGTCAATCACCTTTTTTTAAGTAAAAATAACTAGTCAAGCCTTAATATTAGTATAATACTGTGAATTACGTATAAAAATATTAAAGGTTTTTTAAAGATAAATTAAACTCCGATAGTATTTTGTGCTTATAAAAATTTAAAGTCGACTAAAATAAAACAATTATAAAACATGACTCTAATTTATTTATTATTATTTTTCTTCATAATCTTCTAGTATAAGTACTTAAATTTAAATAAATTAATCACAAAAAAGTAAACTAGTTTCATGTATATATTTGGTTTAGGTCACTTAATCTAAAACAGAACATTTATAAGAGAACCTGATTTGTCTTTTTTCTAAAGAAAGTTTGAGTGATTAATAAGAAAAGCTTGAATATTGTGACTCTTTAGCTGAACAAAAAAGCTCTTAATAATAAAACTATAATGTTTTATTTATAAACAATAACATGAAAATACATAAAATGGAAAAAATAACCCATAAACATACTCTGCAGTATACAAGAATCCACGGATTCTATAAAAAACACATAAATAGAATCGAGTCAATGAATCAAAAGAAGCAAACACCGTATCCAAGAATCATATGATCATGATCATGTCTACCAATCGAAATCACACTTGGTCCTCTCAAACTGTCGTGAAGAAGAAACCCCACCTGCAGAGTTGAGTGGAACCTTGAGCTCACATTCAAAGTGGGGTTTGAACTTAGGTTTAGCCCACCAGACCTTCAACCTGATCCTCATCTTGAGCTTCAGATCGATATCATAAGCCCCCTCACCCCTCTCCGACTCATACCGTGATCTGATGTCACCGTCACCCAGACCCACCACCTGTTCTCCAACGAACACAGCACTCAAATCTCTCTCCTTCTTATGGCCCAGATAGAACCTCCCCAAATCCTCTGTATCGAACCGCTTCCCGTGGTACTCCGCGTCCGCCTCGATGCGGTCGTAGTAGATCCCGATCCTGCGGTTGGGGTTCCTGAACGTCATGTTGAGTGAGAGGTTGTAGTAAAGAGTGTTGTTGTTGGGAGATAACGTGAATTGGGTCAGATTAGCCTCGTTCACGTGGAACTTGGGCGCGTTGGGCCGGAAGACGAGCCAGAACACCAGCACGATGATCCCGAGGATGACGAGGATGGTGATCAGGATCTGACATATGAGGTTGAAGATGCAACCGCAGATGCAGCTGAAGCACCATGAGAACGGGTTGCAGCTGCCCCCGCGCCCCGGGCGGTGGTAGGATCGGGATCGTTTGGTCGGAGGCGGGATCGAGGGGCCGTAGTAGGCTCCGTTCAGGTGGGCTTGATCGGACATGCTGAATGTATAAATGTATTGAAGGTGGGTTAGGTTGATTGTGAAAAAGTGGGTGTTGTAAGGGTATATATAGTGGTGTTTCGTAATAACGCGTTGAGGCTTCGTATAAGTTAAAACTTAAAATACCGTGTGTGTGTAAGGTCTTGTGACTATTATGGTGTGGTTACGATTGTTTCAATATCAGCGTCGGAGCAATTTCCTATATTGACTTTGTCGCGACGGTTGTACGTTTTTATAAACTATATATATACAGGTGGATTGGGGAAATTACTTTCCGATATTTGACGATGGAACTATCTTCTCCCGAATGTATATATCTGCCTACATGTGTTTACATTAAATTAAATAAACTATATATAAACTTTGTTGACTTTCAACTCACGTGCACCCACACCACACCTGGTTTCAAAGATGCGTGCATATGGGTATAGTATTATCTCCAAACACAAAATTTTGCAAAACTCAAATATGGTTCGGGTTAAGAGATGTTGTTGGTGGAGGACTTTGTAAACCGAAGATCAATCAAGAGAGATCAAAGAAACACTATAGTTGCATTAAGAAAGAAAATGATACAGAGAAAATTGAATTACATTTCAATCTCCCCACTCTAGACTTAAGTAGCATTAACAAACTCTAACTAACTTTTAAACTTTGACTAATGACAACATCAGCCCTTCAACTATGAAACTATGTCACTTACACTTTACAAATATAAAGACTATTACATCAATAAGGAATTGATATACTAGCCATAAGCTAAGCATATAACTTTCATTAAAACACCACACATATCTAACAATCTTCACCTTGGTGTTTAAAGAAAACTGTCTTCACTAAGCAATATGTAGAATATCCAAGCACTGCATAAACTTTGAACCTGGAAGAATCTTGTTAACATATCTGCAGCATTAGACCTGGTATCAACATACTCCACTTTTACAACCTTAGAACACAAAACTTCTCTAATCCAGTGCAGCATATGTTTGGATCTTTCATGAAAAACTTGATGTTTAGACAACTGAATTGCACTAATGTTATCACAATGCACCAGTGCATTCTCAGTTACAATCCCCATCTCAGTCAAGAAGCCCTTCAACCAAATAGCTTCTTTTACTGCTTCTGTTAATGCCATATATTCAGCCTCAGTAGTAGACAAAGCTACTACATGCTGCAAGCTGGATTTCCAACTTACAGTTCCACCAAAAACACTAAACACATACCCAGTCACAGATCTCCCCTTATCCAAGTCTTTTGCAAAATCAGCATCCACAAAACCCCAGACCACAACTGACTTATCAATGTTTCTACCAAATACTAAGCTTTTATCTCTTGTGCCATTTAGATATCTGAAGATCCACTTTACACCTTCCCAATGTTCTTTTCCAGGATCACTAAGATATCTGCTCACCATGCTCACAGCAAAACCAATATCTGGTCTAGTGTAGATCATTAAGTACATCAGACTACCAACAGCATTAGCATAAGGTATCTTAGACATTCTTTCCCTTTCTGTATCATCCTTAGGAGAATCTAAACTTGACAACTTGAAATGCATACCTAGAGGAGTAATTACTGACTTGCTACTATCCATGAAGAAAGTCTTAAGCACCTTGGTTAAGTAAGACTTCTGAGACAATTGTATTGTCCCAATTGATCTATCCCTCAGAATCTCCATGCCCAAAATTCTCTTTGCTTCTCCCAATTGCTTCATGTCAAACTCAAACATAAGCAACCCTTTTGTATTTTCAACCTGAGCTTTGTCATTACAAGCTATAAGCATATCATCAACATAAAGTAACAGATATACAAACTTGCCCTGACTATATTCCATATAAAGACACATGTATCATACTCACTTCTATTGAACCCATGAGTAACCATATAACTGTCAAACCTCAAGTACCACTGCCTTGGTGACTGCGTTAACCCATACAATGATCTCTGAAGCAAACAAACTTGATTAGCTTTCCCTTTGACTTCAAAACTAGGAGGCTGCCTCATGTAAATTTTCTCATCAAGGTTACCATGAAGAAAAGCAGTCTTAACATCTAACTGCTCCAACTCCATATTATACATAGCTGTTAAGGATAAAATGGATCTTATAGATGTATGTTTGACTACAGGTGAGAACACCTCACTATAGTCAATGCCAGCCCTTTGTGTAAAACCTTTGGCTACCAGCCTAGCCTTATACCTAGGCCCTTCCCCTGGTAAGCCATCTTTGATCTTGAACAACCACTTGCAATCAACTAACTTTTGATCCATGGGCTTATCAACTAACACCCATGTCTCATTCTTGGTTAAAGAATTCATCTTATCACTCATTGCTTCCTCCCACCTTTTACAATCAGGAGATGCAATAGCCTCTTCATATGATAAAGGTTCATGAGAACACTCTTCTTCATCCACATGAAACACATAGGCAGAGATATCATATCTATATCTGATAGGCTGAACAATATGTCTTCTGGACCTATTGGCAGCCACACTAGACTTGTTAATTTCCAGCCCCTGAGAACTCTCAGGACAGTCAACACTACTTGCAGGATCTAAGGTAGTGTTATCAAAGAACTCCACCTCAATTTGACAGTCATCTCTGCCAATGTTTCTTTCACTAGGCCTTCTCATAAGATCCTAGTACATAACATTTTCATCAAATGTTACATTTCTACTCACAACTACCCTGGGACTCACATTATCTAATCTCCACAACCGGTAGCCTTTGACACCATCAGGATAGCCCAACATAACACACTTCTCTGCTCTGGGATCTAGTTTCCCCTGATTTACATATCATTATGCCAGACATCCGAAAACTTTGAGATTACTGTAATCAGTGACATCCCCTGACCACTTCTCCATGGGCACCATCATGTCAATAGCTGATGAGGGAGTTCTATTGACTGTATAGACTGCTGTTTTCAATGCCTCTGCCCAGAAAATCTTTGGCATGCCAGCCTCATTCAATAGACACCTTACCCTTTCCAAAAGGGTTCTATTCATTCTTTCAACTAACCCATTTTGCTGTGGTGTACCGGGTATGGTGAGGTGCCTGTCAATTCCACTTCTTCTACACAGGTCATCAAAGTCTTTATTACAAAACTCTAAACCATTATCTGTTCTCAGCTTTTTAACCTTTCTCTTTGTTTGGTTTTCCACAAGCAACTTCCACTCTTTAAACTTCTTAAATGCTTCATACTTATGCTTTAATATGTATACCCAAACTCTTCTTGAATAGTCATCTATTAAAGACAAAAAATATGATGCACCACCAAGAGATACACTCTTTGTGGGACCCCAGAGATCTGCATGAATATAATCTAGAATACCCTTGGTTTTGTGTAACCCCTTTGAGAACTTTACCCTTTTAGTTTTTCCCATGATACAATTTTCACATGAGCCAAAGTCACAGTTAGTAAGTTTTTCAAAGTAACCTTGTTTTTTTAACTCAACTAACCCTTGTTGACTTAAGTGGCCAAGCCTTTTGTGCCATAGAATAGGTGCTTCATTGGCTGGGATCATATTAGCTAACACAGCCTGTGTACAAGCTTGCCCATCTAAAGCATAGGTATTGTTTACTGTCCTTGTACCTGTCAGCACTATAAGTGATCCCTTCACCACCTTGGTTTTCCCGGCTTTGAGACTTACATGGTATCCTTTACTCTCAAAGGTGCCAAGAGATATTAGATTTCGTCTTAACTCTGGGATGTACCTTACACCATGGAGGTCTATTGTGGTATCATTACTAAGTTTGAATGACACTGACCCAATTCCCTCAATTCTACATGGTCTATCATCCCCTAGTTGTACTACACCATGATCCTTTAAGTCTAGTTCATTAAAGAACTCCTTATGTGGTGACATGTGATAAGAGCATCTGAATCTAAAATCCATACCTGATTTGATTCAGACTTTGAGACCATCAACACCTCAGCACTCTCATAGCCGTCTGATGATTCTTCTTGTGTACCCTTTTGTTGGTTTCTGGACTTTGAGTATTCGACCTTTCTCCTTTTCCATTCTGGGCACTCCCTCTTCAAGTGCTTATCAGAATTGCATACAAAACACCTATACGGAGCTTTGACTTTGATCTTGGTCTCGCTGTCGTGTTCTTGTTGAATCTACTTTCAGATCTTCCTCTTAAAATGAGACCATCTGCACTATCCTCCTTCATTTCGCCTCTCTTGTGTAGTTCTTTGGAGTTCATGGCTGACACGACTTCTTCCATTGATAGACTTTCCCTCCCAAACATTAGGGTATCAACAAAATGTTCATACGAAGCTGGCAATGAGGATAGAAACATTATTGCTCTGTCTTCATCTTTAATTTCCACTTCAATGTTTTCAAGATCCAACAGGATCTTATTGAATTCATCGATGTGGTCTTCCAAGGACTTTCCAGCGGCAATATTAAACGTGTACAGTCTCTTCTTCAGGTACAGACGATTGGCTAACGATTTGGTCATGTAGAGACCTTTCAATTTCAACCAGATCGCTGCAGCTGTTACTTCTTTTGAGACTTCTCTAAGAACTCGATCTTCGAGACTTAAGATAATTGCACTGTGGGGCTTCTACATCACTTCTTTCTTCTCCTTATCGGACATCGTTTGCGGCAGCCCTGTTTCTCCTTTAAGAGCGTCAACGACCCCTTGATGAACTAGCAGTGCCTTCATTTTCAACCTCCAAAGGCTGAAATCATTCTTCCCGTCGAATTTCTCGATGTCGAACTTTGCGGAATTCACCATTCTTCAATCCTCTTCTTTAATCCGAGATTCCGATCTTCTTCGTGTTGATCGAGCCGAGGCTCTGATACTAATTGTAAACCGAAGATCAATCAAGAGAGATCAAAGAAACACTATAGTTGCATTAAGAAAGAAAATAATACAGAGAAAATTGAATTACATTTCAATCTCCCCACTCTAGACTTAAGTAGCATTAACAAACTCTAACTAACTTTTAAACTTTGACTAATGACAACATAAGCCCTTCAACTATGAAACTATGTCGCTTACACTTTACAAATATAAAGACTATTACATCAATAAGGAATTGATATACTAGCCATAAGCTAAGCATATAACTTTCATTAAAACACCACATATATCTAACAGACTTCATTTGATCCGATACATCGGAGTCGACAAACCAATCAGGTCCCGAGGTAGTAAAGTGACATTAAGCATGAAAGGATTTAGCCAAATCTGTTTCGAAACCAAGTGCATGACAAGTATAAGTAGCAAGTTGTGGGTTAAACTTTATCGTTAATAACCCTTGTCATTTATCCTGTATTGGGACCAATAGTAATAATTAAAGGTTTTTTTCGTCTCATGTTCGCTCAAAGTAATTCCTAAACAAAATATAACAATTAATTAACTACTTAAAGTAATTCAACAAGTTAAAGTGACAATTAATCAAATTTAAGCAAATCCTAATTTCTAAATCGATTCCTAGATCAATTATTCAAACCAAAATGTTCAAATCTAACACAATAACACAATTCCTAAATTAATTATTTAAACCAAAGCAACAACTATTTAGATCAAAGCAATTTCAAACTAAATGAACACAAGGGATAGAAAAACAACAAAACATGGACAAACTTCTAAATCAATGAATAAAAACTAACGTGGAGCCTTGATGGCTAGTGAAATCGATGAATCAAACCTCAATATTCGAACTAACTTCAATAGGCCCTAACATGATATAATGGAATCGTGATTTGTAACTCATAACTAAGGTGAATTGAAAACAATGATGACTGACTCAAATTGAGACAATAAGACTACATAATGGGCCTCCTATCAACTCAATCCGATTGAAATCGATGATGCAATACGTAGTGGATGCACTCTGATAATGGAATCGATGTTTAAATTGGTGACCGTTTACATTCGATGATAATTTTGAATCAAATGGCGAATCAAAGATCGAATGAAGATCAAGATTTCGATGATGATTGATATATGAGAGAATGTCGATTGAGTTTCTTATGTTCTTGGTTCCCTCGACTTCAATTAATAATACTTTTTTATTAGGTATTAAGCTTTAGGATTTGGTGGCCTAATAGGATTTGATGGCCTAAGGCATGGGCTTGTTTTCCTTGTACTATGGGATGCCCATGGGCGTATTGGCCGTCTTTATAACATAGTTAGCAATGGGGAGATCAGTGACCACTGCCCCTTCCATAATGGAAAAAAGGCCAACTACGGCTCTAGTTAGATGAGTAGGATTATAAGGTTTGGGAAGTAAACACAACTATGGGGGTGTTGGACCCATGTAATAATCTAAGGAATAACTCTTGATTCTCGGCTTGAACCAGAAGTGCCCAAAATTTAGAGAAGGTCTTATTATTTTTATTTTAAATTTATTATTTAACTTTATATAGTCAGTGTTAAATTGTGGTTACATCAACGATTTTGATGTGAGGGACAAAGATAAGATGGTGAGGGGCAAAGATAAGATGGAAGAAGGGGTGGGGTGGGGTTGATGTGGTAGGTCGTATTAATTTTTATTTTTAAATTTATTATTTAACTTTATATAGTCAGTGGTAAATTAGTCACTTTGTATGTTGTAAACTAGAAAAGTTAACGTCTTGTCCATTGCTAGAACCTTTTTATTATGAACGTGCATAGCTTAATTTGGATATTTCTATATAATTTCTCATAGTTAGAGACTAGAAATAAAAACCACCCCTTAACAAAGTGACCATTTTGGTGCGATTAACTATGTATATAATTTTCTATCTTAGGAAAAAATAAAAAAGTAATTATTTTGTAAATATGTTGTTATTCTATAGTCATGTCAAACAACTTTCACCTCTTGCAATGAGATACATAATGACCTATCAAGATCAACTTTTGCTTGCATATCGGAGCTAAATCCAACAACTTAGTCTGAAAATCACGTCGTACGCGATACACAAGTGGATTACAAATTTTCACTAGTGTGTCATTAGCAAGTGTCAATTAAGCTAAAATTTTCAATTTATAGGTAGCATAGAATCACATATAATATCCATTTTCTTTATGCATCCGAGTCGGATATGACAAGAAAATATTAGAATTTGCTATTCAAGTCATGAGGTTTAGACACAGGTATTACTAATTTATAACTTGTCAAAAAATGAAAGTCATAACACGTTGAGAGCAAGTGAAATATCCAACCCAAAGCAAGGTGATCGGTTTGGTAGTTTACCGGTTTAACTGATGTGTAGGAATTTGGATAGATCGTGTTAAAAGAATAGATTGTTTGGAACTTTTCTTATATTTTTCAATCTTTGAAATATGTATGCATATATCATGTTCATAGGGGAGACTTCTTAAGAAAACCATAATTTATGAGAAAACTATGAAAACCATTTTTAAATCATTGATTAATCTTGATCAATGGTTAAAATGAAAGAAGGACATATATGTAATTACATGTAGGTAAAGTAGATAGAGTTTAATACAAAAGGACATAATTGGAAAAGAATAAAATTTACTTTTGAAAACCAACATTTTAAATTAACAAATCCCTAAAATCAGTCATTTCACATCTCTCCTAATTCATTGTCAAGAAAATAAAAACAAGAAAAAACATTTTTTTTGTGATTTTTGAAGGTGTTCGTAGAATATTAATAAAGTAGAAGATGATTATAGAAGAATGTGAGTTACATATAGGTAAACGTACTCTATATAAAAGATAGACTACATATACGTAATTTCCTATTATGATTTATTATAAAGGATAGAAGAAGATGAATTACGTATACGAAACCCATGTTACATATACGTACCACTCTTATGTGATTTAAAAAGCAAAAGGCGGTCAAAGAAGAAGAAGGTGAGCTACGTATACGTAACGGGACAAATAAAGAATAGAAATAAAACCAAAACACTTCGCGCCCACACACACAATATATGAGCCACATACTACACATGTGCAACCCATACTTTTATATATGTAACTCATAGTTACATATACATAACCTAACAATAGGAATAAAACTATATATAACATCATCATCGATTTCTTCAAAAGATAGCTTACGCTTTTGTTATGTATACGTAAGTTGTACATGTAAATCAACATCATTGCTTTCTTAGGGTTTAATTTCTTTTTCATCATCATCATCGTCACTTCTCTGCTTAGCCCCACATCATATTCATCAAATTCATCTTGTTTCTCGAACTAAAGCCACCGCCAATACCCTACCAATTCATCAAACTTGCAATCGACCCCTAATCTATGGTCTTTGATGAAACCCTTCAATGTGGTATGATAAGTGACAGATACTGGTATTTTCTTTAATTTGTTTGCAACTGACCTTCATGAAAAAGATGGCGATTCACGTTGATGGAAGAAGATGGTGATTCCTGTGATGAAATCTTCAAATCATCAATTTAGGTCTCTACAAAGCTCATGAGAGCCAAAAACTAGTAAAAAATGGTGGTGAATTGGTGATTGAATCCAACTAAAACTTTTGTGATAGTTAATGTCTTATGAATTTCTTTCTGATTACGATACAAAAAAAGAGACATGATAAAAAATAATCAGGGAGATAAAACAAGGAAACTAAAACAAAATAAGATAACTTACAAATTATAAATAGTTAAAATTACATAATTAACCTTTTTGTTAATCGGCTAGAAGTGATTTTTTTTTGTTTTCTAATAAATTAATTAATGGCTTTTTTAGGATCCTTATAAACCATTTTCATTAATGTAAAAAACAATTTTAAACTAACCCCCTATTTTGTTGTTTTTTCTAGAGTTGACCCAGTTATATAGCAAGCCATCGAACCAGACCTAAAATACTTTTAATCATGGATCAATTATTTTTGTGGCTGTTTCATAATATCAATATATGAGTGGGGTTGATTAATTATCTTGCCTGCCTAATGAATTTAAAGTTGCATCATCCACGTATTACAATGTTCTTGACTTGAAGAATAATAGACAGTACCTTTGAAAATGGTACGTTTTGTTTGTCTTGATGATGGGACTTGTCATATATACATTGTCTTTAAATTGCTCCTTGTCACCACGGTGACAAACACATTAATTCAACTATCATATATTTCTAGTTTTTCCATCTTTTTTTAACATTTTAGGTTAAGCATGTTGTTCAATGTATATTTTTTACTTATTGTTAAATTAGGAGTGAAAATGTAACTTATAAAGATAAAATGAATACAATATAACAAAATTCAGGTTAAGTGATAACTGGAAATATCAAATTGTTCCAACCATTATATGCCGATAGATAGGGGTGATAAAATCACACTATAACTGAAACCAAATCATCAATGAACAAAACTGAACCAAAATTAACCAAAAACCAACCAAACCGAAAATCAAAATAACTCAAAACCTTTTTAACCAAAAATCAGTTTTTGTTTCAATTTTGTCCCCTTGGTTAACCGAACTAACCGAAACCAAACCAAACCATTCATATTTAATGTATTTTTCAATCTATTTTCATGTATTCTAGCTTTTATACCTCTTTTTCTTGTATATTTGTAGCTTTATACCTATAGCCATGTGCATTTAAATCAAGGAGCAAGTAATATATTAAGATTAAAACTTTGTGACTTGAGAGGTGATTTTCTTTTACCACATTTAATACTTGGCTTATTATAAAAGGTATGCACTTCATAATCATAGTGATGTTAGAGAGGATAAATTTATATTTTTTTTTTGCCCAATTAATTAGCTTATATGCTTAAACTAGCTGTTAAAAGCGCTCGCCAATTGAAGCTTGCCCGATGGTCGCTGTCGTTCGAAGTTCTACTCAGTTATAAACGAGTTGATCGGTTTGGATTAGTTTGCAAACGAGCCAAGTACGAGTAAAGGTCCGCTCGGCTCGAAACAAATAACCAAATCAACAAAAACGGATCGGTTTTGATTTTCTTATAACAAAAAACTTCTGTTTCGGTTCGGTTGAGTTTCAAAACCGTACTATACCATCGATACACATGGCTCTTCTGAAAATCGTTTAATTTGAAAAGGACTAAAAGAATTATAATAAACAATGTTGTTAAGACCGGATCGGACCGGCCGGGAATCGGGGCCTGGTCCGGTCCGGTCAGGGGTGATTCGTTTTTGGTGCTTTGAACCGGCCGGTTCGTCCCGAGCCGGCGGTCGGACCGGGAGAACCGGACCGGTTCGGGCCGGATTTTCTTTTTTTTTTTTTTTTTTTGGTTTTTATTTTAATGGGTAAAAACGGGGTGTTAAACCATAAATTAAAAAGCAAAAAACCGGCTTCACGCGGACCCGGTTTATTTCGAACGGCATTCGTGTCCGCATGTCGTGCGTGGGCGACCCAAATTTTCCAGCCAGAAACCCGTTTTTGCACCCCCCCTGCGCGCGGGTAGGTCATGGTGTAAAAGGTATCACAAAGACATTCAATACCTTTCACCTTGTTATCACATATAAACAAATAATGTTTTATTTGTTACACCAATGTGGGACAAGAATGTTAGATTCTTAGAGAGACTTCCTTTACACCCTTATTTCCAACATATATTTAATCACATATATAAATATAATTAAAATATAGTTAAATCCGGTCCAACCGGTCCGACCACCAAACCAGTAAGACGTCCGGTTCGACGTCCGATCCGGTTCTGAAAACATTGATAATAAAGAAGTGTGTGTGGTTTTTGAATAAAGTAAGAAAGTAGAAGCGCGTGATTGTTAGTGCGTATGTATTAGGTGGCCCAATAGTTTATATTACCGTATTTTATAAAATTCAACTGTCTCACTTTCCACTTTTCACATAGAAAACGACGCTCATAAAAAAATAAACTTTGACTATTTCTTCTTATTAAAAAATACATAACTAAATGCTTTTTCTAAAAGTAACGTATAAAATATCTTATTAATGAAATATACTTGTATCTTATAATATTACAATTACTTTATCATTATAGTATTATTTTAGGAACTAGTTTCCAAATATGCAAATTTTTCTTATTAATATTCTATAACTAAGTTTTTTTATATGATATGAAGGATTAAAAATAAATAATGAAGGTTGATCCTCTTATAAACCATAATTATGAGTTCGATTACAATAATTAATACCTCAAAGTAGTGTAAGAACATAAATAATAAGATGATTCGGAAAAATGTATTTTATACACATAGTACGTAGTTTGAAGACTAAGTAATACATAGTTAATTTCAAATAGAATATCCCAAGGATCATGTAAATGCCTACAAAAGCTAAAATATATACAAGTATAGAGACAAAAGGTGGATAACTTTATTGAGTTCTATATCAAATGTTGAACCCATATTGTATACTTCACTTTATAAAATTAAATACAAGATATATTTACTACATTAAATAAAAGTTTCATATTCATATTAATAAATACTATGTTAGCTTGTGAGTCTAATCAACTTTGAGCATAATAAGCACAAACATATCTACGTCCAACGGTGATTTTAGGTTTTAGAAAAACCGAACTTGAGTAGCTCACGATAGACTCCACTTGCTTCAACGTACGTATAATCATAAAATATAACTAATCTCATATACATCCTCTAATGTTTAAGTAAAATAACCGTCACGACAAAGTCAATAGAGGAAATTTCTCCGATGGTGATATTGAAACAATCGCAACGAAATCCATCAAAATAATATTCAGAGGCTACACTCACGCGTTGTTTTAACCTACACGCAGCCTCAACGCGTCATCACCAAAACCCCACTATATATCAAACCCCTAATACCATCACCACCTCCACTTTATCATTCACCATCACAATACCTACATACATTATTCACCATGTCCGATCAAGCCCACCTGAACGGAGCCTACTACGGCCCCTCGATCCCGCCTCCGACCAAACGATCCCGATCCTACCACCGCCCGGGGCGCGGGGGCAGCTGCAACCCGTTCTCATGGTGTTTCAGCTGCATCTGCGGTTGCATCTTTAACCTCATATGTCAGATCCTGATCACCATCCTCGTCATACTCGGGATCATCGTGCTGGTGTTCTGGCTCGTCTTCCGGCCCAACGCGCCCAAGTTCCACGTGAACGAGGCTAATCTGACCCAATTCACGTTATCTCCCAACAACAACACTCTTTACTACAACCTCTCACTCAACATGACGTTCAGGAACCCCAACCGCAGGATCGGTATCTACTACGACCGCATCGAGGCGGACGCGGAGTACCACGGGAAGCGGTTCGATACGGAGGATCTTGGGAGGTTCTATTTGGGCCATAAGAAGGAGAGGGATTTGAGTGCTGTGTTCGTCGGAGAACAGGTGGTGGCTCTGGGTGACGGTGACATCAGATCACGGTATGAGTCGGAGAGGGGTGAGGGGGCTTATGATATCGATCTGAAGCTGAAGATGAGGATCAGGTTGAAGGTCTGGTGGGCCAAACCTAAGTTCAAACCCCACTTTGAATGTGAGCTCAAGGTTCCCCTCAACTCTGCTGCTGGAGTTTCTGCTTCACGACAGTTTGAGAGGACCAAGTGTGATTTCGATTGGTAGACATGATCATGATCATTATCATGATCATTCTTGGATACGGTGTTTGCTTCCATTGATTCATTGACTCGATTCTATTCATGTATTTTTTCGGTTTTCCTTTTGGTGATCATATTGTTTGAGTTTTATAGGTGCCGTAGATTATTGTATACTGCAGAGAGCACATTTCTGGGTTATTTTTTCTATTTTATGTACTACTGTTTATGTTTATAAATAAATCATATTTAGCGAAAATTTCAGGGGTGTGCAAGCATACTAAAAAGTGAATTGTATGCTATTGATTAAAATTAAGGGGCGTAGGTGTGCAATCCTATTCGAATTGCATATTCGGGTTTTTTTTTTAATTATTAAGCACTTACACTAGTTTTTACAAAAATATCACTCAGGTTTTAATGCTGCTTCAATTTTTTGTAAAGTGTTAAAAGCTTTTATGATCAAGTGACCTATAATTTATTATTTAGTGGTTAATTTCTTTAAATTTAACTTATACTAAGAAGTAAATATGAAGAGAAATAATCACCCAGTTATAGTCTACTTTTATAATTGTATTGTTTTAGGCAACTTTAAAAAGTGCACTAAAATATAAATACTAAACGTGATCAATAATTTTTAAAATATTAATACTTATAAAGATGAGTATTTACATATATCCACTTACCAATATGGGTTATAAAGGTATTGTTATTGAGTCGCAAGGCTTAAAATTCTCAATATGGGTTAATGAATCTGATAATCTATGGAATCTAGATTTCTATCCGGATTATACGTCGACGGTATCGCCTCAAACGGCTGAAAATTACAAACCTCGAAACCATGGGTCGAATGCCGGTGAGGAGTCTCCCATTAATAACTTGTCCCCCCATGCATGTTGGGAACAATGAACCAGCCTTTGTGTTTCTCAAAGCAATGATTATTGTCATCCTCCAAGAAATTTGGTTGATTCGAATCCAAATATTCCTCCTGGCCCAATGGACTGTCCAAATGCGGCCCATCAAGAATATTTGGGATCAGACCCTTTTGGACTCCATGATTTAATTTTCAATATGGGGACCCAAAATCCAAAAAAGAGGAAAATTAACTCTCGTTCTCCAAATAACAAACTTAGGGCTCAAAGATCCTTTTAGGAAGGAAGGAAGAGACTTAGAAGGAAGAAGAGAAACATGGCTGATGATATGGAGCAAGCTGAAGAAGTAGAGAATCAAATGGAGGACTCAACCAATATCTTTGACTGATGGGGATCCATCTTCTCCGTCGGCCCCATCGATGGATCTAAATCAGCCACCTCCTGTAGTCTCTAGCAATGTCAAACATTTGAAAACAGAGTCAGGTGGAAATGATCCGGATTCGGATCAGGAAAATATGGAAAACATTGGACTGGAGAAGGATAAAAGTGAATTTGGTAATGAAATTGAAAAGACTATCGACGTTGGAAAAATTGTTGGTGTGGATCTATCAAAATTTAAATCTCAAGTCCAAGCTTTAATTGAGGGTGAAGGTGTTGAAGCAACGATATAATGGACTTCTTAACTTTGAATATACGGGGGCTTGGGGATCCGAGGAAAAGCAGCTGGTTAAAGGATCTTAGAACTAAGCATCAATCTAAGTTTATCTGTCTTCAGGAAACCTTCATAAATAAGCAGGAAAAAATCCCATCTCGTGCAATTTGGGGAAACCATCCCTGTTGAATTCGATTGGATTTAATCCAGTGGGAGATCTGGAGGGCTAATTACCTTTTGGGATCCCGGGGTCTTCTGTAGAACCCAAACTATTAAAGGTCGGTTTTTCTTACTATCAATCGGGTTCATAAAAGGCTCCAATGAAAATATCAACATTGTCAACGTATATGGGCCTCATGATTTGAACGCAAAAAAGGATTTGTGGCATAATCTGCTGCAACTTAGATCTAACTTCCATGGAATGTGGGTTCTTCTTGGTGACTTTAATGAAGTTAGGTCTCCTGCTGAGCGTCTGAACTCTGAATTCAATCCCAAGGGTGCGCAAGTTTTCAATGATTTTATCTATAAGGCAAATCTAAATGAATATAATATGGGGGGGTCAAAGTTCACTTACATGAGTGATAATGGATTGAAGGCTAGTAAAATTGATCACGTACTGGTTTGTTGTGACTTCATGAATAAATGGCCAGAAGCATCATTGGTTGCTTGGCCTAAAAAGAATTCGGATCACTGCCCCCTCACTCTTACAACCTCCACCACTGACTTTGGGCCTAAACCATTCAAGTTCTTCTCCTCTTGGCTATCTAAGGAAGGAATCGCAGAGGTGGTATCTAATGCATTTAAAATTCCAGTCACAGCTTCCCGTGCCGACGCAAAATTTGCATCCAAGCTTAAGAACGTTAAGTTGGCGATTAAAGATTGGAATTCCAAGCTTAAATCTTCTGAAAACGTGGTGGCGGACTCACTTATAGCCAAATTAAATGCTTTGGATAGTTTGGCTGAAGTAGTAGGATTATCAGAAAATGAAAGCAATGACAGAATAGAAACAAAACGAATTCTCATGGAATTGGAGAAATCAAAACTAGAGGATCTTAAACAAAAATCTAGAGTAAAATGGGTTATGGAGGGAGATGAGAACTCATCATTTTTTCATGGGCTATATAAATCTCGACTTGCATCTAATCGGATCAATGGAATTAATATCAACGGTTCATGGTCTACCGATCCATCTGTAATTAAAGAGGCGGCTGCGATGATTGATGTTAGATGCTGAAAAAAGGACCTAATAGAGATTGGGCGGCGACAGAGTTGAAAAATGGCTCAAAGTCAGCCTCATTTCATCAATAAAACTAACGGACGTTAATTCTCAATTATTAAAGGATTGTTAAAGGAAAATAAGCTCAAAGTTAGGTGTGTCTATAAATGTTTTTTGAGTTGGGATTAATCTCGGCTAATAAATGAAAGTTGGGATTATTAAAATCTAATAATCCTTTATTAAAATATGGAGATTTTCATCTTAACTGATCCCGGCTTTCTGTTAATTTTTATTCCGTAGAAAGATGGTGTGGTTCATAGAAGATGACATCTTTGGAGGAGGATATATGATTAATAGTTTGGGTAAACTTATTTTCTTCAGTTTCTTTTATTGTCTCTATCTGGAAAATAACTTTCTCCTTTTGCACTAACCCGGGTTTTTTCCTTAAGAATTTGTCGTCTTATTGATATTTGGTGCAGTTTAAACCAAAGGTTTATAACCTATAGAGATCATGATTGGGTATGTAAACAACTTCCATCTAATATACTTAAGCCTAACACTGTTTTTTAGTGAATATGTTGTTCCTATTGAGGCACCTGCGTGCGCTCAACAGACATCATGGCTACCTAGCAACTTGTGCTTAGGAAACCATGAGTTCCAAGTATTTCCTAAGTATTCGAGGATGGTAATTATTTTATTTAAACCCTAAAGTTAATAGTTAGTTAATTCCCTTGCATCCTCCTTACAAAATTAAATCTCAATCATGAGTTCCAAGTATTTCCTCTAAAATATTTGAGGAGGGTAATTATTTTATTTCGATAATTTATCTGCAAGAAATTTGGTTATCCTGATAAATGCAAAATGGAGCTATAAGAATCTGATTATGTTTTTTACATGGGATTGATTACAATTGTGTCATATGATCTTTGGATATGACGTGCCAACTTTAGAACTCAATTCGAGCATTGATTACAATATGAACTTATCTCCGATTTGAACATATACACATAAAAAAGAGAGAGACTCGAGAATGATCGTTGTGTAAAAAATGTATAGATATATCTCCAACTTTTTATTTTTTTTTTATGATGAACCAATGTTTTGTAGTTTCCAAGTTTAAAAAAAATTAATAAAAAATGAAGTTTATTGGACTTATAATATATATCCAGTGCTAAATTTATTATTTAATAAAAAGTTAATTAAAGGAACACCTCTTTTTTCTTTTAACCAAAACCGGTTAACTGGTTCGGTTAATAACTTAACTGGTTAGACATGTTAGGTTTTTCAATACCCTATAACCGGTTATTAACCTAACTGCTTATTTTAAGCCGGTTCTTTCCCTCAAAATAACTGGTTCGTTATTAACCGAAACCATTTTTTATATATTGATCGATTTGTGCACCTCTAGTGTCTGTAGAATCAAATAAAATATAGTTTCTACCAAAGGCCCATTCTGCACAATCCATGTGACCATGTCTAGGGAGCCCATTTATATGAATATTTACATAATATCCGGATATATACAACATAATGTAGTTGGATAACAAGCCCATATTTTGGCCAACCCATTATGGTGCCAGAAAACTTTTCACAACTATAATCTGGTACACATGGCCACACGGGTAGGTTTTTAAATATCATCCAGAATTAAATCCAATTTTAAAGTGGGCTAGTTTAGCATTTAAGATAAGCCCATTACACAAGTTCGTAATTATGAATATGATAGTATGATGCAAAGGTTCTACACTTCCAAGTTTTAACAGAGATGCCCACTGGCCCGGTGTTTGTTTTACGGTTGGCGTTTTGTTTTAAGATGTCATAAACTCGAGGGCTTCGTCTCCTTCCCCCTCTTCAAACTCCCATTCGTCTTTTTCATGTCCCCCCATATCAGATATTAGCGAGATTAACTACATGGGGAGAAATTCAAAAAAACAAAAGAAGAAAAAAGAAAAAAAATAAAGTATGTAGTCACACCTTGTGCACACTACATTAATTGTTGTACTCTCGGTAAAATACTTCCCACACCATTGATAGTGTTGAATGTTATCCTAACAGACGAACATTTACCATTGGGTGTGAAGTAGTTTATGAGGTGTTCAAACGTTCACCTTTCCTTGATAACCTTTCTTTACCTAGTAATTTAGCCAAATCCGATAATATAACGTCAACTACCAACTATGCGCTACACACAACAAAGATTGCATCCTCATGAGAAGGAATAAAGTGATAACAAAAGGAAGATAGCATATAACCCAAAAAGACATAAAACAAAGGCCACCCATTATCATGATGTATAAAGGTAAGAAACTATAGAAGAAAGATAAATTTCCTTAGTTCAGAAGATAAAAAGAGCTTTTCAAACACACTTTGGTATCAAGATTTTGATCACCTTCTTTGGGGGCTTTATGCCAACTTTAAAAGACAAGTTTCCTTTATTACTAAAGTTTTACATTTTACCATTTTATTTTTGTTCGGTATAAAATTTAATTTGTTAGGTTGTTTGTGTTTCATATTAAAATTTGTATTAATAAAGAAAACTCTTCTACAATATATATAAATATTTAAAAGATAAATGACTAAAAATCCTTTATATTAACAGTTTTACATTTAATAAACATGTGGATTCTGATTTAGTCATGATTTTGTGTATAAATTGATTGATTGTCTCACAATCAAGTATGTTTTATATCTCTTAGAGTATTCACACTAAATCTATCAATACTAATAAAAAAATATTTTTGTATGCCACTTGTCATAATTCTAGAGCTATTAAGTTTTATTTTTCCGCTTCTCTCTCCTAATAAATATTACATTAACTACAAATGATATTATTTAATTATTTTTATATTACAAATATAATTTTTTAAAAAGAGATGTTTCTACAAATCAATTCGTAAACAAATAATTTTTTTATAAAATAAGAAATTTTTTCAAAAAAAATATCAAACTTTTAAAAAACACAATATATTTTAAAATTCGTGGCTTTTAAAAATAAAATTCTTATGAAACAAAAGTAATTAAATTTCAAAGTTATAATAAATAAATTAATAAAAATGATATTTTTTAAAAAACAGATTGTTTTGAAACAATTTGTTTAAAAACCAACTTTTTTGAAAAAAAACAAAAAAGTTTAAAAAATGATATCGTTTTTTATCACTCGTACGTAATGTCAATCATATCGTATATTAAAAGATCGTTTTATAATTCATTTTTATTAATAAATATTTAATATTTTATTTATTCAAATCGTGTAATACACGGGATACTAACCTAGTTTCTTTTATATTTGTAAGTGTTTTTTATATATTATATGAAATAATTGTGACTTGTGAGTACTAGAGAGATAAAATGTTACTATTCATCTATACATTTAGTAAGACATTATTCATTCATATTAATTTTTTAATATATTTTGAAAGTGGTTATGAATGGAGGAAAAATAAAAGATAATGATATAGATATAATAAAGCATTATTTAATTGAAAAACAAAAGAAAAAATAATAATTTTTAAAGTAATTATAAGATTAAAGATAAGAAATCAGATGTGAATAATATTAGCAAATTCGATCGATATTACATAAGACATGATATGACATCTTAGCCATCAACCTTAAAGATTGATACCCTAGCTTCAGTGTTACTATTAAAGTCCACTACGCCACCACCACGCAACCACTACACACCACCATTATCTCTAAGCTTTTGGTCATCGTTGCAAAGACAAACCCAGGCACCACCTATGCAAAGACACAACAAGCGAGCGACAATAATTAAGGTGATTAGATTAGAGTAATTAATGATGTTTACCGCTCGATACATGTTAAATTTGTGAATAATGCATGCAATCGATGGTTGTACCCTAGTTAAGGAAATGTACCATGACATTCACATGAGTGTTAGGTGAGGTGGCTTTGAAAACAAGAAATGTGATCGAATGAAGATGTGAAGATAAGAAATGATTGATTGTTGATAACTTTAATGTCGCTTTCTCTTCAAGGAAGCAATTATTATTTGTTAATTAGTTACCACTAGCAAATCAATTAAAAACCACCACCACTACCTCTCTAATCTATACCCACTCATTTATGTATATCATAAAGTTTGCATCTAAAAGCTAATAATACCATCGTATCATTTTTTTAAGTTTTAATTAACCACCTTAAAAGAGTCTAATAGCATGCCAAAAAGTGAAAAAAATATATATAAATCATGTCGAAAAACAACAGATTCTGCTAGTGGTAGTCGAACCAGTCGACTCGAGGTTCTAAGGCGCATTGCATGCTCGTTTTTAATATATATGACATAAAAGTAGAGTTACATGTGCGTTGTAAATTTAGATGAATTATGTTAGATATTTTAGTGTAATTGGATTGATTAATTACCAATATGATATTAATATCTATTAAACAAGTAAGGATGTGTGGAGTGCACGCTTGTTTGAGATGTATTATGATCTTTGATATTGAAAACCTTATTAGAGGCGAAACCCCTATGCAATGGGGGTTCCAAGGGGGCAACGCCCCCTTGACCGGGGTCCGGGGGCAGTGCCCCTGGTAGCGGGGTCCAAGGGACGGCAGCCCCTGACGGGGTCCAAATTGCAGAGCCCCTGACTAGGGTCGATTTTCCAGAATTTCACATGTGAAATTCGAGTGGGAAATACGTATTTGTTAATGGTTATTTAAAATAAAAATAAAAATGATTAAACCGCCAAATGACAATTTTTTATGTTTTTCCCCTCAAAATCAAATAGGATTATGAATGTTAGTCACTTTTCTCTCGAATTCTTCTTCTTCTGGTTCATGAAATTCACACAACACAACATACTAATTATTGATCTCGTCTGAGTTGTATCTGATTGATTTATTCGGGTGAACCACCGAATAATTCCATCTGAAAGTGATTTTCACGACTATAAGATTATCCAAGTTTGATTTCAAATGTTCCGCATGCTTTGAACTCTTATACGTTTAATCACAAAAATATACATTCACTCAAGTTATCATGATTATAATAAGCATTTCTAGGATTAGTGTGTTAACTTTTAGTGTAGGGTCCGGTTGGTGGGGTGGGTGGGGTGACTTAGACATTTACTGCCTTTTACTTTTGCTTGTATAGCACCATCACAAACATCAGGTTATGTGTTATCGTAAAACTCCGCAACTCAACATCGTCAGTAAAACTTTTTAATGTTATCGAGTTGAAACTATATATATTTCTGTTAAGAGTTTGACGAAGCACAAATACATATGGTGTTTGATTCCTTTCAACATCTTCCGTCACTCCTTTAATGTTATTAGAAATCGAATCTATCACTTGACTCTCTCAACTCAAATGTGTGAAGTCAACATTCTCTCGATATAATTTGTGCACCAAATAACTTATCTTTGCAAGGATCCCATAAACGACACTTCATAGTTCATCTTGCTTTATTATTATTTAAGCATTAATTTTCAAAAGTTTATATTTTTGAAATTGACTAATAATGCATCGAATTTTCAAGATGCTACACGTATGTATGACCCACTCCCCCTCCTTATCACAAACACACATACAAAGCCATTATATACAAAATAAAGTTCAAGTAACTAACCATAGGAATTATACAAACAATTATAAGTTTTGTTATAGTTGCGATACATACGTTAGTTATATAACAACTATCTAATGGTGTGTTCCGGTCCGACCGCCGCTCGCCCGGTTCAACCGGTCCCACCACTGATTCAACGTCAAAGCGGTTTTAAGCACCGAACAAGACCGAATTAGAGTCTGATTCCCGGTCTCACCGGCAGGTCTGGTCCGTTTTTCAAAAAAATGCATGCAAGGATTATGTAACTTCTTTCTTTACCCATTTAATAGATTCAAAATCTTAAGCTCTAACCATATCAACGACGTCATACTATCGTAATAATAGGGAAACAACAACTATAAAATGAATTAGGAAGGAATGATAAATTAAAAAAAATTTCACAGACGTTGCGTTTTAAGAATGAGTAAATTAAATCTTTGAGAGAAAAAATTTAAATAGAAAACATAATTTTACTACTTAAAAAGCAATAAACTAAAAAAAATTAAAACATTACACTTTAACTACTCGCCTAATTCCGGGATGTTCAAGTTGGTTAGACTTGTAATGTTTTCCATAATATCATACTGAAAAAATAAAAAAAATGTTAAAGTCACGTATAAGACCACAAATATTATATTTTAATTAAAATAACTTTGCGTTCGTTAAACTTTATACAAACATGATTAGAAGCAAAACAAGTCCGTGTATTTAATTAAAAAATATTAGTAAACACTAGTTACTTGAGAAAAATTAAAATTGATCTTAAATTAAATATTGTATTTAAAAATTATAAAATAGAAATAACACACGACAAGCCATGATTGATGTTTGGTTTGATTTAAATTACAAAATGAAATGAAGCTCGGCATGAACATGAGTTAATGATCCAAATGTGAAGCTCCCACCCTTAACCGCTAGGGTTGTGGTGGTGTACCTGTTGAACCTACGTGAACCCGACGTTTGAGCTTGCTAACGCCCCTTCCTCCCTATTCACTAAGTTCATGTATGATTTTGGTTAATTGATACTCGCAAGAAGAATAACTTTCATTTTTTTTAATATTATTGAACAAATGAAGAACAAATATTAAAAACCACCAGCAAGTTGGTCGATAAGAACGTTGTAATCGGCCTAAATAAGTGTCAATCAACATCACCTTTTTATTATTGTAGAGTTGTGCACATGAGAAGTTTCTTCCACGCGCCATGGTCACCATCACCCCATGTTATTGCTCTTAACCTAAGTTTTAATTTGCATTACTAAAAAGATCAAAATATTAAAATACATCACAAGGAATCTCTTAAATAGCCAGACGATTACAATTTCTTCAAATTGTTTCTATTTTTTGTTGTTATCTCAAGTAACAAACAAAAACATGCGTTGCATATTGCAAATCCATCAAAATCAGACAAATTATAATGTCTTTCTACCTATGTTTCTAATTTTCTACATAAGTCTTGATAACATGTTTTAATTATATCATAATTTTGCAAATCCACCTACCTTATATCAAATTCATCCTATGAATTCCTTACATCGTTTACAAAATATTCGAGAGGTAATGAGCTCTCATTTCATCTTCTAATTCTCAATAACCGTTTTCAAATCTTATATATAATTGAGCTTATTAGCCATTTTTATATCTTAACGACTAGAGAAGTGACTTCCACTGACAAACTTATATGTAAGTGATTTGGACGTATCAATGACAACTTGGACAAAATTTCAATATAATAATTAAAATTAATATTTCAATAAAGGGAATTGATATTCACTCATTGATTACTTAATGATCACAATGAGTAGAAGGAACTCTAAAAAGAGAAGCAAATAGATAGGTATTTAAGGTTGTTATTAATCACAGACTAATTTTGAAGAAAAAGATTTTAGGTAAGTTTCCATCGTAGACTTTTTTGTAGATGTCGGTGGCTTCAAATTTGCAAGTTGTGACTATCCGTTGGTGATCAGTTAGAAATTGTGAAGATAAGACTCTAAATGAGTGTTTTGCATGTTCGTCATTGGTAGATGAAATTGCGCCATAGTAGTCCTAGGTGATCAGTCGGAGATGAACTCATATATACCCACGTAAACTCTATTGTTTTAACATTCTTCATTCTCGATATAGTTTTTGGTGTATCTATGCCTTTAAGTTCAAGCATGATTTCGCAACTTATACGACCTCTCTGAATAGGTGGAAACTATTTTGTTGAAAACTAGATGTATACAAAATTGGCCATGTATATCAATGGAGCATTAAAAGATGGTTCACTTGTGAATGCATCCATCACCTATAGCAGTCATATTTGTGGTGCCAAAGAAGAACATGATTATTAGCCGGTTTTGCAAATAATCACATGTTCCCGCATCACCGAGAACATGTGCTCTGTTAATGCTTGATGGGTGGTAGCGGAATTTTTGGGTTTGTGGATGTTCAAAATTAGTTTCCATTTATATGCTCCAAACATATGTGTAGGGACCCTATAATGTATACCATTGTCATAAGTTTCTTTGTGGATCTCAAATAATAATACTTTGTTAAAAAGTTTATGGAGTAAGATAGAGCTTCAAAACACCTTATTTGTCACTCTTGTAAGTATTTTATCTTAGTTTGACTATCTAGTTCAAATTTAATTTCCTCAAAAGATACAAGTCTAACTTTTTTTGAAAAAAAGTTGGGTGGAGTGACATAATTTATAAAATCATGTTTTATAACATCATCGCCAAGATTGTCTCCTCTTGTAAGACTCTTAGATCAAGCATGCTTAACTATCATTAATCACATATTGTTTTGTGTTATAACCATCACCACAAAATTTTATTATTAATCTTTCAAAATGTTAAGTCATATCTTCCACACTAAAACCCTTCCTTTGATGTAGCACTAGATTAAAACTAGTTGTTATTCATAATATCTTTGACATCTCCTATTGGTGAAGTTTCTTAATCATGAGTACATGACATGGTAATACTTGCACTTTCGATTTATATTGGACACCCTTTGAAACATAACTCTCACATGCCTTCTCTTTTTACAATTTTCTTTTTAGAGTACCACCACCTCATCATATATTTATATAATTATTTATCTAGAGTAGAGATGGGTGATCTAATTGATTCTTTAAAAACAATGACCTTAGCTATGTGTCCTTAACCTATATCACAAGATGCAAAATGACATAATAAAATTAAAATCACCAAAAGATCCAACAAAAACATGACATGGTAATACTTGCACTTTGGGTTTATATTGGACACCTTTGAAACATAACTCTCACATTCCTTCTCTTTTCACATTTTCTTTTTAGAGTACCACCACCTCATCATATATTCATATAATTATTTATCTAGAGTAGAGATGGTGATCTAATTGATCTTTAAAAACAATGACCTTAGCTATGTGTCCTTAACCTATATCACAAGATGCAAAATAACATAATAAAATTAAAATCACCAAAAGATCCAACAATAACAAAAACATGACATGGCAACACTTGCACTTTGGGTTTATATCGGACACCTTTGAAACATAACTCTCACATTCCTTTTCTTTTCACATTTTCTTTTTAGAGTACCACCACCTCATCATATATTCATATAATTATTTATCTAGAGTATATATGGGTGATCTAATTGATTCTTTGAAAACAGTGACCTTAGCTATGTGTCCTTAACCTATATCACAAGATGCAAAATGACATAAAAAAATTAAAATCACCAAAAGATCCAACAAAGACATGACATGGTAATACTTGCACTTTGGGTTTATATTGGACACCTTTGAAATATAACTCTCACATGCCTTCTCTTTTCATATTTTTTCTTTTTAGAGTACCACCACCTCATCATATATTCATATAATTATTTATCTAGAGTAGATATGGGTGATCTAATTGATTCTTTGAAAACAGTGACCTTAGCTATGTGTCCTTAACCTATATCACAAGATGCAAAATGACATAAAAAAATTAAAATCACCAAAAGATCCAACAAAAGCTTGTAGCAAGTATTTAGCAAGCTTCTCGATCAAACAAGCTAAGAAACAAACAGAAAAATTACATTCGTGAAAAGACACCCATGGCTTCCATTTTAGCATGATTAATCATCCAATATCTCCATAATTTGATGTCTTTTATGATCATTGTAATGCTCCAATCTTTGTTGTTGAATACTTTATATTCCTTGTTTTCTAGATTGACCACAAGGTTGTTATGAAGATCGCCTAATGGTGCTTTTCATACGTTCTCTCCTTGAAACTGAGTTGGGGTAATTGAGTATATTAGGAAGGGACTAGGCCTTAAAGGATGGTAATCCACACCATTAAAAAATTTCTACCCACACTTGATTAGCCTTAATGAAATCGACAGATTCGTAGCCAAGGCCACAAAACAGGCATGATAATGTCTAAGATCACATGGAACCCTCCTTCTCTATAAAGCTTCCTTTGTAATACTTTGTTCAGAATTGCTCTTCAAACAAAGAAATTCACTTTAGTTGGTAGCCAACTTTCCTTGGCTAATCAATTGACGTCCCATGTGATGTTTTGATGCTGTTAATAAATCTTCTCATTGTTTTTGTATAGAAATTTCTAGATGCGTCACCCTTCCACACCTAAATGTCTTCTCCAATAGATAATCACACTCCTTCCACCAAGTTTCTATACTGTCTAACTAGTACATGAAATAATAGATACCGGTAATGTGATCCCATATGGCCATATAATGGTAACTATTATATTTTCGTTAAAACAATCATATTTATATTAGGTATATTGTATGGAAAGTTTTTATATATGGTAAAAGTAATTTCATATTTATAAGTATTCTTTTATCATTTTAGGATGAAATAAAATACATATAATGACATATATTTATATATAGAGAGATACGTTATTCATGTATTCCCTTGATTAGTAGTGATTTTAGTGTCATTAGGTTATTTTGGATAATTGAGATTCACTTAAGATCACATGAGAAACTAGAATATAGATTTATACAAATTAAAATATGCAGAGTGCACTTGAGCAAGACTATTCTATTTTTGCTTGCCAAGACATCTTAGTGGTTCAAGAGGGCAAAGCCTACTTAACAAAAGGAAGGATCACCCCCGTTAGCAGAGTCCAAGGAGCGACATAGCCAGCTAGTGTGAATTTTGTTTACTTTGATATGTATATATCGCATTGGAAATCATTTCGGAATCACAAAGTTGTGAAAACATTGCTTGAAGATGATCTTTGGTCGCATAAATTGAAATTTCAGTAGAAAATGTAACATTTCGAAAATTAAATAAAAAAAAGGAAAGGGACTGAATTATTTTTAAATAGAATGGGACAACCAAAGAAATTACAGGGGGAATAATATAAATAATGCCCTGACATTTTGATATAAATAGGACCTTAGCCGCCCTTTTTCTCATTTTGAGAAAGTCTTTCATGTAAGTTTTCGAGCTCTAGATAGAGAGAGATACCATTTCTAGAGAGAAAGCTTGGGGTTTCATGAAAAAGATAAGGCTTTATGCCTTTATTTTCACAAACAAGCATAGATCTTCATCCATGAGCATGTTTTATTTAAATCTCATGATAAAGTTCCTACCTTTATGTAAGAGTGTGTAGATCTCAAGTTTTTAAGCTTTCTCTAGGGTTTGCTCTTCAATACTATCAACATGAGTTTTCCCCACTTTTTATGTTTTTCATTGATCTATGGATTTTATGTATAAAGTTACCAACTTTATCTCTAGGGTTCATATTACGCCAAATCTACGTTTATGTTCAAAGTTTACGTAAGAACCCTAGCATGTATGTTAAGGTGTTAATGATTTTTAGGGAAATTAATGGTATAAATATGCATGATCCCTATAGTAACCGTAGTTAATAGCTATTACTCACTATACCGGGTTCAGTGAAGGTGAACTATTACAGCATTGGGCTTATCTCTATCACATTAAGTATACCATCCGCATTGACCAACGCTTGGTCAATTAGTCTGCCTCTATCCGCATTGAGGTTACCTACCCGCATTACCTTAATCATTTGCATTAGCTGCTTAGATGACATAAGTATGCCCTGATGCGGATAAGTTCATTGTTCCCGCATTGTCAAGTTCACCCATATTATCACAAACACTTAGCAAAAACCTTCAAAGTCCATCCGCATTAGGTTATGATAATCCGCATCAAAGTTAGTCCACCCGCATTGGTGCAATTCATCCACATTAGGTGTTTTACAGTCGCATTGGACCTTTACCTGTCCGCATTAACTCCATACTTAGCTTATCAATAGAGTTCATCTGCATCAGGCCAATGCTCATCCATATTGACATGTTACTCACTCGTATTAGCTATGCTTGGAATAGTATCCAATGATTACCCAAAGCTTAAGGCCAAGGAACACATGCTTAGTTATACCTAGTGTTAATAAACAAGGTTAATGTATAAATAGATTGCACGTGATAACCGGGTTTAATCTTTGGTTGTTCTTTGTTTCTTTATCCAAACATTCCTTGATATAGTTACCGAGATTCAAAGTCCAGAACTCTCGGGTGCATTGTTGAACTTATTTGTATACTGTCTTTTTAAGACTAATGAAAAAGGTAGCGTGTAATAGAACACCGGTCAAGTTCGTGGAGTTGGCCATTGTGATTGAACACTATTTTCAGCCTTGACTCGATTAGTAAACAACTGGCGAAACTTTAGGTTGAAAACTTTGATGGAAAAGCTTTGGTTGGTGAAAGGTACAAATGGAAGATTTGTTTGTTTAAAAGGATTTGGGTGTTTTTTAGGTGATAAACTAGAGAAATCAAGTTTAACTAATTAGGAAACCTTGGATAAAAAGGCCAAGGCTATTATTAAGCTACAGCTAATGAAGGATGTAGCGTTCATCATTTTAAAGGAGGCCATGCGCGTGGGATAATGTATGATTTGTGTAATAAGTACTAGAAGCCTTCAGCAGCAGCTAAAGTTTTCATAATATGTGAGCTTGTGAACATGAAGATGAGATAAGGTAGCTCACACACAATGTGTATTAATACTCTCATTTCGATTTTTTCACGATTGGTATAACCTTGGATAAATTCTAATGATAAGGTTGAGGCATCATTACTATTATCGTCTTCGCAGTACTACTATGTCTGGTTGTGTAAGTACCAGTGGATTCATTTTTTATGGTATGTGAGGTCTTGTTTTTGGTGAGGACGTCAGAATGAAGAATGTAGATGAATAATCAAATAGTGAATTGTTAAATGTTTGTAAATGTTGGTAAATAACATGAACAATGGGAATTTAGAAAAGTTCATCTAAACCTAGAAAAAATGTGAAGCATTGGAGCTTCAACAAGGTGACACATATTAAGAGTCACTGTCCAAAGTTTAAAAAGGAATTGAATACTTCTGCTAAGGATGTTTCTAAAGACGATGCGTTGATTCTTAATGTGGAAAGCAGTGTGAACTTTTGGGTCATAGATTCATGGGTTTCATTTCATGCCATGCATAGCGTGAAAACGCTAATGAATTTGAAACAGTGAGACTTTGGTGATGCATGGTTAGGTAATGGTGAGCTTCTTGATGTCATGAGTACGAGAGATATTATTTTAAAAACTCTATTTGGTAGTACATGAAACTTGTAGAATGTTAAGGTAATTCCAGGATGGAGGACAAAACTTATTTATGTCATTTAATCAGATGAACAAGAACTAGGAGTTAAGTGTGTTAGTGGTTAATGAAAGGTGATAAACAGGTAATCTAGTTATTGCACGTGGTACGAAATGAGGATCACTTTATAGTTCAAGGTACCTGTTGAGGGGAGTATGACCGCCTCGATTAAGCAAGACAATGTTCGGCTCACTAAATAAAAGCAACGAAAAACGGTTCATTTTACAAATGTGAAGCTTAGTGGCAAGGGGGTTCGAGTGAAACACCATCAATGGCAGAAACCATTCAAGGTTTTGGTGATTATAGGAGCACGAGACGTGTTCCAAGTGCAGTCGTTGGGTTTTGAGGACCGAGATTACGACTAATAAAATCTTTCATGGAGATTACTTCCTGTTTTGGAGACTGTTAATTATTCTTGGTGTGTCTCTAGATTCGATGGAGTGTCAGCTTAGATAAAGGATGAATTAATGATTGGGTTAGCCAAAACTAGGTTAGTTTTGACTGACTTGTTGGAACTCTTAAGAGCTTTAATGGGCTTTTTAGGTAATTGAAGATAAGGATCATTGTAATTAGGAGAATTTGACATGGAGTCTTTGCTTGTTTTTGGACTGGAGGGTTATAAGACTTGTTTGTTGAAGATTGTTTGTTGAAGATTACTAGAGTCACTAATGCAGGGCTGGTTTGTTTTCCTTGGGTGACATATATGGATTGTACAAAGGCTTCAAGTGGGAGATTATTGGTTTTGTAAAGTCTTACGGCCCAACTTTAATTATTTACTACGGGTCCATATTATGTTTTCTTATTTACCAAGTTTATAACCATATTAATCTTATAAAGACTATGTTATAACTTGTTTCGGTCAAGAAGGATGGAACATTAGGGGCCAACTCTAATTGTTTATTAAGGGCCAATATTATGTTTTCTTGTTCACGAAGTTTATAACCATAGATTCAATTTTATAAATACTCTGCTATGTAATTTTAATTTTTTATACTCTTTGGGCTAATAAAGAATAACCTAGTTGCAGTTTATGTACGTAGGTCACATTCATCAAAACATTATATCTTATATTCTTTATTTTCTTATTCTTATAATTGATTGTGCTCATTTGTTGTAAACCTAAGAGGATCAACCTTAAAAATGATGCTGATATCTTCAAGTATATTGGGGATGCTACAAGAATATCGAATACATGCTAATATCCATGTATTTGATGATGACACTTTTGTGTCACTCTTTTTACTCATTGTTTGCACGACCTCACTTTTATTTGTCATGATCCATTAGTAACAACTAAACACGGCTGAGTACCGACCATGAATAATATTAATTATTGGAAAGTAATGCTGACATCAAAATCCTCCAATCATTTCTTAACAAATTATTATATAAAATGCATAGAAAAGTTTTCTTTTTCTACTTAGAGAACTAATGTTATAATCATTCAGATTTAACTTTGTTATGTTACATTTTGGTTAGGCGTGGGAAAGATTTGTCAAAATACATGGGATTAGCATATTAATATTCTATGTCCGTATATTATACACTTTATAAGAGGTGTCAAAATCATCTTTCTTTTTAACAAGAATACGATTCTATATATATTTTTTTGCATATTTTACCATATAAAGTGGAACACAAGAAGATAGCATTGAATTCATAATTTCCTTGACGATACATGATGTCTTTTCTTGACGAAAGAACCAATCCTAACTTTTCTATTAACGAAAAGAGTAAATTTGTAGGTTTAAATATGAATATTAAACTATGAAGAATCATTTGAATTTCTTTTAGAATATGGATCTGGTTTTAATGAATAATTGAGATATCTCTTTTATGTCTTTTCAAGTGGTATTATTTCCACCTTAGTCGATCCGTCCATGATTAGAGAATAATCATCTAATATTTAATTATTTACTGAAACTTTAAAGCATATAATTGTTTGAATATCGCTCCATGTTCTAATTAAAAGAAACTATAAACCTATTTAACATCACCAATAATACTTTTGGTGTAACAATAATAAAAAAGGTTTACAAGAGAGATAATATGTTTATTAATAATTTAATGTATATATTGCCATCTCATTAATGCACATGTTATGTTACTTTATATATACAATACATGTTTTTAATATATACACACTAGGTTAATCCCCGTGTAATACACAGATTGAATAAATAAATTATTAAATAATTATTAAAAAAACTTATACATTATAAAATCATGTTTGAAGATAAAATATGATGTTAATTACGTATAAATAGCTACTTTAAGTATAATATTTTAATGTAAAATATAATTATAATTATATATACTTTAGTTTAAGAAATAAAACAACTATATCATTTTTTAACTCTCTTATTTTAAAAGTTTTATTTTTAAATATTTGTTTTAAGATTTTTTATAAAAAATATTTTTTATAAAAATTTTGTTTTTAAAAAAACTGGTTTGTAATTATTCCAGTTGTTTTAATAAGATTGTTTTAAAATATTTCACATGTTTATAATTTTTTAAAAAACAAAACGATTTATAATATTTTGTTTGAAAAATGTTTAGTGTTTTAGAAAAATTTCATATTATATAAAACTTTAGTTTCTTGTTATTTAGATTTTGATTAAAAGATGAGATTTCTAATTTCCTTCATTATATAAAAAAGATACTTTGATTTAAAAAAATAGATAAGAGAGAGAAACATAGCAATTAATAAAATTTATTTTTA